>OY743158.1:22136710-22761155 GCA_963555695.1 Dasypolia templi
TTTTGAGCTGATGACAATGACAGTGACACTTATCAGTTTGGTTTGATCAGGTTTGATTCGCAGTTGTCATTCGGCATAAAATTCGCCTCATGTGAATAAAACTAGCAATTTATTTTAAAGTATAACACTATTAGCTTATTTTTTTAATTAAAAACCGTAAGTAAACTATAAACATGGTTCGTGTAATAACTCAAGAGACCTACGACGAGGTCGTCAAGGAAAACATCGACGAGTTTGATATGACTCCGGAAGAAGCTGTGAAAGAGGCTGTTGCCCAATTTGAGGCACAAGTATGTATACTATGTTATGTATCCCAAAAAACCTTTAAAGTTTTTATTCATACTTCGATCAATATATCCCTGTAATGTTCAAAGTTTTTTTTCATCGCCTATATAATGTGATTAGTCATGAGTTTAATTAATTCAGACTGGAGGACTTATACTCTAAGGTGATCTAATCAAAGTCCTTTAAATCACGACTATGTTTGTCTGATGAGATGATCTAATACTTGAGAACTATTTATAGCCTCCTTGGTTGAAATATTAATGGAACTGTACTTGCACTAGATTTTCTATTCGGCTGCATAACAATAATACAATTAAATTAAGTATAGGACAGCAGTGCCCTCATTACTAGTGCTTATTTATTGAGGACCTCAAACAAAAGATGTACCTACACAAAAGAAAACACAATTTATAGAGATACCTACATAATAAGTTTTGGTCTAGTTCTTCAATTAAGTAGTATGTTTTTTAATTATAAACTTACATAAATTAAAACTAAAATGCTCTAAAATTAACTGAAACTTTATTCTTTTTTTTTTCTTTTGAGTTGGTACTTAAGGAAAAATAAAATGTGAAATACAGGTTACACATGAATATAAAACATGACTTACAACCATCTTCTAAAGATTTTAAAATTTAAGCTGACTTACTATTAAATACTTTATAAATCAAATTCAAATATTTTAATTCAGACAAAAAATCCATATAGTTAGCTTAATGTTAGTATTACATAAAATCAATAACAATAAGCAACTAATGAACCATTTAACGTAGCTACATTCAATGGTTCATTAGTTGCTTATTCACTATAATTTCACTATAAGTTCACTATAATTTAAAACTGAAATATAAACTATTTTAACATAAAATATAGAAAAACAAGTGCGAGTCGGCACCAAGGGTTCTGTACAAACCTAAATTCATAATAAATTTATAATTCAACATAATTCAAGGAATAAAAGTTCACACACATTCATGAGTAAAGGGGTAGTAAGTTTATAATTATTTAAAATATTTTTATAATATAATGTAACACAAATTTTCGGTTTTCGGAATTTTGTCTTTATCTGTGCTATAGGAAGTTGCTTTGTACCAAATTTCAAGATTCTGAGTTCATGGGAAGTACCCTAAATGTTTTGATTCATATGCGAGTGTCGAAAATTTGCGAAAATTTGCGGCATAAACGGCGGTATCTTTTGATTGTGTTGGCTTTGAATTTCCATCCATCAGATTAGGTTGACATCAAAACTTTGCAAATTCTTCAAAAAAAGACCGACTGGAGTAGATTTATTTACTAAGAAGCAGTAATTATTTCAGAATATTTATTAATTTCATATTTTAAATGTTTTTATTGTAAAACATTGTTAAAAATTCTGTTGACCTAAAAGTAGCATATTGTTAGAGCTCCTCCCGCCTGTAATACAGGATTATACACTACAACCATCTGACATTGTAATACCATCATTAGTTATCGTATTCATATTCATATTGGGTTTTAACAAATTTTTCTAGATTCTAGATTCTGAAAAAAAAAAGTTTTATAATTTTCTTAACAGCTTAAGTTGTTTGAGCAGTGGTGGCCCAGTGGTAACGGCCCCGACTTAAGAGTTGTAGGTCGTGAGTTCGAACCCAAGCAGGGGCTTTACTTTGTGTAATTAATTTAATCACCACTGCTCTCAAAACGGTGAAGGAAAACATCGTGAGGAAACCGGCATGTCCTAGAACCAAAAATTTGAAGACATGTGACATACGGCTCACTACCTCTCATAGAGAGGAGGCCTGTGTCCCAGCAGTGGGAACGTTATAGGCTGATTATGCTAACAGCTTAAGTAATGCTAAAGTACTAGAGCAGTGGTGGCCCAGTGGTAATGCTGCGAATTATGTGTTGTAGGTCGTGGGTTTGACCTCAAGCAGGCACTTCACTTTGTGTAAATTATTTCATTACCACTGCCCTCAACCGGTGAAGCAAAACATCATTGTGAGGAAACCGGCTTGTCCAATAATAAAAAAATCGAAGGCACGTGACATCCGCCAACCCACACTGGACTCGCGTGATAGATTATGGCCCACTCCCTCTCATGGAGAGGAGGCCTGGATCCCAGCAGTGGGGGGGATATTATAGGCTGATTACGCTTATGCTAATTCTACTACTGCACTTGAGAGAGATCCAGCGGAAGTGGCCAGGATAAAATAATGAATTTTCTTCAAAACAAATCATTTTTGCACCATTTGGTTTTCAGGGTGTAGACCTATCAAACATTATAAAAGACCTTTCTCTTGGATCTGGAGAAAATCATTTGGTAGCGGACACTGTTACGAAGCTGAAGGAGCTTTGTGCTGAGGATAAATTTAATGCAGATGCTGTTCTCAAGGAGTTAGAGGTTTTGAAGGTAATTAGCTATTGTTTAGTATAAGCATAGTTTTATACCAACCTGTCTGCAGGTCTATCTGTCTGTCTGCCAGTCTTTTTGCTGTCTATTACTTTTTCACGCCCTAGCATCTGAACCTATTTAGCTGAAATTCGGGGTTGGGACATAGGATAATTTTAATCCCAGTTGTACATCTCCGTGAGATAATTTCCTACCTCCAATGCCAAATGCTAGTAATATTCTGTTAAATAAAACCCAGTCTTTTAAAGGGGAGAAATTATGTAAGTCCTATGCAACCAAATAGAAAAGAAGCAATACTGAATTCACAGTTTCATAAGGTTGAATGTTGATCGCTGGAATGGCTTGTTTAGTCATAATTTTATATTGAGGTCAAAGTCATCTTACCAAATCATCATTCTAATTTTAAAATATTTAATTTTCTAGTCAGAATGCCAGAAGGACATAGCCCACAGAGTCCGAGCTGGCAAGGAGGGTGCATACAAACTCCTTTTAGACCTTCTATATTCAAAGTACAGTAAGCTGTGTCAAGAGCTCAGTGAAAAAGACACAAAGTTCATTATAAGCGTACTGAATACTATGTCAGCGTTGATGGAGATGCAGCCTGATTTGTTGGATAATAAGGGTGTGGATTTGATTAAAAAGTAAGTATATTTTACAGTAATCATAAACATAGCACAAGTAATAGTTTTGTTTATACATCGCGGGAAACTAAAGCAAATGCATTCAAAACAATGTATTGGTAGATGTCTAATCTAATGTAACAGACCTCCAGACTGTATTTCGGCAATGGCGGCCAATCTCAGCTGAGAGCAACCTTCGGCGCGGGAGATATTATAGTGCAGGCGTGTGTGCGCAGACACAGGTGCACTCTCTTTCCTCACATGAGGGACCCGATGGGACAGCAATCCGATACTACCTGAGAGATATCAGGCGTAGGACCCATGGCTTAACGTGCTTTCCGATGCACGGGGTATCACACCGCCAGCTTCCAAACTCCGGACTGTTACTAAGAAATTCCTAATCTCCTCAGCAGTCGCGCTCGCAATTACGAGACCAAAGGGGCCCGGGGCTCATTAATCATTACTCTCTTGCCTGTATCATGATTTATTTTGGGTCAGCCGTCACTCCCTTTCTGTCCATACCATCTTTCACACAATCCATCCATCGTTTCTTTGGTCTTCCCCAATTTTTTTGGCATCCACATTTGTCCTCAACTTTCAAGCATTAATGTCAGACTATCATCACCATCGTCGTTTCAATCGAAAGACGTCCACTGCTGGACATAGGCCTCCCACAACCGTCGCCACTACGACCGGTTTTGTGCTTTCTCGCATTCAGCGGATTTCTGCCTTCACCAGGTCATCACTCCAAATTGTGGGAGGCCTTCCAAAGCTACATCTTCCGGTAAGCAGTCGCCATTCTAGAACCTTTCGGCCCCATCACATCCCTCTAACTGGTTATATAATTTTTATCTCACGAAGCGACGCTCGCTTTACTTGTGGTTACAAAGTGTACATACACGCTGTGAATGTGTCATTGTGTGTGTAAGCGCAGGAGCTCTCTGTTCCGTCCGAGACAAGTGCAAATTGTGTGTCTGTTTGTGTTATGTACTGACGCCACGCATGCATTCAAAGCGTGTTTAAACACTTGGTCACCACAAGTAAAGCGCGCGTCGCTTCGTGAGATTATAAAACGGTAGTAGATAATTTTTTATTTGTTTCTCAGTATTCTAGATAACGTAGAAAACGAAGATATATTATTAGCTACACTGCAGTGGACCACGGCATGTTGTATCAAACATGAGATGAATCGACAGAAAGTCTTCGCGAAGAATATCGCTGAAAACCTAAAACTTTTACTGAAAGTCACTGGCAATGTCAAAGTGAGTACAAAATCTTTTTTACACAACAACATCGTGATATCACGTCTTGTTCCCAAAGGTGTAGGTAAAGATGTATATGACACGCGCAGATGCTTAGATGGTTTGGTGATGTTGAGAGGATGAATGAAAGGATAGTCTCCGTTCATTCATCCTCTATATTTAAAAATTATCCAAACAATATCATAAAAAGTGTAAAAGCTTAAAAAATTGCCAAGTTATAGACGTTTTAAAATACGTGTTAGACAAGGACACCACTATCGTAAAGGTGACCTCACAACTCATGTAACTTCATACTAGCTCCGTATATTGTCCGTACCGCGTGACAAGGACGGGAATAATCCCCGCCAAAATTTTAAAGCGTGTAGCTTCTTCATATTTACATTGATGTAACAGATTTTTACGATTTTCTCATTTTTGATATGCCTTCTTTGAAATTACATATTTTATTGTCATCAATTTAATAAGTATTATGTGTTAGAATTTTTTTTTTAAAGAATCGGCTTCCTTTGATAGTAACAGCCGCTGTTTTAGAAGTCACTGTTTCATTTCAGGCTGTTGCATTAGATCATAACCCTCATTAATATATTTTTTTTCGATTATCTAATTTTTACTATTCATTTCTATTTATTTTCTTTAATTTAATTTTTTCTATTTATTTTCTTTGAAATTATAAATTTTTAGGATATTTTAACAGTCATCATCCCAATTCTATACGTAAAGTAGGCAACAATAAATTTAAGAAAGGTAACTTCAGATGGCTCAAGTCGCTTGACAACTAAGCAGGAGAAAATCTACTTATAGTGGTCACTTAATTACGTAGTGACCTGTTACAGTTTCATAGGTTTTATTTCAATGATGGGCCAAGATCAGCCCTGAGTCTGTACCTCTTGGTAACAAACAACAAAAGCATGTAAACTCACACTATCATACAAACATATTTCGCGCAAAAGAAGAACCATCTGTACTATTTTGTTTTTTTTAAATGTGTAAATTTACTTTATTAAATTCTTTGTTTATAAATTATTTTCAAAGCATTAACGGCCAAACCCAATAACCACCTAAGACAGATCGCTACTGATGATAGAACAAATAGCTGTCAACACGTAATATGAACGTTTATTAGGACGTACAAACCAGAAAATAGGTAAAAAAAAATTTGTTTCCTTTTTTTACATCTTGTATTATGTCAATAAATAATTTTGATTTTTTTTGTATTGTTTCAGCTGCTCAGTGAAACTCTGCGAGTGATACGTAAGTTGACATTGGACGATGATGTGCGAGTGGAGTTCGGTCGGGCTCACGACCATGCCAAGGAGTTGGGCGCTCACATGTTGGTGCCTTTAGCTCATCTGTTGAAAGGTTAGTCTGTTACCTGTACCGAGTTTAAAAACTAGCTTCTTATTCTCTTGTTTATGATGTTTGTTTTATTATTTTGAGTGCATCGTTGGTCTAGTGGTAGCAATCGCTACTGCTGAGCATGAGGTCCTGGGTTCGATTCCCAGGTCGGGCAACGTGTTATTGGGTTTTTCTATCTGGAATTTCGCCGTAGCTGCCCGGAAACTGGTTTTGTGTCCGCTTGATGGCAATAGGCTCGCCCTCTATTACATGGATCTTAAACATAACTGACGAAATGTGGGTGTACTGTAGGTACACCTCTGCCCAACCCTTCGGGGAAACAAGGCGTGATGTTATGTTATTTTCTTGTTCCTCCGAACCAACCCGTCTCAACGTATCACATGCCCGCGGTATTACTTCGTTTTCGCCAAGCTTACTTTCTGACTCTTTTCCATTTAGCTCGGCTCCTAGCGTGATGTTCAAATCAATCAAATCAAAAATCATTTATTCAAACTAGGCTGAGAGTCAGCACTTTTCGAACAAAATCAAAATATTTTATTTCACATAAACCTACATGGGCACTTATGAAACGTCAGATTCTAGGTGCAAGGTTTCAATTGGTCGTTTCCTATGGAGAAGAGCCGGCAAGAAACTCCATGGTTACTCTTTTAAAAATATTTGTCTATTACAATATTTTTTAGTTACAGTTCTAATAGGTATGGAAGGACAGTGTAGGCCTGTCAAAAAGTACCATATGTTAAACAAATAGACTATGGTCTATAAATTTACAATCCACAAGGCCTACGACGTTCTCACATTATAAAATATAAAATAATCTAATAAAGTAAAATCAAAAATTAATTAAAATTTTAGGTATATTATGTCAAATAATGAAAATATTATGTCAGAGTTATGTAAAAGTCAATATATAATAAAAATTAAACATCATTATTTGGGAGCAGTTATTAAAAATTCACATAGTGATGCCGTTTATGAGGTACCAGGGAAGCCACATGTGCACAGGGAATTATTGCCAAACTTTCTTGTCTTCGACGTGGTCTTTAATCTTATAGTACGCTTTTTTTATAAGGACACGTTTGATGTGGGTTTTGAACTTTCCATCGCTAAGTTCTGTAACCGACTTTGGCAACTTGTTATAAAAGCGGAAACTGTTTATCAGAAATGATTTGCTTGTTTTAGTTTATCTAAATTTGGGTATAACGATTTCATTTTTACTACGTGTATTTATATTATGGAAATCGCTTCTTATTTTAAAAAGTCCTAAGTTTTTACGAACATACAAAATACTTTCTTAGATATAAAGAGAAGGCAGAGTTAGTATATCAATTTCTTTGAATTTGTTTCTAAGAGATTCGCGAGGACCCATTTCATAGATCGCGCGGATTGCCCTCTTTTGTAAAATGAAAATTGAATCTACGTCAGCTGCTGAACGTCAAAATTACATAAGACAGTCCCCCAAAACGCCCGCCCTTCACCACTTCCTAGTGCTTTAGCTGGGAAGAAGAAGTGGCGCAACAAACTCCCCAGCAGCACAGCTGTCTGTTTAGTTAGAAAAACCATTGAACTCTACAATTATAAGTTAATCAAAGAAGAAAACCGGGAACACAAAAAATCATATTAAATTATCAGCCATATGTGCTAGCCACGCCAATATACCCAAAATATAAACCAATAAAAATCAATGAAAAAAAACAACTACACAAATAAAAGCCTCCAGGCATAAGGGGCGTGACACCTTACATATGCATTATTGGATTATTTTTAAGTACACACAAATGATAAACAAGGACCATCGAAGTAAAATAAATAAACAGAACATTTACTTTAACAATAACAAAAACATAGACAGCAAGACGACCAGTCACCACAAGCAGCACCCGTTCACGAGCATAACGCAAAGATCAGTCATTGCCCCCCTCGCCATATTTGAGGGAAGGTAGCAACCCGATCCCCGACGCTACCGCAAGCAGTGACATCTGCGGGAGCATGAAGAACTCGCTGCCGGTTGCTCAGGCAAGAATAATTTAAGATCAATTGTCGAGGTCGCTAGCTAACCACTTATTGCAATACAACTCGTTAAAAAAAACATTGTAATGAGTAGATCATGTCAATAATAAATGAAGAAAACTAAAAATAATTGACTTATTTAGTCAAATAAAATTAAAATATACGAACGCGTATACCCTGTCTGGTAAGCTGATTCTGGAGAAAGAAAATAAACATTGTCTTGAGTTAATTACAGCGACCAAGTATTCTTATCGTTTAAGTAGTCGTTAATTGAATAATATGCCTTTGAACAAAGGTTGGAATTTACTTGATCTTTAAATGCATTAAAAGGCAAATCTAGCAAGGAAGAGGGTAGCTTGTTATAAAAGGTTATACCAAGCCCAACAAATGAGTTATGAACCTTATGAAGCCGGTGAAAGGGAGCACGTAGATTGTTCTTATTTATAACATAACATAACATCTCGCATTGTTTCCCCGAAGGGTTGGGCAGAGGTGTACCTATAGTACACCCACATTTCGCCAGTTATGTTTAAGACCCATGTAATAGGGGGCGAGCCTATTGCCATCTACCGTGCACAAATCCAGACTTCGGGCTGCTACTGAGAAATTCCAGATAGAAAAACCCAATTTCACGTTGCCCGACCTGGGAATCGAACCCAGGACCTCATGCTCAGCAGTAGCGATTGCGACCACTAGACCAACGAGGATTTCTAGTATTGTGAAAATCACTGTTTTTAGTGTATAAGTGTATATTTTGCCTAATGTATAAGATGTTGGCGAAGATGAATTGTGATGCCACCGTGAGAATACCAATATCTTTAAAAAAATCTCTAAGAGAAACTCTGGCTCCTAGCTGATAAATTGCTCGGACAGCTCGTTTTTGAAAGACGAATATATTTTCAATATCAGCAGCTTTGCCCCACAGCAGAATACCGTAGGACATAACGCTGTGGAAATAACTAAAATAGACTAACCGTGCTGTATCAATGTCAGTGTATTGTCTTACTTTCCTGACGGCGTTGGCGGCTGAACTGCCGAGTCTACTGTTTTAAGCAGCTCTTTATCTAAGACGATGTTGGGTCCTAGATTTCTAACATTCGGTAAGACGAACTTTACACATTTAGTTTTCTTAGCATTGAGAACTAGGTTGGACGTAAACCAATCCGTAACCATTGAGAGTGCACTGTTTACGCCGTCAAACTCTTGTCTATTCCTGTCTACTTTAAAAATAAGGGAGGTATCATCTGCAAACAGTACAACATCACAGATATCATTTAAATAGAATGGTAAGTCATTGATATACACTAAGAACAAGAATGGACCTAGTATTGAGCCTTGAGGAATACCTAACTGAACTGGAAGCCCGGATGATTTCACACCATCGACATCTACACATTGGAACCTATTGTGTAAATAAGAATTGATTACGTTCGATAGCCTTCCTCAAGAATTGGGCTATCAAATCATCATCATCATCATTTCAGCCGATAGACGTCCACTGCTGGACATACGCCTCCCCCAAGCATCGCCACTTCGACCGGTTCTACGCTTCTCGCATCCAGCGGATTCCTGCGGCCTTCACAAGGTCATCGGTCCACCTTGTGGGAGGCCCATGAACGCTACGTCTTCCGGTACGCGGTCGCCAATCCAAAACCTCTCGGCCCCATCGGCTATCTGTTCTGCGAGCAATGTGCAGCCTACTGCCACTTAAGTTTAGCAATTCTTTGGGCTTTGTCGGTTACTTTGGTTCTCCTGCGGATCTCATCGTTTCTGATTCGATCACGTAGGGAAACTCCAATCATAGCCCTCTCCATTGCCCTTTGGGTGACTTTTAGCTTTCTGATAAGGCCCACTGTGAGCGACCACGTTTCAGTGCCAGATACAAAAATATATTTTCAAAGCTGACTGGACGTTTCTGAGATTATGATTTTTTGATTTCATCGCATTCAAACCTTCTAACAAAAAAACAAACAAACTTCAGCTTTATTGTTAGTAGGTTTATTTATACTCGTAGATAGATTGTAATACATTACTACTTAACTGAGATATAGCACATCAATCTGTATGTTTTGACACGTCGCCATTGCACCTGGTAAAAGGGGGGGGAAGGAGGTAAAACTAAGTGTATTTATAGATAGATACCTAAAAAGAAAGCTTCGAGTGTCAGAATTTTTTAGTAATAAATTAGTTATTTTGTGTGTATGTCAGTTGATCAATTCCTATGAAAATTATATACCGGCTATCGTCCGCGATTTCGTCTGCCACCCAGGATGAAAAGTATCCTACGTCTTTATCCAGGTCATGGTGTATCTGTGTGCCAAATTCCATCAAAATCCGTTCTGCCGTTTTGGCGTGACAGCGTCAAACTAACTTTCGAATGTATATATTAGTTAGGATTAGGATTTGTATAAATTTAATTTCATAATTTTTTTGTAGAGAAAACAATTTATGCAGAAAACACAGAAATACAAGACAAGGCGTTTATTTCAATTAGACTTGTCAATAGTTATTCGGAAAGCTAGTTGTCTGTTCATAAAACTATGTCTTCATAGAGAAGATGGACATGAAACTCCATGGCAACACTATTTATTATTGTTCTATATCAAAAACAGTTAATTATAATTCTTAAACTATTTCTCATAGTAATAGAAACATACTAAAAATAACAAGGAAAATAACATGAATATTCCAATATTCAATTTAACGCATTGGCAATATTGGCAATAATATACCTGACTCAACTCAACTACATAGTCTTATTGAGCGATAATTAAGGTGTTTAATATTAATGACGAACGTTTATTAACTAACGTGATACTTGTATGCCAACCTAATAACTGCCTTCTAACATTAAAAAGTACGACCAACTTATCTGTGCAAGTATTGGTGGCGCTGGTTGTATACAAAAATCAAAAAGTTAAAAAACAACCAATCGTATGTCCCATTCAAAATGTTAGTTCGAAAAACGGCCGTCGCATATATAAGTGTTCGAAATGTACTTATCCTTTTTATGTCCTACTAACGTCACTTTACATCAAACATAAATCGCCATTTTGAACCAATCACAGCTCATCATTCATTTTGGCTTCTTATACATACTAACTTCTATTTACATACTAAACAAATCTTACATATATATTTTTTTAAACGTTGCCCCACATTAGGAATTACTCCTGTATCGTGGGTGCGTTCACAAACATGAAAACTCACATACACAAGACACCCAGACCCGGAACAACTATTTGTAGGTCGTACAAATATTTGTTCCGTGCGGGATTCGAACCCGCGACACGCAGCGCAGCAGCCGATCGCTCAACCACTGCGCCGTGCCGTTTAAATAAAATTATATAATGAAACCGTTAAAACTTTATAAAATAATTGAGCAACTTAATAAGAGTTGATTCGTAATTCTTATGTCTACTTCAAGAACAACAAACAACAGAAATAATTTAGATTATAATACAGGCAGAATATAAATATCAACTTACAGTATCGGAGGTACAGCCCGCGAGGCCTAAGCTGAGCTTTGTATTTGTGTGAGTGCACATAGCGACGCGTCCTTTTCTTGGTAATCGGCCAGTCGGACAATCGGCCTGAGGCGCTGTGCGTCCCTCGCGCGATCTCATTGGTGCGATTGGTAATCACTCACACAAATGCAAAGCTCATCTTAGGCCTCGCGGACTGTACTAATCGTATGAAACAAATTATTACACTAAAGTAGCAATCTAATCAAAACTCTTGATTTAATGAAGTCACAAATAATTCATAATCTAAAACACCACCATGCGTAGCAAGGCCGGTTCGCAAGTTAATAATAAAAAAGAGTACAGTTTCAAGACTAAAGTTATTTGTATTCTAAATTTGTCAACTTGGATTAAACTTATCCATCTATACATAATAGCATTTAACATATTATTGTGATTTATAGCACAAGAAGATAATTAGTATAAACTGTAAATTATTCTAAAATGACTGATTAATAATAAATCAATTAGAAAAAAAAAACAATCTGCCTATATGACCTCTACAACCCTGTTTATTTATTTATTTACAAACAGCAGTGTATTAATAAGTAAATATAGGTTAGAACTTAATAGTAGAAGTAACAAACACACTTCTAACAACGTTATCCACACAAATCTAATTGTTGTTAAAAAGAAGAATATAAAAATAAATAGAATAAAAGTAAACATAATTACTGTTACTGGGTAACACGATACCTCTTTGCAAGACTGGTTGTCGAACTCTCAGGCTTCTGACGACCCGTAACCACTGTCAAAGATCCACGAATGACAACCGGGACCAACGGCTCAACGTTCTTTCCGAGACACGGAGGGGACTCGATATGTTAAGAATGGTCACCCATCCACAGCCCGCTTTCGGCAAGCGTAGCTTGACCTTCGATCGACGCGGCCGGCTGTCATTTAGCCACAAAACGACGAGCCATTTCTTAATTAGTAATAACAAGCACTCCGCCCGCGACTTCGTCCGCGTGGGATTCGAAAAACGAAAAGAAGTGGAATATGTTCATCAGACATAATTTCAGCTTCTAATGGTAAAACAATTGTTCAAATGGTTCTAGTAGTTTCGGAGCCTTTTCAATACAAACAAACAATCAAATATTTTCCTCTTTATAATCTTAGTGTATGAGTAGAAAATGCGAGACAAATACTTTATAGTAATTGTTATACAAGTGTCCTCTTTTAGTCATTACCCCCCGAGGCGGTTTTATTCGCGCTAGCCGTAGGCTCGCGCGATAAGGGTGGAGTATGATCAATGCACACGCGTGTCACACGACGTTTTTCAACACACTTGCGAGGAAAAAACAGACTCGTAGTGTTATCTTTAATTATTGAAACAAATAGTGAAAGTACAATTCTCAAAATGATACCGAACAGTTTTTGTTGTCATTTTTACAGTTTGTGTTATGGTATTATTAATAATTTGGTTGTTTTCATTTTCTTGGGTATATGTCGGATATGATAAAAATATTCATTGAAAGAAAAAAAAATGTTAAATATGCAACAGTGCGGTAATGTAAAGTAAAAAGCACGCGTGTTTAATACACTGCATTATGAACCTAAACGCGGTGGAATAAGAGCCACTGTATGAGCAACTGTGTTGAAAGCATCATTATACATCAAAAACCGGGCGACAACCAGGTTCCCGGACAATTCCTCCATGCATATTGTTACGCTTTGCGGGAAATAACCTTTGTTTTAATTTAATTACATAAAAATCATACCATAATTCTCGGTTACTCTTTACAACGATCAAATAAATCTCTACCACTAGTAAATTAAAGTAACACATTACTAATTTTAAAATAGTCATTGTTGTGTTTGAATAGAAACCGTGCTTTAAAGACATTAAGAAATCAGTCAACATAATGACGTCGCTCAATATAAATATCAAAGTGGCGATGTACAAGCGACGCCAGATGTTAGTAGCTGAATGTGCGTTCGCGCAACTACGATAAAGCGAACACACAATTATAATGTATAAACAACAGTTGACTACCAACGGTAAAATTTGACTCAACCTAAAGAAGATTTGATATAGATCGATTTTTTTAGTTTTTGTAATCTTTCTGAAAAACAAGCCTATTTCTGGGTATCGAATTAAATACTCGTATAGACAGGTAAAGAATAGTGTTGTTACTAATGCGAGTCCCCAAGAAAAGAGGCTACTTTTTAGAAATCTCTTTTGTATATGCCCATTAAAAACTTTCACAATGTCTACGTAAAACATATGACACAAAACCAACAACCAATGGTTGCTCACTGTTTTTAAGTAAATCATTATTTCGGTTCTTATGTATAGTAAAGTTAATGAATAAATCGTAATTTTGTTATTATAAACGCAAAGAAACCCGATCAGCACTGCAAAACCTAAGGAGTTGGCCAAAATTATGTTGAGTATCACAAAGTTTTTTATATTTCGAAATTTTCTTAAGAGGCACCAGGATGTGACTCCGTATATCAGAGTTGCTAGTGTCAGCACAAGCACAATGATGTCTATAATCTTCAAGAGATAGAATCTTAATTGTAGATTATGTTCATTAGCAATTCTCACAGCATTGCCATGTATGCTAGTGTCGTTATTATACATGATGAATGCAACTACCACAGTTTGAATTGTTATTGAATAAGTTTATATTTTAAACTTAAAACAACTTGCCGTAAAACACTGCCCTGCTATAAAAACAGTACAAAACTAATGATGGACCCACCTATATTTATTTACAACATGACATAAATATTTAATTAAATAAGTAATCATTTTCCTGTTTATCACGAGTATCTTATCCATAGCAAAGCAAAGCAAGCAAAATTGGGTCGCACCGCTAAGTTGCGTAATAAACCATAATTTTCCTTTAAAATAATGTAGCACTGCACTACTCTGTCAAGAAAGTACGATCAATAATACACAAAATGTTAGTTATTCATACAAATTTATTTCATTGCCTTATTATGCTCCTTCATAAACGATACACTTTAGCCAATAATTAATCCAATCATCAAAACATTTTTAAACGCTTTTTCCGGAATTCAGTTCAGTTCTCGCCGCGAATCCTCCTTTGTCTTCTACCGAATGAAAACGGGTGCCACGAAGTGGTAATTAGAGTTAAGGAAAAAGAAAGAAGTTAGCTGGAGACATATCTGGTGAATAAAGGGCTGACTCGATGGTATTTGTTGAGTTTTTGGTCAAAAATTCGTTCACAATGATGGCCTTGTGTGAACGCGCATAATCGTGATACAAAATCCATGAATTTTCTTTCCACAAATTTGGCCTTTTTGTGTCGAATTTGCTTTCTTAAATGCCGCATAACGTTCAAATAATATTCTTTATTTGCCCTTTGACCTTCACGTCAAAGAAAACAGTCAACATGACTTTGACTTTTGAAGTTTTGATCGACTTTGGCGTGGTTATTTCGGTTTCGGTTCAGTTGGAAGGCGCTATTACGAAGCTTGTTGACTAGTTTGCATGTCAAACTCGTAAAACCACGTCTCGTCACCGGCATGTCTCTGTGACTCTTATGCAATTGAGTTTATGGAGAAAATTCAGGTATTTTGGGATTAGCCGAGCGGCAACATGTTTCATAACTAAGTGATTATTTAAAATGGTACGGATCGACTCGTGAGACACAAAGAGTTCAGTGGCTATCTTTCTCAAACTTGAATGATGATTTTCAGTCACACACGAGGCAAATCTTCCATCACATTTCGACCGCATTTTGTACGCTTTGTACCACTCATAGGTACGTGTTTTCGATAAAGTCGATTCACCGTAAACCTTCCGTAACATTTCAGTGACTCCGAACACGAAATTCCATTGGTGATAAAAAAACTCTTTTTTCTATATTTTGTCCTTTGTGATTTTCTGAATTTCGTAATACTGTGCTGTTTTTAGTAAGATCATATCTAGTGTATTTAATCTAAACAACTCGCACAAAAAACAGCACTGTATTTAATCTAAATAACTGATGCGACTCAAACTCCGCGCACAAAATGGAAAACAGTAGTGCCAAACTAACAACAAAAAAAGAATTTGGAAACCCTAAACAAATCATCCATTCCCGATACATTTTTGACAGAATGTATGTTACCGACTATCACGCACAAAAAAACTATAAAATAATTAAATTGATGTGTATTAGTTCTGCTTTTATATCCAATGATTATATCAAAAAACGTGCTTTGTTTAAATTACGTCATTAAAAGTACACACACCTAAAAAGCGCTCCACGCTTTTTGATTTAATCATTGGATATAAAAGAACGAATACAAGTCAATTTAATTATTTTTTGTGCGTGATAAAAGCGATTTTTTAAACTACTTACATAGTTTTTATTTTACGTTTTAGTCTAGTATATTCTTCATTTAGTTAATAAGTCTAAACTACTCTAGACTATAACATTTATGGTTGTACGGGATGGATGTAGCTGTCGAGTCCGACCCGCACTTAGCCATTGTGCAAAAAGTCTTCAGATTAATAATAAAAACAATATCCCTTTTGTTTATGTCCACAGAAAACACACAACCTCCTTTAGTATCAGAGCTGATGCTGACCATAGCGAGTCTGTTAGTACGTCACGAGCTCTGCAAGATGGTGGCTGACTGCGGCGTCGACTCTCTGTTCACTGTGTTGGCTGATAACTACGAAAACGTCGCCGTGGTGCAACAGGCGGATAAGTTGTGAGTGGTTTGTTTTTATAGACATGAATTATTGTTATACTCTATGACTACTGTACACTAAAACTAGCCTACTCTATGACGACTCTGATATGTGACTACTTTACTCTTTGACTACTCTATTCTATGACTACTCTTCTCTATGACTACACTACTCTGTCTACTATACTCAATAATTACCCTATGTAATGTAAAAAAAAAATATGTGTTGTTATATGTGTGTACTATGTTCTCTGTAAAACAAGAGACATTTCGGGCGCGGTGGAGCTACACGCTATATTTAGGTAGCCAGATAGATACTTACGGAGAGATTAAACCTTTAATCTGCAGAGGGGTGGCCTGTTGAAATCGGTTAATGAAACAATCACAACCTTGCACGTTCCCAGTTTATTTTAAATGCCAATAGCTTAATCTTTAAAAATGAACATTGTTAAAGTTAAAATGATACTTATTAGGTGACTATCATCATTGCATCTTACTTTAATTTAATTTATGAGTTTAATAGCTGAAGGCTGAGTAAAAATAATCTAAAGATGACCTCAGGTTATGGGTACCTCTACCTAGCGGTCATTCCACGCGGAAGGCAAGCCAAATTCTTCGTAGAAAAATAAGAATAAACGCCCAGCGTAGTGGGCGTTTATTCTTACGAAGTTATCGTGTCTCCTCCCCAGTGCACGTCGGAACAACAGTCACTGGATTAAGAGGACCGCAATAGACTCGGTAATCCAAACGAATTGTTACATTACACCATGTCCTGGGCCCTTAAATTAAAGATAGGCCCTCTGGATACCAGCTATGCCTTTGATCCAACAGGATTCAAATTAATTCGTGAGACGATATCTTTCCCAACAAAATCTAGGTCGCAAAGTGACACATAAGAATTTTGACGTTTAGAGCCGAATCTTTCACAGATTGAAAATGACAGCTAGAAATCGTTCTGGATACCGACTATTTTATCCAAAGACATGTAACGGTATAAAAAAAACTCGTTACACCTATTATTGGACCACTCAAATCTAGGGCTTAGTGGTGAATTGTCTATCTCTCTTTATCTCTATCCGTCTCTCTTAACGTGGTAACTAAGATAATGTCGCCTTGGTGCAACAGGCGGAGAAGTTGTGTTTTTTTTATTAGACATGAATATTGTTACTCAACTACTCTATTCTATGACTACTCTTCTCTATGACTACATTTCTTAATGATAACCCTATTCTATGGATATACTTAGAAGAATAAATTTTCCAAGAGACGTGGTCGACCTTTGGAGATCCTAGTGCGACAACCAGAACTAACCAACCAAACATTCAACTGTAACTAAAAAGGTCATTGAGGAATTTGCGAAAAGTAATCGGAGGAGGCTTGTTATGCTTTAAGCAAAATATAATGTTGACTTTGCTAAAAACTTACCCTCAGCGGGGTCAAGCCCCTCCCAAATGACGTTCCTGGATCCGCCACTGATTCATGGGGTGTAAAGCAATGAAAGCATGGAATTAAGAACTATTTTATTACCATAAAAAGTTCCCTTTAGGGCATGAATTTTCAAAAAACCTGGCTTGGAGCTCACTTTTGCTATAGTTATAAGGAACGCTAAGGAACGCGGTGCAATATTGTTAAATATTGTTGAATATTAAATAAAGAAATACATTATTTCGGTGACTGAAAGTTCACAAGGTTTTATTTTAAATGACAACAACAAATTATAACAATTATAGATATATGGTCTGCCATAGATACTTCACATCCTCGGAACTTTTTTAAGGAATATTACTGTAATATATTCTTTAATCCCAATGCTGAACTTAAATTATGCATCCTGGGGCCGAACAATGGTTTGGTAAACATATCAGCAAGTTGCTTTTCCGAAGGAACGTGCGTTACGTCGAAGTCTCCGTTGCTAACACATTCTCTTACGAAAAAATGTTTCAGCTTTATGTGTTTGGTGCGCTTGTGATATTCATACTTTGGGTTGTGCGCAAGTTTAACAGCCGATTCATTGTCCAGGTTCAGTACTGGTTTTTCAATTTTAATCAAGTTGTTAATAAGGCGATTCAACCATAGAATCTCTTGTGCAGATTCGCTTGCTGCTATAATCTCCGCTTCAGTCGAGGAGATGGAGACTGTCGTTTGCTTCTGGCTTCTCCAGCTAATAGCAGCACCGGAGAATAAGCACACCCTTCCAGATGCCGACCTTCCAGTAGTTTGATCTCCTGCATGATCTGCGTCGCTGTAGCAGACTAAGCGTGGAGGCGACTTTTCAGTATAGGTTAGCCCATTCTGTTGGGTCCCTTTCAAGTACCGGAAGATGCGTTTTGCCAGCATCTTTCTTGGTAGGTGCTCCGAGGTTTCGAGATGCGACACCCAGAGCATATGAAATATCAGGCCTTGAGCCTACTGATAAATATGCCAAAGCACCCACGGCTTGTCTATATGGGAAATTTGCGTTGACTTCCTCTTCCTCTGCCATCTCATTTTCTTTGATGATTGGCGTTGGTGCTGGTTTGCAATTGGACATTCGTTTCAGTTTTTTTTTTTCACAATTAGTTTCAGATAAGCGTTGAACTCTTTGTTCACATACTCGGTACCATTATCTGATTGTAAGAATTTGATTTTGTTCCCCGTGTGCGTTTCCGCTAACTCCTTGAACTCTTTAAACTTTTCTAAGACTTCGTTCTTGCTTTTAATCATATAAACTCGACTGTATCGGCTAAAGTCATCTATGAAAGTAACGAAGTACTTGTTTCCGCTTACTGTGGGCGTTCTAATAGGTCCACATACATCGCTATGAACGATTTCTAAGCGTTCTGTTGTTCGTTGAGTTGTTTTCTCACGAGGTGCAGGAATTCGATGAAGTTTTGCTTGGATACAGATTTCACAGTCTGCCAAGGTTTCAGTAGCATCAAAGTCCAAGCCAAGCAAATTCTCGTTTTTGAGTGCATGTTTCATATCTTTGGCGTTCATGTGACCAAGTTTTCTGTGCCAGTCGTAGATGTTTGATGACTTCGCTTTCTTTTCAACAATTGGAATCGAAACAGTGTCATCATTATGATTAGCCAGATTGTTGCGCTCGTGTTTATTTGGTTTAATGTAATAAAGACCATCTCCATGTTTAAATGCGGTGAGAGTTATTCCATGTTTTGGATTGTTGACCGTCGCTTTAGTCTTTGTGAAGAGGACAGAACAGCCTGCATCTGTCATCTTACTGACGGACATCAAGTTGGTGCACAGTCTAGGTACGTATAGAGTGTTTTGTAGCTTTGTAAGGTCTATACCATTACCATTTTTTTGTTACAAAGGAGACTGTACCTCTTCCTTTAATCTCTGCAGTTTGTTCTTTAGTTGCAAAGTTCAGTTTTCCGGAAGTTCTCTCTATAGTGTTAAATAAGTCTCGTTGAAATGTCATGTGAGATGTACAACCGCTATCCAGAACCCAAACGCTGTTTTCATATTTTTCGTTATGTGTAAGGAGGCACTGCATAGCATAGTTGTTCTTATGAGAACCAGTGTGTTTATTAGGCTTCTCACTGTTTTTCTTCCAGCAATTCGTACAAATTTTGTGAGTCTTGCGTTTGAAGATATTACCACTACGTTTGCAAATTTTACAGGACGTGTAAAGGGCTTCTTCTTGAAAAGAGGATTCAGTTTCGTCGTTATTAGTCATGTTTTGGCTATGACGTGCTTCACATTCTTCAATTATTTTAGTTTGAAGCACCTCTGGCTTCGGAAGAGTGTCTCGCGATTCTATAGCGACTCTAAAGTTCTCAAATTAATTTGAGAGACTGTATAACATCATGATTGTTAACAAGTCCTCATTAATAGCTACGTCCATGTCAGCCAATTTGTCAACTATATCCATAAACTTGTTTAGATGGGATCTGACATCATGCCCTTCTAATTTTGTTAGGATCAGTTGCTTTAATAGGGATGCCTTTCGCGCAGGTCCCTTACTGGCATATGTGACTTTCAATTTTTCCCATAATGCTTTAGCAGTAGTACATTTTTTAATTTGTTTAAGCTCAGAAGGAGCGATTATAAGTATGAGTTCAGATCTCGCCTGTCTATCGCCTTCTTGATCAGCCACTGCAGCATCAGTCTCTATGTATTTCCATAATTTGTGTCGTACGAGGACAGCTTCAGCCTGTATCACCCAAGTGTCGTAGTTCTCTCTAGTGAGAGGGTCAATTTTAGTGCTCGACATTTCGGATACTCAATTTGTTTTATTTCGTACACGCTCTGCTACCATGTTAAATATTGTTGAATATTAAATAAAGAAATACATTATTTCGGTGACTGAAAGTTCACAATGTTTTATTTTAAATGACAACATCAAATTATAACAAGCGTATCCTAGCTGCCATAATGATGTATCATAGATATATGGTCTGCCATAGATACTTCACAAATATTTCATGCTTGACCCAGTGGTAATGATTGTGATGAATGAATTTAAGGTTTTTTTTATTATTAAGTGATTTCGAAATTTAGCTTTGTACGACCACATCCCAAACGAGTTACGGCACCCTGATTGCGTAACAATCATCATAATCTGAATCATTTTGAAGGATATCGCTAATCCATTGTTTCGTATGTTCGAAAAAATTGTTTGCTCAACAACGTAAATAACACAATGAATGTTGTTAAACAAATTGAAAGCCATTTCTACTGATAATGTGTAAATCACGTCGTAGGTTCAGACAGGCGCTTTACTTTGTGTAAATTATTTCATTACCACTGCTCTAAAAACAGTGGAGGAAAACATCGTGAGGAAACAGGCGTATCCTTGCACCAAATAATCGAAGACATTTGACATTTGAACATTATACAACCTGTTTTTATTTTATTTCCCATAACTCTGGGGTATGATTGAGACCATATCAAAGAATCAAAAGGCATATGAATTGTTTCAATCATCCTTTTTTTTCAATAATTTGACAATTTTTTTTTTCAATAAATTCAATAATTTTAAATAATTCGACGAAGTCACGATTATTAATGTAAAACACCTTACGTGAAATATGACAACGTCGTATTTTCTTAGCTTTCAATATGTTTGAATAAAAATTAATTACTCGTATTTTCAATGAAACTTAGATACTATTGTGTACGGTCTATTTTGTACGGCTAAGTAGGCTAACAAAATTGGCAACCTCGCAAAAGTACAGATTCGTCATACTGGTGACAATTTTTGACCTAATTTAATTATGATATCTCTGAAACTATGCATTTTTGGACCACCTATTCTAGGAGTTTTAGTATTATTTTTACCTACAGAATATAACGCTAGAGTTATGGGATATAAAAAAAAACAGGTTGTATTGGCTGATTATTTTATAAATCCAAAACAGTCAAAAAATATAGTGCTACAAAAACAGCCTAGGTATAGAAAACGGATGACTATAACTACTAAAAAGATATGACAAAAACCTTCCAGTTAGTAGTGATTAGATTAGTGAAGCTTCATTATTATTCAATATAACACTAACGTTCACAATTAGTGTTACATTGAATAATAATGAAGCTTCAGTGATTATGCTTACATATGCATTAAAACCCACACATTTTCTCAGCAGATTGATAATGCGACCTCAAGAACAAGCACCGTTCATTATCAATAAACAATGTCTTTTTCTTCACGATAATCTCATTCTCTAACAAACCCCTTTCATGTATTAACTCAGCCCTTAATTTTTCCGTTTGCAGAGACCGCTTTTGCAGCAAACTCATGCTATTATTGAGGTCTCTTACTTCTTCGATTAACGCTACTAAAGAACCTTCCCTACAATTTTCTACGTTCGGCCTACAGTTCTTTGTATTCAACCTGGTTTGAGCGACCTGGATTCTTTGTGATACCTTCAACATTTCTTCGTGTAACATTTCTAGAATGTTTTCAGTCTCCACTATCTTTTCTAAAGTCAATTTCAGCTGATTTTCCAATTCGGTCTTCACTTGTTCGGTTCTTGCAATTCGTTCGCTCAATGATTTGTTGACCTTAATGTCTTGAGAACGCAGATCTCTAGAAGTATTTATAAGGACGGCGTCGACTTTTGCTCGTAAAGCTTTCGATTTGTCGATTGCGATTTTGAATTCGTTTAGGGCGTTGATTGTGTGTTGTTCCCAGGACGGTACGTTCGATTGGCCTGGAAATAAATTGCCAAGATTAAAAGGTTATCACCGAGAGACGGACGGTAAAAAAGTCTAAACGCTGCTATTTTTTTATTACAACATTATCCCTCATACTTATAAGCTCAGCTCAAAGCCTTGTATGTGTGTTGTGTTAATAGTTCAAATGAGATAATTATGTCAATTACACATTAATGTTCTTTAAAAGAAAGTTCGTTATCACAATTTTTGTATCATGGACGTACAAGATGCTGGAAAATGTAGGCCATCTCTTTTTCTGTCCTTAATGATAAATGAAAATGATTTTATTTTTTAAGTAGGTTTTTACAAACATTTTACACGTCAATCATATTTAAAAAAAACTAGATCAGGTCGGCGTTTCCTATCTGACTACTCGGAGAAGAATGACCAAACCAACAAACTCAGCGGTCACAGTCTCTTTTGAAGTCCAGACATAATCTTGTTCAGATCATGTGAACACCATGTGGATTGATGTCCGAAATGGTCTTTTGAAGAAAACAGATTGAGTGGACCTGTACAGTCAGTGCACACATTTGTCAGTAATCGTGAAGCTCAACTCAAAACTTAAGGAGCTCAACGATTCGACGAACAATGTAAAAAGTCCAGAAACAATTTAAAAATAGATCATGTTACCTTCGGAAAGTCTCGTGGCCCCCGCCGAATCCTTAACATTGACTGCCTTTGTCTCCAAATAAGCGTTCTCGCTCTCATACTTAAATGCCAAATGCTTATCACTCCAATCCCTTTCCAACCAGTTCTTCGAGGCCACATTCATATCCAGCTGGTATTCTATATCCCGGAGCAAATCTCTGTGAAGTTTCTTAACATTTTCTATCAAAGCCGACTCTGTGAATAAATCTTCTTGAGGTTCATCGTATATTAAGTCAGACTGCATTCTATTCCGTCTCAAATCTAAGCATTCTTCTGTAATATACTCAGGGATTTTTAGAGTATCCTGAGCATTTTTCAGTTGTTGTCTTAGCGATTCTAGAATGTTTATTTCTGCGTCCATGTCTCTTATAGCCCTTTCTATTTCGGCCTTCCAGTAGTTGATATGTCTTACTCTGTGTTTCAGTTGGTCAGTGCTGTCGCTGTAGTCTTCGCACGAAGTTTGGTTGACTTTTATTATGCTGTTCTTGGTGATAGCTGTGTTGTTGTCCGTGGTTTTGATGATGTCTCCTTTTAAAACTTTTTGGTTGTGTTCGTGCCAAGTTTTTATGGTTGATAAGGCGTTGTTTCTGTCGCCAAATGATAGGTAGTCGCCTTTCTCGGCCGTTGTCATTTTTTGTTCCATTGACGACTGGTTGGTTGATGTAATTTGTGTGGAAATTGTTAATATGAGACACGTTAATTTATCGCTAGCTTTTTTGTAGATATCTTGATGACCCTTTACTTAAAACTGTATACTTTCGAAATGTGTCTCCCTGTCTTCTTCCTCTCTCAAAGGTTTCATTTGAATGGAAATATTATATTGGAGTTCTATTGAGTAAACTTTGCTGTTGTCATGGTAACATACAGTTGCTATGGTGGTGGCCTAATTTTTGCTGACTGAACAAAAGCGGGTCTTTTTTTGTGCTTATTTATTGACACGCGATGTTAATAGACAATAATAACGGTGATAGAAGAAAAAATATACACAACTGTTAACACTAGGTTGTTACTCGCAGCTGCAGCCTCATTGTACTACTGCTTGCTTACCCAATTATTGTTACTCTGGAAAATCCAATTTATTTTGGGGTCTGCGCTTCTTTTTTTTTTTTTTTTTGTTCTATGTTTTTAAAAATGGTACCTACCTATACACAGTGAAATAATGATTGTTTTCCCGCGGCAGAACGATTTGTCCTCAGTAGTACTATCGAATCATTCGAGTTAAAGTAATCCACTAGACGTAAAGTAGGTACAATTTGATAAGCAATACAATTTGATAAGATTTCCGCCGCGCGTTGCAAAAAACTGGGGAGCGATTCGTAAATGTCCCGAGCAAAGTAAGCTTTGTTTTTTTATCGCTTCGAAAATGTATTGTACTACCAAGACCAAATCATTTCTCTGCGGTAAAATAACCAGTAAAATTACAGCGTGTATAAAATGAACAACGTTAACCAACTTTCGTTGCTCACCTTACCTAAAATATATTTAATGTTCCCGTTAATCTTTAAATATAATGTTGTTGCAGGATCACAGCATTGGCTGGAAATGACGATGTTAAGAGAGATCTGGTCAAAAGCGGTATTGTGCCCATCGTTGTATCAATTCTATCAAGGCATTCGGTGAGTTTACTTATACCTACATCAAATTCACAAAACACAAATTCTGTATTATAACACATTAAAGAATTTTTAGATCAATAGTCAATTAAGGCTGAGATTCAGTACATTTTATCTTTAAAAGCTAACTCTTCTAAGCTGGGAAGAAGTGGCGCAACAAACTCCCCAGCAATGCATCTGCCAGATTTGTTTTAAAGAAGTTTTAATTAAAAGAAACACCGCAGACTTGTATCAGGGTTGACAGGGTATCTTAATGAAGATAAAACAAAAACAAAATACGAACTCTTATATAACGTAAGTAGCAACGGCTGATTAAGAGTTAAGAAAATCTATTTTTTTAATCTTTAAATATTGGTACCTAAACTAATTTGGTCGCTAAACTAATTTGATTCTATACGGGGTGGCAGGGATGCGTCGATGCGCAATCTGTTCCCATGGATTCAGCACATGATTTTGAAACCCCGCTGCGTTGAAATATTACGTCGGTTATTAAAAAAAATAAAAAGCTGGAACCATATATTTTGACCGCGTAGAAATTTTACTTTTCTAATAAACAACAGTTTTTTTTTTTACCGACGTTAAATGTCACCGCACCATTGCTACGTCTAGTGTCATGTGCTGAATAGGGATGACGACTGATATTAAAAATATTCGAAACAATAATTTAATTTCAAAGCAGGCATATTAAAAGTGAGATAATTGAAAAAATCTGTTAAATCGATGTAAATATGAAGAAGCTACACGCTTAAAAAGTTTCTGGAGGGGAATAATCCCGTCCTTGTCGGCACGGTCAATGTACGGCGCTAGTATGAAGTTACTAAGTAGTGACGTGTCTTCTACGATAGTGCTGACAATGTGTACCACTTATTTTTTTAAAGTTTATAATTATAATATTGTTTGCACAATTTGGTAAAAAAAAAATGAGATAAAAAAAAAAAATATATTAACCCCCCCTATTCATGGTTACAGTTCGCGCTTCGATAGGGATATCGAAGCGCGAACTGTAACCATGAATGCCAGCCTGTATACAACGTTATTTTATTTACAAACAAAGACACGTCTTATTAAAAATCACATTTTTTAAGTCGATAATTTTTTGTCCCCTTTCAGAGTAACGCAGTAGCGACGGCCTTAACCCTAAAATGCATAGCAGCCCTGTCGCTCCGTGAGCCGAGTCACGGCCAACAGTTCCTTGACTGCGGGGCTCCCGAGGTTATCATTGAGTGCATGAAGGTGCATCCTCAAGATGCTTCAGTTCAGGTATTACATTCATTTAAAAATAAATTATATTAAAGTAAATTCACTGACAGTTAACGCACATCCTAAACTGGGTCTAGAAGCATCAAATTTTGCGCAAGAGTTGGTACAGGGGTCGTGGGATAATTAAAGTTGTGTTATAATATTAGGCTATATCGTTCCCACTACTGGGACACAGGCCTCCTCTCTGTGAGAGGGAGTGGGCCGTAATCCACAACACACACACACGATATGAAAGTCAATCAGCACGGTTATATAATAAAATAAACAAAGACATACATTTACACTGAAAATCTTCATAAAGGTAAGAAAATGCTAATAGAATGGTTAAAATCACGCACTTATGCAGACGTTGAGTTATTACGACAATAAATAGAAATTGGTTATACGAGGGCGGCAGTGAAAATTTCGGGAATCAAGGAAGTGACGCAACATTACTATTTAAAAATGTATTTATTGCTTTTCGAAGTATTAGGATGATGCGGCGGTTGCAGTTCTCTTTACGGAGTTCAGAAGCGACCTGTGGCAAACAAATGCTAGCATACCATTCTACATTAACCGTTCTTTGTCCCTCAAGAGGAATAGTCGTAACATGGCCGGTTTTGGAGACAAACGTGGCCACCATTTTTTTTGCAACACTCCGTGAACGAACAATTTTTGTTGGCTTTAACTCATTTTCGAACACCCAAACTCGTGACTGGTTTTTTGTTTCGGGTTCGTACGCGTATATCAAGGATTCGTCACCTGATACGATGTTGTATACAGCATTTGAGGATCCTGCGTGGAATCTTTCGAGAGTTCTGATGCACCAAGTAACGCGAGCCGCTTTTTGCTCTTCACAGAGCGAATGCGGCATCCATCGGGAAAACAACTTTTTTACACCTAATTGTTCATGCAAGATTATTTGTATTTGACTCATGCCAATGTCTAAAGTTGCCTGAATTTCGCGGTATGTCACATGTCGATCTTCCTCAATCAGCTTACGCACAGCATCAACGTTTTCTTGGGTGACTGCAGTTTTTGGACGACCTTGACGGGGATCATCACTGAGCTTGACACGTCCACGTTGAAATTCAGCAAACCAGCGATAAATTGTGGTTTTGGATGGGGATTCATCACCAAATGCAGAAATCATCCGGTCAACACACTGCTTTTGTGTTAAACCACTTCGAAAGTCATAATAAATCATCGCTCTTGAATTTTCTCGAGTCAATTCCATTTTCTCAATGACTGAACAAGTCTGACAAAACCTTGTGACAAGACCGAGAATCTTTTTTTAAATAAATAAATGATATTCGATTTTTAAAACCAAGGAGTTTTCAATTAAAAAGATTTTAATATGACAGGAACAGTGGAAATATTCCATTCCCGATACTTTTCGTGCAGCCCTCGTAGAATCAATTCTATTTTAATGTAAATGTTGACGTTCAAAAGTGCTTTTTATGTGCCAATTTAAAATAAATGCCTTGACTTTTTAACTCGTAAGTATACTACACGCGTATTCAAAAACTATTTCTCATTACAGAAAAACGCATGCTGGGCAATACGCAACATGGTAGCGAGATGCCGCGACCAAAACGCCAAATTCCACGAATTAGGAGTTGAAAGTATCCTCAACAGTGCCTACGAGAAGTTCGCAGAAGATTTCGGCTTCGACATAAAGTCGGCTTTAAGAGATCTCGAATGCGATGTGAAATTGGACGAGCAGTGGACCGGTAAAGGTGTGGAGTTGGATTATTGATAGTAGATTTAGATTTTTATTGGCTAGATCTGATAGAATTGGCTAGATTGGATAGCTATTTTGTTATTTTTGTAATGAGCACGAAATTGGCACTTTTCTAAGCCACAATGAAAACCTGATGAGATTCGTTTTATTAAGATTTTATTTCTATATCAAATACACAACATAACTTAATACTTACATTTAAAATACTAATGGAATAACTTACTTAAACACACATTAGTATATAAGGTACTCTTAAATATATTTATACCTAGGTACTCTCGTTGTTGCTGCCCACAGCGCTTAATCATTTTGAATGTTAATGATATTTATCTACGTAGTTCTGTAAATTGTAAAAAAAACGCAGCTACTCTGAGATGAATGAACCAAACTTAGAGGGCAGTCTATTTTAAAGTCTCGGTCCGGCCATATATGAAGCCTATGCAGACTTGAGTGGACCTGTTCAGTCAGTGCATGCATTTGTCAGTCATCGAGTAACTGAACTCAGAACTTATGGAGCTCAACAACGCAACAATACGTAACATTTGGTTAGGCCGCCTAAAGTACTCGAAACCGTCAGAAAATGTTTGTCGGTTTTAGCTGATTGTGGCTATCAAAGGCAGATACAAAATATATAGAATTTGATATCATCGAGCTATTTTGGGGGATATCACAAACATGATAGTCTAGGTATCCTTGGTTCAGTCACAATATGTCTCATGTTTCGTCTTATTTGATGTACAAATATGAATCAAAGCCAATTACTTTTGCTCGTGATTTTCGTGCCATGTTTGTTTACATTTACATAATAAGGCAAGTAGGGACGGACAAATACACAATATGTGTCTGGAAAAATAACATGAACGTAAAATTATCGCGGCGGGATTTTATCGCACACCGGATTTTCAACGCTCTGATCACCACCGAGAGTTGAAAATTCAACAGTGTTTTTTTTTAATTCTCTGCCTGGAGAATCTGTTAGATTCTCAACGCTCGGCTTAACACCGAGATTAGAAAATCAAGTGCGCGATATTTTACCCCGATGTAAGTGTAACAAACTCTGTTTAGGTTTATAACGGATAAGTAACACATTCATCTGTAATAAAATTTAGAAGGTTACAACTTCATATCTTACAACTTTTTTCAACAATTATTGTTTGTATAACATTAATAAATTGAAAAATCATTGGTGACAATTTGAGGTTATAAAATTAACCACAACTGTCAAATGTTTTTTTTAAAGGTAATTTGGAATAAGCCTTTGGGGTTTAAGTATTCAATTAATTTTGATTGAAATTGAGTGTTTTAATTTGTCAAAGCACTCAATTTGTAAGTGGCGTAAGTTTTCCGATACGTTTGTTTGCATTTTCATCAGATACAATTGGAACAGACAATAGTTAGTAATATCTCGCGTCTATCAGGTCTTCGCTCAAGTGATACGTCGAATGTTGGTCCCGGTTCATGGTCGCCATTCGAGGAGAATGAGGCTTTAACTTGTAATATGGGTGTCAGTGTGCGAGACAGCGAGTTCTCTCTCATGTATCGAAATGTGCTTAAGCTAAGCTCTATTTGACATTATGGTGTCGAAAGCGGAGGGGGGGGGGCTCGTGCCGGGTCCTTAAAATTATTTCACTCCCAATTCTCGATTTGCCTCCTAAGAAGTTTCACTTAAAAAACTGTATTGATTACATTGCCTGCAGGTTCTACAGAATATTACATGTAGACAAATATTTCTTTATGCATTCCCAAATTGTATTATGTAGTTTCCATGTTCGCTTCCATTTTGTATTCGAAATTCAGGCACGTTTACATAAGGAGATTTTCTCGCTAGTTTAAAAACGAATGTGTCCAATGTCCATGCGAGTCTCGACGGCGATACTCGCGTTTCGTTTCGATTTTGCATGCGAGTTTATGCGAGGCATTTATTTTGATCTTAATAAAAATAACCTATGCTTCGCGAAAATATTTCCTCGTGTAAATGTGCTATTAAAAACATTTTTTTTAAACTAGATTTCTCAAAATTAGGTTGTGATAGATTTATATTATTTTTATTTTTGTATAATTGAGTATTTCTAACTTCCTAACAATAATAACACAGTGCTTTAAATAAAAATTATTTATTGTTACAATAACATTCAATGATAATTATTAATAATACAAACATGTATTTGGAAACTGAATTAAAACCATAATAATTCTTATAAAGTCTATTATTTTTAATTATTCCTGTATTATTGAAATCAAATAATTGTAATTGGATAAAATTAGTTTTTAAAACATTAGTTTCATTAACAGATATTTAACATTCGAAGTTTAAAGTAACTGAAACGATGAATTATTATAAAAAAAAACAAAAGCATTGATTCTTTTGTTTCGCTACGAAATCGAAAATAAAGAGTATTGAGGTAAAACTGGGCGGCATTCTTGGTAGCATTATCTATGTAAGGATATTACCGCCTGCCGATACTAACCATACATAAATATGGGTAATATCGCCTCCCGCTACCGTGACTGTCGCGATACATATAAAATCTACATACAAAAGTAATGAAAATATTTTAAGAGGAAACTTTACGTCGCCAAAGAAAAAGTGACTGGTTTACTTCCAGTTTTAACATACAATTATTTACTTTAACTAAAATTGTCCTGATGACGTCATCGAGGATTTTATTGAAGTGTCGCACATCTCGGCGAGTGCCTCCCATCTTTCCATCCAAACCTCCCTGGTTTGTGCGATCTCTGGGCATATTGGCCCTGTAACCTAAACTATTTTATAAACCTTCTGGCGTAGTACGAACTGACACATGTTCACATGAATGAATTTAAATTTGTAAACGTTATTTTTGTTTGCAGATTTAGCAGGTTTGAAATAAATATAATTGGCAAAACTATTTTGAATGTGTTAAGAACAAGCTTAGTCTTTAATAAATACCCCTTAAAATATTTCTCATTCGTTTTATGACCTTATACGCCTTATTATACACATTGCAAGTGGGCTGTGACAATTTCCAATACAAACTTAAAATCGACAATGTCTATAACTAGTCTACGCAAAATAATCGCTTGGACGTGGATTTGCAGACATCAGCCTTTTATTCACATGGCTACAAATCAAGCTATACTTTTCCAGTATAAGCTGATCGCGCATTGTATAGTATTTCCGTACAATGAGAGGTCAGCGTATAATTTATAGCCGTGTATCAATACCATAATTACTGGTTAAATAGCAGAAACCTATTGCTAAACATAAAAAGTACATACAAATAGTCAACACAGATTGATATCACGTTTATTATCATCAGTTTTACAATTATACATTGCATGTATAATAAAATGACAGTAGACAAATTCACTGGATTTTTTAAAATATTATAAATTAGACAATTAACGTGAAAACATTACAATAATAATAAAAAAACACAATTTTATAAATAAAGTTAAAGTAGCCTGTTCGGGCAATATTACACAACGCACCCAACAGAGTAAATCTTGCAAGAATATTACAGTCGCAACCAGAGTTGCATAGTTTCCCTAAAACTTATTATTGTTATCAAAGCAAACATTGTTACGTCTCGTGAACATGACTCCAAAAGAGCGAATCGATTTTCATCATCTATTTAGCTTGTAGGGGTCAATTTGCAGTCAGGATGCAGCTGGATACCAGTATTTTACACGGATTGACTGCCTATCTGACCTGCACAAGCCAGCAACCGGGTAACACGACACCCCTTGGTAAGATAGGTGGATGGACACACATCTACGGAACGCACGCGGCAAGCGTTGCTTTACCTTGAAGTTAGACCCGTGCCGCTGTTCTTATTTGGCCAAGAGCCCCTCGTATGAAATTCGAATCATCATAGGGTACTAATATATTTAAAAAGTTAACACTAAAACGAGATCCTTAAAAAATCTCATTGTTCATTTTAAACCCTTAAATCTAGAAGGAAACCTTCAATTGGATACCCTGGTCGACTGCAGAAAAATACCGACAAACTTATCTATGCGTGTCACGGCGGCGCTGGATGCAAAGAGTAGACGTAAAAAATCTGTCAAATCCAGTACACTTCGTATTAGTTCTCAATTTCACCACACGCATTGTTAAGTGTGTCGCGTGGTATTATGGCGCCACTTTTGAAGGACATTGCACAATGATGTTTTCAATTATTTACATTGTAAATTAAATTATGTGTAACTACCATATTTTACGTTTTGAAAGCAATAAAAACTGGGAACCACAAATCAGAGCGGAATTTCGCTGGTTATGTCACGCAGGTCACGCATCTAATTTTATAGTGAAATGCGTGATTATTTCCCGCGTTATATGGCACTGTCCTTTGTAACATTTAAACATAAAGGGGTTTATTTATAAACGTTACTGAAAGTTAAGTAATGATGGGTGACTATTTATTTAACCATACATTTTTGACGTTTAAACGACCTTTAACTTCAAACAACTTTTATAAATAAGGAGTATATGATGGAGCGAAATTAAACCGCGTTTATCCACTCAAAGGTTTTCGTTTGACTCAAAATAGCTGTTCAAAATTTAACAAAAAGTGAAATGTCAAGCGATTTTGTACCCTATGTGGACCCATATTTCTGCTTAGTCTATTTCGAAAAGAACTGATGCATATTAAACATTGTGTTATATTTGATAGGAAAATTACTAAAATCTACTTTGTACTAACAAAAAGGTGGTTTATAAATGACACACAATTATTATTTTACTCAAAATTACGCAATTTCTTCATTGGAACGACCACTAGCATGAATCTATTTTAGGTCCGCGTATTACAAATCACTAAATAAGTTTAGCGCTTATGGAATGATTTATGCTAAGCCGTCTGGTATACAAAATTAATACTTATTTTAAAGATATTACTATAATTATATTAATATTTTTGTTATGTGCCCTTGTCGGCTAGTAACATCAACAACAGTTTTGAAAGAATGTTAGAAAATTCATTTATTCAAAAAACGTTCATCATAAGAAGGCCAAAAAGTTTTTAGAAGATCAAAATAGGCAATCATCATTAGAAGATCAATCGAGGTTTTAGAGGATCAATAACATATTTCCCTTAAAACAGCTTTCACGAGTGGCGATACTTAAAAGGGCGCATCCTGGCTAGTTAGCCCCGGTACCGACTGACTGACTATTAATGTTCTCATTTATGTAGTTCATGATACTACGAGAGAAGACCAATGAAGAATTTGTATAACCCATAGTAAATTAAGTACCTACAGTTACAACAATTGGAGGCTCATTCACAAGTGGAGTTTCTCGCCTCGATAAGCCGATTATCGAAGAAGATAAAAAGTTAATTCGTGTAAACACTACGTACCATACTCGCATTTAAAAAAACTGGTCGGCCTAAAAAAAGGACATCAGCGTTAACAACAAATCTTATATCGAATAAATTCCAGAAGTCGCCTGACGAGTCGCATCAGACATAGGTAGGCGAGTTATTGTATCTGACTTGAACTATAATAGATCTTATTTCCTTGGTAAAAGGTACATTTTCAAATGAAATCGCTAAAACAATATACGCACGTCTTGTAAGCATTTTCTTTTCGCGGTCTCACTGAAATATGTAAATGATGTCTATATTTAAATACATGATTGCGATATTCGCCTGGCGAGTGTCGCATGATCACTCCCGCGAGCGAGAAACTCTCACCGTAAAAATGAGCATTAAAACTAATAATATATAAAAATTAACTGTCATGAGTATGTCACGACATTCTGTAGTGATGTGCCTTCTCAAGAAACGTGTTGATGTTCCACTCATTGTTTTTCATTATTTTCTGTCCGTTCATAATTGTGTGAACCATTATTTTGTTGTTGTATTCCAGATTTGTAAGCAGCTGGAAAATAACAATGTTGTTTCAATAATGGGAAAAAAACTAATCAAGCGTTTTGTAATTATACGATAATATATTTATCTACCAGACTGTCAGGAAATCTATATTTATTACCCGTTAACAGATTTAGAAAGTTTTTAATACAAAATTTATTTTAGAACCGGGACTAAGCACTCGTACCCACAGGCGATTTTTTTCCGCGACGATTTTTTATCGCGCACTGGAATTTCAACTATCGGTGTAAAGGCCGAGCATTGGGAATCCAACAGAGTTCATTCCAGAGCATCAAAGAAGTACACTGCTGGATTTTCAACTCTCGGTGCTAAGCAGTGCGTTGAAAATCCAGTGCGCTATAAAAAATGGCCCGTGAGTACGTGGGGTTAGTTGGCCGGAAAGATAGATTTGTTGTTTTTGTAATAAGACCGTTTATGCAGACAGCAGACTGACATATGATTGACAACAGTTCGCCAGTAATGTTTTTTGTCCCACGACGTTATAGGGGGGAACATATTGACAAATAAAATACAACTTACCTTAGGAGTCAACAAGAAGTATTGCGCATTGTCACATTCTGTCGTCACCTTCACCAATAACTCGAACATTTTGCGCTCGTTTATAGGGTCCATGCCTTGATTTATTTCATCCACGCATCTGTAGGAAAACATACGGTGGTAAGTCAGGCCTGGCCGTAATCAACCACGCGGCCCAGTGCGGGTTGTTGGATGCTACAAATATTCAGTTCTAGGACATGCCGGTTACCTCACGTTTTCATTCAGCGGTGGTGATGAAATAATTTACACAAAGTAAAGCCGTCTGGGTTCGAACCTACGACCTACAAATTGTAAGTCGGGCTGTCACCACTGGGCCACCGCTGCTCTCAACAGCGACTTAAGACTTACAAATGCTACGTCTCCGCGACGTCAAACTAACCTGAAGGGCACAGTGGTGAGCCTCTGCAGCGCCATCAAGTACAGCGCCGTGCACAGCGCACGCTCGCCCCCCGACTGTGTCAAACTAACCTGAAGGGCACAGTGGTGAGCCTCTGCAGCGCCATCAAGTACAGCGCCGTGCACAGCGCACGCTCGCCCCCCGACTGTGTCAAACTAACCTGAAGGGCACAGTGGTGAGCCTCTGCAGCGCCATCAAGTACAGCGCCGTGCACAGCGCACGCTCGCCCCCCGACTGTGTCAAACTAACCTGAAGGGCACAGTGGTGAGCCTCTGCAGCGCCATCAAGTACAGCGCCGTGCACAGCGCACGCTCGCCCCCCGACTGTGTCAAACTAACCTGAAGGGCACAGTGGTGAGCCTCTGCAGCGCCATCAAGTACAGCGCCGTGCACAGCGCACGCTCGCCCCCCGACTGTGTCAAACTAACCTGAAGGGCACAGTGGTGAGCCTCTGCAGCGCCATCAAGTACAGCGCCGTGCACAGCGCACGCTCGCCCCCCGACTGTGTCAAACTAACCTGAAGGGCACAGTGGTGAGCCTCTGCAGCGCCATCAAGTACAGCGCCGTGCACAGCGCACGCTCGCCCCCCGACTGTGTCAAACTAACCTGAAGGGCACAGTGGTGAGCCTCTGCAGCGCCATCAAGTACAGCGCCGTGCACAGCGCACGCTCGCCCCCCGACTGTGTCAAACTAACCTGAAGGGCACAGTGGTGAGCCTCTGCAGCGCCATCAAGTACAGCGCCGTGCACAGCGCACGCTCGCCCCCCGACTGTGTCAAACTAACCTGAAGGGCACAGTGGTGAGCCTCTGCAGCGCCATCAAGTACAGCGCCGTGCACAGCGCACGCTCGCCCCCCGACTGTGTCAAACTAACCTGAAGGGCACAGTGGTGAGCCTCTGCAGCGCCATCAAGTACAGCGCCGTGCACAGCGCACGCTCGCCCCCCGACTGCGCGTGACGTGTCAGCTGCTGCAGCTGCTCCGACGCACGGAAACACACCAGGATCGATATGCCGTATTTGTCGTAGTCCTCCTAGCAAACAAAACGGTGACGTCATTATAAAATGTAACATCACGCCTGAATTCCTGGAGAGGTAGACAGAGGGGTGTCAATCAACTCAGCCTACCACCATAGAAACGAGTTTTGTCGACGGAGGACTAGACAAAACGACGGATAAATGAAGAAATCTGTAACTTTGTCTATACTTTCGTTGACAAAACCCGGTCATGCTAGCGTGCTGGATTTAGGCCTAGATGTTTATATTACACCCAAAAGACGATGGGCAAAAGTCCACATTGTCCACCACTAACGAGACCCAATGTAAATGAGAGTTCAATAAGGAGTATTTATTATTAAGGCAACCTTAAAAAAACTGTCTGTAATAAGTTATAGCAAAATAAAAATGATTACTTGTTCAATAATTTGAGCACAAACAACACGATTGATTTAAAACAAAATTAAACACCAGTGGATTTGTGTTGCCACGAGTGACATGACCACAATTTTTACACTTGTGTGAGATTTGTATTTTTATGTTGATTTCGCATCTATGTATGATACAGCATATTATGAAAAAAAAAATGATCTCATATTCTCTCATGCTCTCAGATTTTGTTATAAATCACCATAAATAAAATACTTAGTTCGATTCTAAAACCCTTTCACTTTTAAATATTATTTACCTCATAAACATGCGCAAGCCCAAGCATCCCGTAGTAGGATTTATTGATATCCGTATGTGTGTTCGTGGCATCATAACGGGCCCTGTCAGAATATCAGCGCTGCGTTATTTATTTTTTAAATATCGCAGCATAATGCTGAGATAGAGAGCCTTTTTGGCCTCGCATGCCCATTGCTAACACTGGATGATATTAGAGACTCAATAGATATGGTCAACATGAAAGATGATGATAATGAGGAATTGGTATCAGTAATTGAACATGTCAATAAGGCAGTTATTGAAGAGGACTCGGACACTTTGATGATCCTATTAAAACACTCATGCTTGAAATTAACCACATCCTTACAGAAGGAGGAAAGTCATCTATATTTACGAATGCTAAAGAAAGAAGAAGTGTTTTTTGTAGTTTTTTTGTATGTTAATTCTTTTTGTTTATTTTTTTTCCTTCATTTTATTTCTTTTACTATTTGTATTCCCTGTGCGTGTCCCAAATAAAATATTTTTCTTTCTTTCAAGCTGAAATACCACCTTTTATTTATACCCGTCGTTGCGACGGATGGTAAGCTTTAAAGGAGTATTTAGGAAGGCGAGCTATCTAGCGTTAAAAATATTGCTCAAGGCAAAATAAATAAAACCCGCTGCACTCAATGTTGGCTTAAGTAGTCAATCGTGGAGTCAAGACAAATCAAATGGTACTTCATTAGTAAAAATCTATCGCGTCGTCTAGGCTGAAATTATTGAAAAAACAATATTTTTTATTGGCAATAACTGTTCACTGACAAATTTACTTCATTGATAACTTAGTAAAAGTTTCTCCTCATTTAACAGACTATTCAGTGTCGTAGGTCTCTTTAGTCAAATCAAATCAAATCATTTATTTTTGCAAACATTGGTACATAGATGTTTTCTTAAAGTAAAGTCCTTCATATTCTACCGTCTCATGGGCATGCAAATAATATTCAATTACAAAATTAAACAGAGATGTCGAATAAATATGAATGTCAAAACATTAAAAATACAGACTAATAACAATGGTGGTGGCCATATTTGACCTTTCGCCACACAGAGCGAGTTTTTGCTGTAATTATTTTTGCGCAAATTAAGGCCAAATTATAATCTTTTCTGGTTTGCAAGTAACAAATTGGCTTCTAAAATCTAGTTCGAAGCACCTTTTACGATTTGCTAAAAATATTTTCCGAATGGACACATTTTACCCGATCCAACTCAGGATTCCACCCTGAATGGTGGCGTTTAAAAATTAACGAAAATTAAATTAAAAATTTACTAGGTAGTAGAGAGGATTAAGGAGAAAAAACCGGCTAAGTGCGTGTCGGACCACGCACTATGAAGGGTTCCTTAGTTGGGACGAATTTATCCCAAGAACAAACTTCATTGTAGTTGAAAAAAATGTTCTCCCATACATTCCAACTGCAAATGTAAGTTTGTACGTACAATATTACTTAGAGCAGAGTTTACCATGTTCTTTTAAGACCATAGATTTCTTAGGGTGGAATTCACGGATGAAACTGAACGCGATCAGCACATAAACTACGTGTCATTATTTTCTATGGAATATTGACACGGACAGCTCTTGAAAGCGTTTTACATTGGTGAACATTGGTGAAATCGGCATTTATAAGTTATCCTGGTATTTAACTATTTTCTGTATTTTTTTCCACAGACTCAGCCTGTGCCGCAGCTATAGTGCTTTCATGTGATATGTCACAAGGTACAGGTTGCATTTTTTATTTGACTCCTAAAAGTGATCCCCATATTCAAAATCATTTATTTACGTTACACAAACGTTGTTTGGGTCACAGAAATTCATGTGTACCAAATTTCAACTCAATCGGTCTATTAGATCCGGAGCAAGTTGGTTGTGACGGACGGACAGACAGACACACGAGTGATCGTATAAGGTTTCCGTTTCTTCATTCGGACGTACCCTAAAGGAGACCCGACCCTAAAAATAAGAATTCGCATACTCACATCACTTGCACCTTTTTCAAGTTTGATTTCACCGGCACAGCCTAATTTTGAAAACATATCGCCAAAACTCTTGTCGATATCACGAAGAAGATTCTCCAAAGGTGGCAGCCATTTTGAGCTGTCGAAAAAAAATTGTTTTATAAGAACATAACATCACGAATGTATGGCCCGTCGGCCGCGCGCTTGGGCCGCGCCTCGCCACGCTGCTACGTTGCTCCTTTGAGTTCTTTAAAATGCGGACAAATTGGTCGCCAGCTTTTTGTTATATAGCAGGTAGATTATTTTTATTTTATTTATTTAGGGACAATAAACAGCTTCAATATGTGTTGGAACAATGAAAAGATAATACAAAATATTAACAATATTGCAGCCCACTACATTATCCGCATACTTACAAAGTAAATATGATAATGAGTGCCACTACTCCACTAGATAGGTAATAAATAACTAGTAAAAAAATTACATCACATTCATAATAAGTAATTAGGCACATCATGCAAAATATAAATTCCTATTGATTGGCAACTGAGTAATAATTAACACTAAAAACAAATAAATAATAAAATCTTGATTAGCTTACATTCATAACATTATTGGTTAATAATAATTTTCATTACATTATATTTAAATTTGGATTTTGAGCATACAAAAATATCAATATTAGCAAAATAAGAATTATAAGATTCAACCATTCGACGGATAGGGCAGCGCAAACCAGAATTAGTACGACATGTATTGACAGCAAATAGGGTGCCTGCACGAATACTACGCATATGAACAGTGCGTGGAACCACATAGCACAGTTTGCTCGTGAGATCGATGCAATCAAAATCACTATGAACAATACCATACAGTACAGAAGCCTCTAGATATTTACGTCTAGATTCCAGGTTGACCAGCTTATATTTATCAAGTAATTGTGAGTACGACAAATACGTTTTGTAGCATCTGTAATGCATGGCTCGCAGAAACTTACGCTGGACTTTTTCAATCTCGTCTATATATTTCTGGTAAAACGGGTTCCAAATAGAGACAGCATATTCTAATTGTGACCGTACAAGGGTCTTATATAGGTAAAGGTATGTGGAAACCCGCTTGAACTCAGTGGACGATCTCATAACGAAGCCATACATCTTAAATGCTTTATTAATAATGTTTCCTACATGTTGGTTTAGGGACAACTTATCATCAATTAACACACCAAGATCTCTCACAGCAGATACATTACTGAGTGTTGTGTCGTGCAACGAGTATTTAAAGTTGATAACTACTTTTATTCTTTGTGAAATTTATGCAATTGCACTTATAGAGATTAAGATGTAGTTTATTGTTTAGACAGTAGTCAGAGAGACTGTCCAGATCTTGTTGGAACTGTCGACAATCCCCTACAGTCCGTATAGACCTATACGCTTTTAGATCATCAGCGTATATAAGAAACTAAGTATTTTTAAAGCATTTGTCTATGTCATTTATATATAAAATAAATAATAGTGGTCCCAAGATTGAACCTTGTGGAACACCCGAGGTTATACGCACTGCATCAGACTGATGACCATTCACGACAACCTTTTGTGTTCTGTTATTAATATAGGATGAGAACCAGCGAAGCAAATTTCCTCGTATACGATTATACGCAATCTTATTCAGAAGGATTTCATGGTCGACCTTGTCAAAAGCTTTTTTGAAATCTGTGTAAACTGCGTCAACTTGCAACCGCCTGTCCATGTTTTCAAAAAAATAATTAGAAAAAGTTAATAAATTTGAAACAGTCGAACGACGCTGAACAAACCCATGTTGCTCTGGGATGATAACGCTGTGTAAGATTGGATAGTTTTCATTGTGTAGTCACAATAAATACTTTTTAATTCTTTCTTGTACACTATAATATCTCCCGCGCCGAAGGATAGTCTCCGTTGAGATTGGCCGCCGTGGCCGAAATACGGCCTGGAGGACTATATTCCCCGTAGGGTATAAACTAATAAACAGTCATGTTTAAGTCCCATGTAATAAAGGGCAAGCCTATATCCATCAACCAGACTCATCATTCTTACGCCCTTCTCCCTATTTACGAGTATTTGGGCTCCGCGCATCAATTATAATTTCTCCCATTATTTGGAACATATCAGCAGCACACTTACAACACAATCTCAAACACTTCCCTCATCCTAACATACACACATATATACACCTTAAGAGTCGTTTCTAACATCTCTTAATATTCCTTCGTTGTTAATTTTACTATACATAAAACGTTTTTGGTATCACAATGACACCTATGTCACAGGATAACTTAGATTAGGAGTCAGGGTTAACCTTATCTATACGACCTTTGGTTAACCAAGTTATGTATCCTAGTCCTAAGCAATGTCAAAGGTTTTTGTATAAATATACATTATTATTTTATTTTTAACATGTATTTGTTTTCCATACTGCTCTATTAGTCGTCATCTTTCACACAGTCATGAGGTTTCAACTCGAACAAATTATAATAAATCTTCAAAAAAAAAACATAGATGGCAGCATAGGTTACAACTCTGAAATTAACAATCACTAGAAAGCGTTAAACGGCAGTATTTTGACTGAAGTAAGATTAGTAAACATGAAAACTTAACATAATGCTGATGTATCTATTTACACTAATACACGTCTTTTCAACAAAAACATGAATTAAGCCTTTTACTTCAATTGTAACCCGTTGTCTGTTAATCATTTTGTTTAGAGCTCTTTGCAATAGAAGGAGTTTTACTCAATTTTTCCTGTCATCACAGTAAACACTATCGTTAAAATGTTTTTTTCTTTAATCTCTTACTTTACATAAGAATTGCTAAGAAATCTATTAACATGGTTTTGGTACGTAATTATCTTCTTTTTTTTTTCTGAACCCGGAACTATAAAACTTTATTTAAAAAGGATTGCACGAAACGTCGCTATTCTGTTTTTCAATGTCATTTCTGTTTCCGTTTTGTCTAAAATCTAGTGGACGAGTGTTATTGTTTGCTTAGTTTCAAATTATCCGACTCTTAGATGGCGTTGCAAAACCAGTATCTGGCAATTAGTGAGTCGCTAATGCTGCCATCTGTTAAAAATTGGACGAAGAAAATTAGCCAGCTCAATAGCCAGACTTAGGGAGGTCTTATTTCTTTGTGTGGTATTGGGTATACGTACGTAGTATAGTATAGTATTTTAGCGGCTCCTAAGTTACAAACATACCAATAGTCATACCAAATAGAAGCGCGCCCGCGCCTACTAAGCTAGCGGTGTAGCCGCGGTGAAAGGAATGCGAGCCGGCCGGCTGTATCATGGGCGTAGGGAGCGCGGCACATTCTATCGTCATTGCCAAATTGTGTTAGTTTTAATTTTATTAATGTACCTTATTTATTTGATTATTATTGACTAGTACTGTATATAAGCAGCGTTTTCTAATGTACCACACAGATCATTATTCGCCTTCTTATTACCAACAAGCTCCCCTAAAGTATTATATTATCTGTCACAGTCCATTCGTCGTTTCTTTGGTCTTCCTCTACTCTTATAGCCATACACATTCATACGCAAAACTTTTATCACGACATTTACCTCCTTCCTCCGTATCATATGCCCATACCATGACAACCAATTTCCACACATCTTTTCAGTTACCGGTGCCACTTTCAGACTTTATCTTATTTACTCACAAGCTTTACTCCGGCCTCGCCCGCGTGCAGGTCGGAAATTATCACACGGAAACGTACTACCGAGATAAAAAGTATCCTACGTGTTAATCTAGGTTAAAAATTTACTCTTAGTGCCGATTTCACCAATGTTACTGAACGCGTTCAGCGCATCTAAAACGCGTTCAAGAGCTGTCAGTGTCAATATTCCATATAAAAGAATGACACTGACAGCTCTTAAACGTACTTTATGTGCTGATCGCGATCAGTTTCATTGGTGAAATCCACCCTTAGTTTCTAATTATATAATTAAATCATGATTCGAAAGACACGTAGCGCCTTCTAGCGTCCTCAAGTAATTGTGACCGTCAAAAGTTATTGTTCTTTACCCCAGGAATAGTACCTTTTTTTCTGGGTGAAAGGTACCTTATGTCCTTTTCTGTACCCCTGACCACGTATATGCGAAATTTCATGATGATCGGTTCCTTTCATTCATGCATTATATCAACCAGACTCTCGCTCTTAAGTCTCTTTAAAAATGAGAAACACAACACACATATTACTTACATAATATGTATATAATTTTTTAATAAAAATGCAGAAAATTTGTTCATGTTAACAGTTTCCATCACGTACATTTCGGCCTTGCTCGCTGTTTTGAACACGAAACAAAACCAAATCATACATTACGGTAAACGTAAATCGATTTCAGAATTACTATAACTATTTCAAATGTCATAAAAACATTGAAGCTGTAAGCGGAAAGTAAACATTATGTGTACATATATAAAGTTATTATTACAAAACCTATATTTATTTTGAGAGCTTACCTGATTTCCTTCATTTTATAGTCAAGACTCTTATTCTGGTTACTGGAGCTGTTTACTTCAGATTTCAATTTCGTTATTTGTTTTTCTCGTTCTTCATATTCTTTGATTACCTGGTAAGTGAATTGGATATTAAAATCATTATCAGGAAGCTATCATAAAACATGTTGCAGGCAATAATATTAATGATTAAACTCAAAACATTTATTTTAATTAAACCAATTACTGGCACTTTTGAATTGTCAAGGAGTCAGTCAAATTGAAGCTAGTTGCTCATCCCAAAGCATAGTAGGTCCTTATGGAGAAGAACGGGCAAGAAACTCCATAGATACGCTTTAAAAATCTCAATTACTTTAAATCACGTTTTGTTAACATCATTACACACGATTAAAAGTACATGTAAAAATAAAATATTGTTAAACTATCTGACCTGCTCATCCCCGTGATCCATACAATCGACCCTGGTCTGCAACTCATAGAAATGTTCCTGCAACTTGGTTATATCTGAAGGCAGTACATCAAAGTCTTCCTTATGGGGAAAGTCTGGATCCTGAGGTAGTTTGTTGTTGCAACACCTTTTGGCTTCGATAAGTTTCTCTTTGGCGCTTGACTTGGCTCTGGTTAACTGGTTCTCTATGTTTTCTAGTGTTGCCTGTAATAAATATATATATATATATATTAGAAAGAAAAATAAAACGCGCTGCAGTCGAAATACAGCTAGGGAAACTAACTGTGTAGCCAATTGACACCTTATGTCATGCTGCCGAGTTATAGCCATTCCAAACAACTGTCAAAGAATTACAGTTGTAATTTGAATAAACGTACAATTTCAATTGGTAGTCCATTAACTTAAAAATTAATTTCCCCGACTTTACATTGGGATCTTCAAAATTTGTCTATATGTTACCTGCACATTTCTCAATTCATTTTTTAGTTCTCTTAACTCGTTTTCTTGATCAACGATACCGTTTCTGAAGAACTCCAGTTTCGCCTGTAAATAAACATACATTAATTAATCGTCTATCTCGTGGTTTAGTGGTCGTAAGCGGTCCTGCTTAGGCAGTCAAACCCGGGACCTCAGTCCTGTGTTCGACTCCCAGGTCGGGCAGTGTTATTGAGTTTTTCCATCTGGAATTCACAGTCGCTTCCTGGATCTGGATTTGTGCACAATTGCTGGCAATAGGCTCCCGCACCCTATTACCTGGGTCTTAAACATAACTGGCGAAATGTGGGTGTGAATGTGTGATATAGGTACACCTGTACCTAACCAAAATTCAACATTCTTGGGGAATACAGACCTGATGTCACGTTATGTGTTAATTAATTAATATCACGTTTAAAAGGAGAGTGTTATCTTGATATCGGTAGTTATAGATCGAATTATAAGATGTCATATAAAGATGTTATAAAAGCGCGACTCCATAGGCAAGTTGCTTGTATATGCATAATGCATACAAGCTACAACTTCTATGAAGTAGTTTGGACTTGTACATTTATTATTGAAGTGACGTGAAAATTGAACGCGCTAACGTTTGTTGCACGAATTGCGAACGAGTGATGTGTATGTGTTCCACCCATGACGTGGTAATGGCTGATCTTTGCGTTATGCTCGTGAACGGGTGCTGCTTGTGGTGACTGGTCGTCTTGCTGACCATGGTTTTGTTATTTTTATAGTAATTGTTCCGTTTATTTATTGTACTTCGATGGTCCTAGTTTATCATATCTGTGCAAAACACATGTCTACTACAGGGCGTAACAAGACCCGTCACGAAGCCGTCATCTACGCATGCTGTCTATCTATTCTGCAACAATCTCACCGAGAAAATAAAATGGTCTAATCCAACAATTAAATATTCAAACTAAACTTATTGAGATTACTCTTTGCGCGAGTGGAAATCGCGCTAGAACCAGAGCGGCAATTCCCGGATTTTTATGGACGTTCGCATTCTAATCTAGGTCTCAATCTGTCAAAAAAACAATCAATTTGCATTTTTGACAAGTTCACACTTTGAGTATCGATGAGATTGCTACTTGAACTTGAACGTTTTTAAGTATGTTATTTGGCCTTCAGAGCGTATGACACGTTCAACTAGTCATGTGGGTACCGGTAACAATCCTACTCTATTAAAAGTATAATACGCTCCGAACACGTTCAGAAATGCGCTATTAAAACAACTTATAGCTACACTACAAAAAAAGCTCCAGCGGTTTTCCTAAGGCCCCGAAACTATAGAAAGGCCGTTTTGAACTGATTCGTCGAGCCATAAATCTTTGTTGTCATCTGTCTCGCTCGCACTCGTTTGTTTTACGGAGTGCGCTAGAAATGTGGGTAGTAGCTATTGTTTTGTTACTGACGTATGTAGGTGTAGAAAAGTTCACTCATACTCTGGGAAAAGGGAGGATTGTCCGACCAGATGGATGTCGTATCTGGTGGGCAACTGCCCGATAATTGTTGTCGGGAAGTTGTATATATGCTAGCTGCGCGGTAAACTCTGATTGCGCGATGCAGGATTTGTGTGACGTCACATGCGAACAACGCATCACACGCGTTGTTCGCATGTCGCGGTGTAGATGCCGCCACATAGAAAGGGAACGTAACGTTGATGAATGTATGACTTGTGTGAAAGAGCTGAATGCTAAGGTATAAGTGAGACAGATGACGTATGCTTGAAATGACACGGAAGGTATTTAAAAAGGTAGAATTTTAACTTTTGAATGAAGGAGTAAAGACGATAAGACGTGATTTTTTACTAAGATGTATTTTTATGTGTTTTACTAGTTTATTATAAGAATAAACCAGTTTTGAGATATTGATTTTCCTTTTCTTCTGACATCCGCCCTTTTGTTTATTTATTTTATTTATTTATTCACATAGGGACAACAAACAGCAGTGTACTAATAGGTATATATAGATTAGATGTTAATAGGAGTATCAAACACACTACCCACAACATTATCCACAGTTTAAAAAACAGATCTACTAGTTGATGGTAAGAACAATACAAAAATAAAGGGAATAAAAGTAAACATTACTTAATTATTACGGTTCTGATCACTTAAAATATTAACAATTTCTTTTCTAAATACAGTCTTGCTGAGAAACATGATATCGGTTGAGCCAAACTGCCCATTGTAGGTGTCAACTAATCGATGCAGCGGTGAGCGTACGCCTGAGCTGGTTCTACAGAAAGTAGTTGCAAACAAGTGTCTAGAGCGAATTTCCCGAACATGTACGGTACGAGGGATCAGGTAGCACAAACTGTTCACAAGATCAGTACAGTCGAATTTATTACGACATATATTAAATAGGGTCATCATCTCAAGTAGGGTGCGTCTAGATTTTAGAGTAATAAGATCATATTTTTGAAGTAATAATTGATAAGATATTTTCTTTTTAAAGCATCTATAGTGCATTGCACGTAGGAATTTGCGTTGGGCCAATTCAATAATGCCAATATACTTTTTATAGTAAGGGTTCCAAATAGGAACTGCGTATTCCAATTGCGGTCGTATTATTGACTTATATAGGTATAAGTAGGTAGAGGGACGGTGGAATTCTGTTGATGCTCTCATTACAAAACCAAACATTTTATATGCTTTATTAACTATGTTGTCGATATGAGCATCAAGGTGGAGCTTTGAGTCTAATTGAACGCCTACATCACGAACAGAATTAACTTTGTTCAGTGGAGTGTTTCTGAAAGAATAGTTGAATTTCGTCACATTTTTCTTCTTTGTAAACATAGCTGTGGCATTTAGATATACTTAGGTATAGTTTGTTAACAGAACAGTAGTTCAGAAAAAGGTCAAGGTCATCCTGAAATCCTAAACAGTCGGATAGACGACTGATATTTTTGTAAATCTTCAAATCGTCTGCATACAGGAGGAACTTAAATTTTTTAAAGCAGTCTTTTACGTCGTTGATGAATAAAATGAACAAGAGGGGCCCCAAAATTGAGCCTTGAGGAACTCCGGAAGAGACTTTGACCATGAGAGACTCAAAAGCATTGACGACAACTTTCTTGGTCCTATTCGTGACGTATGATACAAACCAGCGCAATAAATTTCCTCTAATACCATTGAATGCAATTTTGTCAAGAAGTAGTCTGTGATCGACTTTATCGAAGGCCTTTTGGAAGTGAGTATAAACCACATCAATTTTCTGTCTAGCGTCAATGCCTTCAAATAGATGCTTTGTAAAAACCAGGAGGTTACTTACACAGGACCTACCCTTAACGAACCCGTGTTGCTCTTTTATTAAAATGCTATGAAGAGTAGGGTAAATCTCACTGTGCACTAGTCTTTCAAAAAGTTTTGATAGCCCTGACAACAAAGAGATTGGGCGATATGTAGATACATCACTCTTAGAGCCACATTTATGAACTGGAACAATGTTCGCTTGTTTCCATACATCGGGGAAAACCCCACAGGAAAGGCATTTATTAAATATTATGAAAAGAGTCACTTGTGCTTTTTACAAAGATTGAAGGGATACCATCTGGCCCAGGTCCTTTCGAAGGATCCAGTGATTGTAGTTCCTTTCGTATTTTTTGCAATGAAAAGTGCAGATTACAAATATTTATACCACTATCAGGATTGGCGCGTGGTGGCACCCATGAAGTATGATCAAAAGAAGATGGTTCGTATACTAATTGTTAAAAATTAGAGAATAAATTACAAGCGGCAACAGGGTCATCTGAGGACTGTTGGAGATAGTGAACTGTAGCTGGAACACTATTAGTGGAGTTACGACTAGAAACATATGACCAAAATGCCTTAACATTTTTGACCACACTATCCTCCACACCGTTCAAATATTTTTTTAGGCATTCGTCCGCCTTCTTGTTTAATTTTGTTCTATAAATAGAAAATAACTCATAGTCTTTAGTGTTTACGTATTTTTTCCACTTGCCCCATGCGCTACTTTTATTTTTGAAAATGTGCAAAAGAGATTTAGTGAACCAACATGGGTATTTCAGACTTTTAGGTTTGTGAGTGGGAGTATGCAATTTAATGAATTTATAGATCTTTTCATGAAAGATTGCAACTGCCTGATCGGGAGGCAGATCGTCAAGTAAATTGTTCCAATCTACAGTTTCAATGTCAGTATTGATATTAGAATAATTCGATTTGTAATAATTTAGTTTAAGATTTTTATGTTTAGGTATTTGTGCTAGTTTTGTAAAAGGTATTTGTACTTAAAAGGAAGGATGGTGAGTATCTATTGGCAAGAGTGAGATGCTAGGGTTATGCGCAACAGCATGTGTATTGCAGAAGAAAAGATCTAAAATCCGCCCATTAGAGTTAGTGACTGTGTTAATTGATTCAAATCTAAATGTGAGCAAAAGTTTAACAGATGTCGGCCTGTATTTGAATATTTCCCATCAGAGGCGCAGGTCATATACGAATTTGTACTAATCCAGTTCAGCGTAGGTAGGTTAAAATCACCTGTAAAAATAATATTTTCTATGCAGGGATCGTCTACCAAATTCGACAGGGAATTGATAAAGTCCACATACATATCATCCGTGGCGTTAGGGGGTTTATAAGTAGCACATACAAGTAGGTATTTAGAATTATAAGAGGGAATTTTTATTATTTTATGTTCTGGTAGAATTAATGGGGGTGACAGAGTCAGACTAGTTGGCTGTAGTTCTTTGGAGACCGCTATCAGCACGCTACCGCCATCTTTTTTATTGGAAACAGTTCGATCACGATCGTGTCTGAAAACTATGTAACGAAAATCAATAAACTCGTTATCGGAGATATCTAGAGTCAACCAGGTTTCTGTTAAAATGATAATGTCGTAAGCATGTGACAATATATTCATGAATAATGTGTTCAGTTTGGTCCTGATCCCTCGACAATTTTGATAATAAATTGACAAACTATTATCAAACATTGCAACAGCTGGCAAAAAAGTAGTATTAATTTTGAGTGGTATAGTGGAGGGTTTATAACATATATGAGTAAGAATAAAGATTGACTGTTTCCAAAAAGTATGCTCGATCAAAACTACAAAGATTACTAATGAGACTAGACAGAACGTTAAACTGAGAAAAAATAGACACCTTAAACTACTTAATACTATGAGAACAATTAAAGTGAAACAGCATTTTAAGTGTGCACAGTAAAATAATGAGACCGAACCTGGAAAAGTACTTATAAACATATGAAGAAAAACCTTACAAGCAATAAAAGGCCGAGCATGCATCAATCAATTATGGGGAGACCGTTTGGGTGACATTTGGTAAAGGCTGGGAGGTCGGTTTAATCTTATTACGTATGTCATCTTCCGTACGTATGGCAAAGGTAGAGGAGTCTTCAGATTCTTTAACCAGGATAGTCGCATTTCTGATCCAAACGAACTCAAACTTGTGAATTTTGGCAGCTGCACGACATTTACGAAACAAATCCTTATTGCGCAGCGTCAAATGCTCGTTCATGTTTATGCGACATGGTGAACCAGAGAGTCCTATGCGCTCCGAAGTCAGTCCCTTAGATATCCGGAATGCACTTAAAACATTGTCACGCATTAGTTTAGATGTAAATTTGACTATGACATTTTTAGGCAGGTTATTTTGAGAATGTGCGTGCGGAACGCGATGAATGGATATATCCTTCGATGTTAAAGACATGTTGAGCACGGAACCAATAGACTCTAGGATAGTGATTAGGTTCTCACCGCGTCTTTCTGGCATATTTCCAATTTCAATATTGCATTGCCGTGCCTGTTGCTCCAATGAATCAATTTTACTCTCCAACGTACCGATAGTTAAGGCTGCAGAACTGTTCATTTTTTATTCTAATTCATTCAGACGCTTCTCACAGTCAACATAGTTATCAGAGTTAAAGTTAACTGACGACTTGAGCTCCGTTATAGTCTGTGATATTTCTACATGCTTCATATTCAAATCCGAAATATCTTTTTTGATGACTGAGTATTCTGCACGCAGTTCCTTAACATCCGTTTGAATTTGGGAAGAAGTAAGGGATAAGGTATTAAACTCATCTCTGAGGTTATTAATACCTGTATTATTAATATTTACAAACTGGTTATTTATATCAGTCCGGAGATCACATAAGTTTTGATTCAGCTCTGCAGACTGTTTGGTAATAGCCTTAGTTAGCTCACAGTCGTAGTCAGGTTGCTTCTGTTTTCTTAGGGTAACATTGGCACCAGGTTCATTACTTGTGCACAAATCTGGATGAGATTTGCTTACTTTGCTGTCAGGTGAACGTAACATGTTGGCGTAGATAATCAAGGTTAATAAATGTGGTTGTTTTCGATTATAATTACAGCAAACGCAATAGTAGTAGATACCAGTTTAAAAATTCACGCCGTGGACGCCACGTACAGCTGGCTCAGTGGCCGCCGCCTTCGCTCGCTGGCTCAGTGGCCACGTACAGCTGGCTCAGTGGCCACGTACAGCTGGCTCAGTGGCCACGTACAGCTGGCTCAGTGGCCACGTACAGCTGGCTCAGTGGCCACGTACAGCTGGCTCAGTGGCCACGTACAGCTGGCTCAGTGGCCACGTACAGCTGGCTCAGTGGCCACGTACAGCTGGCTCAGTGGCCACGTACAGCTGGCTCAGTGGCCACGTACAGCTGGCTCAGTGGCCACGTACAGCTGGCTCAGTGGCCACGTACAGCTGGCTCAGTGGCCACGTACAGCTGGCTCAGTGGCCACGTACAGCTGGCTCAGTGGCCACGTACAGCTGGCTCAGTGGCCACGTACAGCTGGCTCAGTGGTCACGTACAGCTGGCTCAGTGGCCACGTACAGCTGGCTCAGTGGCCACGTACAGCTGGCTCAGTGGCCACGTACAGCTGGCTCAGTGGCCACGTACAGCTGGCTCAGTGGCCACGTACAGCTGGCTCAGTGGCCACGTACAGCTGGCTCAGTGGCCACGTACAGCTGGCTCAGTGGCCACGTACAGCTGGCTCAGTGGCCACGTACAGCTGGCTCAGTGGCCACGTACAGCTGGCTCAGTGGCCACGTACAGCTGGCTCAGTGGCCACGTACAGCTGGCTCAGTGGCCACGTACAGCTGGCTCAGTGGCCACGTACAGCTGGCTCAGTGGCCACGTACAGCTGGCTCAGTGGCCACGTACAGCTGGCTCAGTGGCCACGTACAGCTGGCTCAGTGGCCACGTACAGCTGGCTCAGTGGCCACGTACAGCTGGCTCAGTGGCCACGTACAGCTGGCTCAGTGGCCACGTACAGCTGGCTCAGTGGCCACGTACAGCTGGCTCAGTGGCCACGTACAGCTGGCTCAGTGGCCACGTACAGCTGGCTCAGTGGCCACGTACAGCTGGCTCAGTGGCCACGTACAGCTGGCTCAGTGGCCACGTACAGCTGGCTCAGTGGCCACGTACAGCTGGCTCAGTGGCCACGTACAGCTGGCTCAGTGGCCACGTACAGCTGGCTCAGTGGCCACGTACAGCTGGCTCAGTGGCCACGTACAGCTGGCTCAGTGGCCACGTACAGCTGGCTCAGTGGCCACGTACAGCTGGCTCAGTGGCCGCCGCCTTCGCTGGCCGTCGTCCGCACCACACGAGCGCTGGTTGGCGTCCCACAAAGCGCGATACTTTTTCTAATTTTACAATATCTATAAAACACTTCTATCGAGCACCAGGTGAGAGGGATAGCGCGCTACAAAAACCAAAATGGCGCAGACCGCATATGACACTTCACACAAGATAGTACGAGAGGCACCGATAAATTAAAACAGCTAATTAAAGCAATCAGAGTCCCGAGACAAAGTTAGAATGTTTGACCAACAACACGTCCTCCAACAACTAACACACAATTCGAACTGATCTTCTGATCTTCGAACTTACTTGTTCCCACACGTATATGATTCGACTCAGTTCAAAACAGCCCAACTTCAATAAACCCGGGCGCTGTAAATGCTGTAAAATCTCCACTTACCTTCCAAACATCAGCATTCATAATCTCAGAACATAGCGTGTTGAAACAATCTTTCAACTCGGCGTGTAGTCTGCATTGTTTCAACACACATTCTTTCTGTTTTTTTCTAGTTCTTTCCATTTCCTGCTGAATGTCGAAAGTCGGTTCCGTTTCTATGTCCTGAACTTTCTTGTTCTGAATACGAATTTGGGCTGATATCGTACGAACCTAGAGAAAGAAAAAAAAAATGTTTATTTGGTACACAAAAAAATCTAATTTTAAGAACAATTTCGTCTTTCAGTGCTTTATGAGGCTGCGCGAAATTTTAAACAATAACAATCGTTGAGCTTGTTAAGTTTGAGTTGAGCTGCACGATTACTGACAAATCTGTGTGTGTTGTTTCCTCAAAATACCATTTCAGACATTAATCTACAAGGTCTTCACATGATCTGACCAAGATTATGTCTGGACTTGAAAAGAGACTGATCTCTGAGTTTGTTTCGGCGTAGTCGGAGTAGTCTTATAGGAGACACCGATCTCATCTAATTTTAAAAATGATTGACAGCTAAAAGTGTTTGTACAAACCTACTCACAGGAATAAAATCATTTATCATTCATTTTGATAAGTAATATAGAAATTATAAATTTATTTTAATCAACTATTTCAAAGTAAGTCTTTCTCGTTCGTACTAAAACCGGCTAGATATATAATACTCTTTATTGTGTGCACCATACAAATTACAGATATAAATGTAGGCATTTTACAATTGGTGAAACAATGGGCGGTCTTATCGCTAAAAGCCAGCTTTTTAAGGCAACTTTTGCTCTAGCCAAGGGAGTCATTGAGGGAGAAGGACTATCCCAACCATAACAGTTGGGAAAACAGTTTAACTGGATGCAGCAGATTTAACTGGATGAAGTATCGGTACTGTACATGGAGTGACTGCCTGGCTGAACACCACAACTTAGTTACTGGGTAACACAGTACCCCTTTGTGAGACTGGTTGTCAGTCCTTCGGGCTTTTGACTGCCCGTGACGACTGTAGGCCCGTTCTACAGCATTATAAGGCTATATTGTTCCCACTGCTGGGAGACCGGCCTCCTCTCGGTGAGAGGGAGTAAGCCGTAATTGACCACGCGGGTTGGTGCCAGGCACCTGGGTTTGAACTCACGACCTACAACTCGTAAGTCGGGGCCGAAACCACTGAGCTACACTGCTCCACGAACTACAAGGTAAATTTAACTGGCAAAACTTCAAATAATAATAATTTATCCATAAGATGGGTATGATATATAATCAGTCAGTGGGGACTGCTCATTTTTGGCTGCCACGGCTTATTGTTATTTCCGAATAGTTTTTTTGTTTGTATATTTTTCGTTACGGACGCTATTAACGTGCACGTCTTTTTTCGTTCCCACTTGTATAATTTCAACATGACTGATGTAACTAATTTAATGTAACAATTTTTTTTTAAAAAGAGTGTCTATGGAGTTTCTTGTTTCTCCTCCATAGGTACCAACTAGCTTCATCTTTCTGACTGACCGACCCCTTGACAATTCAAAAGTGCCTGTAATTGGTTTATTTGAAATAAATGCTTTGAGTTTGAGTTACGAACTCAAAAACATCGTAAATTGCAATTAATAATATGAGTACGATTTTTATATTTATTTAATTAATTTAAACGGCTTAAAACCAATTACAAACAATAAAGACACAGTATACTATATTATATGACACACAAATACATGCACAGAAAAGAGAAAATATAAAATCACCAAGTTCTGATAAAAAATTAAAAACACTGGCACGCCAATAAAATCTTCAATTTTACGCATCGACTGCGTTCGGCGTTCCGATTGGCCCTTGGCAATCCGAAGCACAACCTCCAAATGGTGAAAGGCCAATCGGAACGCCGAACGCGGTTGATGCGTTAAGTAGAGATAGTTTAAAGAAACTCACACTAGGGCTTCTGATCGTTTGTTCGATTAGAATCCAAGAGGTCAGTAAGCGCGGCCAGGGTACGTGGTACTGGGGACTTAGAACGCGTTACGGTGCGACATGGAGGCGCAGCTAACAGCCTGTGCTTGCTGCCGCCGCAGTAATGGTCTGGGACTAACAAGCGAGCCAGCACATCATGCAGGTCAGGCGCGTCAGTAGTGCCACTGAGGGTCTTACTATGATGAGCTGGTTTTTTGCTCGCCTTACCTCTAACGAGTTATATCCGAGGTACCCGGGTGACTGGTCGTCTTGCTGACCATGGTTTTGTTAATAGAATAGAATAGAATATATTTATTGTAAAAACATGAGTGTACATCAAATAATATGTGCAAGGTCTTAAAATAACAGGTAGTTCTGCATGTTTTGCCATACATGGCGTACAAAAACAACATATTTTTGGTTTAGAATAAATCAAAAATAGAGAAAATTATTTGAGACTACACAGCAAACTATAAAAATTAAATAACTTATTCCTAATGCTAATGAAAAGTAGAAAAAATAAAGAGTGTATCTTTTTTTTTTTTTTTTTTTTTCTCCGATTTTATGCTCAAATTGTGAAAATGTCGTAATTCTAGGAATCCATTTAATTAACTACGGTCATTTAAAAATTCCGCTAAGGTATAATAGCATTTGGCTATGAGATATTTTTTAAAATGTATTTTAAACAGAGCAGAAGGCATTTGTCTAAATGATTTTGGGATTTTATTATATATGATTGGTGCTAAACAAAAAATACTTTTACGCATCAATGCGGTGGTTGATCTTAGTATGCATAATTTATTATTATCCCGCCGGTTACGAATAGAGACGTCAGATAGTTTCTTAAATAGGTTAGGATTGGTTTTTATAAAATTAGCTATTTCATAAATAAATAAGGAAGGAAGACTTAAAATGTTGTATTTTATAAAATACTGTTTGCAACTATCAGTCATTTTCAAACCAAACATAGCCCTAATACATCTTTTTTGTGCCTTAAAAATGATTTCTTTATTACTAGAGTTTCCCCAAAATATAACTCCAAACCTTAATATGGAGCCGACGACACCATGGTAGGCAGTTATAAGCGCATTGGTACTTATAATAGGTTTAAGTTTATAGAGGGCATAGGCAGACGAACATATTTTTTTATTTAATTCTTCTGTGTGTGCTTTCCAGTTCAGACGTCTGTCAATTGTTACACCTAAAAATTTAGCTGTTTCTACCTTTTTTATAACAGTTAGTTTGTGTTGAGCATTAATATTTGGTGCTTCTAAACGTTGACTGAAGAACATAATTTTTGTTTTTTCAAGATTAATTTTTAAATTATTATTATCTAACCAGTTAATTATTGAATTGATTGTATTATTAATTTCATTCTCATACGTATCTTTATTTTTTGAATTAATAGTGATTGTGCTGTCATCTGCAAAAAGTGATACTGGATAGTTAGTTACTAAAGTTATAGTAATTGTTCTGTTTATTTATTTTACTTCGATGGTTCTAGTTTATAATCCAGCATTGCTTATGAAAGCTGTCACGCCCTTTATGCCTGGAGACTTTTATTTAGGTATTAAGTTTTGTTGACTTTTTTTTTATTGAGTTTATTGTCATTGTATTTGTTGGTATATTGGCGTGGCTAGCTCACATATGGCAAATAAATTAATTTGATGTTCTGTGTCTCGTATTGTTTATTAATTTGCATACCTACTAGATATCTTATTAAATAATACTATAGAATCATGTTTTTTCTAACTGAACAGACAGCTATGTTGCTGGGGAGTTTGTTGCGCCACTTCTTCTTCCCAGCTAAAGCACTAGGAAGTGGTGACGGGCGGGCGTTTTGGGGGACTGTGTTATGTAATTGTGACGTTCCAAAAGTGCTGATTCTCAACCTAATTTGAATAAATGACTTTTGATATTTTGGTTTTGACCCCAGGAAAAATGTAGTCGGATAGACAGATGTAAGTGTTTTTTTTAATGTTTATCTTTAAGAAAATAGTAACGTACGTCCTACAATCTCCTCCTGGACCTGACGCGTTGCCGTTTTGTGTTTTTTTTTTGCTCTGCAGTGCGACCCAGCTGATAATAACAATAATAAGTGTTTTCATCTAAGGACTTACTTTCTCAACGCCTTCGTTAATAGCTTTTCTCTTCATGTTCAGCTCGTTCAGGTTGCTCTCCAAAATCGATAGTTTCTTGTCAAAGTCCTGCATTTTGTTTCTGTGACTTTGAGCAGTTTGTTCAAATATCGATAGTCTGAAATTAAAAGGGTTACACACCTATAATTTTGTTGAAAATCACAGAAAGATACAGAAATTATAGTCGACACTACTAACAAGAGCAACTATAATAGGGATGATTACTAATATTAGAAATGTTGGAACAAATATTGTAACTACAAAGAAGGCATAATTAAATGAGATAATCGAAAAAAAACTATACGCTTTAAAAAATATCGTTTTCAGTTGATTGGCGTAACTTCACACACGACATAAATATCGGTCTGCGAAGTTTTTAATTTAAAAAAGCACTGTATAAGTAAGTTGTTAAACAAGGTAGTTTTTGTAAAATAAAGAAATATCGCAAAGAAATGAAGAAAGTTCCTTGTATTTCCCAAAATCTTAGGCAGAGGTGCACCCTCATTTGCTCAATAATATTAAGTCCCATGTAACAGTGGGCGAGCCTTCAACAGTTCCCACACCCAGAGTACCGGGCTGCTACTGAGAAATTCCTGATGAAAAAACCCACTACTATTGACACACTAGATTTTCAGCTCTCTGCTTAGCGCCAAGAATTGAAATTCCAACAATGTGTTTTTTCGACGAGCTCGGATGCGTTCTGTTAAATTCTCAATGCACGGCTCAATACCGAGAGTTGAAAATCGTGTGCATTTTAGATATTTTAATTTTGTCAAAGTATAATTTTATTTTGTCAATGTTACTTGTAACAATGTTTTTAGTTTTTTAAGTATTATAGAGTGCGTTTGTACGTAATCATCGCGCTGTACAGTACAATATTCATTTAACGTAAGTAATTATGATACCTCTGATTCATAACAAATAAGAAGTTTTATTCATTACTACATGTATTCGTAAATGTTTTATACAGGTGCCATATTCTGCAAAAAAAACACCCAATCATAATGATAAATGCTTTTAGAATAAGATCTGAATGTCATTTATCTGTTTGGCTTGTGTAAAAATAAATTTCAAAATCAATCAAATCATGAGGTAATCTTTAGACCCACGAAATGGCCGCAGGAATCAGCTGGATGCGGGAAGCACAGAACCGAGCGAAGTGGCCGTGCTTGGGGGAGGCCCATGGCCGTGAACGACTTGCGGCTGAAATGGTGATGATGATGAGGTCATCTTTGTTCGGCCCCAGCATGGCCCAAGCACGGCCCCAGTACGGCCCCAGCATGGCCCAAGCACGGCCCCAGCACGGCCCCAGCATGGCCCCAGCACGGCCCTAGCACGGCCCCAGCACGGCCCCAGCACGCCCCAGCATGGCTTAAGCACGGCCCCAGCATGGCCCAAGCACGGCCCTAGCACGGCCCCAGCACGCCCCAGCATGGCTTAAGCACGGCCCCAGCATGGCCCAAGCACGGCCCTAGCACGCCCCAGCATGGCTTAAGCACGGCCCCAGCATGGCCCAAGCACGGCCCCAGTACGGCCCCAGCATGGCCCCAGCACGGCCCCAGCATGGCCCCACCACGGCCCCAGCACGGCCGCGGGCCACGCGACTAGTATCAACACACGCGAACTGTACCTGTTCCCGCGCGTCACGTCGCGGTGTCTCGCGGGTTGTTCACAACTTCGCTTGTTTGTTCTCACCGCAGCAGCTGTCGCTAGAGGCGAGTCGCTGTGCATGCAGCTTGTGGCAAGCGATAAATAATGAAAAGGTCACAAACAAATGAGGAAAGTAAGAGAACTTACTGTTTATTAAAATTGCCGATTTCCTCCACATCTACGGTGTTGGCACACAACTTAGCAGGTCTAATTTCGATTGTGGAACTCGATTTCTCACCGCTGTACGCCGAAACGCGGACTACGAATCTATGGTTCTCTGTAAAACAAAAATAAAATATATTTAAATTAAGATGTTTTGCCTCGTGTTTAAACATAACCGTTTCTTGCAGGTAGGCAACAAATATCAGCCAAATTGGCCGAATCGAGTTGAGATTTGTTTACTTTTTTTGAAAAATGCAATTTTTTTGGAACTACATGTTATACAAAATCGTAATACCTACGCGATTAAAATGTATGAAGCAGCAGGTTTTATTTTTTTGAGCCGACGAATATTATCAACGCTATTCTCTACCACTACAATCATATCCTGAATCCATGGTACAGTTTTCATTTCCACCATGTATAGAAATAATAAAATAAACGATGAAAATTCTACTTACCAGTAAAAAAGAAATTAATATTCGCGGGCACTTTCCCGCTGTTCTTGAACGTGTGGTCGTTCCCAATCGGTATCCTGTGAATGTTGTACTGCTTGCACAAGTAGTTGACTATCGCGTCCGGCGCAGATAGCGTGTCTACTAAGTACGTGTAGAAGCCCAGGTAGCTGCAATGATGTTACATTGTTAAGGTGCTGGCCAAACGACGAACTGGGACAACGTAAAACGGATTTTGCTCGCCGAGTTAGGCGTATTGGTACATATTACAAGCTAGCGCGATGGCGAGAGGTTTTATTCGATGGTTCGAACATCTCGATGGTTCTCGATTGTTTCGACTTGGACTCGAGTCTGACTCGATCGGTTATTGCGCATAGCGCGTTCATTCGCGAGTTGTACCTCGATGGTTTAGAGTTTCGCGAGTTCTTGACTTGCGTTGTGATTGCGAATCCAAATTCTTCGAACATTCGAAAACTAGCGGTCGATTCCGTTGAGTCGAAACGATCGAAAAACACCTCGATTGTTTTGTAGAACGGCGAGTCGATGGTTTCTTTTAACTACTACGATTCTTTCGATTGTTAGAACATTTCGGAATCGCCCATCGCTATTACAAGCCAGTATTTTTTGTGTATTGTCAAAAGTTCAAAGAAAATACTTATTCTAAAATAAAGTTTTATCATAAGAAAATCGTAAGACAGAGCTCCAAAATAGTAGATAATGAAACTGTTGCATAGTGAGGGGTACGAGTGTGTCGGAGTTTTTAATCACACGAGTGTTTTAATACCTAGTTATGTGCAGTTTCATACACTGTTTTTTCCTACTCCTAAACGGAAGAAAAAATTAGTAGGTTCATCCCCAAGGCTACTAAATAAAAGATCAAATTTAAAAGAGTAAGAACGACTATTCTCGACTTTGCTGGTAAGATTATGAGTCATTTCCGTCGACGCATCTAAAATATCACGCGGAGTAAAACTTTCTTTACATTCACTGAAATAAAAAAAAAAATCCTTGGCGCGATGCGCTATTGACAGTTACCAAAAAATTTGCTTCTTACCGCGAAGTAGCTGATTTTTGGGTTCGAACAACTATCGTTATTTCAAAGAAGGCATAGTTAACATCATTATGTTGATGATGCCCAGTTCCTCTCCCCGACTTTGCTGTGCTCGACAGGGTCTACAATGATCATGTATTTGTAAACCTACCACCTAAGTTCACATTGTGGATAATTATCTAAATATTTAAATATTGAGCATTGAGATTGAGGTAGCTCCCTTCGTCATGGTTGAGCTGAATGTTGCTGTCCCATGCGTCATGTTCGTGAACGGGCGCCTCAGTTGGTACTGGGCATATCTTAGCTGCCACGGCTTATTTAAATTATAAATTTTTGGATTGCATTTTTTTTTTTACTTTACTCTGGACGCTTTTAACGTCTACGTCTTTTTTACATCGTTCTCACATATAATTATTAGATCAACATTAATGACGTAACTAATATTATTTAAAAGAGTGTCCATGGAGTTTCTTGCCCTTTCTTTTCCATACGTACCTACTACGCTTTGTAATGGGCAAAGAGCTTCATATTTCTGACTGACCCACGCATTTACAAGCACTTTTTGTATTGTCAAGGGGTCGGCCTTTAACAATTCAAAAGAGCTTGTAAATGGTTTAATTGAAATAAATGTTTGCTTTGAGTTTGATGCTCGAGGCTGTTCAGCGAGCTTAGGAGTTCGAATTTGCCCAAATTTTGGCAATTCCAATACCTTGGCCAGAAAAGACCATCGGCCGAATTTGTATAGACGCTGGCAGGTCCAAAACCAACCTTACCAACCAACCAGGAAGTTGCAAAACCAACCTTATCCATTCATATCTTGCCAACAAAAAAAATAGAAAGTAAATGACAATACTATAATTTCAATCGATTCAGCGCAACCATTAGTGAGATTGGATTGTTTTTATGTAGTAACACCAGCCTGTTCGAAAATATTATGTAATTAGCCAAGATATTTTAATAATGGAAAAAAAAATGTTTAGGTTAGAATCAATAAATAAGTCGATCGAAGAGTCCAACAGAAGGAGTCCATAAAACAATGCCAAGGCCAAAATAACGGAAGGAAATCCAAAATAGTTCAGTACGTATCACAATTCACAACAAAATCAGTTAACATGAATGCGAATGATCGCCGGCAATTAATGAATCAGCATTTTTTTTTTTTTTGGGAATGGCATCTCGCAGGTCAACCTATGAGGTTGTCGTCTGCTTAGACGGACTTGCCTGTGGTTGCCCTAATAAATTAAGGCCTCCAGCCAGGACTTAAACTTATGTACTAACTTAAAAACGAAGCGACTACACGCTAAGGGCACCCCCTGTGGGGTACGAACCTCGGCTTAGGGCGTCGCTGGAAGAGGGCAGCAAGGGACTAGCTGGATCAGGAATTGGAGTGATTTAGGGACGAATTTAAAGCTACAGGCTCAGCGGCGCGGGCTGGCTCGAGCAAGGGTCGGGAGGGGGGTGGATTTGGGCGTCGCGGCGGGCCTCGGCGGGGAGGGCGGGAGGACGGCGATCGGGGTTTGCGCTTGTGTAAAGTGCTGGTGGCCTTACTGGTCTCCTGGAGGAGGGTAGTGATGTCATCTGGGGCGATCAAAGTATGCCTTGGTCGGCGAATACTGCTAATGCGGGAGGGAGTATAGCGGGCGGCCGCTGAGATCAAGGGGTTTGGGTGTTTAATGCCACAGTCGAAGAAACGCTTCGATAAGCGTTTCATGAACTGTTTTATGGTTGGCATTTTAAGGTCTACGTGGAGATCTATATTACGGACATAGAAGGGGGCACCCGTGACCTTTCTAAGGAAACGGTTTTGCATCTTATGGAGATGACGTGGGTGAGCGTGCGCAAATACAACGCAGGCATAGGTCATGATGGGACGGATGACTGCGGTATAGATACGCAGCTTGCATTTAAGTGACAGTTTGCAACGGGCTGTCAGAATGATGTGGAGTCTACCAAGAGCGAAAGCGACGCGCGCGCGAACCGCCTTAATGTGCTGTTTAAACGTTAGGTTTTGATCGAGGATCACGCCTAGGTATTTGGCTTGCTTCTCCCAAGGGATCGGCTTACCGTACATAGTGATCGGGCTGGGAATGAATCAGCATCGCGCGTCGCTGACATTTATGTATGTATATGATCCGTTGTACGCAATTGAACAAAACATAGTTTCTATGAACATTATTTTTTTGGAACAAGAATCTAATACATAATAAAAACTATTTTTTTTATACATTTTTATTTACAGAATTCAATTGCATTAATAACTTTTAAGAAAAACGTGAAAAATTATAATCTTTGAGTACCAGGTCATTTCATAAGCAAAACGAATCGTCAATAGGGTGAGTTCTGAACATGTTATTCTAAAAAATTCAATGAAATTACTTAAACAAGAAAAAACGTATATATTTTTTCTGGCTTCTTATTGAGACATTTGTTATGTTTTTTAAGTCTTTGAAAAATAACGTTTTTTTTTATAAATATGGCATATCGGGACGCCACACGCCACCTACTCATCGTCAAGTACGATTTGGCCATCTTCCTTTGGTGCTTACTCTGATTATTGCTTACATGGCTTGTTGGTAGATGTGTATTTTCAATATGATAAGTTGTTTTTTTATGTTTTTTTTTTGGTTTGTTACTAGTGATTATTGGCATACCTCAACTGCTGTATACTCTGCGACCGCGGAGGCGTGTTTCCCTGACTGCATATCGCGTTGACCCTCTTAAGGCCCAACTCATTGCGAACTTTAGACAAAAACAGGTTCATATCCGTCGAAGACTCGAACGTGAATGCGACTAAATCACGACCAGCTACTGTTGATTCTAGGTAGCGCGCGAATTTTGGGTCTGTGAATCTTATCTGTGGAAGAAAAATGTGTTTTAAAACTACATAACATTACGCCTTGTTTCCCCGAAGGGTTGGGCAGTGTACCTACAGTACACCCACATTTCGCCAGTTATGTTTAAGTCCTTTGTAATAGGGGGAGAGCCTATTGCCATCAACCGGGCACAAATCCAGACTCCGGGCTGCTACAGAAAAGTTCCAGATAGAAAAAGCCAATAACACGTTGCCTGACCTGGGAATCGAATCCAGGACCTCATGCTCAGCAGTATCTCTTGCGACCACTAGACCAACGAGGCTATCCAACTACATAACATAAGGTCCATAATACTTGTGTCTTGGAAAGCTCGTTAGGCTGTCGCTTTCGGCTGCCATTCGTAGATGTTCGACAGTCGTTACGGATAGTCAAAGTTTGACAAGCAGTCTTACGAAGGGGTATAGTGTTACCCAGCTATTGGGTTGTGCAGGTCACATAGGCAGTCGCTCCCTGTACACTACTGGTATTCAGTTGCGTCCTGTTAGAGTAGAAGCTGAGCAAGCGAATTAGCGCAAAGGCTAGGCAGATTGATTGACATACGGAAGGGATTACTTTCCAAAACCAGTTTTGAATGAATGAGCTCATATGTTATAAGTCGCAAGTAAAAGGGTGAGCCTATAAAAAACAAAATTCAAAAGTAATTTGTTCAAATTAGGCTGAGAATCAGCACTTTTCAAACGTCGACGTGCAGCAGTGGGCTGCGAAAGGCTGAGTTAATTGATTGGTAAACGATTTTATTTATGTACTAGCTTCTGAAAGAGAAAGAACAATGGCAGGTGCCCATACATCATTTTATTTGAAGTAAAAAGTTTGTTACATTAATGAAAACTAACGTAAAATGTTCGTAATAAGTTCCTAGACTTATATTAGAAAAGATTTTCATAAAAAAAAACTACGTTGTTAATAAGTATTGAGACTAGTCTTTTAGGCGGGAATTTTGAATTTGAAACATCTTTTATGTTTTGAAGTTTTTTGACTATCGTCAATCGTGTGAATTTTCGTTTCTTGAATAAATGATAAAATAATGAATTATTTAATAACGAAATAAAAGAAGTCATCTGTAACCCAAACATTTATAACAACAGCGCACAGTGGGTCGAAACTATGATTTTAGTGACTTAGGGCTCAACTTTGCTTTTTCACTTTTTTTTTATGCGGATGGGTAGAGCTCATTAACCTCAATAATAATTGTTCTGATGTATTATTTCCTAAACTTTATACTTTGGGTAGAAAAATGTGTTTTGTTATTTTTTTGTATGGAGCGGCTCAAATAAACTTAAATTCCTGCTAAGTAGCGTGTGATCCCGCGTTGAAACTTTATTTTTCATATACCTTGTCTGGTCTATTATCATTTGATGCTATAAACAAATGCATAAAGTTGCAACTCTGCCAAATAAATGGATCGAAAAAAATGAAAAAATACATAGAATAAAAAGCTTAATTTTTTACTTTCGTAAGTTATTTTAAGTTAAATTTGATATGGAATAGTAAGTAAAAGCACGTAATAATACACATAATTACTTAGCAACTAACAACAATACATTTAAAAGGTCCCTAATTAGCTTAAATTTACTAATACTACATATATTAGTAAATTTAAGCTAATTAGGGACCTTTATTTAAAAATGTGGATATGAAATCAATTAATTTCTATTTGTGTGTTTAATTACTGTAATTAGCTTAACCTTTTACCTTATAAAATAACAATGTTTTTCACTTTTAGTCATTACTGTAATATTAATTAGGATAATTAGTTAATGAGGGTAGTAGAAAAATTAGTAAACATTGTTTGTCACTGGATTCTGGAAGTATAAAATGACCATAATTTATTATATACTAACTAGTGTTCGTTTATTCGTACTACTACTAACATCTCGTGATTCTGATCGTCCCTTTTTCGTTATAATGGATAATTTAGTTAACAATTTAGATTTATTTATGATTTTAAGAGAGCAGGTCAAGTCACTGTCGGATAGTCAAAAATTCTTTCAATTCCTACAACATAAAATAAACGTGACCGAAGAGAACAGTGTTGAGCTCCAAAAATTCTGTACGCGCTTTTGTTCAAATATAAGTGCAAGATGGGAACGAAGTAGTCGCACGTTAGCACAGTTTGTAAGAAAAAATGGTGATTGGTTGGAACGTGCAATAAACTGGCCCGAAGGAATGATACCTGAAGCTGTGAACACTGAACAGGAAAGGCTCGAGATTTGTAATACTGAAGATGTCGAAAATCTACCACCATCTACTACAGAAGCTTCGACATCTACATTTACACCTCGAAAACCTTTCGAGGAATTGGGCTCCAGGCAAAAACGACGACGCGTTGATCAAATTAACCAATCGCTTTCGTTATCCCCGGATGAACTTAAAGCTACTACAATTGCTAGTTTAAGAAACACCGGAAATGAGGATGTAGGAAAAATTATGAACCATTTACTAAATCACCCCGAAGATCTAGAAAAAGTTAAAGAGTGTTTAAGTACAAGTAAACCGAAAAGTAGTACATATTCACCCGATAAGGCACTGTCTTTATTAGTTTCACTTAAATTAAGTAAGTGGCAGTATATAAGCCTAAGAGAAGCAGCAAGTGAAAATAGGTCTGATTTATACCCTTCTTATTATAAAATAAAACAAGCGAAGGCAAAATGTTATCCAGGGAAAGAAGACATAATTATAACTGAAGAAGGAGCTGCTATTAAACTGCAAGCTTTACTCAACTTGACGGTATCTAGGCTTTTAGAAGTGATTACTTTAGATTTGGATTCGCCAACTGAGTTACTGCTAATAAGCAAATGGGGTTTTGATGGAGCCTCAGGTCAAAGTAATTATAAACAAAAGACTGAAGCAGAGTTTGATGACTCAACTATCTTCATGGCCAGTCTAGTTCCTATAAGGCTTCAACAATGTGATGGAACAATTGTTTGGGAAAACGATCGACCCTCATCAACTTTCTATTGCCGTCCGATAATGTTCAAATTTACCAAAGAAACGCAGTCAACAGTGGTAACTATAAAAGCTAGCATAACCGAAGAAATAGAAACACTTCAGCCAATCAAGTTCAATCAAGTTGAAGTTAAGCATCAATTGCACTTGACGATGATAGACGGCAAAATATCGTCATATTTGTCAGACACATCTTCAGCTGTCTGTGATATCTGCAAAGCAAAACCGTCAGAGATGAACAATTTAGAGTCACTTGCTCAAAAAGAGAACAACGAAGAAGTGTTCCAGTATGGAATGTCATCTTTACATGCCTGGATAAGAAGCATGGAGTGCTTACTTCATATCGGTAAATATAATTTTATTAGTTCATAATTTTTTTCACGTTATATAGTTACTTGTGAGATTTTTATTTAAGTGATATTTCTTTTTGTTTGCAGCTTATCGTTTGGACTTCAAAAAATGGAGTTGCAGGGGCGATGACAAAGAAAAAATGTCACTCAGAAAGAGCGCTATACAGCAAGCGTTTAAGAAAGAATGCGGTTTACTTATTGACGTAGTCAAGCAAGGAGTAGGCACAACCAATGATGGCAATACTGCCAGAAGATTTTTTAGGGATGCAGAAACAACAGCTCGCATAACAGGAATAGATAAAGATTTAATAGAAAGGTTTCATGTGATTCTTCAGACGGTTGCATCTGGAGAGAGCGTGGATCTTTCTAAGTTTTCCGAATTTTGTAGAGATACTGCACAATTGTACGTTCACTTATATCCCTGGTATTATATGCCTTCCAGTATACATAAATTGTTAGTACATGGGAGTGATATAATTAAGCACTTTGGTGCCATACCTATAGGTAAACTGTCGGAAGAGGCAGCGGAAGCTCGTAATAAAGATTTCCGGAAATATAGAGAGAGTCATTCTAGAAAGGTAAGTAGAACGGCGACAAATGAGGATATTATACACAATCTTCTTTTGTCTTCTGATCCAAAGATCACAAGTCTAAGACCTCGAATGGTGAAACAAAATATAATGGTTCTCTCTCCAAAAGTCAAAGAGCTTCTGCTGATTTTTCCCACAGAATCCGACATAGATTTTATTGATGTAGATAATTTACAAGATAGTCATAGCGATAGTGAATAAGATTTTTTGGTAGTTTGTAAGTTTCTTGTTTTTTTTATTAGTTTATAAATGTCAAACTCATAATTGAAAGGAAATAGTAATGTTTGATGTTGTTTATAGTTAGTTTTTAGTTTGCTTGTGTTAGTTGTAGTAATGTTAGTTTACCTTTACTAATTTGTATTATTATGTACCTATCTTTACTCACTATTCAGTATTAAATCTAACTTAAAATAACATTTCATAAACATGTTAAAGTCATTAAAACAAAGAAATTGAAATTCATAGATCCCTAATTAGCTTAAATTTACTACTACTACATATATTAGTAAATTTAAGCTAATTAGGGACCTTTTAAATGTATTATGATTAGTGTGATTAGCTTTAAATTTACTAATACTACATATATTAGTAAATTTAAGCTAATTAGGGACCTTTTAAATGTATTATGATTAGTGTGATTAGCTTTAAATTTACTAATACTACATATATTAGTAAATTTAAGCTAATTAGGGACCTTTTAAATGTATTGTTGTTAGTTGTTAAGTAACTATGTGTATTATTACGTGCTTTTACTTACTATTCCATATCAAATTTAACTTAAAAGAACTTACGAAAGTAAAAAATGTAGCTTTTTATTCTATATATATTTTCATTTTTTTCGATCCATTTATTTGGCAGAGTTGCAACTTTATGCACACGTTAATAGCATCAAATGATAATAGACTAGACAAGGTATATGAAAAATAAAGTTTCAACGCGGGATCACACGCTACTTAGCAGGAATTTAAGGTTATTTGATCCGCTCCATACAAAAAAATAACAAAACACATTTTTCTACCCAAAGTATAAAGTTTAGGAAAAAATACATCAGAACAATTATTGTTGAGGTTAATGAGCTCTATCCATCCACATGAGGAAAAAAGTAAAAAAGCAAAGTTGAGCCCTAAGTCACTAAAATCATAGTTTCGACCCACTGTGGCAGCGCAGCGGCTCGAGAGCAACTGTCACTATCAGTGTTGCTAACAACGCGGAGTCTGAGTTGCCATTTTAATAAATTTTGTTACCTCTTTCAAACGACGACATAGTAAATAAATAGGTATTGCGTTTAGGTCAATTTATTTATACCACCGGCCACCTCGTACTACGTATTTCTTAGACGTATAACTGCAGTCCACAGCTAGAAAAAGTTCTGGATCGTAAAGCATTGAGTTGGAAACAATGTTGAGCTTAGTTGTTTTAAAATTCATATTTACCGCTAAAAAAAACAAAGAAAACTCTCAATATTTATTAACCACGGAGTTTAAAATATAAAAACTTTTATAGAATGTATTTAGGAATTAGAAACGAACATTTTACAATATATTTCATTTATGTAACAAGCATTTATTTTTCAAATAATTAGCCGCCATTGTTCTTTCGGCAACCAACCCACCGCGTCGCTGGAACCGGGATTTTCGCTTCGAGTTCTTTCTGACTTTTTTACTTTTTTAGTTCGCCTCCTAAGGGTCTAAGCGTGATGTTAAATAGCCAAAATTTTCCTCAAGAATTGGGCTATCAAGTACAATAAGAATTTTTCTGTAGATAAGCGCGTTCAGACAGGCGCGGCGAGGGGATTTTGTTTTATAATATTTAGTGAAATAGGTTTATACGAATACTTTTAAACGCCAACAATATTATAAAAACTAGATGAGGTAATTTATTATTTATTTATTGGATCTCCAACTGAAGCTACACAATTAAATGCAAGGATACATACATCAGGGATAAATACAAGTGTGCTCGTGCCAGTGTCGCTTCCAATTATAGGAGACCACATCATTTGCTTATAATCTAGGTACATTAGGTTTGACAAGGTCATTTTTAAAATAAATCATAAAAACATAAGGGAACAAAGAAAATTAAAAATAATAAAATACAAATGAAATATAAGAAATTAAGACCAAACATTTCTCATAAAACAACGGACCAAAATAACAAAATATTCTCAATATATTCTTTTTGAAATTTGATAATTTGCTTGTAATATCTAATTCATAATTTGCTAGTAATGATAATGACACCAGAAATCCTTGAAAGTCCAGTGAACCAGTAAGATGCAGTTTTGATTAACTCCTTAGACTGATTAGATTATTCCTTATCAACATTTTGTTTTAGGGTTTAGGTATTAATTTTGAATTCTAGTCGCATTTAATAGATAAAAATTCATAAAAAAAATCAGTGATATCCAATTTTATTTTTTAGTTTACATTAACGAAACTTTCGAATTCGCACCCTTGAGAAGCAGAGGGGCGTCAGTAATCTATACTTCTTTACTTATATTAGAAACAAGCCGTGAGCCCGATATGAATTCCTATAGTCAAAAATGACGAATTTCCATACAAACTTTCACTTTTTCCTACGATGTTTCAAATATTTTCTTTCATACAAACCTTTTCATGTTAATTAAAACCACAAAACAAAATAGGTGCAGCCGCTTTGAAGTGAAGCGCGGACAAACATTTTTGGCAGTGCCGAAAATCTACCTTCCTCGGATTTCATATACTTTTTTGAAAAAAAAAAAAAAATTGCATGATTGGCCCAGTCGTTCTCGATTTCTCGCTTAGCAACACATTTAGCCATTATTTTTTTTTAATAAAAGAAGATTACATAGATGTAATAAAATGCATAAGTGACGTTGTGTGAGAACAGGATAGTCAAACGGATAGACCATGACCTAAGTCAGGACATAGACTACTTTCAACCCCGGCAGTATGTTCCCGTATGTTTATTTATAAGTATACACCTCAAAAGCTTAATGATAAATAAATTATATAATATGATACACACCTCGAGCATCATGGGTTCATGTACAGGATGTTGGAACATGTCTCTGTTCTCTCGGAGCCATATCACTGCTTTGTAACAATCTTCGCTGTATGCGCGCAGCACTTCTAGACGTTTGTTGTCTACGTCTTCTAGTTGACGTATTCTGGAAATAAACATGACATAACATTATACCTGTATTTCTCGAAGCATGGGGTCTCAACTCGAACAAATTATACATAGTCTTGGAAAAAAAAAACAGATATGCAACCATTATGAAATTAACAATCACTAGAAAGCGTTGAACGGCAGAATTTTGGCTGAAATAAGATTAGGAAAAATCAAAACTTCCTTGTTTAGTTCTGATTTATCTTTGTCTTTGCACTCGTAATGCACATTTTTTTTCAACACATAAATTAAGCCTTTAACTTCAATTCGAACCCTTCTAATGATAAAAGTAGCCATCTGTTAATCATTTTGCTTAGAGCTCTTTCCAATAAATGGCGTTTTCCACCATTTGTCCTTTCATCACAGTAACCAGTATCGTAACTAATTTAATCAAACAATTTTTTTACATAGAAATATACATAAATCTATTGTTTTTCTGAACCTGAAACGAAAATGTTTTAAAAGTAAGTCGAATACTAGATGGCGTTGTAAAAGTACAGTCTCTGGCAGTTAGTGAGTCGCTGATGCTGCCATCTGTTAAAAATTGGACGAAGAAAAATAGCCAGCTCAATAGCCAGACTTAGGGATGTATCATTTCTTTGTATGGGATTGGGTATCTGTACGTAGTATTATATTATCTGTGCCCGGAGGTTAGGCAGAGGTTCTTCGTCAGTTATGTTTAAGTCCCACGCAATAGAGGGCGAGCCTATTGCCGTAAACCGGGCATCTTTAAGGTAGGATTTGTGCCCAGTACACCACAATTCAAAACTGTCTGACCTGCACGCCAAAAATCATGAAAATCGTGTGACGTAATTTATGGATGGCCGCTGAGACTGACCTGTTCTGGTACAGCCTTATCTGAGGCATCACGTTGTTCTCCAGATCGTACTGAGCTTCTAACTTCTGTTTCTTTAAATTGTCAATGGCTGCATTCGTTTTAGATAGCGGCTTGTGTATTTCCGCTAAATCCATTTTCACTTTCGTTTCTGTGGATAAATTTAACGTTAAACAACAACATACTACACACCCGTATCGTCTTAAGGGGTAGGCAAGGAAGGAGGTAGTAGCCAACCTCCTTCACCTTCGTCTTTACACATACATACATATAAACTCACGCCTTCTGCCCATGGGGGTAGGCAGAAACCACAGAACGCCACCTGCTACGATCTTTACATACTCCTTTTCCCTCGTTTACGTTCATACATCTGGTCATACACGCCCGCCGACTGCGAGTACTACGCAGCTGACCTTTCTGAAGAACACCACCAATAAGGATACTATATGTCCTCCTAGGGCGTCCCCTCCCGGCGTTTCCAATCACCTCTGCCTTGTAAATACCTTTTGCTAGTCTCCTTTCATTCATCCTCTCAACATGACAAAATCATCTAAGCACTACCCACAGTACCCTCATCTGTATAGTACCCACATTTAGCTAACTATATTTAAGGCCCATGCAATTAGGTACAAGTATATTTCTACCAACTGAGTACAAACCCAAACTCTTATTTAGACTACTAAATAATAGATCAGAAGGCCAATTTTCTTACTTAAAAAACGTTTAAATTCAAGTCTTAATCTCATCTCAGACACTATCAATGTCAAAAACTGTACGCAAATAGATTGTAATTTTTGACAGATTAAGACTGAGATTAGCTCCTCAGACTATGAATGATCTTTAAATTACGGGAATTGTCGCTCTGATCATCGGACATTTATCGATCGATATAAATGTTTACGGTGATCAAAATGACTTGTGTGGACTACACGGCCATATAGCCTTTGTTTTGATAATTGGGAAGATGACTAATATCAAAAATGTTCATACGAATAATGTAATTTCTAATGAATAATGTAATTTCGAAAAATGTAGTTAAAGAAGGCTTACCGTAGAAAAAATCTGTTAAATCGGTGTAAATTTGAGGAAGATACACGCTTTAAAAGTTTTTGGAGGGGATAATTGCCGTCCTGGTCGCGCGGTACTGACAATGTACGGCGCTAGTATGAAGTTACATAGTCGTGACGTCACTTCTACGATAGTGCTGTCCTTGTCTCATAAATATCTTAAAACGTTTATAACTTGTCAGTTTTTTAAGCTTTTACACTTTTTGTAATATAGTTTGCGCTATTTGGAAACAAACAGTTTTTTGAGATAAAAATAAAAAGTTGTCATCATCCCAATTCTGTTTCACACTGTAGGTACTCGTACAATTCAAAGTATTATTTTTAATAGACCGATAAACCCCCGATAAACCGATTGTATTTTTGACAGATTGAGACTGAGATTAGAACGACAGCGAACGATCTTAAAAATACGGGAACTGCCCCTCTTATGTCGTGTGAATTTTTCAGAACGCGTATCATGACCGGGTTAGCTCGTTGCCCAGTCCAAAGTGTAGTAGGTACCTATGGAGAAGAACGGGCACTCTTTTCATACGATAATTACATTCTGAAGATGCCTCACTTCGATACCTTGCGGTCGCGATTTAACTCGCTACCTTAATGTCAGTTCCATGTAAAACAAATGCATGCAAATATACACTCACACACATGTCGAAGGATACCTCACTGCGACACATCGCGGGCTGCTTGGAGGTTTACCTCGATGACTGGCATGTGCGTGCGTGTACATTAACATTAGCATCAATATAGCGTCAATATTGAGTGAAAATATGCACCGGCGTCCTTACACCATAAGGAACTATTTCTTGCAAGCTATATTGAACTACCTTCTAGATGTGGTTTAGACAAAGGAGATCAGCCATATTGGGCCGAAAAAAAAGAAAACCGAAGCTGGCAAACGAATAACAGATTCTCATCTAAGTCGGGGAAGTCCACCCAAGCATTTTTCACTACGGCACCAAATCACTACGACCTTTCGTACCGCTGTCTTCTATAAGACTATTGTACGTACGCCACGTAAGCCAAGGTCCGTACCTCACAGGAGTGCCCCTAGCATGAAAAGTTATAAACTATGCGACTATAGCTTATTAGTTTAGTGCCCTGGCTGGAGGTCCAAGCAGCCGACTACCTCCTTGGTTGACAAGCGAGACGCAAGAAAAAAAGTTTGGGGAGGTACATGCGCCTCGTTCGCGCCAAAACCTTGTTCTCCATGCGATTAAACAAGAATTACAATAGCTATGCAAAAAAAATATATAATTATAGGAACACTCGCAGAAGTTTGTTGTCAAAATACTATATTTGTTGAAGGTCACCTTTTATTTATTTTCGCCAATCGGTAGTTTTATATTTAATAAAATGTAAATACTAAAAATGATAAGAAGGATTTTCCCGACCAGAGTTACACTTTTTTTGTCGCTGGCACTTTGTGTTCTGGGCCTAACTTTGTAAGAATCGTGACTCCTTTATCAATGCAAAACTTGTCTGCTTGCTGACATTTTATAAAAAAAAACGCATTTAAAGTTGGAATTTTGACGAACAATATCTCCGTAACCAGAAGCTTCCTAGGTGTGGTCCAGTACCTAAAAATTATTACAATAACGGGGTGTACAAGTGACGTTCGGTTTCGTTTAAGTGTATTTTGTCTCCAGCCTATGAACTAAAATGAGTTTAGTCTTAGTTCAAAGGCTGGAGAGCGACATAGGCTGTTTTATATCCGGGGGTAAATCTTACATGGAAGCAAAGTCGAAGACATAAAAAGTACAAATAATAAAATTAACATTAGCTCACCATCTCCAACTTTCTCCACTAATCTGCTCTTATCCATGACCAGCTTGTCCAGCTTAGCCTTAGCCTCTTGCAACTCTCTCTCCCTGTTCCTATGCCGTTCTAGCTTTTCTTGATAAGAACCCTCAATCTCTTTCAATTTGAACTCATGAGTGCGAACCGCGTTAATAGTCTCTTTCGCTTGATCTTTGAGAGCGTAGATTTTTCTGTTCTGTGAGGAAAAATACGTTTTCTCTTTAAAGGAACAGCAAACAGTTAATAAGACCTTACAAGTAATCCAAAAACAATTTTAGTAATAGTATAACCCACAACGCTGTCCACAGGTAGACGTAGTTTTATTAGCAGTAATTAGTATAATGAGTATTAATAAAGTTAACATTTTTAGGTAAAGATTACAAAATGTGATTTTAGTTGTAAATTTTCAGAAATGGTACAAACATAGGTTTTATTTAATAAACAGGAGCGGGTCAGGCTTTTGAATCTACTCCGGGATCATTAGAAATCTTGTGTTCAATGTCGATTTCGAAATCGTGTGTTCTAAAATACAACGCTCTAGATCATTGAAGGCTCCAACACATTACAGAATGGATTTATGTTTGTCCCGTAAGTCGACGTCAAGCCGGAATCGGGTTGTCACCCGATTCAGGTCTAGTCATTATAGTTTACAGAAAAATAAAATTAAAAGTCTTTGCTATATATTAAAAAAAAAAAAAATGCCCAATGGCATTCATAAAAAAAAAAAACAGAAAATCTACTGCCTGTGACGGTCTTTTAACTCCTGTTGCTACAAATTTTAACTTGTGTTATTTAAAAAAGTATTGAGAGTGATTATTATTATTAAAAAAACATTTTATTTTGCACACTTCTGGCGTGCAAACCGTCCTGTCGCAAATAGAATAGTTTTAAGTACTTACAGCAGCCAATTTCTGTTGCTCCATCTTGCCGATATTACTTTTCGCGTTCTCTATCACTCGTTCCAAAGGTTCTACCTTAGTTTTATGACTCTTTACTAAATTCACTGCATTTTTCTTATCGTTTGCATATTCCACAACTTTTTCTCTTAGGTCTTGGTACTCAAGCCATAGCTTTTTCTTCTCACAAATCTCGATTTGTTTCTCTATCTCTTTTCTTTGTTTCATTGCGTCTATTACAACTTTTAGTCTGAAAGAAATTGAATAATTAATATAAAACGCCAAGATTCGTGGAAGTTGCGATCAACAGACGTGAAAGTAGTACAGCAAATATTTTTTACGGGATTCCTAGGAAATCTCGTATCTTCTCGCTTCCACGTCTAATTAACGCAGCTGCCACGGAGATTGGCGTAAACAATTGAACGATATTTGTATGATTATGTATTTTGCCACAACATTGGTCGATAGAAGTCGAAGATTAAAAAGGCCTATCCATGCTACAAGTTGCAAAAAGTTATTGTACTCATTTGTCACAAGCCTCATTTTCCAGCTTACAGTACGGTAAAAATGGAGACCAAACTACAAAACAAAACTAATTGGAGCCGGCCTTAGATTAACAAAATACTGGACACATCACGAAAAAATATACTTAACGTTGATGCTTAACGTTGTGAACTGTCACAAAAACCACCCATATTGCTATAACGTTACTGTGCTATCACCACTGCTCTCAAAACGGTGAAGGAAAGCATCGTGAGGAAAACGGCATGTCTTAGAACCAAAAATTCGAAGACATGTGAAATCTACCAACATGTACTGAGCCCGCGTGGTGGACTACAGCCCACTCACTCTCGAAGAGAAGAAGCCTGTGTCCCAGCAGTGGGAACATTATAGGCTGATTATATTACGTATGTTATCCAGCGTTTTGTTAATCTAGGGTCCATCAATCAAATTGCTACCATGGACTTGTCACAAACCTCTCATTCATCCGGATAGCTTCCTCCATGACCTGGGCGTTAGTCTGCAGCTTGCTGGACAGTCCTCTTTGCTCTGACCGACATTGGATCAGCTCGTCCAGCTGACCGACACTCTCTTGTCCACCTACGGCGGCGAGGGTACTCCGCAATAGCTGCTGGGGATCCATCTTGGAGAAGTCCTGGACTCGATCTTGGGGTAAAAGTTGGCAGAGGTTGTCTACCTAGAGGAGTTGAATTAGATGTGTCAGAAATTATTATAACGTACCTAGGTAAAGTCTATTCAAATCTTTGTTTCCAATTGACGATATTTCCAGTTTCACAAATATCGACTCACACACAAGTACATTAAGTTGATTTGAGAATGACTAGTATAGTCAACCGGACTTTATTCGTCTTCAGAGTCTATTACACACGAATTATACACGAATTTGCATTATTTTTTATGTGCCTAATATAGAGGCTGACAAAAGACCCATCACATAGCCCTCTACTACGCGTTCCGTGCACCAAACTAAGTAACATAGCACTTTTTTTTATTGTTGGTGTAAAAATCGCTGTTTGTTGTAGTGAGCAACGTAACGCACGACAATTGTTGCGCTTATGGGTGCACGCAATGATACAGGGGTTGGGGGTATTTCAAATTGTATTCTTTTAAAAATTCCTCTGTGGAAGCCCTAGTCAAGGTGTATGCCCATAGTGAATGGCAATTGGCTTGCCTTCTATTAACATGCAAGCTTTCTTCGATATGCTAACATCTTGAGACGATATCAATAAAAAAAGCGTCCAAGTGCGAGTCGGACTCGCCCATGAAGGGTTCCGTAGCAGCAAGTAACATAATATAAAAGTTCTTGTAGTTCGTTGTAACTTTGATCGATGTTTTAATAATAGTGTTTTTTTTTTAAATGCGGTTTACGATATTAGAAACCTCAATACCATTTTTGAAGACCTATTCCTGATACCACACGTATGGGTTTGATGAAAAAAAAAATGAGTTTCAGTTCTAAGTAAGTAATTTTATTTTTGTGTGAAAATTTTAATGCGGTTCACAGAATACATCTACTTACCAAGTTTCAACAGTATAGTTCGTATAGTTTCGGAAAAAAATGGCTGTGACAAACGGACGGACGGACAGACAGACAGACAGACAGACATGACGAATCCATATGGGTTGCGTTTTTTGCCATTTGGCTACGGAACCCTAAAAATGACTCATATTCTCATACATTTAAAGTAAAGATCGAGTGGTATTCGAGTGTACAATGACACAGACTAGCATTGATTTTCATTTACCTAGGTACATCAGCTTTGCATCCTTACTGATAATGCAATATGCATACTTCGCAAACACGTGTTGCGTAGATTAAGGCACTGTTCACACTGTGTTGTGACGACAAATACTGGTCGACTATATCGAAAGATTGTTTTTACCGTCTTTAAAAAGTAGGGTATAAAAGAAGCTTACGGCATATTTATTTCAGAGATTGGTCTAGCAATAAATACTACAAATTTAAAATAAACTTTTTAAACTTTTTATCAAAATGACTGTTTTTATTGTTCTACAATAAAAACATTCATTTTGATAAAAAGTTAATGAACCAATAAAAAAATGTCTAAACCGCACACAAGTCGCTGAAAGCCTAAGTCAGGGTTTATGCCTTTGAAAGAGAAATAGGTGTGCGTTCTATTAATGATAAATGATAAATGATTTTATTTCTGTAAATAGGTTTGTACAAACACTTTTACACGTCAATCATATTTTAAAAACTAGGTGAGATCGGCATTTCCTATCTGACTACTCTGAGAAGAAACGCCGAAACAAACTCAGAGGTCACAGTCTCTTTTAAAGTCCAGACATAATCTTGGTCAGGTCATGTGAAGACCACGTGGATTGATATCTGAAATGGTCTTTCGAGGAAAGAACCACACAGAATGAGTGGACACAGAACTAAAGGAGCTAAACGATTCGACGAACATTACCAAAGAAAGGACATTTGGGTAGGCCGCATAAATTACTCAAACTGCCAGACCATGATTAAAACTAATAATTTAAAAAAAAAATGCATTAAAAAAAAAACAACAAATCCACAATGTCTTCACATTCACAATAATTAAAATAGTATAATCCTTTACAAAGTAAATGTCATTGCATATATAAAGTGCATCAATGTCAAAGTGTAAATAAAATATGAAAATAATCTTGGTCATATCATATGAGGACTATGTAGACTGGTGTCTGAAATGGTCTTTTGAGGAAAGAACCACACGGATTTGAGTGGACCTGTCCAGTCAGTGCACGCATTTGTCAATCATCGTGCAGCTCAACTCAGAACTAAGGAGCTCAACGATCCGACGAACAATACAAAAGAAAGGACATTTGGGGAGGCCACGTAAAGTACTCAAACAGCCAGACCATCATCATTAAAAGAAGAAAAAAAAAATGCAATGACCCACATAGTCCGCAAATTCACAAAAAAAATTCAATAAAACAATATTATACTTATTACATGGGGCTTAAACATAACAGGCAAAGCTTTCCGGGATATGCTGAAAAATCATCACATTTTGCATTTACGGTCAGGGGTACAGAAAAGGACATAGGGTACCTTTCATCCAGAACCAGATCCAGAAAAAGTACTGTTCCTGAGGGAAAGAACAATAACTTTCGACGGTCACAATTGCTTTAGGAAGCTAGATGGTGCTATGTGTCTTTCAAATCATTTTTGAATAATATGATTTAGAAACTTTATTAGTGAGTTAAGAGTTAATTTGTTTTAATTTAAGTAAAAAATTTTGAGTTTATAACCTGGATTAACATATATAGGATACTATTTATCTCAGTAGTACATTTCCGTGGGATCATTTCCGACCTCCACGCGGGCAAAAGCAGTCGAGTGGTATTCTACAATGACACAGACGCATTGATTTTTCTTTACCTAGGTATATACCTAACATCTGCTTTGCATCCTTACTGAGAGTAGAGGAATATGCTGCACGTGTTGGAGTAGATTAAGGCACTGTTCACACTGTGTAGTGACGAAAAACACTGGTCCACTATATTAAAGTTGAACAGTAAAATTTTGAAATTTCGAAAACGCGTCACGTATAGGCACATTACATTACACGAGAGAGAAGAAAGATATAACTCCCTCCGTCTCTCATACTAAATCTCTCGTATTCATCATTTTTAAAGAAGTTTCACTTCTATCACGAGTAAGGTGTTTATTTTCTTTCGTCCCGATCCACTACCAATAAGGAACAGAAAATAAGAAGACTAAAACTGATAGAGTAATAACAGTCGTCGAAAGACAAAAATCGTTACGACATTGTGTGAACAGTGCCTTAGTTGCTACAATGAAGGTCCTATTGATTTGATCAAATTGTCGTACATCATATTATTATTATAGCCTTTTATTACCTTAATATAATTAATTGCATTTCATTTGTTACATTGCACTAATAATTCGTATTTCGTTATAAGTTAATACAGTAAATAGATCTTAAAACAGTTAAAGTATTAATAGGGATGATGACAATTTTTTTAATGTATGTCTCAAAAAAATGTTTGTTACCAAATAGTGCAAACAATGTAAACAAAGCTCAAAAAATTGCCAAGATATAAACGTTATAAAGTCAGTGTTAGATAAGGACAGCACTATCGTAGAAGTGACGTCACGACTACGTATTTTCGTACTAGCGCCATAGATTGTCCGTACCGCGCGACAAGGACGGGAATAATACCCTCCAAAAACTTTTACAGCGTGTAGCTTCTTCATATTTATCTCATTTTTACTATGCCTTCTTTGAAATGACATTAATTTTTCGAACATTTTTAATATTCAAAATACTCCAAAACAAAGATAGCTGACGTGGCTCAAAAGGCTGCCCTACTTAAATAGGACTGGGCAGGACATGTTTGCCGCATGCCGACCAAAATAACAGAACTGGTGCCCTGAGACAGTGAGGCGGAGTCGCGGCAGTCCACGTAGGAGATGGCGGGACGACCTGGACAGGTTCCGTGAGGACTCGAAAGAGGTCGCGCGGGGTCGCGAAAGATGGAAGGAGTGGAGGCCCAGGTGTGGGACAGTGTAGGCTAGTAAAAAAAAAAGCGCCTGTCTGGGTTCCAACCTAAGACCTACAACTCTTAGAAGCGGCCGTTACCACTGGGCCACCACTGCTGCCGATTTGGATTCGAAGTGATGATGATGTGGCTGGACTAGCTGAACCCACGCACCCAAGAAAACTTTTTCGGCTCTTCAGCCTCGGGGGCACTGTCACGTAGTGATGCATTGGGTGACGTGGGTCAGCTTGTGGCTTCGCCCTCTCGATGAGGCTGGCTATGATCCTACGAATGTTTGGGGGCGCAATGCTAGTCAGTGGATACAGCATTCGTACTAGGGTCGTTTAAGGCAACCACTAATAATTCGACACGTCTCATTTAGACCTGTATCCACTAGGTTAGCGTGTGCAGAACGGTTCCATACTGGACAGGCATATTCACCAGCGAAAAGCAGAGCGCCATTCCAGTTGTTCGCAGGATTTGGGGAGACGCTCCCTGTTAGGCGGCGTAGCAATTTATTTCTGGCATGATCGTTCAGTTTTACATTTTGGCAGTTATTTTTACAGGTCCACCGTATTTTTGTGGGACCGGTACAGAACACACTGTGAGTGATTGTGAGTGACCATCACTCACAGTGTACACACGAAATGAGATGTTCAGTCTACGACCCGCCTGTCTGGTACGGAGGTGGAAGACACATGATTGCGTTTCATGAGGATTCAGTTTTAACCAATGTGGTGAAAAAGCAAATCAATATGTTATTTCACAATGTGGAACATTATTAACGCAAGACCTCATAGTTCTCAATTAGAGTATTGAGATAAAAGCATAATACAATGACTAAAACTTATTTTTTTAAGCATGGCTTTACCCTGATCATTTTTTTACCTGAGTCTGTTTTTCGTACTTTTTAGAGCGTGATTTTTCAGTGGACAGGTTTTAGTTTTTAAACTTATTTTGATTTTAACAACATTTTTGTATATTTAAAATGTGACTTTACCTCCTCTAGAGGGCGTCATATCGATATTCATATAGCCTGTAATAACCAGCGGACGATCAAGACACCTCCAACAATACCTCATTTGTAAAATATGATAAGCAATTCAGATGTTATGAGGAAACAGATGAATATGAACATCATATTCATCATCATTTCAGCCGAAGGACGTCCACTTCTGGACATAGGCCTCCCTCAAGCACCGCACTTCGAGCGGTTCTGTGCTTCCCGCATCCAGCGGATTCCTGACACATGAACATACATACAAACATAGCGGTCGAAATCATAACCCTCCTTTTTGCTTTGCAGTAGTTGGGTAAATAATAATATCTTAAAAGTTAACTGACCTGTATATTCAATGACGCTATAAGCTCTTGCACTTGCTTCTCCCGGGCCGACTTTCCATCGATGTACCATGATGTTGTATCACTAGTGTCAAACTCTCTCGTGATGATGACATTTCGGTCCCCCGGGTCACGGTACAGCTCTATCTCGATTTTGGAGTTCTCACAGCCACTCCGAACATATTCTGATATCTGAAAACATTATTATCCCTATGATAAACATAACATCACGCCTGTAACCCCAGAAGGGTCAGGCAGAGGTGTACCTTTAGTACACCCACATTTCGCCAGTTATGCTTAAGTCCCATGTAAATGGGGGCGAGCTTATTGCCATCAACCGGGCACAAATCCAAACTCCGGGCTGCTACTGAGAAATTCTAGATAGAAAAACCCAATAACACTTTGCCCGATCTGGGAATCGAACCCAGGACCTCATGCTCAGCAATAGCTCTTCTCGACCCCTAGACCAACGAGGCAGTCAACCCCCGTTGACTGCCTCGAGGTTTCCCTATGACAAGTCATCGAAACTGGGGTGTGGTCTGTGAAGGTCAGATAGGAAGTCGCTCCATGTAAAGTACTGGTATTCAGCAGCATCCTGACTGGAAGCCGACGGCAACACAAGTGGAAATGGCTAGGAAGATGATGATTATGTGCAATGCACATGGCAGCCGTGTATGTGTGAGCGACTCCTAGAGACTCTTTTACCGGTAAGTGTGCTTATTGTAATACCCAATTAATTTCAATCAGTTTGTCGCTCTATAGAGGTATGAGGAACAGGGTGTAAAGTCCACTAATCCTCTATAGAAAGGGGAGGATCCTCCGAGCAAACGGTTGTTGTGTCTGTTGGGCAACCAGGACTTTACTGTAGGGACGTTATTTTTTATATTTGCGCGGTAAACTCTGCTTGGGCGATGCAGGATTTTGCGTGACGTCAGTGTGATGCCTGGCGAGAATTCGATAAATTTTCTTTTGACCATACATACTAAAAAAGGAGTCACGTTGTCACGGTAGGTATGTAAAAAAGTTTAAGAATAAAAATAATAAAAAACAAGAGCGAGCGAAGCGAGCTCAACAAACCTTTTCATGCCGCCTCGTAGGTATAGGTTAGGTTTTCTTTCGACTGTTCACACTGAAAGTTACTTTGTCGACGTTTGTAGAAAAGTTTAAAAATTAAGAGAATGTTGACAAGAGCTTGAAAACCTAGCAGGGGGACCGTGACGAAATGCGCAAGCACTCCCAGCTTCTGCTGCACCGTGTGGTTTAAGTCAGTAACAAGAGTCTGACAGACCCCTCCACTCACTCCAGGGTGGAGGACATCCAAGAGGAATTCCACACGAAAAATAAAAGACTACTTCAGAGTTGAACCACATTTTTCAGCCCGGAGTCGACTTTTTTCATGCTCTATCCTTGTCTATCGCTCAGGATTGATAGAGAGCGCGCGGCGGAATCGGCGATGTGAGGCGATTCAATACCGCGCGCTCTAGGAGTGTTATGTCTGTTTTCGACAATCCTTTGAAGATGACAGAGACAGAGTGATAAACCAATTTAGGAGTTTATTTATAAACATTACGTAAAGTTAAGTAATTAATAGCAAGTGTTTAGCCACACATTTTAGATTTTCAAACGTCTCTTAACTTGTAATCGTCGACGTCCTTATCTTATTACATATAGTTTCCCGAGTCTTGTTTCGTGTTTATTACTGTATATATATGTGTATGTATATGGTACACCACTGACTACCTGCAGTATTGTCTCTCCTTCTCCCTGTAATCCATCCAAAGGTTGTCTGTAATAGATCGCTTTTAGCGATAAGACCGCCCATTGTGTCACCCAATGTAAAATTTCTACATTAATGTCTGTAATTTTTAAGGTGTACATAATAAAGAGTATTCTTTTATATTCTTATAAATCACGGGGTTAATGATAAGTGGTGCTAGCTCAGGCACACACGCATAAAGGAGGATGCAGTCAAACGACAGCCGATGTTAGCATCACCCTGCGACAAAACCCCGAAGCAACACTACTTCCAGAAGCACTACAACATCGTTCTCTCGGAAGAACGGTGTGACTACTCACGCCCGAACGAGATGAGAGTATACACCGACGGCTCGAAGACCGGATCTGGGACCGGAGTTAGAGTCTTTTCACACGACCTCAACATAAACATATCAAACCCGCTGGGAATGTTCAACACTGTCTATCAGGCGGAGTGTGTGGGCATTATACAAGCGGTGTACGCCATAGAAACCAGGAAAGTTACGGACACACATATACGTATACTCTCCGACAGCACCTCAGTCCTCCAATCATTGAGGAAAAAATATATTACCTCAAGTATAGTACTAGAATGTCACAAGGCTCTAGAACGAGTAACGGTATTAAACCGCAACACAGTGACACTGCAATGGATAAAAGGACACAGTGGATCGCTGGGCAATGACGCAGCTGACGAAATAGCCAGGAGAGCATCCAGCACGTCGGCATGCGGGCCTGAACCCATCATACCCATCCCCTTCAACCAGATACGCAGGTGGCTGCAGGAGTCCACCCATACACAAGCCGAGAGGTGGTGGACCTCGACACCAGGCTGCAGGCAGTCCAAGGAAGCTTTGCCATCCTTAGACGGCAGGCTAACCAGACGTTTATTACGTCTGAATAGAAATGGCCTGCGCCTGATGACGGGGACCATCACAGGACACTGCTCGCTAAATAAACACTTCTACACAATAGGTATAACGGACAGCCCTCTGTGCAGAGCTTGCATGGAGTCGGACGAGACCGTTGCGCTCGTGCTCTTTGAGTGCACAGGCGTTACCTAGATTAGAACAGAAACCCTTGGGACACCCGGATCTTACACAGAGGTTCTCAACAGACCAGAAGCTTTGATCGGCTTCTGGAGGGAGGTGGGCTGGTTGGAATAAAAACCACCGACGGCCGCTATGGCCCACGTACAATGGTCCACATGTAGGACTAAGTGTGGAAACCATACCCTCTAACATAGAACATAGAACAAGTGGTGCTAGCAGCCCCTAATGGGTTAAATAAAAAGGAAACTTACTTTCTTAGCGCGTCCAATGACACTGGTCTTGCCGCATAACCCAAGAATGATGGCACAAACAAATGTTGACTTTCCAGTGCCATTTGGTCCAATTATCAAGTTTAAAGACGAACTAGGGTATAGTTCCACCTTTTTGTAAGTTCTGAAATAACATAACATTACATTAAGTACATCATGCCTGCATACCTGGTAGTTGGTCTAGTTTTTATTATTTTTATTATTACTATTATTAAATGTTTATGTCTAGTTTCTACTTCAAAGGTAAAAAAACCAAAGCTTTGCTCAACTTATGAGATCATATTAATTCTGATATTGTGTGTGTTCAAGGTTCTCACTAACTTCTAATAAGTATTAAAAATATCGATTTTAAACGAACATTATTACAAAAATGTTTTTGTTAGAATCAAATATAGAATAGAATAGAATATTTTGATTATGATCATACAAAAAATAACTTATTGTATGATGTTAGTAAACATCAACCTCTGCACAAACTGTTGTACAATATTGTACAATTAATGTTACTATGTCAACTTTCATGTAAACAATTCCATAAGTAAAAGAATGAATAATGAGAATAACATGTATGTTAACTGCTAGCTACAACATTATTACAAAACACACACCCATTTCTAAAAGGGGAGAGGCATTTAATGTAGTATTTCACTACATATACTAGAAAAGCCACAAAGGAATATAAATAAACTGTCACACTCTTTTAGAAGCGCATATGACTTTTTAGCCATTTGCATTTACAAAACAGTGATGACACTCACAACTCACTCACATGAGTGTGGGTGTGTGTGTGTCTAACTCTCATGAGTGGTGTCACTTCGAGTGGTGAGTGTGTGATGAGTGAGTGTGGATGCAGAGGGAAAGTAAGGCAAAAAAATATTGATGAATTGTGTGAGGAACAATATGAAAAAGAAGGAGTGAATGATAGAGTGATGGTTGACAGGGGAGAATGGAATAATGTGTGTTACGGCAACCCCAAGTAACATGGGACAAGATGAGGAATGACAGTCATCATTAATAAACTGTTTGCCTGACATACAAAAGTTAGTAAGGTACCTAAACTCTAGCCTTACTACCCTAAAACCATGTTCATCAGTTGTTTATGTTAAGCAACTGATCAACTGAGACTTATGTATGGAGTTAGAAATAAGAATGAGATTAGGCACGTGTAGAACAAGTTATCTCTACCATAAAGTGGCCTACAAGCGTTACTCCTTGTTAAGTAAATCCATGTTTATTACCTTCATTTTTTTATTTTCATACTTTTCCATATGTATTACATGAATCTAGTTAGTACGTCTAATGGAACCTGAAATTCTTAGGTCAGAGGTTCACATTAGAGGCGTTAGGTATTAAAACTTCTTTATTACAAATGCACCCACATTTGCAATAGTATTATTTACAGACTATAAAACAGGCAAGATTGGAATAGAAATAACATGTCAAGTCATATTTAGTGATACCTAACAGCAATATTTTGGGTTTGCTGACTTCTGTTACAGAATTTACTAAGTACCTACTGGCGAATAGCTTGATTAGTACCTATCGGTAGATTTAAATTGGTTTCATGCTTATTATTACAAACTGGAAGCTTTATAAACTACCAACTCTTACTAGTGGACTAGATAAGCATACAATATTAAATAATATCTGGCTACAAACTTGTCACGACATGACTCATAAAAGAAAGCGTTATTTTAATTGTTTTTAAAGTACTGATTGACGGATAACACAAAGAGAAACTCAAATACAGTCCTCATAAAGCTACGCCAAAAAACAGTAAATATTTAACACAATTTCAATTCTAGTATTTGGATTGCGCGCGAAAAGTAGTTTACTCACACAAAGTTTACAAGGTCTATCCGGTAAATGCAGCCGGCTTGTATGCCTTCCGTGTTAAATACTTTCGACTTCGCCATTTCGCACTTTTTGAATCATAACTATTGAACTAACAATCACACAATTTCAGACACGCTAATTACTTGCACAGAAAACGTTTGGTACGCGGAAATATGCGACACTGCTTGCTCTTGCTGCCCTTTCTGGCTTTTTGCTGTTTGTTTGTACGTCAGTGTCGTCAGTCGGTCAGTCACTCACTTGTACGTCACTGTCATCACATTGACAGCTCTAGTGATGCGAAAGAGAGAAGATTACAGAAACAGCGATTTTAGTAACCCCAATACGAGGGTTGCACTAAAAGTATCGGGAATGGAATATTTCCACTGTTCCTGTCATATTAAAATCTTTTAAATTGAAAACTCCTTGGTTTTAAAAATCGAATATCATTTATTTATTTTAAAAAAGATTATCGGTCTTGTCACAAGGTTTTGTCAAACTTGTTTAGTCGTTGAGAAAATGGAATTGACTCGAGAAAATTCAAGAGCGATGATTTATTATGACTTTCGAAGTGGTTTAACACAAAAGCGGTATGTTGACCGGATGATTTCTGCATTTGGTGATGAAGCCCCATCCAAATCCACAATTTTTCGCTGGTTTGCTGAATTTCAACGTGGACGTGTCAACCTCAGTGATGATCCCCGTCAAGGTCGTCCAAAAACTGCAGTCACCCAAGAAAACGTTGATGCTGTGCCTAAGCTGATTGAGGAAGATCGACATGTGACATACCGCGAAATTCAGGCAACTTTAGACATTCCTTCATGAACAATTTGGTGTAAAAAAGTTGTTTTCCCGATGGATACCGCATTCGCTCTGTGAAGAGCAAAAAGCGGCTCGCGTTACTTGGTGCATCAGAACTGTCGAAAGATTCCACGCAGGATCCTCAAATGCTGTATACAACATCGCATCAGGTGACGAATCCTGGATATACGCGTACGAACCCGAAACAAAAAACCAGTCACGAGTTTGGGTGTTCGAAAATGAGTTAAAGCCAACAAAAATTGTTCGTTCACGGAGTGTTGCAAAAAAAATGGTGGCCACGTTTGTGTCCAAAACCGGCCATGTTACGACTATTCCTCTTGAGGGACAAAGACCGGTTAATGCAGAATGGTATGCTAGCATTTGTTTGCCACAGGTCGCTTCTGAACTCCGTTATGAGAACTGCAACCGCCGCATCATCCTCCATCACGACAATACGAGTTCTCACACCGCACACAGAACAAAAGAGTTTTTAAAGCAAGAAAACATAGAATTATTAGACCATCCGCCGTACAGCCCCGACCTAAGCCCTAATGATTTCTATACTTTCCCTAAAATAAAGAATATATTGCGTGGACAGAGATTTTCATCACCTGAAGAAGCTGTGGACGCCTACAAAGCGGCCATTTTGGAGACCCCAACTTCCGAATGGAATGGTTGCTTCAATGATTGGTTCCATCGTATGGAAAAATGTGTCAAATTTCGCGGAGAATACTTCGAAAAGCAATAAATACATTTTTAAATAGTAATGTTGTGTCACTTCCTTGATTCCCGAAATTTTCAGTGCCGCCCTCGTAATATTACCTCAGCATAAAAAACTCTTTACCAGACTTTAATGTTTACATCGTCACTGCGTCGAATTTCTCATCGCTTGCCGCGACTGTGAGCCGCGAGCGTCGGTTATAAATACAACTGTTGGCCGCGGTTACGGTTTTGGACTCGACGCTCGACTCTCGCCGCGGACGGACGTGTTTGTGCGCTCTCCCGCTCCAGTGTTGTGTTTCGTATTTCTACTCGTCGCTACCACGTGACGTCATCGTAGTCGCCCCGACTACTCCGATATAAAATTAATATCAAGAAATTGATTTTGATTTTAATCAATTAAAAAGTGCCTTTTTCAAGGCAAATCTTATTTCTTCATCAGACTTTCGTGTGTAGCTTCACTAGGCCCCTTCTGGGTAAAACCACAGTTTCGTGGTCCTCGGTGGAAACCTTACGGTGCCAACGAAGCCGAGTGGGGTGGTGACCCAATCACACCCGCCGAACCCCTTCAGGGCGAGGCAATCCATTGGACGGGTCCCAGATAACCGGCCTTGGGGGATCTTCTAGTCGGCTCTGGTGACAGTTTTGCTTTCCAGCTACTCACTTAGTGTCTTTAGGGTGTGTCTACACCCTTCGCGCTAGACTGGTCAGGGCCCCGTTCGCACAATAAGACTGGCGACGGGTATACAAGCTTAGGGCTCACAAATAGGTACACACCTCCCTGTCTGCACCCGACAGGGAGGGAACTCATCCCCGGGCCAATCCACCCGGGGAGTTAGGAATAGGGTTAGTAGGCTAAGTGGAAACTTAATTTCCACCATTCCCTCCCTTAGGCCTTCCCCACTCCGACCATGGAGGACGCCCTGATAGTGGCGTTCTTCAAAGAGGTCCTATTTAAGGACCCCGACTTCCTCGCCAAGTATGGAGCCAAATTCGCTGCTCTGCAGCAGTCCGTCCCCGGTCCCTCTGACCTAGTAGGCACCGACAGCTCGGACATCGCTACGTTTAGCGATGCCCTCGAGCCCTCTCCATCGCAACTTCCAGGTTGCTCACCGCCGGCTGGCCACATGGACACCAGCGAGCCTTCCCCTCGCCCGACCTCGCCGTACCTAATCTCGAGCGACGACCAGAGCTCCTCCCCCTCTTCCGACGAAGGCGTCTTAAAGACGGTCGGCTCCAAAAAGAGGAGCCTCAAACCGAGTCCTGACACAAGGACGAAGAAACCGGCTATCGAAGCCACCTCCGCTCCCGTGGCTCCATCCGCCACCGCCCCCTCTCAGGCCGCCTCGGCCTCAACCTCTTCCCTCAGCCACAGTGCTGCCAAGCCCGCTGCCCAGCCTTCTGCGGCAAAGAAAATCGCCCCCCCTCCCCCTGTGTACATCCAGGACAAGGGGAAGTGGACAGACGTGTCCAAATGGTGCACCGACCTGCGTATAGGCTACACCAGCGCGAAGTCTACCCAACAGGGTATTAAGGTAACCGTCCCGACGTCAAACGACTACAGAGAGCTCACGAAGACTCTCCGTCTTAGAGGTGTGTCCTTCCACACCTACGCCCTCCCCGAAGACCGTCAAGTCCGAGTCGTGATCCGTAGGACCCCGAAGGAGATACCCGCGGAGGATATAAAAGCCGACCTTCTGTCGCAAAACGTCCCCGTTGCGGAAGTCCACCGCATCCACCGCGCCCGAGGCAGGGTACCGTTCGACATGGTCCTGGTTGTCTGCCCTCCTACTGAGGGTCACCACCCAATTTTCAACGTCCGTTCCATCTGCAACCTCACCGGCTTGCAGATCGAGAAACCGTTCAAGACCGGTGTCATAGGGCAGTGTCACCGCTGCCAACTATACGGACATTCGCAGATGCACTGCCACGCGAAACCCAGGTGCGTCAAGTGCCTGGGCGATCACGGCACTGCTGATTGCAGTCGTCCTAAGGACCGCACCTTGTGCACAGAGCCGCCTAGCTGTGTGCTATGCGGCGACTCAGGCCACCCGGCCGATTATCGTGGGTGCCCCAAGGCCCCGAAAACATCATCTCCCAAGCTGACGAAGCGTGCAGACGCCCGTCAGCAAAGGGAAAGCCCCCGCTACGCCCACGCGTGGCCTACCTCACAGCATCAGGAGCGACTCAGTCCTCAGAGGCCCTCGCCCTGGAACTACTTCCACCATCAGCAGGCTTTTCCAGCCTTAGCTCCTAGACCCGTACCTGCGGCCATCCCTCCACTTATGGACCCCCGCATCCGCGTCAACGCGCCCCCAGGCATTCCTGTGCCTCTAAACAAAGCCGCTCCGGCCGCGTCAGCTCCGCCCGCAGCCACCCGGGTGGTCGGTCAGAACCCGATGGACGCGTTTAATGTCATATCAAGTACATTCACGGCCTTCCTTACCCCTCGTGCCAGGAAAATGGCAAGTGAAATTGTTGCCGCCAGAAATGCCGGCAACATTTTCATGATCCAGAATATCTACAATGCGTACTCGGACATTACGCAAGCCCTGATGTCCTTTAACAATCAACCCAACCCTAATCATGGATAAAGGTTATTTGCATGGTTAGGTTATTTCAATGCCAACGGCATCCTGCGACAACGCGCTGAAATCAGCGAGTTCCTCCGCGACCACCACATCGACATCCTCCTTGTTCAGGAAACGTTCCTTAAACCGAGTTACCGAAATCCGTCAATTGCAAACTATCGTACAGTTCGCAATGACAGGACGCGTTGCCATAAGGGCGGTACCCTTATCTATTACAAAAAGGAGCTATACTGCATTCCCATAGACCCTCCCACACTCTCACGATTGGAAGTGTCTTGCTGTCGGCTTGGCATGACAGGTCATCAACCGATCACCATAGTTTCGGCCTACCTCCCCCCCATTAATACTTCGGAGAACTTCCAACTCCTTACTGAAGATCTTTCTGCACTTTTTAGCCTGAGTGACTCCGTTATCATAGCGGGGGATCTCAACGCAAAACACCCCTCCTGGAATAGCACCAGGACCTCTTCCAGAGGGAGACACTTGTTCAACCTCTCCTCCTCTCAGAATTTCGATGTCATCGCGCCGATGACTCCCACTCATTTTCCCCCCGATCCCAATCACACCGCCGATGTTCTCGTCGTGGCGCTCCTACAGAACGTCAACCTACGGTTGGACTCTATAGAAGTGGTACAAGAGCTCGCTTCCGATCACCGTCCAGTAGTCATGAAACTGGTCCCCGGCATAGGTCTGCCCGATTCCACCCAACCCCTTCCCAACAAAGTGGTAACGGACTGGAGGAAAGTAAGCGATCGCTTAAAATCCACCACGTCCCCCCACTTGGACCCAATCCCCGATCACTTTGACTCTATCGCTGACACGACGGCCGCGATCGACTCATTCACAGCTCTTACAGCGTACTGTAAGAACACGCATAGAGGAGCTGCGTACCGCCGGCTGGGACAAGATGTTGAGCGAACTAGAGCCCACCCACCTAGCCTTCTGGCAACTCCAGAGGAAGCTCAGATCCGGAGAAATAGTCTCCATGCCCCCCCTGATCCGTCCCGACAAGACCATCGCCTTCGATGATGTCGACAAGGCTGAGCTTCTAGCCGACAGTCTAGAAGTCCAATGCTCGCCTAGCTCTCAACCAGTAGACAAAGCTCACCTCTCTGAGGTCGACGCTGAAGTCGAACATAGAGCCTCCCTCCCTCCCGTCGAAGACCCAGAGTATCCACTGCCCCCAGTCACGCCCGACGAAGTGCACGACCTCATCAAAGGTCTTAAGGCCCGTAAAGCCCCCGGCTCAGATGGAATCACAAATAGGGTATTCCAACTTTTCCCTGCCCACCTGATAATGCTACTGACCACCATCTTCAATGGTGCTCTGAGCGACAACATCTTCCCACAGGCATTCAAAGAAGCCACCGTCATCGGTATCCCGAAGCTCGGCAAGCCAAAGTCAGAGCCTAGTAGTTACCGCCCCATCAGTCTGCTCAATGTCCTCGGCAAAATCTATGAGAGGCTTATTTATAAGCGCCTCAGAGACTACGCCGAGACAAAGGGCCTCATCCCCAACGAACAGTTTGGTTTTAGAACCCAACACTCGTGCGTACAACAGGTCCACCGTATAGTCGAACACATCAACTTCGGTTTTCAACGAGGTTTGATGACCGGTGCTGTCTTCTTCGACATAGCGAAAGCGTTCGACAAAGTCTGGCACAACGGCTTATTATATAAGCTGTACCAACTCGGTGTGCCAGATCGTCTCGTGCTCATCTTCCGGGACTTTTTGTCGAATCGCACCTTCCGTTATCGCATCGAAGGAGCGCTATCCTCCCCCCACCCTATTCGCGCAGGAGTCCCTCAGGGCTCTGTGATCTCTCCTCTAGCTTTCACGCTATTCACCAGCGACATGCCAAAGTGCAGCAAGGCGCAGTTGGCCCTGTTCGCAGACGATACGGCCATCTACTACACCGGCCGTGATGAAAATTCGATAGCTCGCATTCTCCAAACCCAAGTGAACAAGCTTGGCGCTTGGTTTAGAAAATGGCGAATCGAAGTCAATCCCGACAAAAGTCAAGCGGTTCTTTTCTCAAAGCCGCGTCGCAACCCCTGCCCCCCTCGACCGATCACCATGTTCGGCAAGCCGATCCCTTGAGAGAAGCGAGCCAAATACCTGGGTGTCGTACTAGACGAACACCTCTCTTTTTCAGAGCACATTAAGGCGGCTCGTTCGCGCGCCGCCTTCGCTCTAGGTAGACTTCACTTTGTCCTCAATGCACGTAGCAAATTGTCACTGAAGTGCAAAATGCGTATCTACACAGCGTGCATCCGCCCGATCATGACCTATGCCAGTGCAGTCTTCGCACACGCCAAGCCCGTTCGCTTCAATAGAATGCAGACCCTCCAGAACAAGTTCCTCCGTAGAATAACAGGCTCCCCCTGGTACGTTCGCAACGAAATCCTCCACGTAGACCTCAGGATTCCCACTATCCGTCAGTTCATGAAACGCATTTCAAAGCGTTTCTTCGAGACCGCCGCGAAACACCGCAACCCTCTGGTTGTGAAAGCCGCTAGTTATATTCCCTCCTCCATTAGTCAAGTCCGCCGTCCCAAGCATGTCCTCACCGATCCCGATGACCACATAACTCTCATTCAGGAGAGCAGTAGGGCCACCAGTACAGTGCACAAACACAGACCGACATTCCGACCTCGCCGCCGAGGTTCCTCGCGAAGATCCCGACGTAATTGTCCCCCCCGACCCTTGCTCGACGAAGTGCCAGCCCGCGCCGTAGCTGAGCCTGTAGCTTTAAATTCCCCGATTAATAATAATCAACAAAACTTGATCCAGCCTGTCCCATCTTGCTGTCCTCCCGTCAGCGACGCCCTAAGCCGAGGTCCGTACCCCACAGGGGGTGCCCTTAGCGAGCGTTCGCTTAATAATATAAGTAGTTTTACGCCCCTGGCTGGAGGCTTTGAGTCCGCTTAAGGCAGCCACAGGATAGTCCGGTTAAGTAGTCACGACCTCTCAAGGTCAACTACGAGATGCCATACCCAAAAAAAAAAAAAAACTTTAATGTTTATTTTTGGTGTGATAAACTTTTATTATGCATGCACCTTTAAGTATGTTCTCTATCATTGCAGAACAAAACATTGAAATATATGTTGCTGTTTCTAGTTAATTTGTAATTTATTTAATATCATAAGCAGGTTCAAGTTATTGTTATGCTATTTTAATAATAATTTTCACAATTTATTTTCTATATAGGTATCTAGAATTACGTTATGTGTTACACTATTTCTGTGTAAATTCACTTACCTACCTACCTACTGTTCACCTAATATCTAACCGGAAAAGAGTCATAAAATTACTATACAAGGTGTTTTTCTCTAGGGTACGATTGATACCATATCAAAGAAACAACTAGCATATGAATTATGTTTCAATCATCCTTTTATAAAAATATTTTTATTCAAAATAATTCTACAAAGTCATGATTATTAAAATTATGCATGTAATGAAAAAAAGCAAAAAAATTTTTTTTTAATATTCTTACAAAAATTTTAAGTTACAGAAAAAAATATTACTTTAGTTTTATTATTATTTTGAGAATAAGAATCAAGGTACGCACGTTAAATGCCCAATCGAACAGTATTCGTTTCATTATGATAGCATACGTAGTTCGGGAGATATTCGGACTTTTGTGACTGACCCGTTATTTTTGGGACCGAGTGTATACCTGACTGTCGTGTTCTTCCCGAGTCAATCTGTATACTTAGCGTAGCTCGTGGACACACACCTGTGAACAAAGGGTATTAGTAATTGAATGATTTGTTAAGTAATTATTGTAATACACATGTAATAAGACCTATATTTATTTATTGTTAGCATATTTAAGTCAAGCCAAATAATTTTTATATCATTTATTTTCGCATCTACGCTACTGTAATTAATTATAATTATGATTATAATACGATTACTCATTAATATACACTATACATAATTATGACTTTTACATAATCAACGAACACGACCTTTCCCGATGCAAAACTTCTGTAGAATACCAATAATTTAAGTTGCGGGTACTTACATAATTTTCTCTCTGCACTAAACAATTTGTTATAACACCAATGTATCTGGTCTGCTCGACGACCGTATGTCACTGCAGAGATCCAGCTGAATATCAGCGTCAGGTATATTTGCCTCACACATGCTGAGCTGGCCTCCCATTTGGTGCAACCTTGGGACGCACACCGCACTGTGCTCGTCTAATTTGAACTTATGTCTTTGGTTTTTTTTTTAAATATTTTTTCTTTGTTTTTCTGTATATTTGGCACGTTGTTTATATTTATTATTGTATCTTTTTAACATTCTAATATGTTCTTGGGTGTTGTGCTGCGTCTTTTGTGTGCACCGAATATATGTTCTATGTATCTATCTATCTACCACCACGGGCACGGGGCTGACCGCCCCTGCCTGCAATAGCGAGTTAAGTTAGTACCCCACCTCGGATTGGTTTAGGTTGTTTTTTTATTCAACAATCATAGTAGGTACTTATTAGATAAATATTTTTTATGAGTTGAGGTTTTTTATTAGTGATCGATGGAGTTGAGGGAAGCTGCATAAACTTTGAAGGCGCCAGGCCCTTCAAACCGCGATATAATTTTAGCCCGACTACGAACTGGCTAAGAGCCGTAGCCAGCCAGTTCGGAATAAAGAAAATGTTGACCTCATACGAATTGAATAGTTAAGACCGCTTGCAAAAATGCGCGTAGATGCATGAGTTCCTCGTTGAAATTTATTACTATTCTTTGGTTGGTATAATTAACAATTACGTTTTTTAGCAATAGTTCGTTTTCTCTTCTACAATAATAATTAAGCGATTTTTTTAATATGTTTTTATTTATCAGCGTAGCTAAGCGACTTTCCGCCGCTCGCGAGTATGTAAGGATCGCAGCAGGTGGCGTTCTGTGGTTTCTGCCTACCCCCATGGAAAGAAGGCCTGAGTGTATGTTATGTGTATTATTTATGTTATTTATTTATAATTATAAATAATATAGCAATAATCGTTCGCCTGATGCATGTTTAGTCAAAAAGTAATGGTAAGCTGATTTACGAGCTTTAATTTGCGGATTTTTTTGAATATAATTAATCGAAACCATTTTTCTCATGTTACAAACAGGATATCTGTTTTAATAATAATAGAATACATTTATGTTATATGCCTTTTATATAATGAAAACTCGACTACCTGATTCAATCTATTGAAAAGATTTGGAAACAAGTCTTAATATCTCCGAAGTTGTACATAATTTCGATATAGAACCAAAATGATCTGAAACATTTGCTTAAATGACATATTAATTTAATTTTGTAAAATTGGTACAATTATTTTTTAACTACTAAAATAAGTCTTATATTTCACAGCGCCTGCGATGTGCGCTCAGTACCCACAGAACATTATTACTCCTAACCACAGAGTACCTACTTTTACTATATAGCTCCCCTCCTCACGAAGGGCGAAAAAGGCCTGTCACATTCTTTTTTTTTTTGTATAGCATCTCGTAATTGACCTTGAGAGGTCGTGACTACTTAACCGGACTATCCTGTGGCTGCCTTAAGCAAACTCAAAGCCTCGAGCCAAGGGCGAAAAACTTACATTACTAAGCGACTGCTCGCTGAGGGCACCCCCTGTGGGGTACGGACCTCGGCTTAGGGCGTCGCTGGAGGGACGACAGCAAGATGGGACAGGCTGGATCAGATTTTGATGATTATGATTATCGGGGGAATTTAAAGCTGCAGGCTTAGCTATAGCGCGGGCTGGCGCTTCGTCGAGCAAGGGTCGGGGGGGGGGACAGTTACGTCGGGGTTTTCGCTAGGGACCTCGGCAGCCATGTCGGAACGTCGGTTTGTGTTTTCTGTGCACTATACTGGTGGCCCTACTGCTCTCCTGGATGAGAGTTATATGGTCATCGGGGTCGGTGAGGACGTGCCTTGGACGGCGGACTTGACTAATGGTGGAGGGGGATAACGGGCGGCCTCGACAACCAGAGTATCGAAGGAACGCTTAGAGTTGTGTTTCATAAATTGACGGATAGTGGGAATTTTGAGGTCGATTTGGTGGATTTCGTTGGGAACGTACCAGTGGGCCAGGGGGAGCCTGTTGTACTACGGATGAATTTGTTCTGGAGGGTTTGCATTGTATTGAAGAGGTGGGGCTTGTCGTGTGCAGAGACTGCACTGGCATAGGTCATGATCGGGCGAAAGGGCTGTCACTGGTTTGCGCAGCGTTTTTATATCTTCGGTGAGACCGAAGTTTTCCCATAATATAATATTATTGAGATATTGTATCTGTGTTTCCTTTGTTGGAAATCCCAAATAAATAAATAAGTAATATCCCTAAAAACTTTTTATTATAAAATGCTTCTCTGTAAACGATGTCAGAATCTCTTACATCTGCTTGCCCCTCGAAAGACCTCCTACATGTTGTCCGTGTGTAGAGCTAGCCATTTACTGAGATCCGCCTCTGGGAATAGCTGCCATTTTGGATTTTGATTTCCTGACTTACGGCACCGGCGTCACAATAGGTATGTATACTGTACGTTATTGAGTAGATCCGTGACAATAATGTTTCCTCGCAGTCCATGATCAGTTGACCACTGTAAGGTACTTAATCAGCTGTGTTTCATCTTCCGTACGTTTATCCGTTCATAAAAAAACCCTCTGAATTAATTGGAGTCTATTTTTATTATGCAGAAAAAAGCCATCAGAGCCATTTCACACATCAGAGGCCTCCGCAGGCGCGACTCTTTAAGGGAACTGTTCAAACATATTAACATCATGACGGTACCTTTTCAATATATCTATGAAACCAATTAGTTCAACCAGGTTTTAGGCTGGCTAAAGTAGACTCATCTTTCATGAGGTAACATAACATCACGCCTGTAATCTCAGAAGGGTTAGGCAAAGGTGTACCTATACACCCACATTTTGTTAGTTATACATAAGTCCCATGTAATAGTGGGCGAGCCTATTGCTATCAACCGGGCACAAATCCAGACCCCGGGCCCCATAACACATGAGGCATTCCTATATAGCTACCATTTACTTGGTCCGTCTTGAATGTGCGGCGGCTGGGTGTATGTCATGCTCACACTAATATTTCGCTGATGGTGGCGCGTGTGTTGGATAATTTAGATCCCTTGGAAATGGTTGAGCTGAATGGTGCTAAACCCTTCGTCATGTTCGTGAACTGGCGCCGTCAGTAGAGGCTGGTCATCTCTTAGCTGCCACGGTTTATTTGAATTTACATATTTTATTTGAATTGTTTTTATCCTTTTATTACGGACGCTTTAAACGTCCTGCATCGTTCTCACATGCATAACTTCAACATGAATAATGTAACCAATATTTTGTAACCATATTTTGATTTACTCTTTTAAATCAAAATATGGTTACAAAATATTGGTTCGTGGAGTTTCATGCCCGTTCTTTTCCATAGGTACCAACGCTTTGGAATGGGCAAATAGCTTCATCTTTTTGACCGACTGACCTTGACAATTCAAAAGTGCCTGTAATTGGTATAATTTAAATAATTGCGTTGAGTTTGAGTTGAGTTATGTAGCTTCAGAAATTCCATAGATTTTCGAGGTTTTGTTTGGCATAACTGTACTCCGGGTTTATCTATTAATTTAAATACAAAATAGAAATAATATGAATAGTATAGAAGCGGCGACTGCCCACATAGCGTCCGCAATTTACCGGTGAATGGAGTCACGTTGTTTAAGAAAATATAGTGTGTTTTAAAGAGCGTTTTTGACGTAAATTCAAACTTCCCAAATATATAAATCGCTAGATATGGCCTCCTCGTACTTACTTACGTGATATAGTGTCCATACTGAGAACAGTGAGCTCACAAATTGTTATAAAGCGTTTCCATGAAAAAACAAAACAAAACAGAACCGAGACTATTTTTAATGCTTTTCTCTTCGGTCAATAATAGTTCTTAAATAATTAAATCTTTGCCGCATCCATAATTTTCCTGTCAGCTGTCACTGCGGCCGCTAAGTGCGGTCAACGCATTTTTGGAAAACCGTAGCTTTAAGGCATGCAAAGTTTTGAAATAATAGAATAGAAATACATAGATGTAACTTAATTAGTATACAACCAGTTTTATTTTATATCCCATAACTCTAGGGTTATATGCTGTAGGTAAAAATAAAACTAAAACTCCTAGAACAAGTGGTCCGAACATGCATAGTGTCGGAGATATCGTCAACCATAATTAAGCCGGTAAAAACAAGTACGCACTGACTCGGCCACGTGTGCTTCATATCTCAACCCAGCGTCCATGTTTAGACCAAGATTACGGGACTCACTGACGCGACTGATCGACCTACCCATCAGAGTAACGTTAAGTGTTGCCGGCACTTCACTGATTTGGATCTTGGTTCCAAACAGCATATACTTAGTTTTAGAAGGGTTAAGTACCAAATCATTGTTTTCAGCCCAACATGCTACCCAATCCAAGTATATGGTAAACAAAGGCAAAAAATGTTTAGTAAGAAGCAGGATGAAATTGGTGGCCCAGTACGTATGCAAAATATAAACGTAGGGTGCTATTTACTAGCTCGCTCTTACATTCTCGTTTACCTCCAAATTTTCAGCACCGCTCGTCGCGCGACACGCGGTGTCTTTGTGTCGAGCTGTGGCGACGCGCCTGTGCGTACAAGACTTATTGATTTGACCACGAAACTCCTATTTCAGTATGGTGTAAAGTACTCGAAATAATCTAACCTGTACCTTCAAGGCGGGGCTTAAATTTTCGAGATCGCGAAGCTCGCTATTGTCAACATTCTCTTAATTTTCTAACTTTTCTATATACGTCGATAAAATAACTCCTTGTTCAAAATGAACAGTCGAAAGAAAACCTTAACCTACGAGGCGGGATACACAACATTTTTGAGCTCGCTTCGCTCGTTTCTCATTTTTTTTTGTCATTTACCATCTTTTCTTCATACCGTGACAACGTAACTTTTCCTATTTGAGTATGTGTAGTCAAAAGATGTTTTTTTCCAATCCTCTGGCCCATCTGGCCTCCAAGAAATAAATCCTGGATCCGGCCTTGCTTCTGATAGAAAATATAACAGTATCATAACTTATTTATAACATTTTGCTGTCCGCTCTCTTCAGACATATCTTGTGCTCCTCTTCTTGCACCCTATGTGCTACTTCAATTTTGGGCCTTCGGCATGGAAACTCGGCTTTTTGTTGGTCACACATCGCCCAAAACCTCATACCATACCGGTATTTAAATATAAGAAACCCTAAAGCAGCGCCTTCAAGATATCCGAGCTGATAGCAAATTGCTCAAATGCCTCTATAAAGCTTTCTACGCAATCGCTGTAGGTGCCTGCGAAGAACTCGTTCCTTTTATCAAAAATTTAATAAAACCACTTAGCTTTTACTCTGAATTCAACTTTGCCGGATTTTGGCCGGTCTATGTGATACCTATAGATTATTGTACACCCGTAGTTAAAAATGATTAAAAGTTAATTATAAATAATAATAATACCAGCCTAATATTGTCCCACCCACTGCAGGGCTACTTGACAGAGAAGGCACGAGTATTGCATGCTTGCTTATGAAAGGTTGGCGATTTCAGACTTATATTAACTATAAGTCCAGGTATCCTCGGAATGTTTTTCATTCACCGATGTCAGTAAACTAGGAAAGTACAGATGTATTGGAAAAAGTCACACTGGTACTTTGCCAAGAATTGAACCCACAACCTCGTGCATGAGAAATGAGGTCTGAATAAACTATCACGACAATGTAAAAGCTTACTGTATTAAACGTCATAATGTCATAACAAAGTATTAACCCAAAATGTCTTAAATCTCGACACCACCGAGTTCTACAGAAATAAAATATTAACAGGACTATTAAATACAAATATCCATTCATATCATAAATTGTTTAATGTATGTCCATGCTGAGCCAAACTTGTATGGGTGCATTATCCATCTCCTTTGTGCAGTATTCGGTATAACAGTTGCCTTAATTTTTTAATAAATGATAAATGATTTTATTTCTGTAAATAGGTTGGTACAAACACTTTTACACGTCAATCATATTTTAAAAACTAGGTGAGATCGGCATTTCCTATCTGACTACTCTGAGAAGAAACGCCGAAACAAACTCAGAGGTCACAGTCTCTTTTAAAGTCCAGACATAATCTCGGTCAGGTCAGTTGAAGACCATGTGGATTGATATCTGAAATGGTCTTTCGAGGAAAGAACCACACAGAATGAGTGGACCTGTCCAGTCAGTGCACGCATTTGTCAGTTGTCATGCAGCTCAACACAGAACTAAAGGAGCTAAACGATTCGACGAACATTACCAAAGAAAGGACATTTGGGTAGGCCGCATAAATTACTCAAACTGCCAGACCATGATTAAAACTAATAATTTAAAAAAAAATGCATTAAAAAAAAAACAACAAATCCACAATGTCTTCACATTCACAATAATTAAAATTATATAATCCTTTACAAAGTAAATGTCATTGCATATATAAAGTGCATCAATGTCAAAGTGTAAATAAAATATGAAAATAATCTTGGTCATATCATATGAGGACTATGTAGACTGGTGTCTGAAATGGTCTTTTGAGGAAAGAACCACACGGATTTGAGTGGACCTGTCCAGTCAGTGCACGCATTTGTCAATCATCGTGCAGCTCAACTCAGAACTAAGGAATTGGTTCTGAGGCGCCTCCACCACTTGTAGTCAAGATTCAGAACTACACTAGCTACTATTATTTTATATTGAGATATGAACGTGTTACATTGAAGGGGTTATCTACATAATTATTCTTTAAAATGTAGATCAAATACTTTAAACGCTCATTCTAAACAAGCCTTTCAAATTTACCTAAAGCCGATCTTATGCTTATTAGCATAAGATAGGCTTTTACACACAACCTTTACAGTCCGGCATAGTACAGGCAGTACATGCAATTCGTTACGACTTCAATTCACCTGTCTCGTTGATCTAGTGGTCGCAACAGCTACTGCAGAGCATGAGGTCCTGGGTTCGGTTCCCAGGTCGGGCAAAGTGATATTTGGTTTTTCGATCTAGAATTTCTTAGTAGCAGCCCGGAGTTAGGATTTGTGCCCGGTTGATGGCAATAGGCTCGCCCCCTATTACATGGGGCTTAAGCATAACTGGCGAAATAGGGGTGTTCCATAATTTCAACTAATACCCGGTTCCTATATACAAAAACGAATCGTTTTGCTTACCAATGGTAGCATTCTTTTTGTGCCAAACTATGCATTTAAAGAGATTCGGAAACGTATTTTACCTGTGATAGCTACTTTCATAAGGGAGGGTCTACTATGCAAAGTTATGAGTTCTTCGTTTCATTATTGGTAAAGATAAATTAAGAGTTAATTTTAACCAAATAACGGTTCGTACATTATAGGAATCGGCTATAACTTAAACATATGCACGCCCCATTTTATGGCCAGACAAATCACTGTCCATTCTAAGGTTGCCTGGAAGAGATCGCAGAAAGCGATAAGGCCGCCCATTGTATGTTTTTAGTATGATATGTTTTTTGTTATGTCATTTTGTGGTGTACAATAAAGTATATATATATATAAATAAATAAATAAATGCACGCTATATACATTTATTTATTTATTTATTTATTTATTTGAATCACATACAACTATCATCACAGGCTTACCTAATACAATAGTGTAGTTATAGTTAATAAAGCTTACAATATGAGACTTACAATAATTATATCATTATGAACATCTACTTATGACTAATTATAAAATTTGCGGCCCGTGTAAATACACTCAGAGTACAATTGAAGCAGTCAATCTGTTTTGACACCATATTGAGCGTATGCAGGGCGCGCGTCAGTGGCGCGAGCTGCAACAGGTTGGTTCGAGCGGGCGGCACCCACAGTAGCGGCGGTCGCCTCCGTCGCCCCACGCGCCCATCAGGTACATACAACCCCACCGTGCGCAGAACTCCTGGGTTATGTATTTTACCACGCATAATTTTAAACAAGTAAGCGGCGAGAGCTACTTCCCTTCTTACTTCCAGTTTATAATAGCCTACCATGCCCAGCACAAATAGAGTAGGATACATCAGTGGATACCCTGGATACACACCATACTGCTTTAAGTACAGGAATCTTACAAATTTGTTCTGGATCCGTTCTAGCATAAGTTTGTACTTGGCTTCATGTGGCGACCAGACGACAGCATTGCATTCCAAATGACTTTTTACAAGCGCTTCGTACAACGATCTCAGAGCACCGATGTTCGTGAACTGGTTTCCTAGCCGTAAGACCAACCCTAAATTGCGGTATGCTTTTTTACAAACATCAGTGGTATGCTTACGGAAATTCAAAACTGTTGTAAAGCGCACGCCCAAGTCCTTAACCTCTGAGACACGTTGCAGTTGGATTCCATCCATGCAATATTGATAATGATCTGGGTCGCGCGCACGGGTAAATGATAACACTGAACACTTGGCCACATTGAAATACAACCTATTACTACGACTCCATTCTACGACCCTATTAATATCCTGCTGCAGTAGGTCATGATCAGTTTCCTGTTTTATTTTAAGAACTAATTTCAAATCGTCAGCAAATAACAATGGTATGGAGTTATTGACTACTCTCGGCAGGTCGTTAACTGTTAAAATGAAGAGAAAAGGCCCTAAATTACTGCCCTGACTAACTCCTGATCTCGTGAAATAGGGCTCAGAGAGCTGCCCACTGCAGTCGACGTACTGACAACGGTCTCGTAAATAGCAGGCGAAAAACGATAAAGTGTGAGGTGTACAGCCTACACCAGCCAATTTAGCTAGAAGGACGTCGTTATCTACTGTGTCAAAAGCCTTCCGGAAATCGAAGTAGGCAACATCTACCTGCTGACCCGCATCCACCGCTGGTACTATTTGTGTCATAAGATCCAGTAAGTTTCCCGTTGTCCCCCGCCCAGGACGGAAACCGTGTTGCGCGTCGGACAACAGAGCGCTAATCTGTGGATACAGGCTACCGTGAACGGTCGACTCAAACACTTTAGCTGGAGTGCATAATACCGCTACAGGTCTATAATCGCAAGGTGCTGAACCTCTACTACCTTTTGGCACGGGTACTACCCGAGTAAGTTTCCAGCGCTCAGGAAAAGTCGCGGTCTTGATACAGACGTTAAACAAGTGTAGCAACGGCTTAACCAACACCGCACGGCAATCCCTAAATATGTACGCTGGAATACCATCGGGCCCTGCTGAGCGCTTAGGCAGCAAGCGTGCGAGTGCGCGCTGTACGTCAGCGGAGCCTACGCTCGCTAGGTGCACACGCGAGCCCGGCGACGCGCCCGCCGCCTCGCCCGCACTAGCTGCAGCCATACTCAGTTCGGGAGGTTCCGGATTGTATACCGACCGAAAAAACCGAGCGAACTCATTGGCACATTCGTATTCCGATAATACCCGCCCGTCCTTAATTAACTTCCGCTGATTCGAATCGCCTTTCCTAGACCTAATATACCCCCAAAACGCTCGCGGATCCTTCGCCAGGTGCCCTTGCATGCGATTGCGGTACTGATCATGCGCTCGAGCAGTCTCGGTTTTCACTCTCGCCCTGTATCGTGAGAATTCCACATAATCACTGCGTGATTTACTTGATTTATATTTTTTATGTAATAAATATTTAACTTTTATGTCTCTAATAATTTCCGATGTATACCAAACTGGATAAACGTGTCTATTATTTAATGGATTAGTATGTTTCTTTTTTGGAGGAACGCACTTGTCGAAAACGTCATATATCTTATTATAAAATAAATCTAAAACCAAATCTGGATCGCATGAACCGTAAATCTTACTCCAATCTATTTTAGCTACCAAACTATACATTTGATTGAAGTCCGCTTTATTAAAATTCCAACATTTATGAGTTTGTCGCGAATGCGGCGATGCTGGAGACGTACGCGGCGCGGGGGGCGGTGGAGGCGGGCGCGTACGCGAGCCGCGCTCGATGCTCACGGCCAGCGGAGGATGGTACGCATCTACGGGCTGCAGGCCTTCGTCTGCCGCGCTCACCGACACGCCACCTCGCGCACTCAACACGAGGTCCAACTGCCTATCGTTACAATTAGGTACCGCGTTGCACTGAGCAAATTCACAGAAGGCCATGAAATATTCGTAATAGTTAGAAATGTTGTTGTTACACGAGTACATATTAAAGTCCCCTAATATAATTAAATTACTGGTGTATTTGACACATATTTTTTCTAATATACTAAACATCGATAAATATTCATTGTCAGCAGCCCCTGGCGGAATATAGACGACACAACAAGTCAATATAAAACAGTTTTGCATATAAACAGCCGCACACATCAGTTCAAACTTCTGACTATCTATATCAATGTTACCTGGCACCGGCACTCGTCGCAACTCGTACCTCGGTGTGGCCACTAAAAATACACCTCCTTGCTTGCGACCATCCGCCCGATCGCATCGTAGTATCTGATAGCCAGGAAGCACAAATTCCGCGTTCTGAATCGCTTCATTAAGGCCCGATTCGGTAATCGCAAATAAATCAGATCCTGATGACTCGAGTAGTGATAAAAAATGTGTTGTCTTAGTTCTGAGTCCTCTGACGTTTTGGTATAAAATGTTGAAATTACTACTGGTTTTCCGGTTGTTTTGGGTTAGTATTGGGACGAAACCAAATCCATTCACTGTATTCTACATTCACTGGCCATATCTCAGGGTCACAAAGTTTCTCAAAATTACTTAATGTAACACCAATCCTGAATGAGGCATAGTCTCGCTCCGTTTTTGGTTTTAATTTTTCGATTACTATTTCAGAGTCCGTTCCTAGTGTCTGCTTGATATGCTCCTTTAGATCGTCCTCTGAAGTGCTTTTATTCAGCCTCCAAACATGTAAAAATTTCCTGCGTTCCACTGCTTTTAAAGAACTAATTGAGTTATTACCACCTTTCCTTATTGCGTTACTTCGTCTGTTATTTTTTTTAACCTCTATCCAATCATTGTTACTAGTATCGTCCACTCTCATATCCGCTGCTTTCCTGGCCACCGCTGCGTAACTTGTCTCCACGGGCCTCTGGGACGGCGGCGGCGGCGGAGGCGTAGTTGCTTGCACTCCGTACTCCACGGCATTTGTTCGAGACGATGCAGCCAGGGCAGTAGTACACTTCGGAATTGTAGGTACTGGTACCCGTAGGGGTACATACATACATAGTCATGCTAGCTTAGTCGTTACCGTGCTTGGGTAAGAGCGATTATGGCAAGCTCTGAGTTCGAATCTCATCTGCGCCTGCGGAATAAGCTTGATGTTATTTTCAAATAATATCTATTTATAGTTTTTGATATGTTATTAATATTACCTTAAATGATCTTTTAAAACAAAAATACTTGAATTGGTTCGATAATCATTCGATACTTGTCTCGTTCATCTTGTTTACTTAGATAATAAAAGTTTGTAGGTAGACCACAGAAGACTGAGTAAATTATTTCGATTTCTGTGAGGTAGATGTAATTCGTTACGACTTCAATTCACCTGTCTCGTTGGTCTAGTGGTCGCAATCGCTACTGCTGAGCATGAGGTCCTGAGTTCGATTCCCAGGTCGGGCAACGTGTTATTGGGTTTTTCTATCTGGAATTTCTCAACAGCAGCCCGAAGTCTGGATTTGTGCCCGGTAGATGGCAATAGGCTCGCCCCCTATTACATGGGACTTAAACATAACTGGCGAAATGTGGGTGTACTATAGGTACACCTCTGCCCAACCCTTCGGGGAAACAAGGTGTGATGTTATGTTTGTTATGTATTCACCTAATTGGACGTTGTTGGTTATTGACGAATGTTTAAATCTGTTAATTAGCGATAATGTGGTTATAATTTTCAAAATGCAGTGAAATATAAATACATAGTAGAAGTGGACGTATGATGTGATATCACAATTAAACTAAGTATGTTATCATTTAAATATTTCATATTTTACTAAATGTAAATTATTATTTGTTTAAATTAGTGAACGATGAGTAAAGTGTTATAAACATAATGTTATTTCTAGTTTTTTTCTTAATTATTTTTGTTTATAGTATTTGCTTAGCATAATCAGCCTATAACGTTCCCACTGCTGGGACACAGGCCTCCTCTCAATGAGAGGTAGTGAGCCGTAATCCACCACGCGGGCTCAGTGCGGGTTGGTAGATGTCACATGTCTTCGAATTTTTGGTTCTAGGACATGCCGGTTTCCTCACGATGTTTTCCTTCACCGTTTTGAGAGCAGTGGTGATGAAATTATTTACACAAAGTAAAGCTCCTGCTTGGGTTCGAACTCACGACCTACAACTCGTAAGTCGGGACCGTTACCACTGGGCTACCACTATGTCCAATAGTAGATTCTTCGTTCTAGAGAAATACTGTGAGTCTGTGGGTTAAGAGATGTGAGGAAGACGGAATCCTTGCTAGTCGGAGAGCTTGTCTATGATGTGGAAAGCTTATTTTAACAAGACTTCACTAATAATAGGGGGCGAGCCTATTGCCATCTCCGGGCAGACTCCGGGCTGCTACTGAGAAATTCCAGATAGAAAAACCCAGTAACACGTTGGCGAAATGTGGGTGTACTATAGGTACACCTCTGCCCAACCTTTCTGGGAAACAAGGCGTGATGTTATGTTATGTATTCATATGGTGAATGAATATGAAACTAACGGTTTCATACCAAACGGACATTTTGTTGAATTATTCAATACGTCATTAAAAACTGTTCGCCTTGTACTCCACAGTAAACAATAACGTTTAAGTTTCGGAATTGTTCAAAAAGTGAAATCAAAGATCGAAGCTTAATTAATGTTTATGGTAAAATAAATCTACTTATATTTTTTTAACCTTTCACATGTCAAACTAAAACGGATTGCTTCTAAGTTCCTTGATCCTAGTATTGCAGTAGGAGTTCCTAGTATTGCACATCCAATTTGGCTGAAGAAGTTATAATAAATCAACGCTGAATAATATGCTACCAAATGCTTGGCAGAAATTTTCTCTGTTGTGAGCAACAAGTGACCAAACACAAGGCTACGTGGGCTACTGCTTCACCGAAACAACGCGCCTTCGCACACCGCGCTCAAAACGAGGGACTTCCTGGACAGCACGCCGGTCAAACTTATGGGAAGAGAAACAAAATGTTTCGAAAACTGGTTCAGACGCATGAAACTTTGTATATAGGCTAGTGGTAAGTGTACTTTGAAAAGAAAAGACCACCAATACCCATATTTAGGTATCTAACCCAAATTGCACCCTAAGCCAGGGAAATCAATTATTTAGCAAATTGCTATATGTAAATCACAACTGTCGTTTATTGACAGAAACACGATGGTCGATGAACGTTGATGGCTAATAAGCCTCCAACACGGCAAATGGACGTAGTTTGTCAATTATATTTTTTTTTTTTCCAGACTGTACATTACCCCGTGGCCTGGAGCTACACGCTCTAGCAATGCGGCTTTTAAAGAAGAAGAAAGAAGTTGTTAAGAGAGCATGCCACGAGCCACCGACGGACAGGTGACGCGCGTGTGAATTACACACGGATCGCATCGCATTTTTCACATCGCAGTGTATCATTCGGCCGTGGCACAACGCGCCACGCCGCAACGTGCATGAAATCATAGTTGCGAAGTTCATAACAGCGATGTTTGTTCCTGCGAAAATTTACCATCATGACGTTCTTTGTTGCGAAACCTCGAGATTCGAGGCGAGATTCTAACCTTTTTTTTTTTTTTTGGTTACGGGTTGGAAAATCCTCATGGGTGTCCCCGCCCCGGGGAGGGCGGGGGGGTCTGTCGGACTCTTACCGACTAAAACTCAACCCGGTGTTCCATCACTCACCTACGCCGGGGTCGCGGGAACACATAATTCTTCCGCAACCCCGGCTGGCCGAGACGGGGCACGCTTGCGCGGGCCCCGTCTCGGGCGGGGGGAGTGAGGTGTACTCCCCCCACAACATCTGTGGTCGGCGCGCGAGGAAAACTACGCGCGCCACCTTCTCGGATCCTGATGTTGGGGGGCGACGGATGTCCCCGAATCCGTCGCCCCTGGACGCATTTAGGGGGGCCGGAAGAGGGCGTTGTCCGCCCTCCTCCGACGCCCGGTGCGTCTGCTGCGGGCCGGGTTGAGAGTTGAGATCTCTCTCTCCCTTTCCGCAGCCTCCTTCTGCGAGATAACCGTCCCCCAGAAGGAAACCACCACGTCCCAGGACTCGACACTGCCGACCATCGAATTCACTACGGTCGGCAGCAACAGGTCACTGCCTACTTCTGAGATGAGGGCACGGCGCGGCTCCTCCCAAGCGGCACACTCTGCCAGCGTGTTCCACTCCGTGTCCTCCCGGCAGTCGACGCAGTGGTGACACCGGGCGTCCGGCTCCCTGTTTATGCGACACAGATACTTTCCGAAGCAACCATGCCCCGAAAGCACCTGCGTCGCACGAAACGTCAGGGAGCCGAGGACATCCATGAGGATTTTCCTCCCCGGGAACAAAAAAAAAAAAGAATCTCGCCCTTGACCTTGGCCAGTTACCCACTTTGTGGAAAACTGGTCGCTTGGTCCTGCTCAGGAAGGTGGGGCGCCCTGCGGACTCGCCGTCCGCGTACTGGCCCATAGTGCTGCTAGACGAGGTGGGTAAGCTGTTTGAGCGGGTGATCGCAGCCCGCCTCGTCGGCCACTTGTGCAGAGAGGGGCCGGACCTGGACGAGAGCCAGTTTGGCTTTCGGCATGGGCTCTCCACCATCCACGCTATATCGCGAGTGAGAGTCCTGGCGGAGGAAACGGTGTCCCGGGGTGGGGTGGTGCTGGCGGTGTCCTTGGACATCTCCAACGCCTTCAACACACTGCCCTGGAGTTGTATTCGGGAGGCACTGCGGTATCATCGGGTGCTTCTCTACCTCCGCCGCATCGTTGGGGCTTATCTGGCGGAGAGGTGTGTCACCTACATGGGACGTGATGACGGAAACCGGCGCCAAGCGTCGTGCGGTGTTCCGCAGGGTTGGGTCGTAGGGCCGCTCCTGTGGAGCATCGGGTACGACTGGGTGCTGAGGGGCGAATTCCCACCGGGCGTAGATCTGACGTGTTACGTTGACGACACGCTGGTCACAGCCCGGGGGGATTCGTACAGGGAGGCAGCGTTGCTGGCAACGGCTGCGGTTTCACAGGTGGTGAGCCGCATACGGCGCCTCGGCCTGGAGGTGGCCCTCAACAAGTCGGAGGGCAGGGTGTTTCGTGGTCCCCGGCGGGCGCCGCCGCCCGGATCACATATAGTGGTCGGGTGGGTTCGAATCGCTGTCGAGTCAACCATGAAGTACCTGGTGCTCGAGAGCCGGTGGGATTTCGGACCCCACTTTCGGCGGCTGGCGCCCAAGTTGTTGGGCGCGGCTGGGGCGCTGTCAATGCTGCTTCCCAATCTGGGGGGCCCGATCGCCGCTGGTAGGCGGCTCTACGTGGGGATCGTGCGATCGATGGCCCTTTACGGGGCCCCGATCTGGGCAGCTGACCTGACGGCCGCTAGCATCTCTGTGCTGCGAAAGCCGCAGAGAGCAATGGCCGTCAGAGTCATAAGAGGGTATCGCACGATCTTCTACTAGGCGGCTTGTACACTGGCCGGATCCCCGCCCTGGGACCTAGAGGCGAAGGTGCTCGCGTCACTGTATCGGTGGCGCGAGGAACCGAGGACGCGGGGCGAGCGGCCGATGCAGCGCCATGTGGAGCAGCGTCGGTCGCAGCTTCGCGAGGTCCTAGTGGCGGAATGGCGGGATAGGCTCTCACGGCCTACCGCCGGCCTCGTCACCATCGAGGCGGTCCGGCCAGTGCTCGACCTATGGCTTGGGAGGAGGAACGGCTGCCTGTCGTTTCGGGTGACGCAGGTACTTTCGGGGCATGGGTGCTTCGGAAAGTATCTGTGTCGCATAAACAGGGAGCCGGACGCCCGGTGTCACCACTGCGTCGACTGCCGGGAGGACACGGCGTGGCATACGCTGGCAGAGTGTGCCGCTTGGGAGGAGCCGCGCCGTGCCCTCATCTTTGAAGTAGGCAGTGACCTGTTGCTGCCGGCCGTAGTGAGTGCGATGGTCGGGGTGGTTTTTAGTCAGTTAGAGTCTGACAGACCCCTCCGCCCGCCCCAGGGCGGAGGACATCCATGAGGATTTTCCATCCCGGAACAAAAAAAAAAGGTTAGAATCTTGCGGAGGTGATTGGTGGCAGTAATGCTCGCGAAGGAGGAGCGGAGTGCGAGAGGGAGAGAGCCTTGCTCTCACGCCCCTAGTCGCCGCAAGAGACGCCCTGCGCGTCGGGAGTCGCCACCGTAGGCGCGGGTTTGCGGACGGCGAGCAATGGGTCCGGTAAGGACCAGGCCCGGGTCGACGGCCCGTCGTGTTTCACGCGCGTCTCAAAGAGATGTCAGCACAAAATGAAGGGGTCCGATAGGGCCGATGCCTCAGGGTCGCGGGATGTTCGAAAGAGATACCATGACCCTGACACAAGCAACTGGTTCTGGTCAGTAAAGAAGAAGATGAGAGGAAAAGTCATTTGATGATTTCCTAACCTCAAAAAAAAAGTTAGGTTAGAACAGTGATCCAACCGCACACGAGCTGAGCGACTGAAGCGAGCGTTGCCGCCGACTAATTCTACATCAGTCTAATCTACAGTAAAGAACTTTCGCAACGATCATTGACGAACATCGCGATAGTACACTTTAGCAGTAACGTACATCAAAGTCAAAGTCAAAGCATGTATTTCAAATAGGCCCATAAAAAAGCACTTTTGAAGTTTACAAAATTTACGTTAAAAATAGAACTGATTCTAGGCGCCACTTCCAAAAAGTAGTTTCGTATGGAGAAGAAGTGGTAAGAAACTCCACCGTTACTCTTTTAAAATGTTTTACAATATTTTGTAGACATTAATTATATTTCTTTATGTGAATACGATGCACCAAGAATAAAAATACTATACCACAATTGGTAAAAAGAATCAAAAATAAAGCAAAGGCAGATAAATTAAAAATATATGATTTTCCTAAAATATTAACTAGGAATAAGTCAGTGTGTGAGTAAAGTAAAAAATAACAAATTATACAATACAATAAGCAACTGGTATGATTTTTTCTAGCCTCTAGATTGTCCTGTGGAGCCAGGACCAGCATGTTTCCAAGCATTCTTATCTAGGATATAATGCTCTAATTTGTAATATGCTTGTTTACAAAGTGTTTTTTAACATGAGTTTTAAACTTTCTTTCATTTAATTGCAATATTTCACAAGGTATTTTGTTGTAACATTTAACACAGTACCCCATAAAAGATGTATGTACTTTAGATAGTCTGAAAAATGGTTGATCTATTTTATTTTTATTTCTAGTGTTAATATTATGTCTATCACTTATTTTATTAGATAGATACAGATTTTTTCTAACGTACATATTTTCATAAATGAACTGGCAGGGTACAGTCATTATATTAATCTTCTTAAATAGTTCCCTAAGAGATTCGCGGCGACGTAGATTGTAAATGACTCTGAAAGCTCTCTTTTGCAAAATAAAAATGGATTCAATGTCAGCTGCCCGACCCCACCATAAAATGCCGTATGACATAATGCTGTGGAAGTAGCTGAAATAAACCAAACGCGCGGTTTCTACGTCTGTAAACTGTCTTATCTTTCTAACAGCAAACGCGGCCGAGCTTAGTCGCCCCACGAGAGATGTTATATGGGGTCCCCATTGTAACTTCTCGTCTAGCGTGATTCCTAAAAAACCCTCTGATAACTAAATTCCAGTTTTTCTCCGTTCAATATGATGTCACATTCGCTACTTCTGAAATTTTTCTCATTTAGTACCAAATTATTTACCGTAAACCAATATTGGACCTGAAGAGTTATTCACGTCGTCAAGATTTTGTGACCTTCGGTCTATTTTAAAGATCAATGAAGTGTCATCTGCAAATAACACCATCTTCGGTTGATTTTGAATTAACTGGGGTAAATCATTAATATAAACTAAAAAGAGGAATGGACCTAATATCGAACCTTGAGGAACGCCCATTGATATTTCAGACCCTAATGAGTTTGTGCCGTTTATTTGTACTTTAACCTTTCTATCTTTCAAGTATGATCTTAGCAAATCAAGAGCTTCATTTCTAATCCCATAGTGCTCCAGTTTCAGCAGAAGTATCTCATGGTTTACGCAATCGAACGCCTTAGAGAGGTCGCAAAAGATTCCAATGGCATCTTGTAATTCCTCCCAAGCGTTAAAAATGTGCTTTATTAGGGTGACACCAGCGTCAGTGGTACAACGTCCTTTAGTGAAACCGTACTGATGTCCATGCAAGATAGAGTTTTTATTAAAGTGACGTAACATTTGATTGAGCATCAACTTTTCAAACACCTTACTGAGAACTGGCAGAATTGACACGGGCCTATAACTATTGCGCTCTTTACTATCACCGGATTTGAACAATGGGATCACTTTTCTATGTTTCATAAGATCCGGAAAGACTCCTTGGTCTACACTGGTGTTAAATATGAAAGCTAACTAGGGCGCAAGGGTTTCGATGAGAGATCTACAGACTTTTATAGACATTCCCCAGAGATCTTCTGTTGTTTTCATTTTCAGCTTGGGGGATTGTATGCTGAAACCTAAACTCCAAAGGGCATGCTTTTACATAATTATTAAGTAAGGTAGCAGAAAGCGCGGGTGAGGAATTTAAAGCTTCAGTAGTTTTATGTGAAACATTAACAAAAAAGTTTTCAAAATTCCTGAGCTATATCTACATTTGAGTTGATGAGGCCACGTGCAGTCTCTAAATTACATTCAAGATTACGCTGTTTTTTCCTACCTGTTTCATTATTTATTATTTGCCAGGTTTTTATTTTATCATCAGCAGATTTTATTTTATTGCTAATATTAGCAATAAAATAAAATCAGCTAGCTTTAGCAATTTTGCACACATTTTTAAAAGTTTTAGAATATTTTGCAACATATTGATTAAAGCTTATATAATTCATATGTTGCTTTAGACCATCAAGTTCAAAAAGTTTTTCCCTGCTTTTACGAATGCCTGGAGTCGCCCAATCACTAAATAAAAACTTTGTATTAATACTCTTAGTCTTTAGTGGAAAAGTGTTATTACATAACATAACATCACGCCTTGTTTCCCCGAAGGGTTGGGCAGAGGTGTACCTATAGTACACCCACATTTCGCCAGTTATGTTTATGTCCCATGTAATAGGGGGCGAGCCTATTGCCATCTACCGGGCACAAATCCAGACTTCGGGCTGCTACTGAGAAATTCCAGATTGAAAAACCCAATAACACGTTGCCCGACCTAGGAATCGAACCCAGGACCTCATGCTCAGCAGTAGCGATTGCGACCACTAGACCAACGAGGCAGTCTGTTAAATTGCGTGTTTAATAGTGAAAAGAACTCGGCATAGAACTCGTTTGGGTCACCCATATTATTAAAACTTTGTTTACATAATTGACTGGCCAAAGAATCATTTAATTTCTCTAAATCTTAACATGTAATTTGCCTAAACATTATTTGAGTTTTTTGTAAAGGCTTATATGAGCAAAATGTTATTGTTTGTCCACTGTGATCAGATGGCAACTTATTTACTATTTGTTTGTGTAAGTAATCACAATTACAAAAAATATTATCTATACAAGTAGCAGAAGAAGCTGTCACTCGGTTGGTTCTCACGGGTTGGTTCAATAAAAATATTTGACAGATCAAATGACATAAAAAGACTTAATAATCTGACTGTACTAGAGTTATTTCTATTAAATTAATATTAAAGTCTCCGCAGATTATTATTGACTTACTACTAGCACTAAGTTCCTTAAACACATCTTCTTAAATTATGTATTTATGTTTATTTATTATTAATTATTTACTTCTAATTATTACTAACACTAGTTTGTAAGCTTGCAATTTTACTAACAAATATGGATGTAATCGTAAGATCTGAAATAAATGATTACAGAATCAAACACAGGTAGATTCTGATAATTTGGAGGTCTGTATACGCATACTATGACATGCTGATCAAGCTCAACACAGGACAATTCAATGGCGTGCTCAACAGACAGTCCGATGATGTATTTTCGTTCTTTCGATTTACTTGAATTTTAACTAATATTAATGACCCGCCATGTATCATACGTTTTCGGCTGAAATGGCTAACTACACAATATTTGCATAATTAATTAACATAACTTGATGATCTTTTAACCAATGTTCTGTTAAACATCGCGGTAATGAACTATGTAACTATGATTTATTGTCATACCTGCTCCATGAAATTATGTATCAATGTGTATTGGCCCTAAGAGTAGAAATGTAAAACTGCACTGATGAGTCTAGATTCAATAACTTTTACGAATTTCTTTTATGAATTTATTTACTGGACATGCATGGCAAGAGGTACCGGTTTCATATTTTCAAGATTTTCCTCATAGTACATGAATATATGTAGCTGCACCACAAAGTTGCTGTTGCCAGTCGGTCTCTGAGCGTTGCATCAACTTGAGCTGTCTACAGTCCGACTGCACGGGCTCAGTGCACAGTGTCACATAAATTTGAAATATTTAAAAACTCACAAAAATGTATCTAATTGCGGTTGCTGTCTGCGCTGGTCTTGTCTGTGGACGTAAGACTGATTTTGTTTTTATTTATTTACTGGCGACTTGCCTCTGCTTCGTAAAGTAGCTTGACAAAACGTTGAGATTTCTCTTTTATATGTGTGTTTAATATTAATGTACTATACACCAATCTTTCGCAATATTTTCACTAAATGATGATGAAAACCACATCAGAGTTAAGTAGACATGCTTTCAAACGAAAAGCGACTTTAAGTAATGTGTAAATATAAGTAAAAGATACGGATCATAAATCCGTATCTTCTCTATCTACACATATTATTATAGTATAGTATGTTTAGATAGAGTTGAATCTGTAGCCAGAAAAAAATAATTGTTCTTGTGTTATTTTGCACAAGATGTGCGCCCGCCCGATTGATTTTCCCATTGCGAAAAACTACGAACTTCCATTCAAACTTTCATCCCTTATTTAACTCCTTTGTACTTTCAAAAATCCTTCCCTTGTACTCGCCTACATTATATGAAGATCTCTTGTTAACCACATCCAACAACAATAAGCAATAGCTAGAAATGTCACAGAGCAGCACAAGCGGTTTAAGCTCTAACCTAATTAAAGTTTTTTTTATTCTGTAGGATGTATCTGTGTATTATGTCTTATTTGTTGTTCAAAACGCGACTCTCGCCTGCACTCATATATTCACTATATAACATAATCATTATATTCACATGTTTTCGAAATTTTGGTTCTAAGACATATTGGCATCCTCACGTTTTCATTTACCGTTTTGAGATCAGTGGTGATGTAATTATTAACATTAAGTAAAGCGCCTGCCTGGGTTCGAACCCAAGACCTAAAAGTCGTTACCACTGGGCCACCACTGCTCCGCATGTCGCATGCACTGTTTAATTGCATTGTTGTTATTAAATGTTTTAAGACGAACGCTAATCCTGACGACAAACTGTCACCCAGTTTGGCAGGTATATGAAATGCGTACGTCTACGTCGTATGTAAGTGTTTTGTTCAAAATAAACATAAAAATAATTTCACGGTCAACTTAAGAGCATCCACTTAATGTTATTCACAAACATAAGGAAAATTATTGATAAAAAGATTCGTGTCCAGTCTTGTCGATGACCTTGTGAAAGTCGATGACCTTGTGAAGGCCGCCGGAATCCGCTGGATGCGGGAAACATAGAACCGGTCGAAGCGGCGGTACTTGGGAGAGGCCCATGTCCAGTAGTGGACGTCTTTCGGCTAAAATGATGTTGATGATGTCTTGTGTGACTTTCAAAAGTCGTCAGTCATGTTAAGGGTATCGTAGGCAAATGAAAATACGGTTTTTGAAGGATTGTAGGTGAGCATCATAGAGCGGACGTTCATACTTATAGCAATCAGTTAATTACATTTTGAACAGTTTCAGATGCCAGTCCTCCTCCAGCGGATGAGGGATCTGGCAGTTGTCAAGCCAAGATGACTGCGTTCCCTATCGATCCTAGTTCCAAATGCTGTACGTCTGCAGGGAAAGGTCAGTATCCAAAGAAAGAAAAGAAAAGAATCTTTAGGCTTATCTAGTTAGATCGGCTTTTTGGTCGATTCGCAACGTTTTAAAATAATATTATTTATTATTTTCCGGAGGCGACTCGCACGAAATTTTTATTTTATTTTATTTGTGGGCAAATCGACAACTCCAAAATTATTTAAACTCCGAAATTGGCATATTTTGAATTTTATGCTAAAAGTACACTAGAAACTACAATTATCAATAATTATTGTGGCCTTTTTTCTTAACTTTATTGCATAAAATTCAAAACGTGCCAACTGTCTAATAGGTATTTCTGGACTTGTGTAACTAACGGCTAGTCCACATCGCATGAGAAGGGGTTGTAACAAAGGCTTTGTAAGAACCTCATCCCATTTGGATTCGTGATGTTTGATATGGTGGTTACACCGACGTGTGCTGCTCGGAATAACATTCTTATTCCGAACAGGATGTAGCAGTTGCAGCATCATTCTCATGCCATGCACGGGACATTGTAATGTCCTAAACTGTCCTTACCAAAACGAAAAACAATCCAATATGAGCTTTTATAATATGAATTGTGACAATATTATCGTTGACATGTATGGAAATATGTACCGTGGAATCTCTATAACTCGAATACCAAGGGAAATGCAAAAAAAATCGAGTTAACCAGTTTTCGACTTAACAAGAACTTCGAGATACATAGACTGCTGTAATTTTGACTTACAGAGGCGCGATTTCTAAGTGTATATTTCGATTTGTAGAGTCGAATTTGAATAATAATTCAACTTACATTTTTTAAGATTTTTTACATATTAAAACAAATTACATATACTTCTGCCTTTTCGCGTAAGATAGGCCCAGATACGCTTATGTTTGTCCCGACACCGTTTGAACCAGGTGAGTAAGCATTCTTCTAAATCAGGGAACTCAGCTAGACGCCGTCTTTTGCTAGATAAATTGCTACTTGATTCATATCTTCGCAATATTTCGGCTTCATTCTTAATTATTGTAGACAAAGTGCTTGCTGGCAATCCGTATTGAGCTGCGACGTCTTTTTTTTATGTCACGTAGAGTCAAAGTCTTTGTTTTCCGCTTTGTACTCATGTTGTTGTTAGTCAGGGGGGGGACACATAGAACATCAAGAACATTGCAAAGACTGTAGGGCCATCTACATTGCTGAACTGGGAAACATATTCAGAAGCATAAAATAAGTGCCGATAGATGTCACTACTGTCACAATAAAACATAACATAAAATGTTTTTAGACAAACAAATTTCATGGATTACCCATAAAATAAAGAACATTTTATACTACACCTAAATAAAATAATTATTTACTGTGCTACTTGTATTTGGTGCTTCGTCTATTGAACACACGGACGGACACGCACACTGACGCACACGTAATATGGCTGTCGGAACGTGCGTCTGCGCTTCTTTAGCTTCCTCATATTTTGTGTAATTTTTGTGGTTTCCCGAGTGTTTTCTCCTTAAAGACGTTAAGTTGAGAGTACTCCTCCGTCCAGATACTTAGACTATTCAGAAAACCAGTACTTCGTTTGTTTCCGCCGTGTGAAAAAATTGTTATAGAAAATAAAATATACTACTACACTGGTTTGTTTTATTCCAATTTCCAGCACATTATTTTACCTCGAAAATCACCTACGTCAATGGTATTTTCTTCATACTACATAATTATCCATCTATTTAAAACATAAAGAGCTATAAAATTATAATTTATCTATTAGGAATTAGTGTCTGTTCAGAAATACAGATGGCGTATAAAACTGTCATGCATAAAATATTCGAGAGAGGGCTCTCTTATCATATATTACTTATATTACTCTTTGTTGTTAGTTAACAGCCAAAATAATACTGACGGACAAGCTCCGCTATAAGTAATCGTGTCCTGTGTCGACAAGGAACAAACATCACGTTCACAGCTGTGTTACTTAGAAAGTTTCATGAATACATTCATTCATTGCACGTGTACAAGACAAAAACAGTAGATTAGAAGCCCCGAACCCGAACATTCATTTTGGATTTTATTGCTATTATTTCGGGGAATTCCAAGTAAGACGTCATTATATTTTACTAACTACGACTTACGGAGTCTCCTTTTTGAAATTCGAGTTATAGAGTATAAATATGTATCATCAATACTTCGTAGGGAAATAACATTTTGTTCGAGTTACAAAGTCTAAATAATTCGAGATAGGTACCGCGTAGGTATTTAGGTGTTCAGCGGAAGGGAATGGCAATTTTTTTCGACTTACTGAGGATTTCGACTTAACGAGGTTCGAGTTATAGAGATTCCACTGTATTTGAAGACTCTTTTAACGAAAATTTTAAAACGTCCATGTAGGTATTGCCATGTCACATTTCATGGACGTGGAAATACAGATACAGAAATAATAAAAGCGCACAATTGATTTCTTAGTATGAAAGCCTTGACCTCTTATTTTTCAGGTAGTCACGCAACCGAAATACATCAGCACCCTTGGGCAGCGCTTATAAACTACGAATTAAAAAAAACTAACGCTCCAAAGGCATTGTGTGCAGGAAGTTTAATCAGCAACAAATATGTCCTGACAGGGGCTCATTGTATCGTCGGAACAGTACAGGATATAGCCACGCCGTAAGATAAACCTTGTCTTTTTGTTACGTTGGGCAAACAAGCATACACTGCTATTATAGTCCGTTTACAGTTATTTTACCTCTGAGTTTGCATCACTGTCAAAGAGATAGTTCGTCGCATTGACAATACAAATCTTGAAGGGACTTTGGTAGAGAACCCAAGTGCCTAGTGTTATTCTGTAACCATCTCACCATGAAAAGTAAGGTGAAGTGAGCGTGGAGCTGTCAGTTCCGTGCCATAACTCGCTTTACAAACATAGGTAGTTACAACATATAAACACAATTGACTTGTACCCACTAACGTATAAAGAATGTTCAACGGCCAAGTCACACAACATTAACAATAATAATAAAGAAATCGAAGTAATGAAACTAGACAAAGTCGTGCCAAGTCTAAGGTAAGGAACCTTAGACTTGGCACGACTTTGTTTTTAGAGATAAACAAGCAGCTCCATCGAGACTTGGCAAGTTTTTTCAGAATGTTTTTGGTGGGATTTCACTTCTTTTTGTAGAAACGCGCACGGCAAAGCAAAAGGGGAGGCATTCGCCCAGCAGTGGGACGCTATAGGCTAGATAAAATTAGAAGATATGTCCCACCACGCTGGGTTTTTGTAATGACAGTCGATTTTTTTATGTAATAGTAGAAGGGGGCATTACCACATCTCTAATACAGCTGAGACCAGCTCTTCAGCTTCTTCATCAGATACTTCAGACCTTCGATTTTTGACATCAAGTGAAGCGGCCCAACAAGTTGAATATTTTTTGTAAAGGCGGTATGTCGATCTCTAATAGTTTGGTTGGGCTCTTGTGTTTTAGGTACTCCAGATCTTCGATTATCCTAGTTTTTATAGTTTTCCCTTTATGTGGCCATTAAACCCTAACTCTGTACCAAATTTCAGCTGTTTGAGTGTGAGTGAGTGAGTGTCATAAATGCGAAACTTTGATTTCGCTTAACTTTGGACCTAAATGACCGACAGACTTGAAAGTATGTGATTATAGCTTACTGGATGACGAAAATTTCTGCTTTCTGATCTTATCCAGAGGTTCTCAAATAGGGGCCTGAAAAGGCGACGAAATGGTTCCAGTAAAGGATGGTACGGCAGTGTTTGCTTCGCGCTCGACTTGGCGGAGGCACTGCCGTGCTCCCCGATACCAAAACGCCACGTTGAATGGCAATGCTTAAAATTTAAATTAGCATTGGAATAGTGGAGAGACGGGTAATATTTGTCTATGGCAGGGCATCTTTTAGCGACGACGTCGCAGCCGGTCTCTGCTATGCTGTGTTGCTCCAATATCTTCGTCTGAGGTCTCGCTACTCTCCGTTTCAGGTTTCTTGTATATCTCGCTAGCAGCCTTTTTGATCTTATCTCGTTCTTCAGCCGTGTCCATCCAGAAGTTGATTTCCTCGTCGAAGTAAGTCATGTCCTGTTTGAAGTTCTCATTCCAAGTGTAAATAGGTCGGCTGACTTTTTTGAATTAGGTATTGTGCTGCATTGCTGCATGTTGCAGGGGTGGTTTTCGTCGTATGTGGACAAGTGCGAGATAACAACCTTTTTTTTTTGGGTGGGAAATCATTAAATGACTTCTCCCACTCTGGGCGGAGCGGGAAGGCGTGTCAGACTTCTACTGACTAAAACCCACCCGTGTTCCTTCAGTTGCCTGTGCCCGGGCCACGGTTATCTCTTTCGAATTTCCCGCGACCCTGAGGAGTCTGCCCTATCGGACCCCGTCATTTTGTGCTGACATCTTTTTGAGGCGCGCGTGGAACACGACGCGCCGTCGACCCGGGCCTGGCCCTTGGCGGACGGCGAGCTACCCATTGCTCGCCGTCCGCATACCCGCGCCTACGGTGGCCGGGAAATCTGCGGGCGACTCCCGACGCCCAGGGCATCTCCTGCGGCGACTAGTGGGGGCGTGAGGGCGCAAGGCTCTCTCCCTCACGCGCTCCGCCTCCTCGTTCGCAAGCATTACTGCTTCGCAGAAGGAGGTGACGGCTTTCCATTCTCACTCGCTCCGTACCATAGCCTGGACCAGGGCCGGACGCGAGAGATCGCCGCCGCCGATTGCCTCCACGAGGACACTGCGGTGCTCCATCCAAGCTGGGCAGACCTTCACCTTATGCTCCATCGTGTCCTCCGGGCGATCCACCAATGGTGACACCCGGGCGTTTCCTTCCGCCTTATGCGAAACCGGAACCTTCCGAAACAACCGTGTCCGGTGAGGAACTGTGTCGAGCGGAAGGTGAGGACGCCGTGGCGCCTCTCCAACCCTCCTCAAAGAGGGGACTTACCGCCTCTATTGTGGCGTGCCCAGGACTGGGTTGCGACAATCGCACCCTCCATGTCGCCATGAGATCCCGCCGGAGCTCAAAATCAAAATCAAAATCAAAATATTTTATTTCACATAGACCTACATGGGCACTTATGAAACGTCAGATTCTAGGTGCACGGTTCCAATTGGTCGTTTCCCATGGAGAAGAGCCGGCAAGAAACTCCATGGTTACTCTTTTAAAAATATGTCTTTTACAATGTTTTCCAATTACAGTGATATTAACAGGTATGGGAGGACAGTGTAGGCCTGTCAACAAGTACCATATGTTAAACAAATAGACAATTGTCTATAATTTAAAATCCACAGGGCCTACGACGTTCTCACATTTACAAAATATAAAATAATCTAATAAAGTAAAATCAAAAACTAATTAAAAATTGTAGGTATATAATGTCAAATAAAATTATGTCAGAGATATGTAAAAGTCCATATCTAATAATAAAAAATAAAAATTAAACACCATTATTTGGGAGCAGTTATTAGTAATTTACATAGTGATGCCGTTTATGAGGTACCAGGGAAGCCACATGTGCAGAAGGAATTATTGCCAAACTTTCTTGTCTTCGACGTAGTCTTTAATCTTATAGTACGCTTTTTTGATAAGGACACGTTTAATGTGGGCTTTGAACTTTCCATCGCTAAGTTCTGTAACCGACTTAGGCAACTTATTATAAAAGCGGATACTGTTTATCAGAAATGATTTGCTTGTTTTAGTTAATCTAAATTTGGGTATAACAATTTCATTTTTACTACGTGTATTTATATTATGGAAATCGCTTCTTATTTTAAAAAGTTCTAAGTTTTTGCGAACATACAAAATACTTTCTAAGATATAAAGGGAAGGCAGAGTGAGTATATCAATTTCTTTGAATTTGTTTCTAAGAGACTCGCGAGGACCCATTTCATAGATCGCGCGGATTGCCCTCTTTTGTAAAATGAAAATTGAATCTACGTCAGCTGCTGATCCCCACAGCAGAACGCCATAAGACATAATACTGTGGAAATAAGCAAAGTATACCAACCTAGCTGTGGCTATATCGGTCAACTGCCTTATTTTTCTTACTGCATACGCAGCTGAACTTAATTTACCTGAAAGAGCTCTAATGTGAGCGCCCCATTGCAATTTAGAATCTAAAGTAATTCCTAGAAATACAGTTTCCGTAATAGCATCTACTTTATTGCCATCAAGTTTTAAATTTAAACCCACTTGGGGTACATTTGGTAATGAGAACTTAAGACATTTAGTTTTGTTCGCATTGAGTAAAAGATTATTAGCTGCAAACCATTTCGAAAGAATAGCCAGACTATCATTCACATGTAAGACATCCGTATCTTTTCTATCTATTTTAAAAATAAGAGAAGTATCATCAGCGAATAAAATTATATCTGATAAGTTAGCCATCATGTAAGGAAGGTCATTAATATAAACTAGAAACAAGAAAGGGCCGAGAATTGAACCTTGAGGCACTCCCATCTTAACTAAGGACCCCGAGGACGTCGCCCCGTTAACGTTCACTTTCTGTTGCCTGTTCGATAGATAGGAAAGAACAAGATTAGCGGCTTGTCCACGAATTCCGTAGTGGTGTAATTTACGGATCAGTGTATTGTGGTCAACGCAGTCAAACGCTTTTGAGAGGTCACAGAAAATGCCAATTGCATCCTGGGACTTCTCCCAGGATTCCAAAATGTGACTGATGAGTAACACTCCCGCATCAGTCGTCGACCTACCTTTCGTGAAACCGAACTGGCGACTATGTAAAATACCATTTGAATTAAAATGTGACAACATCTGGTCTAGCATGATTTTTTCATAGATTTTACTCAATGCTGGTAGCACAGATATAGGTCTATAATTAGAGGGATCACTCTTACTACCCGATTTGAAAATTGGTACTACTTTACTATGTTTCATTAAATCAGGAAACGTACCGCTGTCTAAACATTGATTAAATATGCCTGTTAGGACAGGGGCAATTGTGTCAATAATATCTCCAAGAACCTTAACGGAAATCCCCCATAAGTCAACAGTGTTTTTTATGTTAAGACTTTTGAACGCTTTTTTAATTGTGACAATAGAAATAGGCTCGAATTTAAAACTAGGAATGTCCTTACTGAAGTTTTCTTTGAGTAAAGATTCAGCTAACACAGATGATGAGGGAAGAGATTTCGTAACCTCAATTGGGATGTTGGTGAAGAAATTTTCTAGTGACTCAGCAACTTTCAACTTATCTGAAATGGTTTCATTATCAATTTTTAACGACAAGTCATTCTGATCTCGCTGTTTATTGTTTCCAGTCTCTTTGTTAATTACCTGCCACACAGCTTTTATTTTATTATGGGAAATACCAATTTTGTTACTTATTAATTTAGACTTAGCTTGAGCGCAGACTCTTTTGAATATTTTAGAATAATTTCTTACATAATTATGTAGAGTTAGATCAGACGTCAATGATTTCTCGTGATACAACCTATATAAAATATCTCTGCTTTTTCTAATGCCAGCAGTGGCCCATTCACTAAATTTTGGTTTAGTATTGATAGTAACTTTTTTTACAGGACATGCTTTATTGAATTCTTGGCATACTGTAGAAAATAGGGTACCATAGTTTAAATTGGGGTCTTGTGAATCAAAACTGGCTGTTGAAAGATTGCTATTAAGATTATTATTAAACATTTTCAACTTATTCTTAGTAAGAGGTCTTATTTCAATGGTTTTATTTGAGCTCTGTCCGCTCTACCTGATTGTCGCGGCAGCGGAGTCACACCCCGGCGTTTTGTCTCCTCGCGCCACTCCCATACGAGCGCGAGGGCTTCTGCCTCCAGGAGCTAACACATCCTGTGGTTTCTGATTCTTTTGGTTACGGTTTTTTCGTTTAATTTTTTTTCTTTTGTCTTCGTTTATTCTTGGCGTAATTAATCAGGTCTCTCATGATAACTCTTTCATATTTTCTCAGTCTTGACCTGTTGGCTTTAGTGAATGCCGATACTTTCAGACCTTGTATCATACAAGGTACGATCACCATTTGATACATGAGTTTGGCTAATTTCCTGCCCATTTTTGAGTTTATTATAAATGGTATATGTGACTTCGCGTTTCTGGTGGCCTGTTCGCAGCGTTTTTTAATTGTGCCCTTCCTGCTTAATGCGGATGTTATGTATGTGCCTAGATATTTAATTTACTATTATATATTAATTATATTAACATTACTATATTAATTTACAACCACAACCAAATAACGATCCCAAAGGGCTTATAACGTTCAAATAATTTCACTACAACATGCCTTCCGCATTCCTACAAAGCGCGTCATCACATCACCCTCACTGTTTTTGCATCACTTTTGAACTAAACATTTAGCACTGGGACCGACTATTTGTGCGCCTATATGACCTTTTTTTTTCACCTTCGGGTCGTCTACCTGAAGTACATTTCTGTAAGTTTGTTTTTAGAAACAATGCTTTCATGTTAATGATATGACTAATCAACTTTTGAACAAAAATCACTCTTCCCGCCCTCAAACCGAATTCATAAGAATTTCAATGAAATAGGGTTTGTAGAGCTTTGATACATAATTTCTGAAATATCGGAGTTACGGACGAGGAAAAAGCTCGCGACTACGGTCAGACAAATGTTCAGGGGCAGCGCGTACCTAAGAGTTTACATCCCAGATACAGCTTTGAAGGCGAATGCCTGAAATGTAAGGAACGTTCTTAACAGGTTAGCTAGCTCGGGGTCTTCTCCGTGCTCCTCAACCGTGAGCCGGAAATTAGGAACGCACGTATTCCACTTTTTCACCGGTCCAAATTATTTTAATTTGCGACACAAAGGCACAGACACACAACAAGCAAATTCGATATAGGATTTGTATAGCTTTGATGCATAATTTCTAAGATATCGGAATTATGGTGAACGAGGAGAAATCGCGCGATTTCGATTAGACTCCTGTTCATGGGCAGCACGTAAGAACGTAAGAGTTTACGTACCAAATACATCTTCGAAGGCAAATGCCTCAAATATAAGGAACGGTCTCAGGTTAGCACTTTCTCATTCCATTTTTGCACTGTTTCAAATTATTTGAATTTGCGACACAGTGGCACAGACACACAACAAGACACCGTTAAAAAAAAACTCGCAACTGTTGATGACCCCAAGAGTGGCGACGACTGCCTCGGCCGTAGGCGGCGGCCAGAATTTTGTTTATTTCCAACAAGATAATATCAAAATACCTACTATATAAGCTAACATTCAGAGGGCTGGCTTCGGCGGGCCTAAATTTTTTGGCCAGCTGAAGAATCAGCATCGCCAAACAATGTGGCAATGACAGCGAAGCGCACGAATTCCTTCCCCTTCTTTTACATAAACATGTACATTTTATTATTTTAAAACGGGGCTTGTGGCTAGATAATAACAGCCGCAAGGGTCTTTCGCAGGTAAAGCTACGCTTGCCACGGTCGTGGAACCCATCAACATATAGAGACCCGTCCGTGCCTCGGAAAGCACGTTAAGCGGTTGGTCCCGGCTGGTATTCGTACATCTTTGAGGATCGTTACTTGGGCGTCAGAAGCCCAAAAGTCTGATGACCAGTCTCAGCAAAGGGGTATCGTATTTCCCAGTAACTGGGTTGTAGAGGTCAGATAGACCGTCGATCCATGTAAAATATTGATATGAAGCTGCATCTGGTTCGTATGAAAGCCGACCCCAACCTATAACGGATAAACTAGGCAGATTGATTGATTTTTTATAATTTTTTATAACGTATTTAACAGGATTGCAGTTCTCTTCGGAGAATTAGAACCGAGTCATGAAGGCAAGTATTGTGTACCAGTCGCCGGAGCTGGTGAAGATTGCAACGATGTACCCACCAGCATCGCGATCGAGACGACGATACCTCATCCGAAATATGCGCCTGGCCATCCTTCGAAATGGAACGATATTGCCTTGATCAGATTGAAGGAGGCAGCTCCGTACACAGGTTTGTAGCAAAGTTATTCGAATAAAATATATACCTAAGCCACCTAGGGCACCTTTTAATTAGGGCTTCGTAGCCAAATGACGACCAACTAAACATTTAAACATAGTTTCATTATGCACGTCAGTACTTCCGTCTGGATGTCGCTCAGCCATTTTACTCGGAGACTATTTATTGCATATGCATTCTGTGCACCGCAAAATAATGGTGTTGTGAAATAACGATAAAATTATTAGGTGTAGCACTCCCCATACATGTAGGTAAAAACCGATTTAAAGAAAATCAACGGACATATGCGTGGTGTGATATTAAAAAGATTATGATGTTTTTGCGTGGTCCGAGACGCACTTGGCCGGCTTTTTACTGTTCTGTACGCACCCTCCTTTTGTGCTTGTGGAGCTGGGTAAGAAAGGAACGCAAAATTGAAATCATCCCTGTATCAGTCTGTCCGTCGGTTCATCGCACTTACTTTTATCGCATCGTACACCGAAAACGAAGGAAATGCTGTTATTAGAAATGTCACGTATTTCGAAAACGAACGTTTTGTAACAAATACGAAAAACTAAATCCGCTTTTTTTGTAATACTAAATAAAGAATTGTTAACGTTCTAGATTTCATACGTCCCATCTGCCTGCCAACCAAAAACCTGGAGAGTAATCCTCCTGACCATCCGTTGTATGCCGTTACTAGGTATAACCCACAGCATCCTAACCAGAAACGCAAGATGGTTATTCAAGCGCCCTTCATCAACCAGGAAGTAAGTCGAGATGTTCATTCCACCATCATATTTCGTTTTTAAAAGATTCATTATAGGCTTTGATTTCTTCATTATTGAAACTGACATTTCAGCTAATACATAGGGCAGTTTCGATTAGCCAAATCGGTGAACTCAAAACGCAGCATATGTATCTTCGACAGCACGTCTGTGCTCGGAATCGGAATCTATTCAAACTCCGTAATAAGCTAAGCTAGCTCAATGACAATGTGTTACCTGACGCACAGTAGTGCTTGACATGCGGTTGACTGTACATACGAGTGTAGACAAATGAGATGCATGCTTGGGTTTATTTTTGTTTACATGTTCTGTTATTATTATGTTAGCATGCATTTGTTTTTCTTTCATAATGCTTTTATAATATCCCTCACACCTCCGCAGCTAGTTTATTCGAGATAATCATGGATGCGACGAAGATTAAATCGACTAACAAAACAAGGGTTAAACTAATGAAACTTTATTATTTGACAGAAATGCAAACTAGTATACAGCAAACCAGGTCGCAATATAGTGTTCGGAGAGGGTCAGCTCTGCGCGGGTGGTATAGAAGGCATGGACACTTGCAAGGGCGATGGCGGTGGTCCCTTAGTGTACGAGAATCAAGGAATATCCGAACTTATTGGCATCGTCAGCTTTGGACCATCTCCATGTGGTCAAAAGAACATTCCTTCAGTTTATACCAATGTATACGAATACCTTGATTGGATTAAGACTATCATTGTTTCGTAATTTATAAATTTTATTTCTTACATTATAAGGCTGACACTCCTTTGAGCCGAACGGAGGATTCCGCTCCGCCTTACACCACCGAGGCTCAGCAAGATCATAAATCAAAACTTTTTGTGCAGTTATCAGTATATTTTCGAAATAGACTTACATAATGAGTCAAACGATTATTGTTTTATTTAAAAGTCAACCGGTTTTCTTTTCCATTTTGTTGTGAATTGCATAATACATTTTTTTTTTTAAACCGAGCATAATTAAAAAGTTCAATACCAGATCGTTTTCGCCAGTCCACAGCATAAGACTGCTTGAAAAGTGATCTAGTTTTGAAATGTTCAGTTGCAGTGGGTTTTTTATGTTTTTATTTTCAACCCCATAACCGCATGTCAGACGATCAATGGCCCTAGCTAACAACCCAGTGGGTCCCACTTAATGGCAAACGAAATCGCGGCAGGCCCAGACGCAGTTGGCAGCTCTAGACAGAGAGAGGTGGAAAGAGAGTACCCACCACTTCTGGGTAAAGACCTCTCGTCTTGTTGTTGTGTTCCCACTGCTGGGACACAGGCCTCCTCTCTCTGAGAGGGAGTGCGGGTTGGTAGATGTCACATGTCTTCGAATTTTTGTTTCTCACGATATTTTCCTCTACAGTTTTGAGACCAGTGGTGATGAAACTTAAAATTTTGAAAAACAAGATCTCTTAAACATTTCAAATTAGAACGAAGTCGCGGTCATTAGCTAACTGTGTGCGTTACGATTGCTCCGCCAAGTTATCCAAACAGAAAAAAAACTTCGCCAAAAAAATCTCGAGTGAGGTGATCCGGCAGAGAACCAAAGTTGTCGACATAGCTTACAGAATAAGCAAGCTGAAGTGGCAATGGGCCGGCCATATTAGCCGTAGATCCGATGACCGTTAGGGTAGACGTGCTCCTGAGTGGAGACCGCGAATCGGCAAACGTAAGGTAGGACGTCCTCAGGCTAGGTGGAGCGACGATCTTCGCAGGGTGGCTGGTAGCAGCTGGATGAGAGTTGCCGAGAGTCGAGCTAAATGGCGTGCAATTGGAGAGGCCTATGTCCAGCTGTAGGCTGATGATGATTAAATAAATTGTTATTTGTCAAAATCGAAGGGCACAAACCAAAAATTTGTCAAAGTAGAAATTAAGAAGTTTAAAAAAAACAACACCAAGTCACAGATAATATATTACTACGTACATATACCCAATCCCATACAAAGAAATGACACCTCCCTAAGTCTACAAGAAAGTCAACCTACAAACGAATAATGGCATCAGTAACAGGAAATGAATATAATCCTGAAACCAACATTACTGTATTTGTAGGTAATGAGTTCTAAGGTCAAAAATCATGAAATCACTGACTGTGTAACAAAGTTGTTGCAGATAAATTGTAGTAAAATAATATCGTGCGCTTTCCCATATTTTGAAAGACTGACAAATAGACAAAGCAATTACATTCATATGCATAGTAAGCATATGCACTTTTTAGTTAGTCATCACAGTGACAAGCTTGCGTTTTTTGACACTAACAGTTTTGTTGAAACTTTAAAATCGACTAGGGATACTGTGTATCTGCCTATTAATTTTAGACACATAGTAATAGCAAGGCTAGCTTTTATATAAACTCAGACATAAGTAGTATGGCGAAGTCTTGTGTTATTAACACCACAATAGTTAGTAATAATACTAAAAATAAGGTGGCGAGCCTGAATAAATGTAGCTCAAATGCTATAAGTAGTTCTACAAATTGTACGAAGGAGGTTCCATGTCCCTCACTCACTACGAGCTCACTGTCTGGTGATGACATTGAAAACTTGGGCTTAACTCCGGATAATCATTTAAACTACACTTGAGAGCAATAAAATCGCACACCCCTTGTAAATTGGTTTATTACTGATTTTTTTCTTAAATCTAAAGATATTGAGTACAAATCATTAGGAAACATTAAAGAATACAAGCATAGCTTTAAAAAAACACAAAATTAAAATCATTTACCTTCACGTAACTTACAGAAACCAGCCGTACACCAAATTAGCCAAATTCATCCTTTAGCATTGTCACTACTTGCACCCTTACCCGCATGTATAAAAGGGTCGGTTTTTTTGGATTTTTAATTCTGCCCGACTCCACCCAACCCCCTCCCACCAAAGTGGTAACGGACTGGAGGAAAGTAAGCGATCGCTTAAAATCCACCACGTCCCCGCACTTGGACCCAATCTCCGATCATTTTGACTCTATCGCTGACACGACGGCTGCGATCGACTCATTTACAATCAGTCCTGAACGATTGTTTAAGGGAAATTCCAGCGACGGAGGACCGTCCCTGGAAGTTGCCGGACGATGTACGTGAACTGTTAAATGAGAAGAATGCGGCTGTCCTACAGCAGCTTCCCCTGCGACGCGAACAAAGCCCATATGCGTTACTTACAGCGTACTGTACACGTAGAACACGCTTAGAGGAGCTGCGTACCGCCGGCTGGGACAAGATGCTGAGTGAACTAGAGCCCACCCACCTAGCCTTCTGGCAACTCCAGAGGAAACTCAGATCCGGAGAAATAGTCTCCATGCCCCCCCTGATCCGCCCGACAAGACCATCGCCTTCGATGATGTCGACAAGGCTGAGCTTCTAGCCGACAGTCTAGAAGCCCAATGCTCGCCTAGCTCTCAACCAAGCTCACCTCTCTGAGGTCGACGCCGAAATCGAAAATAGAGCCTCCCTCCCTCCCGTCGAAGACCCAGAGCATGCACTGTTCCCCGTCATGCCAGATAAAGTGCACGACCTCATCAAAGGTCTTAAGGCTCGTAAAGCCCCCGGCTCAGATGGAATCACCAATAGGGTATTGCAACTTTTCCCTGCCCACCTGATAATGCTGCTGACCGCCATCTTCAATGGTGCTCTGAGCAATAACATCTTCCCACAGGCATTTAAAGAAGCCACCGTCATCGGTATCCCGAAGCTCGGCTTATTTATAAGCGTCTCAGAGACTACGCCGAGACGAAAGGCCTCATCCCCAACGATCAGTGTGGTTTTAGAACCCAACACTCGTGCGTACAACAGGTGCACCGTATCGTCGAACACATCAACTTCGGTTTCCAACGAGGTTTGGTGACGGGTGCTGTTTTCTTCGACATAGCGAAAGCGTTCGACAAAGTCTGGCACAACGGCTTATTATATAAGCTGTACCAACTCGGTGTGCCAGATCGTCTCGTGCTCATCTTACGGGACTTTCTGTCGAACAGCACCTTCCGTTATCGCATCGAAGGAGCGCTGTCCTCCCCCCACCCCATTCGCGCAGGCGTCCCTCAGGGCTCTGTGATTTCTTCTCTCGCATTCACGCTATTCACCAGCGATATGCCCAAGTGCAGTAAGGCGCAGTTGGCTCTGTTCGCAGACGACACGGCCATTTACTACACCGGCCGCGATCCAGACTCGATATCTCGCATTCTCCAAACCCAAGTCAACAAGCTTGGCGCTTGGTTTAGAAAGTGGAGAATTGAAGTAAATCCCGACAAAAGTCAAGCGGTTCTATTCTCGAAGCCGCGTCATACCCCCTGCCCCCCTCGACCGATCACCATGTTCGGCAAGCCGATCCCTTGGGAGAAGCGAGCCAAATATCTAGGTGTGGTTCTCGACGAACACCTCTCTTTTTCAGAGCACATTAAGGCGGCTCGTTCGCGCGCCGCCTTCGCTCTAGGTAGACTCCACTTCGTCCTAAATGCACGTAGCAAATTGTCACTAAAGTGCAAATTGCGTATCTACACAGCGTGCATCCGCCCGATCATGACCTATGCCAGTGCAGTCTTTGCACACGCCAAGCCCCATCGCTTCAATAGAATGCAGACCCACCAGAACAAGTTCCTCTGTAGGATTACAGGCTCCCCCTGGTACGTTCGCAACGAAATCCTCCACCTTGACCTCAGGATTCCCACTATCCGCCAGTTTATGAAACGCATTTCAAAGCGTTTCTTCGAGACCGCCGCGAATCACCGCAACCCTCTGGTTGTGAAGGCCGCTAGCTTTACGCCCCTGGCTGGAGGCTTTGAGTCCGCTTAAGGCAGCCACAGGAAAGTCCGGTTAAGTCCTCAGACGACTCGAAGTCAAACGACCTCTCAAGGTCAACGAGAGGCCATACACAAAAAAAAAATAGGACATTTAATCATTTGCATACCGAAGGTCAACATGATAACATCTCTACTGAAAGCATACGGAAAAATATGGATACCAAGCCCGCACAAGCCGCTCAAGTTATTGCCTTGCTCGAAGCAGGACATAATCAAAGTGAAGTTGCTCGACGACTAAATTTGAGCCGCTACTCTGTTCGTCGTGTGTACCAGAGGTTTCAAGAGACCGGTGGCTACATTCGGCGACCAGGATCGGGCCGGCAACGCAGAACATCAGAGCGTGATGACCGCTTTCTTTCTTGTGTCGAGGTCTTTAAGAAATCGGCAACTGAATGCGGTTCAACTGGGACAAGAGCTTCGAGAAGTTCGCAATGTCAGTATAAGTCGGTGGACAGTCAGAAGAAGACTTGGTGAAGCAGGACTGACTTCACACCGCCCAGCAAATCGTCCCAAATTGAAAAACTGACATTGTATTCATCACTAGGGCGAATACCGGCCCGAGATCAAGAGGTTTGACGGCTGCACGATACGTCGAAGAAGTGCTCGAAGGACATGTGAGGCCGCTTGCGTGGCTTATGGGAGAAGATTTTCTCCCAATGCACGACAACGCCAGACCACATGTCGCTAGAACAGTTTGCGACTACATGGAAGACGTTGGAATCACCGCGAGGGAGTGGCCAGCTCGTAGTCTTAATCTCAATCCGATTGAGCATGTCTGGGATGAGCTAAAAAGAAGAGTTCGAGCACGACGCCCTGCTCCTACGCGCCTCCGAGAGCTTCAACTTGCCATTGAAGAGTAGTGGAACGGTATACCACAAGATTTCATGGTAAAATTAAAACGGTCCAAGAAAAACCGACTAAGAGCTGTAATTAAGGCTCGGGGAGGGATACACCTTATTCTCGTAATAAACAATTTGATCAATAATGTTGAGTTTGTTTTTCATTATTTCTTAAACGAAATTGGGTAATTTTACCCGTTTCTTGGGTTTTGTGCCGCAAAACCTCTAATGAGTATTTTTTTACATTGTATTTGATATCACTAGAAAGGTAATGAGGTAGACTTATAATAAGTGTGTATGTTTTTAAAATGTTTATTCAGATTCATGAAAAAAAACTGCCTTAATAAAAAAAAGTCAAGGTGTGCGATTTTATTCCCCTCAATTGTAGTTTGTAAGACAACAGAAGGTACCAGGAAGAATATTCTTATAAATAACAACAACCATGTATCTTCTTGCTCAAAAAATATGTAATTATCGAAAAGAACTACAGCAGAATGCCTAGAAGTTATTTCATCAAAATATTCTAGGTATTTCTTCCAAATTATAAGAAATTAAAATGTTTTTAGAGAACAAAGCATCAATTATTTGTGGTGATTTTAATATTATTATTTTGGAAAATAATTCAAATAGCAGTAGATTACTAAGCCTTTTTAAATCGTTCAATTTATTTAATGTTTTTACAGAACCGACTAGAGTAACTCCAACTTCTGCTACTTGTTTTGATAATGTCATCTGCGATTTTTATTATTTAGAGAAAGCCATCGTAAATTATCTGCCGTCTGATCATAGTGGACAAACGGTAACTTTTAGGTTTAAAACACCTTTACAAAAATTGCAAATACAATTTAGACCAATAACTACTGGCAAATTAAATAGATTCAATAGTACCCTAAATAATACGTTAAATGTTCTGGGCCATAATATGGATGATGCAAATAAATTTTATGAGGATTTCTTTTCATTATTCCACACTGAATTCAATAAAACTATTGAAAAGAAAACAAAAAATATTTGCCCTACATTTATATGTAGTGACTGGGCAACTAGAGGTATTACGATTAGTAGGCAAAGACTGTTCGAGCGGTATGGCCTGAAGCCTTATAATAACACTGAAACTTTCAATAAGTATGTTGCTACATATTTCATTTTTTTTTGAAATACCTGCAAAATAGCTAAAGCCCTGTACATTAGCAACAAGATCAAATCAGCAGAAGATAAAATAAAAACAGTTTGGAAAGTTATAAATGACGAAACTAGTAGGAAAACAATATGAAACACTGAATATACATTGGAGACTTCACGTGGTGCCGCAAGCTCTAACTTAGAAGTAGCTCAAGACTTTGTAAATTATTTTACTAATATACCATCTAAAACTACGGAAGCTTTAAATTCCTCATCCAAAGTATCAATTGATTTATTAAGAGCGAACGTTCTAGGCTGCTCGGTTGATTTTCAAATTAAACATATAAACCCTATGATAGTTACATTTATGATTTTCGGCAAATAAAAATCAAGTTGATCGAAGATCTTTGGGGAATGTCCGTCAAAGTTTGTACATCCATAATCAAGACCATAGCACCACACTTAGCTTTATTATTTAATATGTGTGTAGATCAAGGAGTATTCACTTTTTAAATCTGGGGATAGCAAAGACACCAACAATTATGGACCAGTATCCGTGTTGCCAGTATTCAGCAAGGTGTTCGAAAAGGTAATGCTCAATCAAATTAAATTAAAGGTAATGCTTAATCATTTTAACTTCAACAAAATCTTACACGAACAGTTTCACCAAAGGTCGTTGCACGACTGACGCTGATGTCACTTTATTAAAACACATATTTACAGCGTGGGAGGAGGCCCAAGATGCCATAGGAATTTTCTGTGACCTCTCCAAGGCATTTGACTGCGCTAATCACGAAACCTTGCTCCTAAAACTGGAGCATTACGGACTAGGTAAACTTGCGCTAAGTTTAGTTAGATCTTATTTAGAAGATAGACGGAAAAAAATCAAATTAATGGTGTGAATTCGCTTGGTATAAAAGTAAAAATGGGTGTTCCACAATGCTCGATATCAGGTCCTTTCCTCTTATAGTAAATATTAATGATATACCCCATTTATTAAAAAACCAACCACAAATGGTGTTATTTGCTGACGATACTTCTTTAATTTTTAAGATAAGTAGACGTACATCAAATCTTGACGACTTAAATAACGCCCTGCTGCAGGTACAAAATTGGTTTACTGCCAATAATTTAGTATGAATTGGGAACAAAACAAAATTCATAAAGTTTGCTTTGCCGAATGTTAAAAGTTTTATTATGACATAGTATTGAATCAAGAGCTTGAATTCGTTGATAAAACGGTTTTCTTGGGGATCACGCTCGACTCAGGGCTGCAATGGGGTCCCCATTTAACATCTCTTGCAGGACGGTTAAGTCCAGCAGCATATGCTGTAAGAAAAATCCGTCAGTTTACTAATGTAGATACCGCGAGGCTAGTCTATTTCAATTACTTTCATAGAATCATGTCTTACGGTATCTTATTATGGGGACGCGCTGCAGACATCGAGTCTATTTTTATTCTGCAAAAAAGAGCCATCAGAGCAATATATGGCTTCCGCAGGTGCGATTCTTTAAAGGAACTGTTAAAGATATTAACATCATAACCGTACCTTGTCAAGATATATATGAAAACATCATGTACGTAAGGAAAAACTTAAATCTTTTCAGTAAAAGAAGTGAAAGACACAACTATGGGACTAGAAATAGGGACCAATTGGTTCAACCGGTTTTCAGGCTGGCTAAAGTAGATTCATTATTCATGGGGTACTGTTAAAAATGTTATAATAAAATACCTCCCCACATATTCCAACTGTATAAAACGAAGTTTAAAACTTGTATCAAACGCACACTATGCAGCCAAGCATATTATAAGTTGGGGGATTACATCTCTGACAAAAATGCTTGGCTCAACGCTGGTTCTGCTCCACAAGGGCGCCTATACAATTGATTAGCATTCGGAAATATTGTTGGAGCTGCTGAAGATTGTAAAAACTATCTTTGCACTGTATAAATTCAATCTATTTATATTGTATAATTGCAAAGCACACGTATGAGCACTATGTACCTACTATAAAATTACACTTTATTGGGCACGTCTGTCATTGACTTGAATGTGCCGTGGCGGCTGACATTATGTCACGCTCACTCAAATGTCTCGCTGGTGGTGGCGAGTGTGTTGGATCATTAAGTTCCCTTCAAAATGGTTGAGCTGAATAGTGCTGATCCATACGTCATGTTCGTGAACGGGCGCCGTCAGTGGGGACTGGTCATCTCTTGGCTGCCACGGCTTTTATATTTTTATTTCCGATTTTTTGTATTTTATGTTTTTCATAACTGTACCCTAATTGCGTAATACAAAACCAATCGGAATCTGAATCGTTTTGAAACAGATTGCTAATCCATTGCTTCATAAGTTCGATAAAATTCTGCTCAACAATGTACAAAACGCAATGAATGTTGTTGAACTGTCAAAATCAAACGGATTAATCGTAATCGTTTACGAAGAGGGTGCTGCACCCTAATTGCGTAACACATTTTCGTAAACGATTACGACTAATCTGTTTGATTTTGACAGTTCAACAACATTCATTGCGTTATTTACATTGTCGAGCATATTTTTTTTTCGTACTTAAGAAGTAATGCATTAGCAATCTGTTTCAAAACGATTCAGATTACGATTGAATGTGTATTACGCAATTAGGGTGCTGGTCTTTCTACATCGTTCTCACATGTATCACTGATGTAACAAATTTTCTGTAACCATATTATTTAAAAGAGTGTCCATGGAGTTTCTTGCCCGTTCTTCTCCATAGGTACCTACTTCGCTTTCGAATGTGGCAACTAGCTTCATATTTCTGACTGACCGACCCCTTGACAATTCATTAGTGTTTGAGTTTACTTTGAGTTTGAGTTTTAATTTTTACCAATCTTCCTTCAGCCAAAATTCAGCCTAAATTGTTAATTTCATAATGGTAACCTATGCTACCATCTATGTTCTTTTTTAAGACTATTTTTTTTTTCGAGTTGAGACCCCATGAGGCCATGACCAAGTTTACTTATGTACACATCTTTTTTGCTTAACCTTGACTCTCCCTCAAGTACCTGTTTATTTGTGAATTAGAGGACTTCTGTAATTATATTTTATTTGTTTAATTTTTAACTTTATTCAAGGCAGGTGTTTTTATTAGTAAGAAAACTTATGACCACTTCAGTTTCCTTACAAATAAAAATGCGTGTTCCAAAATAAAATGATAAAATTTTGTAATCATTACCTACGTTTTAAAACCCATAATCATTTTGAAACTCCCGCCATCGCGCTCAGCACCGTACCAAGTTTTCGTGGGCTGACTTTAGATGGCGCTAGTGAGAAGTGTTTTCCTTTTTTTTTGTTTGAAGTTGTCATTCTTCTCCGTTAGGAGAATTAATGTTCTGTGCTCTCCCTCGACTGAACAAAAAAAGACTGATGTATTATGAAATCTATTAGCAAAGAATAGACACTGGTTTGCAAATTAGGTACCTACTAAGTTTTCCTCGTTTCAAACTCTGCTGAGTGCAGCTTTTAATTAGTAAACACCTCCAAAAGTCGCCAGACGGTCTTTGACCTGCCTTGAACAGCCCTGCTTTAGCAGCCTTGAAAACCATGAAAACGACACCGATAAAGAAAATTTTGAATATTTCCCAAACGTCATCTTGAATTTTCATTTTGACCCTATTTTCGTTAACAGCAAACTTGAAAACCATGAAAACACCCATTTCGAAAATTTGCTAATAACCGATGGGATCATCTTGAAGTTTGATATTGTGTTTTTTTGTCGGCGACCTAGAAAACCACGACACCCATGTTGAAAATAAATAAATTAAAAAAAACAAAACAGGGGCGCGTACACTTTTGATGCATTAAATTTAGCTTAAATTGGACATTGGTGCCGATTCTGTTGTCACAAACGCCTGTAGCTACTAGACTAAGGCCGCGTTCCGAATTGCGCTGTAATCGATTTGAGCGCGCTAACACCCGTTCGGAGTTAGCGTGAGCGCTATAACGATGTCCCGTGAATCGTCATAGATGACGTCATGATATGCGCCATCTTGCGATCACGCCGACCATGCCCTCTAATAATTGTTGACAGCTCTCAGCTGTCATAATCGTGAAACTTAAATCAGAGCGCAAATTATCAATGTGAGTGTGTCAGCGATTATGGTCTAACTCGGAATGCACCCTGAAAATCACCAACAAAAAAAAAACGGTCAAATGACGATTTTCCATTCTGAAAATTGACTCAATATTTTAGTTTGACAGAACTAAGATGGCACTGAGATAATGGCGAAAATTTGTCATTCTGAATATAACGTTTTTCATCTAAAAATTTCATTGTTTAAATCTTTATTTAATAAAACATGATAGTGCCGTTAGTTTCTATATTCATAGGCCACGCGCCAAAATATACATTAAAAATAATGAAAATACATGTACTTGCACTACTAAAAATACAAACCTAAAAACGCCCCCGCTCCGCTCCTTCATCGTATAGTAAGAGAAATGGGCTTAAACGTAAAAGAACCACCAAGTGGGACTTCTATTAAACGCATGAGGACATGCTAATGCAAAAAAAAATTGTGCGTAAAAGGGAGACGTAGGCCGCAAAGGCCTACGTCTCCCTTTTACGCACAATTTTTGACAATGACAATGGTGCCGATTCTATTGTACACCGAACTAAACTATCACTAAAATTCCTTACTTTTTACTATGAAAATCTTGAAGCTATTCTGCGAAAAATAATCTTTAAATTAAAAAATAATTTTGACACAACTATAATCGAATTTGACAATCGCGAGTCCACGTGTCATTTTTTTTCTTTTGGTTTCGCAACGTCTTTGTTAGAGCCGGAGGCAGCCTGGGGCAGCCTCGACGTGTTTTATATGGAAGTTTTGACTTTTTGTGTGGAAAATATAAAATAAAAATATCTAAATGTAGAGATTTGGTGGTTTCACGGTTACAAAGGGGGTCGAAATTTTCATTATTTTTGTGATAGGACACACCGTTTTCGAGATATGAGCAAAAAAAGATAAAGAAAGTTAAACTACCGTTTTTGCACGTCTGAAGTCGAGGTGTTGGTGTGAATTTTAGTCCACGCCACCTTATTTTATTCCACACCTTTTTAATCGCGATTAAAAATAGTCAGATTCATGTTCAGATTTAGTTAGACAATCAAATTTTTAGTAGAAAAACGTAAAATTCAGAATAGCAAAATTGCCATTTTCACTAAATTAATAACTCAGTGCAATCTTAGTGCTGTCAAACTAAAATATAGTTAAGTTGTGTCACTATAGTAAATTTCAGAATGGAAAATCGTCATTTGACAGAATTAAACCAAATTTTAGTGATTTTTAGTCTAGTTTAGAGGCATTTGTGACAAGAGAATCGGCACCAATAGCTAGTTATGTGGAATATATAGTACATACTAATTCCATGAATAGAATTGTTACTTGAAAATAGTTTAGTAACTTTTTGATACAACACTAGATAAATGTTGCTAGCAATATAAAATGCACGAGTCATACTTCCATATTAATTTTCATGGTTGGCAACACAACAATTTTAAATTGACGAATCGTAGCGTTCTCTAGCAAGAGCCAAACAAACCCATTCCGACCGATGTGCTTGTCTGTCGCTTTGTCAGGTGTAAGATGCGCGTCTTCCTAATTTTACTATCGGATGTTTGTGTATGAAAACAAGTGTGAATACATGTTTTCCTGAAATAATGTGCGCTCAAACGGCTTAGTGACAAATTAAATCGAAGAACCAATAATATTTTATGTCCATTTAAGTGATAAAACGACCTTTTCCCCCGTGTCTAAATAACGAAGAGGGCATTCATGTTTATAAATATTGATTTGTTACATATCGTGATTTCTATCGTTTTTATTGTGTCTCAAAACGTGAAGTGAGATGTAGGGAATATAATAACGTGTAAAATATCCTTATTATACGAAAATGCAACAGATAGTCCAAACTTACATGGACGCGATCGATGGTGTAATTTCGTGTTTGATTTGATTGTGATAAAAGTGTGTTTATGACAATGGAGGGGACTACAGAGAAGGATTGTTCACCGTTATGGAATCTGTACCAGCAGATCGGTTCCGACATGAAGGTAGGTCACATTGGCTGATTTTCTTTGTACACGCAAAGCTAGAACCGGTCGCGCGCTCCACATTTCGCTAGGAAGTTGTCCCGGTAATCTGTTGGTGCTGAACCAATGTTTGACGCTCCGATAAATACTGACGATCAGTTATTCTGAGCGATTAGCTTGTTTTTTTTTTCTGTGGGTAGTTCTTAAAAATAGTCTAGATATTACTTGCGCTTGCTCAATATCTGAAATCTGTGCTACAATTCGACAAATAAATAATCAACAGTATGAATTTTAGTTTTTAATGATTTGCTTTAGACAAAGTACATTCGAAAGTCTCAGAATTTTACCTGTAATTCCTTTAGAAGGCAATATACAATCACAATAATTTATATTCACCAATGTAAAATTCCTACATTTATATCTGTAATTTTTAAGGTGTCCATACTAAAGAGCATTCTACCTACCTATTCACCAGGCTTGATAAACAATATTCTTACCTCCAAATTGCTTTAAAACTCCCTAATCATGGAGAAATACATACTAAATAAAATAAAATCTTAATTAAATAATAATGCATAGAATGTTTTTCAATAATATGAAATTAAATATACTGTAAACATTTATATAATTTTAACTTTAATATTATAAATGCCAAAGTAAGCTTGTTTGTTTATTTGTTACGCTATCATGCTAAAACATCTGAATGGATTTGGATGATATGTGGCACATGGGTAGACCATGACCAGTTGTGCAATTCTGTAACCATGTCACTGAACACCTAGGTGAAGTGTGTGTGGAGTGAGCTGTTTAGATGCTAGGGAATGAACAAGATGGGATGACACTTACAGCTCACTCCACGCAAGTCGAACCCAGGACCTCATGCTCAGCAGTAGCTCTTGCAACTACAAGACCAACGAGGCAGTCAAAAATCATACTTTTAAATAAATAAATAACAGTTACTATCATTTTAACAAATATTACCACAATAATTATTGTTATATATAATTAGAGTGTCTGTCTGTAATGTCAAAATAACAGCTATTTACTAAATGCATATTCTGAAAGTATATACAGTATATAATATGTATTTTTTATTGTCCATCTGTCGTTTTGAACCGGCTGATCTCCGAAACGGCTGGACTGATTTCGCCGGGACTTTCACTAGCGGATAACCTATGCTAAAATTCGCAACTTAGGCTACTTTTATTTTAATAAAATATTAGGTTTACGAGCAAAAAAATTAAACCCATGAAATCCAATTGTTTTCCGATACGCGAACGAAGTCGCAGGTACAGTTTGTAAGTATTTAAAACATAAAATACAAACATAAACTCACATTGTAACCATATTTGCATGAATAGGCAGTTCCTAAAGCTTGTTTATTATTGCATTAGGAAATGTGAAATCTTTAATTTCCGAGTACATATTTAGTTGTTATTAATTTTTATCAACCCTGCAAGACTGTTATGAGTACCAAGGTCTTCAATATAATATTCAATGTCAACACAAAGTCAAAGTCAACATTTTAAATCACCATAGCAAATTACCATTAATTAGTTAATCAAATAAAGCTGGTTTGTATGCCTGTCAGACATTCACAAGCTGAAGTAATAGCTAATAATATAAATATTGATTTAATACATTTTTATGGGTTGCCTGTGTCAGCCTTTAAAATATGTAGGTAACATATACATCAACAAGAATACATTATGATTGTGTACTCCGTATTCTATTCTAAAGTATCAACGTGTGGCCACAAAACATACCTACTTAAATTGTGCACTTCATTGTAGCTACACATTCTTGCATTATTATGAAACTAAGGTTGTACACAATTAAATGAATTCATGTTGATGTATTACTTACATCTTTCTGACACAAGGCCTTCATCACCCTGGTGATTTTAAAGAGAAGGAAGAAAACATGTTTAATTACACAGACTTAGGTACACAATAGATATTGAAGTAAAGTAAAAAACCTAAACTTAAATAACAAAAACTGTTGTGTTCTGCACGACCTCCTGACGTAGGTTTTCAACTGGACCTTAAATCTCTAGTGTACAAGAAGATCATAGATTTTGGAAAACAACTACCTATCCTTTGATTGTTTTTAGTACATTACACCAAATGACTCGAGCCGCGAGCACAGCTAGTATCATAATCAGCCTTATGTTCCCACTGCTGGGATAGGTCTCCTCTCTATGAGAGGGAGTAGGCCGTAATCCACCACGCGGGCCCAGGGAGGCGTTATTTTCTACGAAATCGGTTAAGTTATTGGTAATTTGCGGCATATTTTCGAAAGTCTTTAGTATCTTACCAACACCATTGAAATGATTGAACAATACGGTCGTTTGTCAAAATCTCCGCGAAAGCTATGCTGAGAACGAACATCGACTTGAAAGTAAGCTTTACTGAATACACTTTCAAGATCGAAGTTTCTACTCGCTTTAATAAAAGCTAGAGAAACGCCAATAACTTTATTGCAGTTTTTCATGAGCTTAAATTATGTCGTAGGTAGTTCCATGGTAACTGTGATAATATGTTTTTTTTTTTTCAAAACGACCCATTTAAACGGTTCGCCGTTAGTCTTAACTGCTGACCTCCGACTTGGCTCATGTGGACTAACTGCTAAGACCTTGGCAGAGATTATGAGTTGCAGATTTTCAAGTCACGGGTAAATCGGGTGAATAAATTCGCTGTTGGGCTAGCTGCCTTGGTCCTATGTCCAACAGTGGACGTCTGTCGGTTGACTGATGATGACGATGAACTCGGATCAGTTCTTTTAACTTTAAAAGCTCACTTACAGACTACGAAAGGCTGTTTCGTAGAGAATTTGAGGTGTATGATGTCTTCACAAAATATCTCGTGATAGGTTAAATCGACCTTCCTTTATATGATCTCTAGGTTTTTACGGTAGTTCCGAAGTACTTTCGTCACCATAACCTTTTACGATCACATTCACACTTTATTTGAGTGTCTTTTCTGCGTGTTATGACGAAAAACATTCAGGTTTTCGTCAATCATGACCGTCGTTTTAATTATAATTTTTGATCCTTGGTGCTATGCTACTTACGTTTGTAGACGCAGTAACTGGGTTGTAGAGATCAGCTAGGCAGTCGCTTCATGTAACATTCAGCTGCATCTAGACTGAAAGCCGATCCTTACACACCTAGTATGGAAAAGGTTTGGCTTTGAAGTTTCTGGACCTGAGGACCAATGGGTGTTTAGTAGGTATTAGAGCAACTACACAACGCTTTGTTTTATTGTATGAAGTCGCGTTGTATGAAGACGACAGTAAAAATAAACCAGTTAAGGCGCAATACATACAAGGACTTTTTGCTAATCAAATGCAGTTGAAGTGTGGCCTGCATTTTAATCTGGCCATTAAAACTCAACGTTCGTTAAATGCTAGACAGGTATCGGAATACGTATAAATCTTAGATCATCACGATTATAACAGTTGATGATGTTGCTGTTTGTTAAAGACTGTAATAGACTAAGTGCCGATTTCACCAATAAAACTGAATACGTTCAGCACATAGAAAACGCGTTCAAGCGCTGTCAGTGTCAATATTCCATAGAAAATAATGACACTGACAGGTCTTAAACGTAGTTTATGTGCTGATCGCGTTCAATTTCATTGGTAAATCAGCCCTAAGTGCTAATTTCATAAATTAGGTTTAAGGGCTGTCAGTGTTAATTTTCCATAGAAAATAATGACATTGACAGCCCTTAAACCTAGTTTGTGTTGATCGCGTTTAGTTTCATTGGTGAAATCCACCCTAAAGATTCGTGCACAGTGGCGCTCCGCGACAGCTTGACACAAAGGCACCGCGTATCGCGCGACGAGCAGTGACTTAGTGTCGCGATGTTGCGTCGCGCCAATTTGTGGGAGCCTTAAAGAAGAGCCCAGTATCATAACTATATTTAAAGCAGGAAAACCAGGACTCATTAAGTTTTCTTGAAAGTAGGAAGATCATCAAAATTGGTTCAAGTAGTTTTTGAGAAAATCGTAGACACATGATAATGATACCGACTTCACAATATGTACAACACTTACGGGGTATGTTAATTGTGTGAAACGAAATACTTTTTATGAGGATTTCCATACAAAAATACAAAATAAAGTAAGGTGGGGAAGCCGACGTTTAATCGTTCGAATTAATTTGAGACTAGCAAGCTATAAAAATATGCATATTCAGCCTATAATGTTCTCACTGCTGGGACACAGGCCTCCTCTCGGTGAGAGGGAGTGGGACGTAATACACCACGCGGACTCAGTGCGGGTTGGTAGATGTCACATGGCTTCGAAGTTTTGGTTCCAGGGCATGCCGGGTTCCTCACGATGTTTTCCTTTACGGTTTTGAGAGCAGCGGTGATTAAATAATTTACTCATAGTAAAGCGCCTGTCTCGTCGCGGCCGTTACCACTGGTTAAGCTTAGAATACCCCTAAATCACCTAATCAATCCTTATTAAAATTCGCAAAACATACTGAAGATGATCATTGACTAGAAATAAATATGCTGTAAGTGGTGTGATGAAGTCAGATATTCCTATTTAGTAATTTGCAATAGTTAAATCACCGGCCAAGGTTATCGAAAGGTTAAGTTGAAATTACTAAGAAAACAACTAAACGCGGGTTCTGCGATTGCTGCAATGAATCATGACCTGGCTTGCATCAGCGTTTGGGCTAAGTCTTTTGGTTTGCAAATTAACCCAACCAAATCCCAGGCCATGATCATAGGTAGCAGATTCGTTCGCAATGCGGCGGATGTTACACACCTGATGCCTTTATATCTCGATGGTGTTCGCATTGACTATACCGAAACCGCTAAGGATCTGGGTGTAGTTATTGACTCCAATCTTTCTTGGCGTGCTCAGGTCAATGAGGTCAGCCGAAAGGTACATTTCTCCTTTCATTCGCTGAAATGTCTTCAAAGTCTCCTACCCTTGAAAACTAAAATTACTTTGGCACAAACACTTATTCAGCCGATTATAGATTATGCAGACGCCTGCTACCTGGATGCTACTGAGGAGCTATTAAACAAGCTTGAGCGCTTGCAAAACCTGTGCATTCGCTTTGTTTTCGGTCTTCGAAAGTATGACCATGTTTCTCACCTTCGCAAGGAACTCAAGTGGCTCCCAATCCGTCTTCGAAGGAACACTCGGATTTTATGTCTCCTCTTCAATATCTTACACAACCCGTCTTATCCTTCCTACCTGCGTGAGCGTTTTTCTTACGCTCGCTCTAGCGACGCACCGTGTAGATCGCACCTTAGATCCCTCCTTAAATCTCATCCTCATAAAACAAGCTACTATTCTTATTCCTTCTCTGTCCATGCTGTAAGATTGTGGAACTCACTTCCGCCTAGCATTCGTGATTTAAAAACTATTTCCCTATTCAAATGTCGATTAAAAGAGCATTACCTTTCCTCTTAACTGTGAGTATTTATTTATGTATATGTAAATAATACATATGTTTTATATATATATATATATATATTTGCGTTATTTTAGTTTTAGACTTCACATTGTTCATGTTTTTCTCTTCTTGTTTTCACACACTATTGTCTACATTTCTTTTTCAATTCTCCTTTCGCAGGTCTGCTGGAAGAAATTTCTTAAGAAATAAGCAGTACCTTTGTACTCAAATTCTAACTATGACGTGTCCCTCTGTATTTTACTGTGTGTACATAAATAATAAAATAAATAAATAAAATAATTTTTTTGCTAGCGAGTAAGTACCTAAATAAATAGTGGGCAATAGAATTAGTTCTAGCCAATGGTACAAAATAAATGTTACACGGCAGGCAAAAAATGCAATAATTAATAAATACAGCCATTAAAAGTAAATCTTGTAAAGTGATGTCAACTTAATAGGAAATTCATTTTAGTCTTTTCAAACAATCACAAGAACTAACTGAAATAAAGTTTTGACAGCAGTTTTTCCGGTTCAAGATCAGGCATCCAAAGACCTGGAATCAAATCTGCAAAAAAAAGAGTGAGCAATGTTGAACAGCCCAGTAGGAGCAGATCACCAGTAAGAAGGTTCAACTAGATTGCAATCGAGCACTCTCTTGGAAGCTAATCCTGATTATGATGTTTCGCGGACGAATGTAAAAAGATCATGTCAATATGTCTGGAGTACTGTGAGATGAACGTATAGTATTTGTCTTTAACTTATTATCCGTTTTAACAATGTTAAATAAATACAATAAAGCCGTTAAATAAATGACACCGACGGTTTCAGATCGATCCAGTGTAGTGCATAGCAACCGGAATAAGTATTGTTGATCGACTTTAACTCTTTTAGCGCGCCATAGCACGACAACCATAGAAACGAGTTTTGTCGACAGAAAAATAAATATTCAATTTTGTCTATTCCATGTGTTATTTTGTCTATTCTTCTGTCGACAAAAGTTGGTAGTTCAGGAAGTTATTAGCTAATAAATCGATCGTCGAACTGATCATCGTTCGTCAATCGAGCGTTCATCGATCGACATATTATTGCGGTGATGCTATACGGCCGGGTAGTGTGGACTACACGGCCGTTTAGCTCAAGCTTTCTTTGTGCTGATAATTCTGCGTCACACTGTAGGTACTCGTACAATTCAATGTATTATTTTTAATTGACCGATAAACCCAACGACATTAGGTGTTCGCGCCGGATATCAGTTTCCTCTTGAATTTTAAATACTTGTCACTAATTAGTGTCGGCGGTAAGCTGTGAATTAAAACCGTCATGTCATATTAATAAAAATATGTTTGTATAAAAGCTCCTTCAAGTAGGTAATTGAAATATTTACTTAAAGAATATTAGTCCGTTTAACGTTTTTAAAACTGCTTATAAATATAACCATATTTAAGAATTAGGTTAAAAGTTAAAAAAAAAAGAATATCTAGTCTGTACTTTCCCACTGCTGGGTAAAGGCTTCCCTCTCCCTTTTCCACACACTGTGCTTCAGTTCTTAAGATAAGAGTCAAGCTCGTCTCCCACCTTCTCCTGAATTGTCTGACGCCTAGCAGAGCAATGCAAATGTTGGGATAAACCCTTCTTTGATTCCATCTCTTTCTGATTCTTCATCACTTGTAATGCCGGGTTCGAAACACCCTAATTAGTCTTCACCGTGGTAGCGAGCAGGGCTCTGGCCTAGATGCGCTAGACGTAAATTAAACCCATATCAATGAAACCGTGGGACCTGAGGGCCTGGACAAATGGCATTCGCTTCGGAGCGATTCTATTTCTACAATCGCTATGACCTGTGATCACATGCCATTTCGATAGCTTATGTAAACCCCATATTTGGCTTTTCTACTAGCGTCATCATTAATTGAATGTTACAAGTGTTACTTTGTCTAGGCCCTCTGTGCACTATTTCCCATGCAGAGTATGCATTGGAAACCATAACAGTTCATAACGATAACAGTTCATGTGATCACGGAGGACTTATCTGATGATGCAGATTTGGACAGGGAGCGTAGGGCGATGGCGGTTCGCTGCAATATGGTAGCCCGCAGGTTTGCACGCTGTAGTGGGGCTGTGAAGGTGTATCTTTTTAAGGCCTACTGCCAAACCTTCTACACGTGCAGCTAGTGGGTGAAGTATACTCGGAGGGCCTACAACGCCCTACGCGTTCAGTATAACAATGGATTTAGGATGTTGATGGGGCTTCCGCGCTTCTGCAGTGCCTCGCAGATGTTCGCGGAAGCCCGTGTTGATGATTTTCATGCCATAATGAGAAAAAGGGCGGCGTCAATAATGGGTAGGTTGCGCGGAGGCTCCAACAGCATCCTAAAAACATTATTTGACAAGGTGGACAGCCCCTTTATTAGGCACTGGGTGCAGAGGCACGTGCCAACTTGTGTTGAGCCACGTAGGTATTAGTTGTTGTTAGGTTAGGTTGTAAGTTTTACTAACATAGTTTTTAAGTCGTTGTTACTAATACTATATGGATTGTGTGTTAACCAATGTATGATCCGAAATAAACGCAATAATAATAATAACAAGTAACTTGAGTGGAGAATGCTTGGACAACATACACATTCACACATGGATGAATAGTTTTTTTTTTCGGATCATGATTTACTTATTAGGTAAGTACCTACGAATCTGTATTTTTTTCTTTTTTTGCCCATAATCTCCAATGACAGTATTAATTTACGAGACGTGAGAAATTATTAATAGGAACTTCCAATCGTCTGAATATTTTAATTACGTATTAGGCAAAACTGACTTCCAATCTTCTGAATATTTTAATTACGTATTAGGCAAAACTGACCTGGCATGGCATGTGCATTTTTTGTTTTGGAATGTTTTCTTGTGATCGTTATTCTTGAAAGAATCAGAAAGTTGAGTGGACAGGCAGTGACATACAGATCGTAGTTGTAGGTACTTAAATAACTCAATAGGGCATTGGTTGTTTTCTGGATAAGCACCTGAGAATGCATCTACAGTTACATGGTGTAAGCATTAATCAAGTAGGAAAGCTTTATCGGCCTAGCACAGTTGTTTGTGTAGTTAAAAACACTGACACTGGTTTATGTTGTTTGTTCATGATGCAAGTTACTTGAGCGTGTAAACAGGGCTTCCTGCGCGGTTTTTACATGAAGTGGTGTTGGTTGGCAAATAAGCAGGTGGTCTCCACCACATTGCCATCCTAGACATATAGCTGTAATGTCTCTTGGGCTTGTAATTACACCATCCCCAGCAACTTCTCCAAAGTTCTTAGGATCTACTTCCAAGATCTTCTAAGACCCTTCATAGGTTTACATTCCTAAAGAAGACCTTTTCTTTTTAAAATTTACAAACAGTTCCTATAAACGATTTCATACATAGCCATTCTCTAACAGGCTGTGTCCTAAACACAAAACCATTAGTGCTTTCCGTTGTAACCAGACTATGACTGTACGTGTATCAACGTGAATTCTTATCTAAATGGTATTAATTTCTATCTGGTATGATAGCAATTGATTTAGTATTTTTTTAATCTCTGTAGTCGTTCTGTTTTACAATCTAATATATACAGGTATATATGTAGGTTGGAAGTTTTCGCAATTTGATGGACATGCTTCTGATATCTTGCAAAGAAAGCATTTCGATGCAAAGAACTTGCGTCCTCATTGGTCTTCGGACTCGTGGTGTGGTGATCAGTAGGTAAACTTGACTCTGTGCACTTTTCTTGTGCTTAAATACATGTATAAATAAATACCCTCTAATGTTTGGCTAGCGAGACATCATCTTCACTCGCATTTACGTCTCTTTGTCCACCTATGCGAATGTCTACATAGTGAAATCACAAACGCTTCTTGGCAACGTTTTCCACCAGACATGGGCTGAACGATAATTGCTCATATCCTGGTAAAAGGAAAAACCAGCCAGTTTGGTACAAGTAAGACAATTCACCCAGTTTTCGCCGGACGTAGGTACTCATGTGCTACATCGGAAGTTGCGAAGGTTCTTTTAAGAGGGTGCCATAAATTGGTTTCTCGAAAGTTTTTCTTAAAGTAGGTACACAAGAACAGCTATATTTTACTCGTAATTGCCATAATGAAGTATTAATCCTTACTAACGAAACGGCTATTGTGTTCACAGTTCGTTCGTTCCGTGAGGAACAACAATTAAGATGTAACACCGTGGCACAACATAGTTTTATTTTTATTCATTTCGCCTTAATGTTTCGCAATACGACTTTTTAAGGAGTTTAACTCCCATGTGATAGAAGGAGAGCCAATTGCTAAGAACCTAGCAAAAATCCAGACACCAGGCTGAGAATGGAAAGTCCTGTGCTCGACCCTATGCTCAGCAGTTGGGTCTCCTGCCTTCAAAATCAGTCCATTAAATTCACCTTCTTCAGTTCGTAGGCAAATATTGTACGTATCAGTTAAGAGTAATAAACTTTGTATATATTGATTGTATAAACAGCACATAAATGGCATGTTGTTCTATTTCGGCTATGTGTGGGATTTTATGTTCCGTTCCAAACTTAAGTTTTAGAGACGTTTAATAGTAATTGGTCTGAGGAACTTTCTACATAATTTGCCGTAATGGTATCCGGTTTTCTTAAGAATTTGGTACTGTGTTGTTTACGCAACCACAGTCCAATTGTATACTAATATGATGTGACAATGGAGCTTTCTGATTGGTCTGAAGGTATTCCAATTTGCCGTACTTGTTGTCGCTAATTTTGCATCTTGTTAGAAAATTTTGTACTCTGAAACGACGCTGTGATAAAAAAAATACCACAGGTAATAAATTCATCAACCTTGGTAAAAAAAAAGAATGCTAGTGGTTTCTGGGTGGCGTGTCTAGACCCTTCCAGAGGTTTTTTTTTTTTAATACTCTGCAAGTTATGCGGAAACGTATCAGGGTTGTTGTCTTTAAAAATCGATTTACTGAACTAAACTCATTACACTGTGATATCATCAAAAACCCTCCCCTTAACAAAACTCGATGTATGTACAAAACGTATTATTAACGGAGAAATAAATTATACATCGCACGCTCTATTTACTATAAAAACAGTTGCTTGTTGGCACGTTACATTAGTTATTGGAGTCGTTTACTGTTGAAACAGTCTAATTGGGACCTGAATTAATTGCGTTAGACTTGCACTTCCTGGAGCTGTCGAGAGACTTCAATTTTGACTTTACCTTAGACTAAACAAACCTTAGAAAAATTCAAAGGTACTGCTGGCTGCTGCTGATAGCAGCAGCCAGCAGTACCTTTGAATTTTTCTCTATTAATAAGGGTTTTGTATGTACATAAATAAACTAGACCTTTGGCATTACTGACAACTTTCGAGGGCGTCAACTTATGGCTTACACACTGGTACATACATACGGTACACAGGGTAGGGTTCCCATGGTGTTTCCATGTCCGAGCGCGTATGTTGCGTACGAGTGGATAGTTGAATCATTTGTTAACCTAACTGCTCAGGAAATGCCAGCAATGCTGTGGTGTTCCTGGCGTACGCTCGCGGAGTGCCTGGGTTGCCGAAGAGCGTCAACTGACAAGCTTCTTTCGTGAGGATACTAATACGGGGATAGTTCATGTTGTGAAAATAAAGAAGTCCCTAAACATCATCATTATCACTATCCACATCCCGACTTCACCCACTGCTGGACGTGGGCTTCTCTTTGCTGGTGCCAATGCCTACACTCCTGTGCCAGTCATATAGTCCATCCGCGATGGCAACAATGTCTTCCGTCACTGACCTGGCTGACCACTGCTGTCAAACTGTAGCATGTATGAAATTCAACTTCGCATCATGGATATTCACTGTATAATTTTCGTTGAGGTCGATCGTCGGCGATTATTAAAACCTTCCAACTGTTTTCGCGTCAATCAAAGTACGCCCACCGAATATTATGATCACATCAATTACGTTACCCTTTTAATCACCTTCAAATAGTTAACATTTTCGATACCGTACCTCAAACTTTCTTCGCTCAATACTGCTCCCGTGTCACCTCGACCTTTCGGAGGGCAGAGCTGAAGGGCACACGATGTATTGACTGTCCAGCCATCGGTTGCGTCAGTCTCGTCGGGATAGCATTAAATCTTTAGGAGATTTCAAATCTATTATGTCTAAGAAATGTTTCAACGCTTAACATAGGGATGATGACTTATGTTATATATATGTTCGTAAAACTAATATAATTTCAAAGATGGCATAGTAAAAATGAGATCGTTTTTTTTATATCGACGTAAGTCTTGTATGAAGAAGATACTTATAAGTTTTTGGAGGGGATTATTCCCGTCCTGTCGCGTCCTGTTGTATAAAGTTAAACAGTCGTGAAGTCACTTCTACGATAGTGTTGTCCTTGTCTAACCCTTATTTTAAAACGTTTATAACTTTGCAATCTTTTAAGCTTTTACACTTTTTATAATATTGTTTGTACTCTTTGGAAACAAAAATTTATTTGAGAAATAAATGAAAATATTGTCCTCATCCCTATTTTCTAGAAAAATATGAGTCTACAGTGCTTTCTTTTTTATTGATCGCAGCTTTTGTGTTGAGTTGACTTTTCATGAAGAGAGCATAGGTTTTAATGATGAACCCTTACGGTGACTTACTTAAAATAGAGTTATTTTAAGTCGCCGTAAGTTTCAGGCTGTCACTTTAAGATCAGAAAAAGTTTTAAGAACGGCTTAAAACTAAGGGTTGAGTCGCCGTAAGTTTCAGGCTGTCACTTTAAGATCAGAATTTTTTTTAAGAAAGGCTTAAAACTAAGGGTCTTTGGATATGACTTTTAACTGAATAATCCTTCTTGAACTAGAAATCATTGAGCAAAGAACTGGCTATGTTAACGCAATTCTGCGCAGCAACCAAGACGTTGATTCAAGCGGATCAAAGGACCATCTTGGCGTAATACTTTCATCGCATTTTACGACACCAACGGCAAGGCAGCGAGTGGCAACGAGTGGATTATTCTCTTCAGGGAAGAACACTTTAAAAATACAACATTTTTATTTTCTTTATCTTTATTAAATGGCCACGCGGACGAGGTGAAGCGTTCGCCCGTTTAGCGATAGCGGAAATACCGGGTCCAGGACGCGCTAGCCTAATAATATTCTACGGAAATATCAGTCGTATGTCGTGGATAGTTTATTTTAATAGGCAGTTAAACACGTGCCTACAAGAGTGATTGGATAGCTGAAGCTTTTATAGGGTTATCAACTAACTACCTACGTCGTCTGTCTGTCCTTCTGTCTATCACAGGGCTGTATCTATTTAACCGTATTAGGTAGGTAACCAGGTGTCCGGGTGCTTTATCATGGCAAATTATAATAGAAAGAAGGCCACCTTGGTGGTACAGAATCTTTAAGTGCGCTAGTCCGACTCGCATTTGCTCAGTTGCAGTTGCTCAGGCTGGAATGATGAGTAATTTTTATAGGAGGACGATCGGAAGAATGTAATTGAGACATGTAAAAATGAAGAGTACTTACTTTCTTATGGAAACAGAGGAATTCATACAATTCAGTGTCGTAGTTTAGGCTTTAGTTCCTAGGTATCACGGGAGTTTTCGTTAAATAAAGCTCTGATACGTGAATTAAGAACCAAATTTGGAAACAGTTCGTGAAACACAAAATACAAATACTAAACACAAAATAAAAATTTAAATAACAATAATTATAGTGTGGTAATTTCAGATTTTCTAATGAACCTTTAGGGACAAGTGGCAGAGAGTACAAAATGTTTTAACATACCTAATAAGAAAATGTTTATAATAATAGACCAACATTTACAAAACTAGAACATTGCATAAAAGTATTATGAACATGGAATATACAGCGGATATGGATAATACAGCGCTTGAGTTGTAGCACGAAATAGCTAGTAAATAATTAGTAATTAGATTATATATTTTTAATTAGATTTCATCACCGAACGACGCATGTTCATAAGTCAGGGTCACCCGATTATAAAAAGGGCTTTAGGGGGAATTCAATTGTATAATGTTTACGTCCGAAATGTATCCGCTTTTAATTATCTTTTTCACCTACGTTATTAATTTATTGATTTATCCTCCTACTGGAACGCCATACAGCAATTACATCAACAGAGAAAAAAAAAATTTCATTAGCTGTTTTTCATTCATCCTATGCGCGGTGGACATCGAACAGGCGGGGATAGAACATGCACGCTCACAAGCGTCAAGACACTTCTCCATAATTCCATTACTCCATCCATGTTGCGCACATTCTTTGCGATTTTTGAGGCTCAATGAATTTTTAAAATTAAATACATTAAAATTGCTACAAAGGAAAAAAAAAAACCTTGTCTTGTCCTGCCTGACAGTTATCTTAAGCAATAATGTGTATGCACTGCATCAGAATTTAATTTCTTACTGAGCTCCATCAAGCAATTGATTTATGGTTCGCCCCGTTCTTCCCCATACGGCACATGCTCTTCTCTTCCATCTAACGAAGATGCTCATAATTACTTTATATCTTTTTGTACCACGCTTGGCTTGCAACATGTAACTGGTTGCAAAACTCACATAATTCATTTAATTGGTTCACTAAACGTGTTTTATCCATCCACTTTTTGTCAGAGGTAACCAGTTCTAATCGCAAATTTTACGTCAATTTACGATACAGTGTCGAAGGATATTTGGAATAATCGTTTTTGCTATCATTAATTCATGTTGCCTCTATTAGTCGTTTTTCGGTCGACAAACCTTGCTGCGCAGTTATTACCGTTTTTATGAGGATTTTACGTCCAGAAAATATAAATTTGTCTAGATTTAAATTAGCTGATTGTTTCATGGTTTTGTTGGCTTCTGGTCTGATGGTTCTCATTACGTGTTTGGTTTGAGTTATGCCAGATTATCTGATGATTTAGAGATCGTTAGGACATAATTGTTTTTGACCGTATACCTACTGATGTTTGTAGTTTTGTATATACATATTGTATATGTTTTATCAACATAGCTCCTGTCTTCCATGAAATCCTCATTTCCTGCCTACCATGGGCATGCACTATGTTTGACATGTTTTAAAGTTGTGCACGTCTATTACAGAGTTGAACTCCGCCTATATATCATAAATATGCACCTTTGACAATTATGTCTACGCCCCCTCTCAAGAACATGGCAAACGGTACTAAATCATTGAATATGATGTCATAGATGTTTCGAAATAGGTAATTTTATAATGAAAAAGAAGCACACACCCTGGATACATTTTGTTTCCATGCCACTGAAGACTATGAATATGTGTTTTGAAAAAAAAGGGTGTGTTTAAATATCGTACACCAAAAAAATATAGACGGAATTGTATTAAGGTCCTTTGGGTCGGTTTTTTTTTGCAGACGTTTAGTTATAATGAGAAACTGCAGAATTCGAAACTTATAACGTAACGTAGCGATCTAAACAATATCAAATCAAATCATTTATTCGCATAGAATGCAGGTATTGTACAATAAAGTTGTTATAATAAATATAGTGAGCCGGGTACATTCTGCCTGAGTTTTGGCATGCAAAATTTAACAATGTCATTATCAATAAGCATTTAAGCATAAAATTATGAAATAGAGTGGTACCAATAAATTATTTAAATAAGTCAGAAGTGTATAAAACAATTTCAATAATATTAAACTGTTGAGATGTCACACATAGTCATAAAAAAAATCGTTTAACGTCGAATAACATTTCTGAATCAAAAAAACCTTATGTTTGTTTTTAAATTGTTGAAGGGTGTCACTTTTTATGCTGTCCGGTAGTTTATAAAATATTATTGGGCCCATGCAGAAAACACTTTTCCTAAGTAGTGCTGTTTTATAGCCACCGATAGTTAAGAGGTTTTTGTATTGACTTCTCACAGGAACTTTCTTGGAGTCCGAGACTTTAGCAAACAATTTTATATTACTTTTTACAAAAATTGCCATTTCAAAAATATATAACGACGGAAAAGTAAGAATTTTCAAAGACTTGAATAGAGATTCACAACTATCTCTAGGTTTAAGATTACACATAGCTCTTATACAACGTTTTTGGCCTTTAAATATGTTATATCTTAGGCTGCAATTACTCCAATAAAATATTCCGAACCTCAATACCGATGCGACCAAACCATGGTATGCTACTAAACTAGTCTTTATGTCAACTTTTTTGTCAGGTTAAAAAGAACATAAGCTGCAGTGCTTAGCTTTATACACAAATTTTCTGCTAGCGATTTCAAAGTTAATTGATCGTCTATAAGAATTCCTAAAAATTTCGCGACCTTTGTTTTATTGATGAAATAACCAATGCCATTAACTAAGCAACTTCGCTTTGTCCCGATGCCTGTCTCTACTCCCTAGACATAACAAACGCACGATAACTCTCCTAACAACCACGCCAGACAATACCTAACAAGCTTATATTCCGAACTGCATTTACACGACAGCTTAAGAACCCAATTACACCATTTCAAACCAGGCAGATGCTCAATCGTTCTCTGAACATTGTACAAAGACGTAAGGCCTTAGTCTGAGTGAACGCGCTGTCTAGGACAGTAGCGGGCCTTACTAACACCCCAATAATACTAATCGATTCTGTTAATTTTTCTGACATTTTTATTCATTTGTGGTTACTTATAAGTTGCGGGTAGGTCGAAAATAAACTGTTGGTTCGTTGACGTAGTGTTTCATTGGGTGCGCTCCCGAAAATATTCCAAAAACACTACTGTCGATGAGTTAAATTACTCAAAATTATCACTAGTACCTACTTGTTTATTGGGAAGTGTCAACAAAATGCCGATCGGAAAAAAGAACAATTCAATTTATCGAGGAGCAAACAATGGTTCCCTATTATAGTAAAATCATCTAATATCTTTTTAAGAAGACAGACCACATATTGACGATTACGCTCTGGTTGAATATGACTTTTTGCACGTGTCAGTAACCTATTTGTTCTATTTGACATTTTGACTGTTATCCCACAGTCGCCGAATTGAATTAGGATATGGTCAAGATTGCAGACAAATTATTCATTTGGGCAGTCTACTTCTATATCTACTAAAATCTCAGCGTGAAAACATACGGCAGATTGAAATGTTTTAATAAAAGTTTTAAAATAAACGCTAGCAACCGCGTAAGTCTATCACTTTGTACAAGCATTAAGTCGGCAACCTATTTCCATTGTCTGCGGCAACTGCGACGTCCTAGTTTGAAACCGGTACATATAGGCTTCGAAACAGGTTACGTCTTTGTAGCTTGAACTTATTTAGCACATCGACTGTACGCTTTGATCTGAACGGTTAAGTGTTTGACCCTGTTGAAGCTTTCTTCTTCTTCTTCGTGTCAATGGCACGACACAAATCCCTTTGGCTGCATGTTTCTGTGCACCGTGGGCAGGTCTTGAGGTGGAGCATAGTTTGTGACTTAGCTCCACATCCACACCCTGCTGCCGCGAATAGCTTTGAACGCAAGAAACGAAACCCCGGGGGGGAATTGCGTAAAACACTATCAGTAGTAATCGCTTTCATTTTGACAGTTCAACAACATTCATTGCGTTATTTACGTTGTTGAGCAGACAAATTTTTCGAACGTACAAAGCAATGGTTTAGCAATTTCCTTCAAAATGATTCACATTGTGATTAATTTTGTGTTACGCAATTAGGGTGCTTGCTGGAATTGGGTCGGTGGTCGTATAGGAAAGTGTCAAAGTCATCATTCTTACATAGAATCCGACTATATCTTTTACTTACAAGTTTAAAGAGATTAATATAATGACTGTGCCTTCTCAGTAGGTATATTTATGAAAATCTTTTGTATGCACATAAAAATATTAATCTGTTTGAAAAATACTAGGACCAAACACAAATTTGTTGTTCCTACTACCAGGCTCAAGAAAATAGGTGGCTCATTTAAATGTCGATGTATACGTTTGTATAATAAACTTCCTAGCCACATTCAAGGACTAAGCCTTAATAAATTCAAATCTTTTATAAAGCGGAAAATATGCCAGAAAGCCTATTATACTGCCAACGACTATATTGAGGACAGGAAGGCTTGAGATTGAGCTGCTCCAATAAATTCACACAGACAATCTTGATGTTTAATATTATTTTGCATTTTTTATTTTTTTATTATGATTTTTTAATATTTTGTACCTTTTTACAAACACAATGGCATGTATATATTTACTGTATAAAGAATAATATTATTTTAATTTTGTGAATGTGAGGACTATGTGCGTCATTGTATTTTTCTTTTTTTTTTCTTTCAGTTGTTTTAATCATGGTCTGGCTGTTTGAGTACTTTATGCGGCATACCCAAATGCCCTTTCTTTTTTATTGTTCGTGGAATCGTTGAGCTCCTTAGTTCTGAGTTGAGCTGCACTATGATTGACAAATGCGTGCACTGACTGGACAGGTCCACTCAAATCAGTGTGGTTCTTTCCTCAAAAGACCATTTCAGACACCAATCTACAGGGCCCACATATGATCTGACCTAGTTTATTCTCGGATTTTTATACACTTTGACATACTATACAATGACATGAAAATTTACTTTGTAAAGTATTATAATATTTTAATTATTGTGAATGTGAAGGCAGTGTGGATAAGTTGTTTTTTTTTATATCTCAGTTGATTTTAATTTTTTTAAATTAGTTTTAATCATGGTCTGGCAGTTTGAGTAATTTATGCGGCCTACCCAAATGTCCTTTCTTTGGTAATATTCGTCGAATCGTTGAGCTCCTTAAGTTTTGTGTTGAGCTGCTTGATTACTGACAAATGCGTGCACTGACTGGACAGGTCCACTCATTCTGTGTGGTTCTTTCCTCAAAAGACCATTTCAGACACCAATCTACATGGTCTTCACATCACCTGACCAAGATTATGTCTGGACTTTAAAAGAGACTGTGACCTCTGAGTTTGTTTCGGCCTTTCTTCTCAGAGTAGTCAGGTAGGAAACGCCGATCTCATCTACTTTTAAAATATGTTTGACGTGTAAAAGTGTTTTTAAAAACCTACTTACAGAAATAAAATCATCATTTAACAATAGGTATTTACAAGAAAGATGTGAGTGGAAACATTGGTAGGGGACGCCCTAGGAGGACATATAGTGACCTTATCGGTGATGTTCTTCAGAAAGGTCAGGTGCGTAATACTCGCAATCGGCGCACGTGTATGACCAGAACGTATGAACGTAAACGACTTCATAAACTCTAAAACTTGTCCTTCAACCTAGTTCATAGTTACCATCTCCTGATCCTGAACAAACACACCGATAAAAACACCTTGACCGAAAGTCGTTTCTAGTTAGAGCCACTACCTTTGTCTGCCACGATGTCTCGGTTCACAAACCGGTGCTATTCGCCTCTAAGACAGGTTGTCTTTATGTGTATGAACTTACTCAGCTGGCTGACCTGTTGAATGTAAGTATCGAGAACACTAGTCTGGTAGTGGTCTGATTTTTACGCGATTTTCGCAGGCACTTGACTTTAAATGTTTGATTTTGAGGTTGTAGCATTATACTGTTTTCCTATTTCATAACATTACATATATTTAGAAACACTTTTTTGGTCACTGAAAGAAAGAATATCAAGAGTGAGAGTGTTATCTTATCTTTTTGTATAACGGTAAAACGGGTTGAATAGGGATGCAGGGGTGAATAGAAACTAAACTTTAAAAAGGATTTTAACATTGAAATTATAGAGTTTGTTGCCAACAAGGGCACTTAATCGTTAATTATAATACAATCAATACATAAGCGACATTTTTGGCAACAAACATAATTATTTCAATATTAAAATCCCCTTTAAAGTTTCGTTTCGATTCACCCCTGCATCCCTATACACCCCGTTTTACGGTACACGTGTTTCCGTGACAATTTTTTTTTTTTTTTTTAAAGAGAACATAACCATATAAACCGGCACAAACGAGGAGTCACAAAAACTGTGCACTAGAAAACACCACAACATAGCTGGCATGTAGGTACCACCAGGTACTTACGGCTTAACCCGTAATATCACTTATTTACGGCCTTATGCAACACCACAACAATCAACCAACGCAATGGAGCAAAAACTAAAAGGAGAAGAGAGAAGACTGCCAGAAAACCCATGGAATTTAAATAATTTATTCAATTCGTAGCTAGGAAAGTGTAACAGAGGTCCGTTGCCATGATCGTCTATTGAATATACTAATGGCGCGAGGGTGTAAAGCAGGGGTGTGTATTGATTTTCCAATGCAAGGTTAGGGTTAGATTTGTAGTTTCGGTTTCGTACTTAAAACACGTTCAAATTCAAGTCGCAATCTCATCTCAGCGACAATCAATGTAAAAAACTAGTCGAAAACTTATGTGAATTGATTGTATTTTTAACGGATTGAGTTTAGAATGCGAACGTTCTTAAAAATACGGGAATTGCCGCTCTGATGTGCGGAAAAGTTTTGTTTGTCAGATATATTTGTTTACTATCACTGTATGTCCAGCAGGCTTAGCATGGCGTTTTCTGTTTCTACTCTACTGTAGAATAGAAATCGCTTTCTACGCTCCTCGAAATCTCTTTTTCGCGAGCACGAGGACACACTTAGACTCAGGTTGCTTTATAGACAGTGATTTTCCATAGCAACGGGTTAGTTGCTAGTGATGTGTATAACTACCCATTTTTACCGTACAATTGCGTTTCGTTTCTGTGTAGACAGTAGAATAGACAGTAGAAAACTTTCTACTGTCTACACAGAAACGCCATTTTTGTCTACTCTTCCGTCGACAATACGCTTCTCTAGGGCGCTCGTGCTAAGCCTGCAGGAAGGAAGTTAACTCTACGATGACGGCTAAAAGAGATGTCTGGAAGAAAACTTCATAGAATAGAGCCGAGATAGCAGTTGAACCCCAAACAAAAGATTCACCGGCGAAGCTCGACCTGATAAACCCGGCTGCGGCGAAGATCCCATAGAAAAATAGTACCCGACTCTGCACTCTAGGATGCATATCCGGTACGCCTTGCAATCCTCTCCTATCCTAAGGGCACCTCTTCCCTACCATTACAGCGCCCCCCGGTCTACTTCTTCTTCTCGGATCTCTGTAGAACCATGAAACATGAGGCTTCACGGGCTAGTGCAAATCTTGGGTTAACTCTCTATCTTGGAATAACTCGACGATGACGGCTAAAAGAGATGTGTGGAAGAAAACATCATGGGAGCCCAAATAAATTGGGAGTTTTTATGGCCAGAAATATTATGACATTTGTATGACGAGTGAGAAATTTTTGTATGCTGACAAGACGAGTCATCTTCAATATAGGCAACCCTGTTCCACCCACTGCTAAGTACAACGGATAAGGAAGGTGCAAAACCAAAATAAACATCTGTGTCACCATGACTATAAACAAATCAGTTAGTGAAATGCGTGTTAAACTGCAAAAGAAATTAATATGTTACATTTATGAGTGCTTTCGGAGAGCCAAGAATAACAAAGTCTAACATTCAAAGTTATCTTAAAGACTGGATTTAGTCTTAAAAATCGACTCATATGTGTAACTGTCTGCCTTGACAACGCCCACTTCTCACGGTCTATTTTTGTCTTGCAATTTTAAGACTTTTTTATGTTACATTTGTTGTTTGGGTCTCCGTCATGTAGGTATACCTATAATGTATTACACTTCACCTTCACACAGCTTACAAACGTTCTCAACCTAAGGACACTTTGCTCGGTCGGAAAGTAAGGTTTTAGAAGGAAGAGCGAGACTTTTAAGACTTTCTAGTAGTTTCATCTTGACAATTGTGGTGCTCACTAGAATCACAAATTTTAGGGGCTAGGTATAGAGTAAAACCACCGAATTATCAGTAAGTACACAACAACTCAAAAGGAACGTCTAGTCGCCACAAGGGGTAGAGCAGGACTCTCTAGAGGCGCTACCATTGTGTTGTGTGCTACATTTAATAGTATGTCATAACAGTTACTCCATTACTCAATTTTGTCCGCAGTTATTACATAACTTAGCTTCAGTTTTTATTTATCAGCGTCCATTGTACCAATCATCACATTGCCCAAATTGATGTATTAATGAATCAAAATTCGCAGAAAATTTAACATATCAATCGATTAATGTGACACGAAATTGATTCGGTTACGTGACTATTATCGTTTTGTTTGTCGATTACATTGAAATATTTCCTTGTAAATGTTCTGTCGATATTTTTGGCAAATTTATATAATGAACGCGAGTTATCGTTTTAAAGGAATTGGATAATTATTTGTTCTATTTAAAGGAACCCATTTAAGGTTCCTGTAATTACAGCCGCAGTTAATTCTGTAGGTATACAATTAAACGGCTTGATAATACTTTTAGCCATGTTTGATTAAACTAATTTGTTCCTTCATCCTTCATCTGAAAGACAAAAGGACCAATTCAACAATGTTTGATCTCCGCTTTGCATTCCTCTAATACGAACTTGCACTATTTTTTACCCGACTACGGCGAAGCGAAAAGGAGGGTTATGTTTTTGACCGGTAACCCCTTATCATAATTTGACAAATGTTATTGTTGGAAGCGTCTTATTTTAATCTGTTCCCTCATAACTCCATATCATAATTTGACAAATGATATTGTTGGAAGCGTCTTGATCGTCCGTTAATTATAGGCTATATGACGTCACATAAATTTGAATATATGTCGACCTCTAGAAGACGTAAAGTCATGAACTTAAAAAATATATATTTTATTGCAAGAACAGTTTTCCCCCCGTTTTTTCCTTCAAATCTTCGTTTGCCATTGAATGCCTAACGTTGAGCTCAGAAAGCGTGAAGTTTTAGATTAATTTTAATTAAATTATAACCCATTTTGAATATTTGTGTTGCAAGATTACAATGTATTATTCTTGAAATAGATACGGAAGTATTGCTGTTGAGTCTATGAATATAATAGCTTAGCAACTCTACGTCTGAACATAGACACCTACTGATTCTGATAGTGTCACTGTGCATGAAGTCTGGCTAAGTAAGGCATCTTTTCATATAGAAAAGCATTTTTTTTTATTCTGCACAAACAAAACGCACATTACAAAAATGGAATGGCAAAAAATACACGTACAAAGTAGCCAAAAGCCACGTATTTTTTTATTTTATTTTTACAATTTGCATATTGCATTTTTATCATTGGCTTAATTTTTGGGTCTAGTGCTGGTCAGATTTGTGTCTGTAAACTCACGTAAGTACTACAGAAGTTCGGACGACTTGTTTAAACAAGTGAATTCACTTTCGATTAAACACATTTAAATGTCGAAAGTCTGTTACTAGTTTAAATCTTTATTAATTGATTAGTTTATCTGCACTTCGGGCTGCTGTTATACCATCAAGGTCATACAGGTCACGGTCGAAAATTACACATTTACATGCATGTTTAATTTTCTCGGCCGAAAATGAAAAGTTTAGTATTCAAAGTAAATACGCCGCTTCAAATTGAATATTAATCACGCCTTTTGACACAGTTATGAAAGCTTTAGAGCGGAAAACTCGTGTTTTCATAGAACTCTCCCATATGTTAATGATGATTTATTCGGTTGTTGCGTAGCTGAAGTTAAGTTTTCTAACGTTTTTGGGTAGAATGCATAATCAGCCTAATATGTTCCCACAGCTGGGGCACAGGCCTCCCCTCTGTGAGAGTGAGTGGGCCGTAATCCACCACGAGAGCCCAGTGCGAGTTGGTAGATGTCAGTTGTCTTCGGATTTTTGGTTCTAAGACATTTACTCACGATTTTTTCCTTCACCGTTTTGAGAGCAGTGGTGATGAAATAATTTACACAAAGTAAAGCGCCTGTGTTCGAACCTACGACCTACAACTCGTAAGTCGGTGCCGCTACCTCTGCTCTTAATTTTAACAAAGTCTTGGGTAGAATAAAAGATGGGATTCAAATTGATTTTACTGATAAAGGAATTAATGAAAATCCCACAGAGCATACAGCAGGAAGAAGTAAGGCAAGATCCTAACTAATCTTTGTTCTTTTTTTTGTTTTGTTACTTTGTCACTCCTAAACCAATGATCCGATCATCATGAAATTTTGCATATATGTAGTAGTAGTAGGGGTATAGAAAAAGACATAGGGTACCTTTCATCCAGAAAAAAGTACTGATCCTGAGGAAAAGAACAATAACTTTTGACGGTCACAATTGCTTTAGGACGCTAGACAGCGCTACCTGTCTTTCGAATCATGAACTAGCAAGAAATTTAGTTGATAGTCTGATAAGAGTTTTTTTTCGAATAATTATGTTATAAGTTTTGTGAGTTTATAACCTGGATTAACACAGGATCCCGGTAGCACGTTCCTGTGGGATAATTTCCGACCTCCACGCTGGCGGAGCCGCGGGTAAAAGCAAGTAAAATTGTAATATCACGCCTGTTACCCTTAAAGGCGTACACCTAGGTAGAGGTGTATGGTTCACCCGCATCTTTCAACCCTATAAAATACAAGGCGAACCTAATTTTTTTTTGGGTGGGTAATCATCAAATTACCTCTCCCGCTCTGGGTGGAGCGGGAGGGTGTGTGAGACTTTTACTGACTAAAACCCACCCGTGTTCCTGCAGTTGCCTGTGCCAGGGCCACGGTTTCTCTTTCGAATTTCCCACGACCCTTAGGCGTCAGCCCTATCGGACCCCGTCATTTTGTGCTGACATCTTTTTGAGGCGCGCGTTGAACACGACGTGCCGTCGACCCGCGCCTGCTGGTCCTTACCGGACGGCGAACTACCCATTGCTCGCCGTATCCAAGGCAAGCTTAATCCCATTATATTTTGCGTACTGACACTGTGTCGTTGGTCAAATGTTTGCAAGTGGGATGGTCAAAGTAAAAAAAGTTATTATTTGTAAAACATATAATGTGGGTGTCAAAACAGGTGTTGCAAATAAAAAATGTAAAAGTACACTATGTTTTGCCGTTGACGGCGTACACATATCAATAATGTAGTAAGTATCTAAAATTATACTTATGTAACATAAGTATAATTATATTTCCAACAATTATATTTCCCGAATCTAAAACAAAATTGCATCAAACTTATCCTAAAACGAAGTTTTATCAAATAATTTTTTAGAGAAAACTTTTCAAAAACGTGTTTTGAAAACAACAGGGTTCTCAGAAATATGTTCCAGATTAACATATATTTTTTCCTGCTCCCAACAAACAAGGAATAGGCAAGTTTTTTAAAGACAATCCTACTTAGCACATTTGCCCTTTTGTCAGCGCCTTAAGTTAAAATTAAAAATAAACCGACGAGGCCGAGAACTACGCGGCTTCAGGTAAAATCATAAAAAGTTCCTGAAACAAATTCTTGCACACAATTCTCTGTGCACTATTAGACGGTAACGCGGTATTACCGTAACCACGTACAGTCTACGTGACCCGACTGATAACGGACAATCCCGGATTGTTTCGGCGGTGTCTTTCAAATCGGGTACTTCTGAGCGTCTATTAGTATGTTTTATGGCTAGTGTTTTTGTCAATCTAAATAGTGTTATGGCTTGTGGTTTTGATACAGTCGATTATGTTAGCGATGTTAGTAGTCAATTAATATGGCTGGATAAAACTGGTAAGTACATAAGGACTTGCATAAAACTGACACTTACCTGTCGATGTGGTGAATATGTTTGAGCAAGTGCATCATTTTGTGGATCATGTTTTCAGCTATAGGTACTTTTTACTTATGTTACCAGATTTTGGAGTTGATCCTTAAAATTGTCTGGTCTACTTTTAATTTACCAATGTACATTATAAAAACGACAGCACCTGTTGACAATGATCAAGAACTATTTCCGGTTAAAATATTAAATGACTTATCCAGACTTACGAACATTCTTCTTATATAATCAATGTTAAATTAAATTGAACTACGTCTTTGCCGAAGTCTGTCACAACGGATGGAAGGACCAATTTCGTTAGAATTACAATATATTGTCTTTTTGGTTTATGTTCTGGTCCTCTTGATTGTGATTATTTAAATACCACAAAATTATTCGAAACGTTGTATTAGGTTCGTAATACAGTCAAAACCGTTTATAATGACTTCACTGAGAACAACGTTTTGGATATTATAACAGTATGTGGAATTCCTGCAATATGGAGTACAAATATGTACCTATGTTTATAGCGACTCTCGGCTATATCGTCAATATTTGGACGGTCCCTTCAGTGTTGTTAAAAGCAGTTTTGACTGTATTTATAAAAGTGCATGTAATCTTGTCGATGCTATAATAAACCATATGGACAAGACACCAGGACTTGCGTAAAACAGGCAAGAACGGCGAAAACGAGGCTTTATCAGGGCAAAAGCCTCACCCAGTGTGTTGAAAATGCTTATAATAAACTGCTCACATTCCCGTAAATTGCCTTCTGGCTCTTTCTTCATGCTGTTCATATACATGCTGACTTCTACACAGGGACTTAAAATCACCTTCATAAAGGTTACAGAATTATGAGTGTTAGATTTTGAATTGATTACAGAATTAAATATATGAAACACTCATAAAAGTAACAGTATTATATCTGCAACCGTTATAAAAGTGTTAACAGTATAACGCGGCGTTGCCAAAGTAGCCTCTATGCCTGGCGCGTTCTTGTACCGTGCAATTATACCTAAAAATGCTTATTCCTGTTACATATATTATCACAGATAAAAGGTATCTGCTACATTCATATATTGGATTTTCTTCTAAAACTGTTTTAAAAAACAGTGTTATAACATTTCTTACGGTTACAGTTTGGGTCCCTGCTTCAACATCGTAAATACCGATTCGTAATTCGCAAAACAATTTAAATGGAGATTTTGCAATCTCTGTTGTTAATTTTATTCTTTCGTTTTAGAAAGTGTACGAGTAAGTTGCAAAGAAAGTGCCATTATATTTACGCAGCATGACTTTAAGATAATGGCGCCATAATAATATCATTGTGTTTAGATAAAAACTAAATGAGATTGCTGTTTGAGGAACGATTCAGGAGAATGGAGGACTGTCTCGATGAGGATCCTATAAAGACATTCTGTTATCGGACTTATGAAGGGTCAAAGCCTTAATAATTTTTCTGAGTTGTATTGTAAAAAAACAATCATTTCTCCCACACAAATGATTGTTTTTTGTTACATTAACAGATTAAGGATTTCGATAGATTGATACGGATAAGGCATTATATGGTAAGTGTATAAAGACAGAAAAATATTTTATTGCAGGCCGGAAATCAATCGTGAGTTTTTTGCATGTCTTAATTTAACGTATCATCGCCAAAATCGAATGCCTTATATAAAGAACATGCAGGATAAATTAATAGTATGCGCCAGGGTAATTTAGAGATTATACAGTCAGACCAAATCACAGATTTTTATCATATTCTTTATCCAAAACATCATTGCGGATGTAAATAAAATAAAAGAACATACGGTAATAAGGAAAAAGTTATTAAGCAATAAAGTTAAAACTAAGTTCCCGATCTCCGAATTATAACATCATTATGCATAATGTTACTGTAAAGAGCACATATAATCAGTCAATTATGAATTTGCAACGCTTTTATGATTGGATAAGATTAAGCAATGTTGGTTTTCATCTCGATCACGTGAACAACGTACATTTGTATGTCGTTGAAGACATAAATCAATGACGGTAATGAAACGAAGATCTTAGCAATTGAATATGATACATTTGATGTTTTCATTTCAACAGTGAAAGAAAACATTGTGAGGAAACAACCATGTCTCATAACCGAGAAGCTATGTGATATCCACCAACCCGCATTCAACCCAAGTTGTGGATCACGCCACTCCTTCTCACGGAGCTCACTGAGAGGAGGCCTGTTTCCCAGCACTGGGAAAATTGTCGGCTGATTATATTTATGATACAAGAATTCAGAAGTAGAACCACAGTCGACCTGTTGCTAGGATCGTGGGCAAAATGTTCTCTAAACTGCAGCCATAAACTTATAAAATAAAATAACACTGTTGATTTGATGTTGGTGAGACATTTTGCTTGAAGTTCGTGTACTCCTGCTTTGAGGACAGTTCTTTCAATTTGTCCATTGCCGTATAAGTACTATAAATTGAAAAAGTACCTATATTTAAATAAGACTCAAACCCCCCTTTTAATTTTAACATCTCAACAACAAAGCCAATACTTCAATATAAAGAATGATCCATTCAAACGAGTCCTGAATTTGATTTATTCAAATCGCTGTCGAAAGCTAGGATTGACGTCCAAAATGGAATCTGATGAGTTTGTCAATCACTTTAGATTAATGATTCTGAGCCCTTTTTGGGCCAATGATAACTGGAATCCAATTAAATTTAATGTTTTGAGCATTGAGACTAAATGTTGGTACAGACCTCGGAAATAATAATTAGGAAACTTGGAAATTAAATTAAGAAAGTTGTATCTGAATCAAAAGATTATGAAATGATTCTATCTAGATAGTAGAGTATAGTACAAAAGAGATCCTCACTTTGAAATATGTTTGGTTATATTTAGTTAAATGTTTGTTGTTATATATATATGATGGTCCTGCTGGTACCATTCCTTATTGAAAAACGCTTTGTTTTGTTCTAAATGCTTTAATACAAATAAATGAGTCGTGTTCCTTTTAGGAATTTCGCTTAGTATTTCGATATTTTGTCTTCAAGTTGTGTTAATTTCCTAGCAAACAGTTCTTTCAACAAGAAATCGTCATAGCATTTGACTGCAGAATTTCGATCAACTCGATTTCCATTATAAATCAATTACCGTAGTTCGATGCAATCATCCAATTACGCAAAGATTGATTTTTCAGTTCAGCAAGTATTCGTTCTGGTATTTTGTACAAAGATACGGTTGCTGTTTTTTTTATCGTGTCTTATTGACTTCTACTTCTGAGTCACCAAAGTTTACGTTGTATTGTGTTGTTCCTTATGTTGTCTTTCTTTCTGATTTCAGGTACGTACTGAATGCTACTGTGTAACAATTCATCTGTTAAGGTATGGTGGATCCGTGGAATTGTGTCCTTAATGAAACTCTGGTTGTTTTTTTGATTCCGTTTTAAAGTTACCGGAGCTTTGTTTATTTTCGTGAATTCATAATTTCGAGATTCTATAAGTGATACTTTTCAATGTGTAAGTAATGAATGGTGTTTCTGGAGTCCAGTTAAAAAAAAATCGTGTTATACTGTCAACTTTCTTATTGCACTGTTAGAAAAGAGTCTCAAGTGGAAAATGTTTCACAACTTTTATAACAAGATATCGTACTACACGACTTGTGCCGGACACTTCCACAACTATGCACTTTTGCTAATCTTTCAATCCTATTACTGTGTGCTCATGGAGTGCTTACACACACACGATGGGTATTTATTTCCAATAACAAAAACTGTAGAAGAAGTTTATTTATTAATGATGTAGGGGAAACTTTATCAAAGCGGCTCAGCTTACGGTCAGAAGATTTACTGTCTCAAAGAGAAATGGTTGATTAGTTCGTTGAAAGTTGTACATGTACTTAATATTATCTAAAAAATAGAACCATAGGACTATTTCGTACGTTATTTCACAATACTCAATAGTTAATCCTTGATAGACAATTGTTTGTTAAGTTTGCTTTTACCTTCCTGAGACAATTTTTACTTTGGGATTAATTTGTGGATATCGATGCTGGTTGCTGGTTGTGTTTGTTAACCTTACCAAATAAAAAAAAAAACTGAAAAAATAATTTGCTATTATCTTCTTCTTGTTTAATTTTCCATGACAAATCGATCGACTCAGAATAAAAATGCTCGACCGTTCCTAGGTACACTAACTCACATTTTAAAGCAACATTTTTCGGTTTCCACTGCATGACTGTAGGTAAACGAAGAGTAAAGGCTCCCACAATTAGGCGCGATGCCACAGCGCGACAAAAAGGCGCCACGTGTCGCGTTACGAGCGGTGCCTTTGTGTCGCGCTGTAGCGTCTCGCCTGTTTGCGGGAGCCTTTATTAGGATTTACCTAGTGCTTCTATCACCACAGACATACCAATTCTTTTATTTTGCTGTCTCATAAATAAAGGTTACCTAAAATAAACGAACACGGCAGTCTTAACTCGCTTTTAATACGTTCATTGTTCAGAAGCACCTCCGTGGGATGTCGAGCACACCGTTACCGTACACAATGGTTTGTAGTTAGATATTTGTAGTTCCGCGGTATTCCGTGTTAAGGTCAGATCCGGGAGATAATGAAGATGTAATCAAAATAAAATGAGGCTGGCTTATGAATGGGTAAGTTCTATTGATATGTGTAGATGTCGTTAAAGCTTTACTGCCAGCGAGCTCCGTACAAATAAAAATTGGTCCTAGTTTACGAATAATTTTTCTTCGTCTGGTGTAATGAATCAGGGATTTTCTCAAGCAGTATTTATTGCCACACCATATTTGGTATCGGAGCTGGATAATGTAGGTTGGTGACATAGCAGAATTCGTGATTGTGAATACTATTAATTAGGTACTTTTCTGGTGCCTCTCCGATTACTGGAAGTTGACCAACAACTCCAGTAATTTCGCAGAACAACAAATGAATTATTTGAAACTATTGCTTGTGTAAATTTGAAGAAATGTGACATCTATCAACCTGCATTGGGCCTGCCTGGTGGATTGTAGTCCGTTCCCTCTCACTGAGAGGAGGCTTGTGCCCCAGCAGGCAACATTAAAGACTGATTATGTTACAATATATGCTTTCTATAGGGGGCTACCCACCACTATGATTTCCATTTTCCAAACAAGTCGACAAAGGTATGGTATATATGTATTTATTGTCATTAAAAAATCCATCAAGATCAACAAATATACAAAGACCATGGATACGGACCGGTCATACGTAGTGGTACCGTTAGGTCTCGTAGCGGTAATTAGCTACGCTTGTAACGCACACATGCACTTGACGTATAGGTGTTTATAAATAGCATAATCCTAGCCATTATCACCTTTTTTTTACATCAAATGTATTATTTTCCTAGCCATTGTCTGTTAAAATATAGAAGTTTGCGAAAAAATTAATAATAAAATTAGAAGGTATGTGACAAAAATTGCATATTTTTTGCTTCTTTGAGCATCTAGTAACAGGTTTATATTTTTTTATGACTACTTTTACACTCGTAAGTTACAAAATACCATTAATTCAGATGAATACTGGCCATATTGCGCTTATTTCGCCATTTTGTGTGGAAATGAAAATGTAATAGTTTCGCCTACAATTGTATTTTTAAATATAGCTTATAGTCATGTATGTATTTTAGTTTGATTAATTTTTTTGTTATGTTATTTTGTCGTGTACAATAAAGTATATATAAATATATGGGCCTCTAATAGAGTAGGTTATATAGTAGGGTTGGCAACCCTAAGCATGACCCATGATAAGTGTGATTATGAAATTATAACAGAGGACTAAATGTTGAAAATGTTGTTGAAATGGTTGATCAAATTTTAATTTCTTTTAGGTAAAAATATAACATGGATGATGTTTGTCCCAGTAGTAGGCACGTACATAAAACGTACGTTTTAATAGGAATATAATTATAAAACTCTCTTGTCATCTTTATTCTGTAAAATACGGATGTATTTGCTCCGAAATTGCAAAAAACTTAGGAATAATTGGAATTCCGCGGGCTCCCTCAGCGCATCCTCCTTGTACAATTTGGAATCTACAAAATAGGTACATTCTATCACAGTTATTGAAAAGGTATTATTAAAAAGGATTAAGTACAGAATTTGATTCTTCAATCCCAACACTGTGAAGAGCTGTAAAGTAAGAAGGGTATTGATTTTGTAAGAACAAGGCAAGATCCAGTCATACATGGTTTTACAACATTTATTTCATTCTGATAGTTACAGTCAAGTTATATTAACCACGGACTTAAAAACATCTTCATAAATGGTACAGAATTATAAGTGTTACATTTTGAATTGATAACAGAATCAAAAACCTATGTAACACTTATTAAATGTGATTTTTTTCAATGTTTTAACACATAAAATGAACAAAAGTGTAACAGTTATAAATCTGTAACCGGTATAAAAGTGTTACCCGAGTTAATAAGTGTAACAGGTAACTGCGCCGTTGTCAAAATAGCCGCAATCCTGACTGGATTGAGGCTATTTTGACAACGCCGCGTCTGTCTGCCGCGCGTTGTTGCGTTACCGTGCAATTATACGTAAAAGCCTCAAGGCTCCCGCAAACAGGCGCGACGTTTTATTGTACTTTTAAAACCGTGTTAAAAACACTACGGTATTACTGTCACAGTTGGAGTCCCTGGTATTAACTATGGACGTTCATTAATCGTTTCCAGGATGTCCTTGCTTACTTTTGGAAATGTTCTCAACGTATGGATCGTTTTAGATCTTTTTAAGAAGTGTTTAATGAATACTTCTGTCTTACACGAAGAGTTGAAAGATTTGTGCTAGGATTTTGTCCTTACGGTGTTAAGATTTTATGGAGATTGAGAAATAAAAATTGCAAATCTCTGTTCATTTTTCTGTGAGTTTTCTTTAGATTATAAAACATAACTTTATCTTGCTTGTATCTATACCATCGTAAATGATAATCATTAAATTATTCAATTATTAAAAAATTGCATTACATAATTAACGAATAATAATTGCACGCAGCACGTAAAACCCTTAACGCAACTCGGTACAGCAGATTTCATTATTAATTCATATTGATTAAAATTCAATCTTTCCGAGCTGGCACTCCCTGAATGAATTTTACATGTGAAATATTTTCAATATTGAATCTGAATTAAATTACAACGCTTCGCCACTGAGTCATATATCATCATCATTTAAGCCAGCATCAGCAGACAACTTCGAGGGTTGTTTTGATGATTATAACCCTGTAAATACGTCCTTGTTACGGTCGCCAATCATGTTTTGTTCAACAAACAATCTGACACTGACCTGCAAATTGCAAAAAAACGCAATAAAATTTGAATTTCGCGAGCAACCTGGCGCTTCCCCCTTAAATGTGATTTCACAATGTATGGATTCTTCATAATTCGACCAACATTGTTACTACTTAAGACAGACCTTGGAAATCCATTACTACAGACTGCCTTCAAAATTACTGTTATCGATCCAATTATCATTGAACGAACATTGAAACGGCTTTTGTTTCAGACAATGTTTGTATTGATTGAATGTCCATTATTTTTAGTTTGTTTTGAGACGCTTTTATACAATTGATTGTTGTAAATAGACACGTTTTTGTTAAATCCATGGACGATTTGGAGTAAAAAGTTGCACTGTCTTAAAACACCATGAATGAATTTTACATACATCTGATCAATTTATGAGCACAAAGTACCTACAATCGTATACCTAGTTATCAATCTGATCTCTGCAAGATCATCTTAGAAGAATCTTACCCTCATATAACGTCTCCCTTTTACGACATGGCACGAAGTTATAACCGTACTGCTCAGACTAGGAATATTATGATTATAATCGTAAAATATTTATGTAAGTCTTCATAATTTTATGTTCACGTGCAGTTTGCTCTACGATATCAATCTCGGTCGATCTAGTTTTAGTCTAGTTGGCAAGAATAATACGATAAAACCGTTAAGCAAACAGTATCCAAGTAATGCTCAATAATGCTCGGTTTGAGGATTAGTTGATTATGTGTTAATCATGACTCGGGAACACCTGCTTACCAAGGGAAGCTGTTTTACATTTCGCTTCTGTTGTTGTGAAATTCAGTTGCTCTTTATAATAATGGCAGATATCGAATTGGTGAGACACCCCATAAACAGTCCGGTGCCGTCTTTCTGATGAGTATCAACGTTAAGAGTTTAAGAATGTCTACGATCTATGTTAAACAGAAAAGTTATTGCAGCAACTTGTTTATCCACATGTCGGCAGCTCTCCATGACACACAAAAGTCGCCTTAGTTATTTCCTGTACTGCTGGGCTAATGTTAAAGGTTATTTTGACGAAAATGGTATGACACAAGTCCATTGATGGTATCATGATCAGATACTTAAAATAAAAGCACCTCCAAAAAGATAACAGAATTGTAAATGTTACATTTTGAATTGATAAAAGAATCAAACGTTTAACACTTATAAATGTGTTAACCCAAAACACTAACAAAAGTGTAACAGTAATATATCTGTAACTGATATAAAAGTGTTAACAGAGTTAATAAGTGTAACAGGTAAACGCAGCGTTGTTGTTGAACAGTGGAAAAAAAATTAGTTCTCGGAAGTTGTACGCGAGTCGCTGCAAAAATACTTCAAAGCTATTTTTTTTTAATGAACAAATTAGTGCTGTAGGCATATAGGTACTATAAAATGTTTCACATCTCATGCGCGGTTTTGTATTCGGGCCTACGTTCAGAGGGCTCAGAATTTTTTACTTTTAAAACAGTTTTAAAAACAGCGATAAAACACATAATTATTATTATATATCTTTAATAGACAATCGTCTTGTTCAATTACATTCTTCTACCAAAACTGACACATGCCACACGTGTGTGGCCATCGATATTCGGGTTACCGTCACCGTTTAAAGGTGTTACTGCCAACGATCCAACAAAATTGGCATATACATAAAACAGCACCCAATCAAACGAAGTCCGTTTTACAATGTTTTTAACCTACTTTGTATGTTATTCGCGAAATCGTAACCGATCGTGCCGACCAGCACTTTGCTTGGTTTAATTTTGTATCTAAAACATTTTCACTCATTGCTTTGATTTTACGTTAAGGAGAATGATGTGTTTGCGAAATTGTTGTTAACGTCTGAGTAGTTTTCGTAACTTAGTAAATTACTATGGTCTTAAATTACTGCTGTACCTGTCCTCACAAATCGAACATAACCAAGAACCGTGTGGTCTCCAGCATAGAAAAGTCCGAACTGATCGAATCGTCTGTACCCTTCTTCGCTCTGATAAGAATGGCAAGAATATCGATCAAAAATTCGATTGGACTGCTTGGTCCATATGTCAAGCGACGTGGTTATGGCAGAGTTCCCTTAATACCAGATTGACACAGTTGCGAGTCAGATGGCTAAACGAATTTGTGATCGATAATCTTGCCATTCAAACTACCGTCTCAACAGCTGGCGGTGTTAAAATATATTACGTACCTATAAATTCGTACATTTGTACGAATGTTTCGTTTCATCATACAGCTTCAACAATATTGAGTAAACCTGCACTTCTTTTGAACTCCGTAACAATTATCCTTGCGTCCGACACAAACCGTATTTGTAGTAGAAAATTACCATCATCAACAAGAATGTAGGTGTGTCCGTCTGAGCCAATACTTATCCCTTGAATTGCGCCAACCTCATTGCGATATTTAAATCCCTAGACACCTTGCGCAGACACGTCGTCGTCTCGTTCTCTAAACTAGACTAACTGGTTTTGCCAGTCTGTTATTCATTCACCGTAATCATTGAAATCTTAACTGTATATACGTTTGTTTGTTTTGTAATACGACATTTAGCGCCTTAGCGCCATGGCGCTTTTGGTGCTGAAAGAGATAAGCGTCTGAAGTGATCAACGGTTTATTATCATCTTATAAAACATTTGACGACGAAATATTTTACCAATACATATTATGAAGTTTTAATAAGTTCTATTCCCAGGATAGCAGGTCTTAGTGTTTTCAAAACCATTACCTAGAGCTAGAATCCTCTCTCGAAACTGAAAAAAACCCGTCACTGTCATGATGAATTTGGGAGCGAGAGAGGATTTCCTAATCTCCTGTCCGTAATAAATTATTACAAGTATCTTTTCTTCTTGAAAATAACTCAGACTGCCACTAGTTTCATGTCAGAAGGGTATGTGTCATACATGTACTACAACAGAATGTGGTGAAACTCTGCAAAATTAACTAGTGTGCGCTCGCATTTTATAACTTAATTAGTTAATATTAACATTATTTCTAACACTTAAAGCATCACCTTTCATGCGGCTTAAAATGTAAGTTTAAACTTCACCCTAAAATAATGAATAATAAAAATAAGTTCAGTTAAGAACAAACCAGTTTTCGTCCTTCAACACGGAGCAAGCCCTGCAGACGACTCGGCCTTAACAACTGACCTACAATCAGGGATTATTAAATCGGTAACTACAGTTGACGATTTAACAGCTTAATCTAATTTGGGGACGTGTTTCAACAACAGTGCTATTAAGCGGGTCAGGGTATCAACGGTAATTATGTGCTGTTTGGGCTTTCTGAAGACAAACAGTCAGTTGATCAAAGATTTAATGCTGTTGATTTAACTTTGCTGGTTATTAGCTAATGATTTTGTTGATAAAGGAATTGATTGTATGCGCACATTGGTCTTTTGTTACCATTTTTTTTCCTGTACGCTAATGAGTCAACGCCTTACAAGATTTATTTCTGAAAAGTGTTCGTGTCGATTTATGTAAATACGCCTGTAAGGCAAACTTCACTTTCTTGCAAAACTGATGGTAATATTATGTAAGTCCCATAGTATGTAGATCCTGGAAGAATATTTAAAGCAGAATATTGTTATTTGTAAGGGGACGCATTCGTCGTCTGTGTGGATTTAGAATTGAATATAGTCTTGTTATCGTGCCAAGCGTGTAACGCTAACCTAGTTCCCTTAGCTGTTTTTACTACTTCCGCAGCATGATCAGTAATTCATATCCCGTTTTTCTCAGTGTGTGGTGAAGATCTCCCACATACATATAATCTCTCCTTGTTGCATAACCTTAACAGTTCGGTATGTTGCTTTAGCTTAAAATTAACCGTTCAGTGATAATTCTTATGCTCCAGTACTGTGACAATTTTTTAAACATTGTCACAATCAACATTGTTGGAATTTAATGTTTCTGAAGTTAAAATTACAACGTTCATTTAAATCGATATTGAATCTGCTAAGCTTCTCTGGGCTAGCAACAATGACATTAGGTACCTCGTTAATAAGATTACTGCTTATCAGCTCTCGCGTCGACACGTTCTATTCTTGCGGGATTAACGAGAATTGCTAATAGTATTGCCTTTTGACCTAATCTCATTGTCGCCGAATATCTAGATTGTGAAGTGGTTCTGTTAAGGTCTTCGGACTGCATATACTATACTTTATTCACAAAAATAATATGTTTGATTATATTTTCTTCGTCTTTTATATTCGGTGGTAAACAATACCAGAGGCATCAGAAAGTTGGGGAACCTCGACACCGGGCTTTAGACAGTCCAGGGAAGCTATGCCATCTTTCGTCTGGCTAACCAGACATTTATTACGCCTGGACAGGAACCGCCTGCGCCTGAAGATGGGCCATCACAATAGGCATAACGGACAGTCCTTTATGCAGGGCTTGCAAGGAGGCGGAGAAAACCGTTGCGCATGTTCTTTTTGAATGTACCAGCGTCACCCAGATAAGGACATAAACCTTCGGGGCACTACACAGATGTTCTTAGCAGACCAGGAGACATGATCAACTTCTGGAGGGAGGTGGGCTGTTTGGAATAACCACCGATGGCCGCCGTGGCCCTGCACAATGATCCACATGAAGGACTAAGTGCGGAAACCAAACCCTAAATAAGAAGTAGAATACCAGAGGCATCGTTTTATTATTAAATATTTATTTTTACATACTTCTTTGACAAAATCTTCATATTATTTGACATTATACACATACCTACAATTCTAATTTCAACTCTTTAATTCAGATTTGTTACAGCTGAAATGACAATGCCATTTAGTTAGGTTTTTAATTATATTATTTTCTTTTATTTTACTAGATTCCTTTACATACATTATGTGAATGTGAGAACTTTGTAGGCCTTGTAGACTGTAGATTTGTAGACCATTTGTGTATTTGTTCAGCATATGGTACTTGACAGGCCTAGACTGTCCTCTCATACATATTAACACTGTAGATTAACCGTGGAGTTTCTTGCCGGCTCATCTCCATAGTAAACGACCAATTGGAACCGTGCACCTAGCTTCTGACGTGTCATAAGTGGCAATGTAGGTTTATGTGAAATAAAATATTTCGATGTTGATTTTGATCGCAAGTACGTCGTCTTTAGTCCTGTTACCCACATCCAACTGGTACACAGCAAAGAGTTGTTGACCTATTTTGGTCGCTTAGCAGAGGCTTAGCGACCAAAACAGGTAATACGTCAGTAATTTCCGGACGTTTTGTCTTTTTGTTTCACAAGCAGCTTCTCAACTACTAATATGTGTTTGTCGTAGGATATTAGAAACGTTATCGTGTTCCGCGATCCGGTTCAATAACGGCCCGGGTCGGCGCCCTGCATGTCGGTCGAGCGGCGAGGGATGGGGGTGCCTACAGCTTATCGGGGGACAGGACAAGAAACGTTTAGCTTAGTCGCGTAATTTGTGACTTTTTGGCAATGTGTGAACCACACAATGGTTTGGTGGGGAATAAAAAAATTATATATGATGCAGATTTATTGATTGTACTACCTTGAGGAATAAAATGAAGTTTATGACGTGGATTTACCAAGGATCGAATATTTTCATTTTCGGAAACTATTTTCTCTTATACGATGTAACAGACAAGCAGTGTTTGTAGAAAATAGTTTCAATTAAAATACTAAAATAGTTCCAGCGAAAATTGCCTGAATCGGGCATACAAATCAAAAGGCAAACAAAAGACAGACGTCATAATTTTAGTATTTGGTTAAATATCCAAGCAAGACTTTCGTCTAAATAGGTTTTATTACAGTTTACATGGCTTACGTAGTGGATGATATCCATTAAGTGAATCCAATCCTTTTTTCGACGAAACGAAATTGTGAACAGCTGTCACATGCGTACCAATGTATTTTATTTTAAACATTTCAGATGTGAAAAATATAACGGAGGCATGAACTTAAAGTAGGTCAGTTCTCATCCCTTACGGAAGTCGACCACCTTTCAATACGCCTCGTTCTCGGCTTATTGTTTCTTTAAAAGCTGTTCATGCGTGTAGGAAAGTATTGATGTTCTGTCGCTTTTGGGATGGGATGGCGACTTCGGTGACACAAACTTGGGTGAGGGTTTTGATTCATATGGAAGAAGTATTGTTCCGTGATTTAGGTGATTTTGGAGTTCTGAAATCGAAGGATTTCAAGACTCCAGATTGAACGACGACGAATAGAACAAAATGCATGGTTGCTAGCTATTGAAAATTCTTTTTTTTATTGTAATTTTGTTTTGGTTAGATGGATCTAGTTCTATTTCTGGTGTACGACCAAAACATTCTCAAGATTAAGCTAAGAAGATAATTTAAACTTCATTATCGTAGCGTTTTTGCGGCCTGTTACGCCGTTCCGACCCGCAAGAAACTAACGGATTGCGCGCTTGTTAGCAAATGCAAAACATGCTTCTTTATCGAAGAAGTAAGTAACTATGAAGTTAATAGTCCGAGGTAAATATATTGCTATGTATTTGTCCAGGTGAATGTATTTGCATGATATTTTAGACAATCGATGCTGGGCTGCTGTTAAATTCAGAGCTTTAACAATCTTCAGCATGTGCTTGCGTATTGTTAGCTTTATACCTTCTTTACCTACATATAAATATAATTCTTTACCCTATTAGTGTTAGCTATTTAAAAGCTGTCTTCTTCGTTTTCTTCAATTCGACAGAAAATTTTCTGCACAAGCTAATGATTTAAAATGAGTTTACGGTTTATTTCTAGAATGTTAGTAGGTTAAAATATCTTAACGTTAATAGCTCCATAACTGGGTGCATGTTTGTCATTGGGTGGCGTTCGCAGCGAGCTCGGAATTGCTTTATTATTGCATTAGTTGCGCCGGGAATGGTTTCGTGTCACCACGCTTTGAGACTGGGCTCAAAATAATTTAGCTCCTGAATTTATATTCCGGCTTCCGTTTTGCTAGAGTAGGAAGCATGAACTACATTTGTTTCTGGCTGACAATCCTGTAAATGCAGTTGTAAAAAATCACTAATTAAATATAATAGAAGGAATGCTGAGTACCATAATTGCTTTGCTCTAGGCGTCTGATTTCCCTGTTTTGAAAGTCTAAACGTTTACTGTTCAAATAAATGGTTTTGCGGATACCGTATCGTACCTTAACGGAATTATTAATTTGATCTGGTTTTGCTTACGCTTAAATTTTTGTTATGATGCTCTAGTATATCTTAAATAATGATAATGTGAATTCGTGGCATAACTAACATCTTAAATCGTTGTTATAGTCAAACTATTTCTTTATTTTTATAATAAAGGTGACATTTGCCTTATCTAATACAAATGTTAAAATTGCAGGCAATAGCTTCTTCCTCGCTTCCGTGGAGGTGGAGACGCCCTACCCTGTCATCAGTTAGTTGGCAAATGGGTTGTGGTGGCATGTTTCTAACCGCTTAGAGTTCGCAACGGTTTTGTTGGAGTTTCCTTAACTGACCTACACCTAGATAGATTACTTTTAACTTTTGTCTCTACTCTGTCAAGTGGATGGTAAGAAGGGTGCGAACCTTTTGTTCTGCAGTGGGCCGAGGCTAATAATTTTAATTATTTTGTATTTAACCTTTGGAACTTGAATAACAGTATTTGATTAGAATGGAAGTAGACCCTAATACGCTTGCGACATAGAATAAAATGACGATATTATTACGTTGATGAAATTAAATTATTGCTAGAAAATGTAAAGTCATCAACGTTCAAAAGCAACAATTGTTTCGTTTCTAAATCCGTAGCAATGTTAGCGTAGCTTCAGCTCATTATTTAGTATGCGAGCAGCTGGATCACTGTCTGTCTTATACACGAAATCTTTAAATCCACCTTCAGCAAATTGAACTTTAAAACACAAATACATTTGATACATTTCTTGCATAGACAAGCTATCACACACATACATTTATACTTTCCGCCACATAATTATCTACGCATATATGAATCTTCCACTCAAAAAAGCCCAGACTTTTTAAAAGCCGTTCAAAACAGTCTTATTATTTCTTTTCTGGATAGCATCCAAGATTTGTAAACATTAAAACTTCCGGTGTTGCCATAAATTGTATGAATTATTAGAATTAGAAAAATGGCATCTGGTCAGTGTTTCTTCTTACTGTAAGAGTGGGTTAGACTTTGTTATAATATTTGTATTGTTGCCATGGTTACCAGGGAGTGAAAGTATGAAGCAGTGTGTCGGTTACTTTCAGCTTAAAATAGTATCTTCTGCTTTTTATGTCGTAAGAAGCGATTAGGGGATTAAGGATATCACGTGGGCTTTAGCGTAGTGATTACATCATACTGCGGAAACCTGGGCGTTCTAGGGGGCTTCACTGTACTTTCGTAGTTCATACAAATGAAGCGCGTTCACCAATTTCTGTTTTAAAGAACAGCTGTCATTGAGCTCCCTTCTAAGTATTAATAAATATGCAACGAGAATTAAGGCAAATTTGATTTTTGATCGTAACGTTTCGGTTTAATTTTCGAAACTAGTTTATATTTCATCCATACACGGCTTGAAGCAACATGAAGATGTAACATCCTCTGTTACATCTTCATGTTGCTTCAAGCCGTGGGACGGAGCCGTTGTTGTAAGCATTTGTCGACGCTATGTTGCTTAAGGTCGAACCGATGCCTGTTATAACGCGATAGTTAAAATAGTTGTTCGTAAAAATTGTTTTATTTCGAATGGTGATTCAATGTTCTTCGACAAAGCCTTGTAAAATAATGTAATTTTAGGTATGCCGAGAATTGCAAATTCTGCTCCTCTTTCGATTCTGGTTTAAGGTGGAACAGCAAGGGGATCCTAAATTATTTATTTTTTTGCAATTTGCAAGGTCAGTGCCATTGTTGTATATTAAATAAAATATGATTCGCGACCGTAACAAGTATGTTTTTTACAATCATTGAAATATAACCCTCCAAGTTCATATAAAATTACTATATCATGAACAAGTCATTCAATACCCTGGCCCTTCCCCTCTAAGGCGCTATGTTGAATATGGTTTATTCATACAGGCTCCAGAATCTTATTACAGATGCTTAATGAAATTCCACGCTCACCACCATTTTCAAAAGCCAATAGTTAACCTGAATACAGTGGCAAAAAGGAAAAAGGCGTGCTTGACGAGATGTTGAAAACAGTCAAGAAAGTACTGTGATTCTAAAACCATCGGGGCATCCCTTCAAGTTTCATCAAAATCTATTTTCATTAAACTCACCCGTAGCTACTCATTGTCTCAACGCTGAAGGTACCTTTAATATCGTCTTAATTACACCTAAATTGCCACTTTGTTCCATACCACTTCGAGAATGAGAAATTCAAAGTAATTAAGTCAAGTCATTTTAGCAAAAATATCGTTTATCGTGCGCGGAGGGTATTATGAAGGGTCGAAATCGATTCGGAAGGAAATATAGATCATATTTTATTCTTCGTTAATAGGAAATAAACCTAATGGATAATTTTAGGAATAATAATTTATTATTATGATGATGGCACGGGTCGTTCGACCAGGTTAAGCTACGCTTGCCGCGGTCGTTACGTGGATGGGTGACCATCTTTACATACGGAAACCCCCCCCCCCCCATGTCTCGGAAAGAACGTTAAGCCATTGGTACCGGCTGTCATTCTTGGATTTGGGCCGAAAAGTTTTATTTATTTATTTATTTAGGTCAGCCAACAATTGTTTACACAATGCATTTACAATAACTCAATTAGTTATACTTACAATTATAAGTGTAACAATTACTTATAGGCTAACACCACATTCACTATATATATCATTACAATTCTCAAAAAAATAAAATTTTAATTGGTTAATACGGTTACACAATTAATATTAACAACAAGTTCACAAACTAAAATACTTAAAAAACTAAAGAATAAAATTGTACGGAATAAATAAAACATTTATCTAAATCAATTAACAGAAAATATATGCAATTTAAATAAAATTAAATACAATTAATAAATTAAAATTCATTATGACAAAGCATTTCATTAATTAAAAAGGTTAATAAGTACATCACAGCACATTGATTAAAATACAATTAAATAAGAAAATAATTCAATTTTATTTATAGTTGCAAAACAAAATTGCGCATTTCCAAATTAAATACCTAATCTAACTACGAGAATAATACTGGACAATGACTGTGCGAAATTTGCTCAGTTTATCATGATGTATATCTATCAGGTCACTGCAACTGTTAAGCATTCCACAAAAGCGTGGTATCGGAGAATTTGCACCCAGAACCGTTCTGCGAAGTGGTGGATGTAGCGGTGTGATTGGGCTTCGCGGAAGTCGAGAAGGTGCCCGAAACTGTAGGAGACTCAAGAGCTTAGGGCAGTCGATTATATTTCTAAGGAGTTTGAAAAGAAACAAGCTATCAATTATATCTCTGCGAGTTGATAAAGAGTGCATCCTGAAGTATTTCAACCGTGCATTGTAGGAGGGTAGCTGTTTGCTTTTCCCTTTAGAAAAAGCAAGGTGCCATAGGAACCGTTTTTGGACTCTTTCAATGAGTAACTTATGCGTGGCGTAGTGTGGTCTCCATACGACACTGCAATACTCCAAGACGCTTCGCACAAGACTATTGTATAGCATTATTTTAGTGCCAACCATTTTGAAACCTTTTGTATTTCTATGCACGAACCCCAACATTTTGGAGGCTTTTTTAATAATATTCTCGAGGTGAGGGACAAAAGTTATTTTCTTATCAAATAGTACTCCCAGATCTCTAATTGTATCGACTTGCTGTATTTTGTTGGTGTATATTAGGTACTCTGACTGTATGGGATGAGCCTTTCTTGAAAATGACAGGTGGTAACATTTTTTTAAATTCAATTCCATTTTGTTGTTTTTACACCATTCGATTAGCCTGTCTAGATCATCTTGTAAGAGCGCTATATCACCAGTAGATTCGATTTTTCTTGCAAACTTTAGATCATCAGCGTACAAAAAACACTCAGAGAAGTGAAAGCAGGTGGGAAGGTCATTTATAAATATAATAAATAATATGGGAGCCAGATGTGAGCCATGAGGAGCTCCAGTTTAAGTTTTGGATTGGCGACCGCGTACCGGAAGACGTAGCGTTGGAAGGCCTCCCACAAGGTGGACTGATAACCTTGTAAAAGCCGCAGGAATCCGCTGGATGCGAAAAGTGCAGAACCGTTCGATGCTTGGGGGAGGCCTATGTCCAGCAGTGGACATCTTTCGGCTGAAATGATGAAAACTTGCGCTTAGGTCCTCTACTCCCCTTAAGAACTGTGGCCTGATTTTTAAATTATTGTAATATAGGAGATGACAGCTATTACTTGATGATGGACAGCGTTATCACGCGATGTCATATCGGGTAAGTGTGCATACAGACGAGCGATGGTGCCAATGGCAGAGGCAACAGCAGCCGTCGATAACGTGCCGCTCGTGTATTTGAAAACGTAGCTTAACTACATGAGCGGCAACGACGGCTCTCTGCCGTTGACACATGCCTGTCGCTCGTGTCACTTTGTCTTCGGGGTTCCTCGTGCATACTCGCGGGGCTGCATGTTGATGATTTCAATGTTCGTAACTGAGAATACTATATTTATATATTTACATCCTCTTGGGTAACACCATTTTGCTTTCCATGCTTTGCCTCTCTGTGAACTTTATAAGTAGAATCGCGTTCAGAATTAAACCTTTAACAAAACTGTTCCTAATAACGTAAACGAACTGTAAATGCTTCAAAAACTTTGAATATTTCCGCTGCCATAAAATGTAAAACGTTACAACTGAGCTTGAATCGCATTAAAAACTGTTTGAAAACACGAAACTAAACAGGTGGCTAGAAAATAAATCGTAGCAGAAATATTTTTCTCAAGATTTTTATCGTCTCAACGTAAAATGATGTCTTTGTAGATGTTTAAAAGCTTTCTTTATGTGCTGGTATTGCGTTCCCAGAAAATAACACGATTGTTAACACATCAGTAAATACATATCTCGCTTATGACCCATCTAAAGTTAAACACGATACTTACAATCATCATCGTTAACCGACCATGAGTTTTCGTCATAGATTTCCTCAAGAAACGATTCTAGTCCTCTTGCCGCTTGCCTGTGATCTTTGTCGACAGTCTATTTGGCCAGGGTATGGTTTTGCAGTTTTTAGTCCCCATTATAGACCAAGCATCTATAATTACGAACACAGTGCATTAATATTCGCTCTAACGTTATTCTTTTTGTTTCAGGTAACGCATTTACCAGTACTGCTCCATCTCTCTAGAAGTAAGAGGTTATTGTTCTGACGAAGTGATTTCTATAAATCGATTTCGTTCTTAAACGATGCTAATGAATGTGTTTCGGTCCCTTTCACTTAAATTTTTCCTAAATATACATTCACGGATTTTGTCGATTTTGTCCCCCAACATTTATTGTTATTTCACCAAAATAATTAAAGTGAGATTACTTCAATCCATCTATCTCCTCGCGTGCAACCTCAGTTAAATCAATGTCAATATTAACTTAATTTTAAAAACGTGGGTCTGCAAACCCTACATAACTAAACTGTCTTGTATCAATTACATAATTAGTCTCACCACCTTCGATCATACATATTTGTTTGTTAAAACGAGGCGACTAAGCTTATTTAACATTGCTCGGATTATGCTAGTTTACATTTTGGATAAGATCTTTCTGTTTACTTGTGTTTACCTTTCTGTGAATAAAGACCTTTAAAAATCAAAAATCCAAAAATCAATGTCAATGACAGTTTCCCACGCGTCTCTGAATCTCTAACCACACTAAATTGTACTGTTACGTCGTCTGTGTGGAACTCCGGTCACTGGTCATGAACACACGTTTTAGAAATTGATTATTTTACTTGCGTTTGTTTTTTCAAATTCAAATCGTTTATGTGGATCACGAAGTCAGTGTTCATAAGATGTTGTGTTAGTTGCAGGTAACTCTGCTATGTCCCGCCATTGAGGCATACAACATTCATATTATCAGTTCGGTGCATTGTTAAAATACATCAAATCATCATGCAATACATTAAGATTAAGTTAGTATAATGTCATTGTTACAAAATCGTGTATAAAACGATTGTGCTTACTTCATAGTTTATGACTATCTAGTTTTCAAGTGCATGATTCTGTACCCATTGGTTTATTGCAATGAACCGGCTGACTGATTCAGTGTATTGTCTTTTTTATTTTTTATTACATAGGTCAGGGACAAATGCAAGTGTGCGCTTCCAATTATAGGAGACCACATCATTTACTTATAATCTAGGTACATTAAGTTTGACAAGGTAATTTAGTTTTTTCCAAAAAACATAAACACGAAAAATTTTCTTAAGAAAATTTTAATGAATAAAAACATATAAACAAAAACCATATATAACAAAATATAACGACTTATACAATGACTTTTATCCTTTTTGAACTTTGGTAATTTGCACGTAATTGAGAGCAATGGTGGCCCAGTGGTAACGGCCGCGACTTACGGGTTGTAGCTGTTAGAAAGATAAGACAGTTAACAGACTTAGAAACCGCGCGTTTGGTTTATTTCAGCTACTTCCACAGCATTATGTCATACGGCATTATACTGTGGGGTCGGTCTGCTAACATTGAATACATTTTAGTTTTGCAAAAGAGAGCTGTCAGAGCCATTTACAATCTACGTCGCCGCGAATCTTTTAGGGAACTATTAAAGAAGATTAATTTTATGACGGCACATTGTCAGTTCATTTATTTATGAAAATATTATGTATGTAAGATAAAATCTGCATCTTTTTAATAAAATTAGTGATAGACTAGACATCATTTTAACACTCGAAATAAAAATAAAATAGATCAACAATTTTTCTGACTATCTAAAGTACATACATCTTTCATGGGGTACTGTGTTAAATGTTACAACAAAATACCTTGATATTGCTGAAGGGTTATAAGGAACAGGGTGTAAAGTTCACTCATACTCTTCGGAAAAGGGAGGATCCTCCGACCAAATGGATGTCGTATCTGGTGGGCGACTGCCCGATGATTATTGTCGGGAAGTTGTATAATGCTAGCTGCGCGGTAAACTCTGATTGCGCGATACAGGATTTGTGTGACGTCAGGTTGATGCGTTGTTTTCATGTGGCGGTGTAGATGCCGCCACATTGCAATTAAATGAAAGAAAATTTAAAACCCATGTTAAAATTACACTTTATAAACAAGCATATTACAAATTAGAGGATTACCTCTAATTTTTAATATGCTTGTTTTATAAGGTATAATTTAAGTCACATATTCTAGATAAGAATGCTTGGAAACATGCTGGTCCTGCTACAATGGACAATCTAGAGGCTAGACAAAATCATTCTGGTTGTTTATAGAATTGAATAATATGTTATTTTTACTTAACTCACACACTGACTTATTCCTTGTGAATATTTTAGGAGAATCGTATACTTTTGCAATGTTTGTAAATTTGTGAGCACCATGTACCTATCACGTGATTGATTTATCTGTCTTTGCTTTATTTTGAACTAACCCTTCGCCTGCGACTTCGTCTGAGTGGATTTCGAAAAAAAAACACAAAACGTAGCCTATGTTCATCAGACATAGTCTCTCCTGTAGTTTTTAAAGTTAATTTGAGTAATCTCGATTGCAGTATTAGGTTTTCGATTGTGGTCCTCTTCTCTTTTGTTTTTACCAAATTTATTGTAGCCCTTTTCTCTATCAAATAAACAATTATCTATAATTGTTTATTTGATAGATATAATTATAAGCATTTCTTGAGATTAAAAAAAGTCGAGGTGTTGTGGGACACCCGGTTGGAATGCAGTTTCTTTCTCTGTATATTATGTATTAAATAAAAAACAAACACAATAAAAATGAAAAAAATCTAAAGAATCGTGACGGTCAAAGTGTAGCACCTTTTTCGGTCTAGTATTCATTTGCCAAGTGCGCAGAGCAGAGCATGCGCAAAGTAAAACGTGCGATTAGTAACTTCGTTCCAAAACAAAACAACAACATTTTCAACATTTTAATCACCGCTAAAAACGATAGATTGCATGGCACATTTTAGCACGCCCCTTAATTGTATGTAGAATTCTACAATTCACTTTCGCGTATAATAGCCTCATAAGTCACTGACAACAATAATATTCCAATGTTTCCAGCGTTATTTAATTGTCCATGGACTGTCTCAATTTCCTCGCGGTTATAACTTCCGTGGTTTTATGACCCTGTATCGCTCCATTTCCACAAGATATTAAATAGTTTTGTACATTATGATGTAACTACGCATTCTGTTCAGTAATAGCCAACAATCTTATCTCAAGGAATAAGTTTTTGCCTTTAAATGGATTGCGAAAAACCTAAAACAGTGATTTAACAAAAAATACGTCTGTAATCAATCCCATGGACGTACAGAAACTAAAGACGCGTATTTGGAACACTGTATTATATACAGGGCTACAGGTTAAGTCGGCCTAGATACTTAAGACGTTGTAGTTTCCACCATTCCTGACTGATTTTAATATGGAACACCGTACCCCAAACTTAACCGTTTTCAAGATATTGAACTTTGAAGTATTTTTTTTAATTGCCGAATTTTTGTCTATTGGCCAATTTTTTTTTGGCGTTTTCCTTCTTATTCATTTATGTTTGCGATTTTTGTGTAGTAGACAAGTTGCTTTATTATTCTCAACATTACAATTGCAGTTAACTGAACCAACTGGGTCGTAGAAGACGATTGATAGTTATTCAATGAAATAAATTCGTCAAAAATATTTTTTTCTTTCTGAAATATTTAAATATTTGTCTATGACAGTCATGCTGCAGATGTGTTCAAAATATTCTTCGTTTCATTACCTATCTATCAAGGTATAACTCTAAGGGATTATTTCTAAGGGATTCTTAGAAGAAACTTTGGTGAAAGGCTCCCAGGTAGTAGTAAAAATAACAATAATTACGGTACTAATGCGTCTAATTTATCTCTTGGGTCGGAAAACAAAATAAAATAATAAAAATAGGTACAAAATGACGTATATGTATAACTAATTTTTTTTTAATGAAATCTGCACCATAACATTTGTCACAGTCCATTCCCGATTTGTGTCCCAAACGTCAACTTCGTTCATCGAATGTATCGACAAATCTGAACGAGCAACTCGTGTCGCCATGATCCGTGTGATTACCTACGTTCTTCAAACATAGTCTCATGTACGTCAACACTCGATCATGCATGCGGACCCAAATGATGCAAATCACGCCGCCTCAAAATTTACAATTCCACGCAACACTTCGCCTTAAACCGCAGTATATAAGACTTAAATTCCCATAAGGATATCACCAAAAGACACTTGGGATGTGAATCCACTTTCCTTGATTGGTAATTCGATCAGCGAGTAGGGAAAGTGCAGGATATGAAGGCGATGAACCTCATATGTCTTGGACGACGGCTTCAAGGGGACATTTTGAGGGTGACGTATAGGGGCTGCCGATATTCAAATGTGGTTGAATTCAATTTCCAGAACTAATAGGGCGCTCTGGTTTGGAATAAATTTATCTTTTTATAAGTTGGGATTTTGTATTTCCATGCTACATTTCCATGTTACAGGGTTCAGTCAAAGTTTGGCCAATGCTGTTGAAATAAATGTAAATTACTTCCGAACGGAAGCGAAAAACCCGTTATTGGATTTCACAGTTTCCCGATTTATATTCAGCTGATTCAAAATTATGTAAAATTTAATATCGACCCTGGCTTTGACCTCAATAATAAACTGTTTTGAAAATCCGCATCATTATTATTATGTATATCAAATGTCAGCACTCCAAAACTAGACATTATCTGTCAACAGCTAGATCAATAACATTTGATACACTTTCTCGGTCAGCAATTCGCGGATTCTCGTTCCAAATGCGTTGGTAAGGAAGTCGTGGCGGTAACAATAGAAGGAGTCAACTGAACCTCGCCTGGCCGCAAACCGCGAGACCGATAATAACGGGTTTGTGATATTTGATAGCATGGATTTCGCTTTATTATATTGTGACTACGAGAGTTTCTTAGGATAACGTAAGACGGTCAATCGGGTCAGTCTGTTGTCAATCTAATTGAGGGACTTTAAATATATATAAATGTTTTCCGGCAATCTAGCATTCATCAACACGATCAATATATAAAACACGAGTCGCGTCCACATTACAGCTCGATTCAAACGTTGTGGCGGCACGGAGCAAGAGGAGAGTCGTGGCCATAACAGGACACGTATACTTCTCCCCGAACAGAACTCTCGCCGAGTTCCACAACTCCCTTGCGGATTTGAGATCGTCGTCGCCCCCCCCCCCCCCCAGCTCGTCCTCGGGGACTTCAATGCTAAGAACGTGCCTTGGGGTTCCCGGTACACGGGCATACGGGGCAGGATGGTGGAGAACTGGGCTTTGATCGTCCTAAACCGTGGTTCTGTCCCTACGTGTGTGCGGATGCGGGGTGGAGATTTTGTTCACCAGCCTCGCTCTGTCGCGTCACGTCATCGACTGGACCAACGGTACATTCGGTTCGACGTCTCCGCCCATACCTCGAGCGCACCGGTCCGACAGGCCCCGAGTGGTCCGCGGTGGGCGCTGAAGCAGCTGGACCGGGAGCTCCTCCTGAAAGCCTCGATCGTGCAGGCCTGGGTGTCACCACCGGACAGGCTTGCTGACATCAACGACGAGGCGGAGTGGTTCCGGGAAGCCATATCCGAAATTCACGTGCCAACGGGGGTGACGGGGTGAGGTACTGCGCAGCAAGTAGCGCACTTCAGAGCCGTTATCAAATTTGAATCGGACTGTGTCAAGGTTACGGATTGAACTGATGCCATACCGAGTGTCTTCTGGTCACGGTGGACTCTGGCCCAATAAAGCGATCAACGTTCTTTTTGAAACGAAGTATTTTAAGGCAACTTACGGTTGTATTAAAATCTTGGATTGCAATAATGAGAATGAAAATGCAAGATGCGACGTCTTATTATATATTAAAAGGAGACAGAGAGAGAGAGAGAGAGTTTTAATCGTTTTCGAGGGTGCTGAAGCCAATATAATGGTCAAAATGAAAATCCAAAATGGCAGCTGCAAAAATTTTAAAATTTTTCACCATTGAAATTCAATTCATGGCTTTCGAGGGTGCTATAGCCGATAGTGAAGTCAATTACATTCGGAGTAAAAGAAAAAGCGCAAGGAACTTCGTTCCTGACGGGGGTCCCCCTACCCCACCCCGTTTTGGTTTCTATCAGATCAAGATTCTTGGTAATTGCGAAACAGCTTGATATCACACTTAATATTTTCCAAGAATTTTCAACTTCCAGCAGGTTGCGATATATGGCTTACTATTTTACATGGCACGACTGCCATCTAACCTCCACAGCTCGACTAGTGCAATCAATAATGTGCACAGCAATTCAAGTATATTTTAAAACCAACTCATCTCAAGGCTTTTCAGCACGATGTATTTCCAGTCGTAGTTCGCTTAATATATTTTTATGGGACATTCTCATGCAAAGATATTGCAACTGTACTAAAATGACCTCGAAGGCATTTAACTGGCTGTTTTAGAAATCATAGAAAACATCTAGAATTTTCCATATTCTTTTTCAAAGAAAAGTATAAACTGCATTTGTTAGGGTGAGGACGGTCTGATTGATATGATAATGGGCCAATCTAAATGTTTGGATCGTTCTTGCTGAAAGCCTTAAAACCTGAACGGTCCATTAAGACGATCAAAAATTGCCAGAAGCCATTTTAGTAATAGGTTTTTGTAGCATTGTAAATCGCTACTGTATTATGTGTGTTTTCTTGTAGATTACCGCAAGGAAGCATTTTGGTCCCTGGCTTATTACACCTTAGTACTCTGGTATTTCTTTCGATGGTCAAAATATAATCTCAAACGTTATTGTTTACAAATGCACGTCAGCTTCAGCTATCATGTTTTGTGTCCGCATCATCTTCAATTTAACTTACGCACGCATTAAGTCCGGCTTTTCTGTACATGATATAGGGGCACATGATACATGATATAGGGGCATATCCCCAATAAAGTACTACATTAAAAACGATTCGCGTTTTATCCGAACAAAATTGCAGCTTTGTGTTTCAATACAAATAGCAGAATTAAATGGATGAGTTTCTATTCTTTTGTGTCCTTTCGCTTTTCTATTGTCTTTGCTTGCATTAGCATGCCGCTCTTGTAGCTCAGCATATTATTCAACTCCCCATGCGTATATTATGTGCAATCAAAATTATGCTAGGATGAGAGTTCTTTGTGCCATCATGGTAATTTTATTTTTTCGTTTTTGTGTTTTAAAATAGTCTTTAGTATTGGATCTTAACTATTATAATAATGTATTTGTTTAATGGATCAAACCTATAGGTATAACAAACAGAACGATGTTGGTTTATATAGATATCACCCAATTACTGTTAAATGTAGCTAAGTACTAAAGAACACTGTCATTTCTTTTAGATTATTAAAATATTTTTTTTACCTATCGTTTTCTAAATCTACTCCAAGGCCTTACCTATGTGTGATCGATGTTGATTAAATAAGCTCACCAAAAGGAAGCCCTTATTCCGAATACAATTTATCAATTGCTCCCAAAACAACGTTTGGGCTGAAATCAATCAGGCTCAGTCAAGCCAATCCCATTCAGTTGGAATTTGCAGCAAATAAGCCTGTAATTGTTTGCGGACAATCTCCCTTTGAAGAGCAGTGGTGGCCCAGTGGTAACGGTCCCGACTTACGAGTTGTAGGTCGTGAGTTCGAACCCAGGCAGGGGCTTTACTTTGTGTAAATAATTTCATCACCACTGCTCTCAAAACGGTGAAGGAAAACATCGTGAGGAAACCGGCATGTCCTAGAACCAAAAATTCGAAGACATGTGACATCGGATTGGTATCCGCACTGAGCCCGCGTGGTGGATTACGGCTCACTCTCTCTCATAGAGAGGAGGCCAGTGTCCCAGCAGTGGGAACGTTATAGGCTGATTATACGTACGTATACGTAATCTCCCTTTTATGGGTTCTTAGAAAAGGTAGAATTAAGAACCAATTTGTAAACGGAAGATGTGGATATTTTCAAAATCAAATTCAAAATTTTTATTTCAGACCCAGGGATCCATATAGTGTTAGTACGAACTTAGCTTATGTTAGTTATATGTGGGAACTTTCCCATTGATGTCTGAAAAGGACAGTTTAAGAACATTAATTTTTGTTGGTGGTGGCTCTGAGAGTGGAAATTGTGACTACATTGTTGTATTGGGTTCCCTTCTGTAAAAACATGTGAGTAGAAATGAATAAATAAATATTTTTGCTTTTGTAATCCTAAAAGTATCATTGGTCTCTTATAATGATTCCGGGTAAAAAGTGACTTGTCTGTGTTAAAATAATGATGAATTTGATATGGAATTTCTGCGTACAGAAAGTGTTCGCTGCTTCTTTAATGAATTAATTGTTATAACGGCGTATGCACATCTGCTACAGAACAAGATAGATCTTTAATAAAAAAATATCATTTAAACTTCACGGTAAGAAACGACAGATTGTTTGAATAAGAGAGACTAACATAGAAGTATAGAAGAAGACCAGCTTCACCGACCTTAAATAAATTGGTATAAGAGCAAGAGAATGATAATGATTTTAAAGCCACAGTAATCCAAGAATAGGAAATGTATAAAAATCCAAGTTCTCCTATATAGCGCTATAAAACTCGGATTCAAGAAAACAGTCCCGCTGTCTAAACAAAGCATCGCATACTTTCTTTAGATCCAAACGGTCCGATTGAAGAAAACATTGATTTTGTAAGATTTATGTGGGTCGGGTTACGAGGAGGTATCTTGATGAAAACAATGCTGTTGTTTACTTGTTTACTCATTGGTCTTAAATCGATATTGCTTTACGGATCTTTCCTGTAGGTTTTCGATGACATAATGAAAATTAACCTGTGTTATTGTCGTTACTGCTTGAACATTATCATTTAAAGTAGCCTCTTGTGGTCTCACAAAATTCAGATATTCTTTCTTTCCAACTTTAAGAACATCATTTATATTATCATATGCCTTGTCGAGAACCTGTTAGATTTTCGTCATTCGAGTCACTACGTGTATGAAATGTTCCCTTTTAAGCTATTTGTTGTGCTATTTCTTGGGAATCTGGAATAAAGTGGTTGATACCATTGCTGTCTGGATAAATTGTTGCTGCAATTTTACAAACTGTCCCTTGTTATATACCATTGCAGTGTTTTTCAGTTTTCTGTTTTGAAAAAAAAATGCCAAGATGTGCTAGGAATCAGTAATACCTCTCATATTTAAGAGGACGACTCTTCTTAAAATTGTGTCCGAAACAAAGTAATACCATTTACCTGGAAACCGTTTGAAGGGTTATCTGTAAATATCCGCGTAATCTCAAGTTATTTTATGCATTTTAACCCGATAAACATATGTATTATGGTTTAAGACATTAATTTCTCAAAACAGAATACAATATTCACTTAAATGAGAAACACTGGTTGCATACATATAAACGTTCTTTGGAACGAGTATCGGAACGGTATGTTTATTATGTACTTAACATTATGTTAGTAGAATTAACCATGCTAAAAAAGATCGAGTTTGGAAGGTATTTTGTTTTAAATATGTTAACTTGGTGTAGGTAATCTGCAAACAAATATTGAGACTATGAGTCCATATTACGTATCGAAATACAGTTTCTATCAGTTGAGCTATTAAAAGCTGAACTTTTTAATGTTTATTTATATTTTATTTAATCCTAGTTTTAATTTTGCATTAAGTATTCGTTTTATTGTGAATAATATGTAGATAGTTTTTATTATTAATATTAAAATAATGAGCATCAAACTCATTTTTATCGCGATTATAAGCATTGTTTGTTTTTCTGAATTTTGTGGGAAGATGGTTTTTAGGCTAATGAGCTTTGAATTGTTTTAGTTTAAAGCGTTTATAAGGTTTTTCATGAAGCTGATTTTTTTCTAGGAGTAGTTATGCATTTATCAGTCGTTTTAATGATTGGAATAATCTAAATGTTAGACAATCAGTAACATTATTTATGCATTTTGTATGTAATTTTACTAGTTAACATGAATTAAAAAACTACTTACTACATTTGAATGACTTGAAGTTTGAACTAAAGAATCAAAATTGAATATACGACTATCCTAAAGAATCCTATTTGCATGCGAATATTTCAAATAAAATTTCAGCTTACATAATATTTCAAAGCTAAACCTTTAAAAGTTTCGTTTTGCTGAAACTGTTGGTGATATTTTATTTCTAATTTCATTTTTTTTACACATTTGTCAATTTCATTTTTTACTAGCATGGGAAGAAAAGCAGCTGCCGGAATTAAATCATATCTGCCATAAAATATCCCACCAAAGGTTCGGAAGAAAGTGCCATTATTCTCTTTCACCATAAACTTCCATAAGTTCACGTCCATTAACTTATCCAGCGACAATTTAAAACAGATCACGATCCACGGTCTCCCTGGCATAGAAACTCCGTGGTATTGCTCGTAAATCGTCGACAATGTAAAGCGTTCGATGTCTATGCCACAAAATAGATAGGTTCAGAAGGCTGTTTCCATACACGTACGGCGGGCGCCGGCGATCTCAAACAAATGCCAGTTGCGACTAGTCGCAAGTGCGCTTGCACTCGCAGTACTTGAAACCGTGTCTATGTGTGCGTGTCTTTTTACTTATTGTATGGAACCTCTCTTCTGTACCTTTCTATATTGTGTTAATGCGTCATTCTCTGGTCGATTGTTTACGTAACTTTCGATTCCATTGTTGTTTTGGATCACGAATGCTGGGGAAAGTCTCGTGACATGCCTTGGATGTGTTTGAGATATTGGGCGGTTTTGTCAGTGTGACTCGGATTATAGATTGGGTTCGAAAGATGGCAATTGATCTTTTGGGAAGAACCAAAAAAGCTGAAATCCTTTGATTTTATTTTGCGTTGTATTATACAATATGTAGCAAAAACCCTGTCCGATGCAAAAAAGGCGTATTCCTGGTTTAACATACGTACTACAAAAAATAGTTTAAAAAATCTAACTCATAAAAACCAAAAGTTATTGATTTTTTTATTTTTAGTTACCATGCGAAATGTAACACTAAATATGGTAAATTTTCATATGTTGACAACACTCCACCGGCCGGCAAAATCTTTTATTTTTTGCCTATTTTTATTTCAAAGGACACCGCCCTGCACTAGCCGCACTGTAGGTACTCATAACGAGTTCTCGAGCCTTTGATGTAGCCGACTGGTTGCCTACTGGCACTCTACTTGTTTGGCCACTTCGCCAGTCTCACGTGGAGATAGCTTGTGATTGGATGTCCGTACGTATCACGAGCCGCTATCGAATCGCGAACAATGTCGTATACCAATCAGGAATATAATAATTTGTTAATTTTTATTTGTGAGTGAGTGTGATTCGGAAATCGAAGTAAGAGCGCGGATTGTGGAAGCTTTCGACTCACTCAAATCGTACACAAGTGCGATGCGAAGAGTACGTGCAAATTTAATAAAAAGGTGTCGAATGTGTACTAATGTTCGAGATAGACATATGGAACACAATCTCAGAGGTATGCAACAAGTAAATGTGTTAATAAACTAATACCTACAGTCGGTACATTGCCAAAAGCACATCACATCAACTCAATAATAATTGTTTCTTGATAAACAGAAGGTCAGAAATCGGGGTCACTATGCGTCTATGCCTACAATAAAATATCAGCTGAAACCTACGCGTAGGCAAAATGTAGGTTTCTTTAGTCCTAAGTTTGTTTGGCGGCAGGCGACAAAGCACCGCCGTGCTCAGGCAGCTTCTTTGACACGAAACTGAAGGTGAACCCTGTCGAGCGATCAGTGTTGCCTTTGGTATGATTATTTTTAATTTGTTAAATTAATTGTTTTCATTGGGGAAAAATAATTATCTCGTATTCTTTAAATGATTATGTATTTGTGTAAGCAGTACGATACCAAATAATACCCTTCAGGATCGGACAGGGTTTTGTTACATGCTGTATATGTAAAATGTGTTTCTTGCTTATGTACAGTACTGGTCCAAATATTTTCTTGCTTTCTATGAGCAACGAATGCTTTGTCGGGATAACGTATTGGGATTTCTGGTTCATAATTTTCTGCACTATACTATAGCCTGCAGCCATGGCACTCTTGAATTTAAACTTACACCAAAAATAAAGATGTCTTCTTATCTTATAAATAATTGGTACCCATAACCGCCGAACTTTAACTACCGTCTTGGAGTATCCCCCTGTAGTAATAAAATTCTGAGACTCAAATTACAGAAGTTTTCCCTTTGAGAACCGCAAGCGAAGCATGCCCAAAGCAGTAATAATATCCAGATATACATATAACAATGTTACTTTGTTACATGATTTAGCTAGACGTGACCTTTCACCTGGCACGTTGGAACTGGACATTCTTAAGTGGTGCCAATGTACCTGATGTTGTTGCACCCTACACGCGTAAAATACCCACCATAGAAACGAGTTTTGTCGACAAAATGACAGATGAATAAAATAAATCTGTCATTTTGTCTACTCTTCCGTCGACAATAATGAAACGACTGCGGTATAATGATCTCTTTCACAAAAGCGAAGTAGGAAAGATTCTTTAAGATTTAACATCGAGAACGTCTGTTGAGAAAACTCTATAATTTTAGAAGTAATAGATGATTTCATTAAAACAAAAAATAAGGCTCTTTTAAGAATTTACACCCGAACAAAATCTTCAATAATCCCTCTACAAAGATACCTACTGCCAATAAAAGTCTTAGAAGCGTTTCATTGTAGATTCTAGTTAAGCTTACATAGTATGAGACTGATTCCAATTTCAATTTGGAGTTTGCTACCGATGTCCATCCGTAGTTTTTTTGTTTTTATTGGAACCCGATATTTTCCCCTATCAGAAGCATGTTGCTCTGGTCTCGATTTTTTGCGGAAAATAAGAGCCGTTTCTGTTTCACGAATATTTTTGGGATGTTTTTTGTTTTGTTTCGTTTTGGCTGCTCCTGCGGCAACGTAGCTTGTTAATTTTGATTACCGAATCGTTACGCTGAAGCCTGAAAATCAATATAATATGTCAGTGGGCTTGTGAAGTTTCATCCAGTTTTCATGTTCATGAACATTAGACTGCCTCGTGGTCGCAAGAGCTACTGCTGGGCACGAGGTACTGGGTTCGATTCCCAGTACCCTAATTGCGTAATACACAATGAATCGGAATTTGAATCCTTTTGAAACAGATTGCTATCCATTGCTTCATAAGTTCGATTCAAAATTCTGCTCAACAATGTAAATAACTCAATGAATGTTGTTGAACTGTCAAAATCAAACAGATTAGGCGTAATCGTTTACTAAAATATGTTACGCAATTAGGCTGCAGGTCGGGCAAAGTGTTATTGGGTTTTTCTATATAGAATTTCTCAGTAGCAGCCAGGAGTGTGGATTTGTGCCCGGTTGATGGCAGTAGGCTCGCACCCTATTATATGGAACTTAAGCATAACTGGCGAAATGTGGGTGCACTATATTTATTTATAATTTATTTGTTTTATACTTTACGCACACGAATGTACAGAGGCGGACTTAATACCATAGGCATTTTCTACGAGTCAACCTTTGGGTGATGCAGAGACAAACAGTGGTTGGTGCAATTTATAAAAGAACATTTGGGAGTAAATATTTTAAACATAAAGATACGCTTTATAAAAAATAAAAAATAAAGTAAATTAATATTATCTATCTATCTATAAATATAATACAGATATATTAAACTATAGGGACACCCCTGCCAAACCCTTCTGGGATTACAGGCGTGATGTTATGTATGTATGAAAATATAAAAAAACACTAGGTAGCGTAGCCATCCTTAGTGATTTTTTTATCCTTAGTGAAATTATACAACATTTTATTTTATACAGGATTCATCAGAAATCGTAATCGAGAAAAAACTATCAGTTGTCCCGCAAAAAACTTCAATACCTGCATGACCCAAATGAATGGGACAGCTATTATTTTTTCTCGATTGCGATGGAAAAAGTTGTGCAATTTCATAGTCTGTAGGTATCACACACCCTTAAATTTGACCACACCGTTCTAATACACCAGTTGGAAATTGCACAATTTATTCGCTTACAACAACGTTGTTGTTTGCAACAACAAACAATATATTTGCTGATTAACAGCAAATAAATTGAGATGGAGGCAGGAGAAAAAAGTTTGCATATTTTTTCATTTCTTTTTTTCTTACATTCCATGTTTGTCTTGTACCTGAAACTTGACCATTCCGTTCTTATACACCAGTTGGAAATTGAGTCAGTCTGCTACAACAAATCTTTGTCAAATATGCTTCAAATTATTGCTTGTTTAATCAGCAAATAAATTGAGATGGAGGCAGGAGAAAAAAGACTGCTTATATTTTATATAGTTATATTTTTCATACAGGTCCATGTTTGTCTTGTTATATTATACCAGAAATGGTTTGTATTGATACTCACATTCGCTTTATCAACACTGACTAAAGGGACTACAGGACCTAAATACAAGTATTATAATGCCTTAAAGTATATGATCCACTGCAGTAAACAAAATCAGAAAAACATATGATATTCTTCAGGATTATGCTTGTTAGATAGTGTGTTGACAACTTATTACAATTATTTCGATACGATATAAAAATATACAAAATCTTTTAACGATTAAAAACCATGCAAATATTCATGCAATCATTCTGATTCTTTGTCAAATTATTCTTCAAGCAACATATTAACGTAATTTTTTTAAGATTAATCAAAAGGTTTTTTGTAAATAGATAATTGCTTCATTTTTGCAATAAATTGGCAGGTTTGTGTAATAGCGTTTCTCTTTCTTTTCTATGCAGTTTGACATTAATCGCGCTTTAGTTGTTGTCAGCCTCTTAATCACTACCAAGCAAATAAGGTACATGAAGCGGTAGGCGGCAGTAAGCATCAGAATTTGCATTATCCTGATCGTACTCGTACTATGAATTGTAACATAACACCATAACTCATTTGTTTCAATGTGTGTCACATTTTATGTTGCATTTCATAAGTTAAGTTTCACCAATCTGTACTGGGAATTAGGATCAACGTCTTCACCAAACCATGTATGAATGAATGAAATGCACCGACCCCAGCGTGGTTTGACCAGACTCGATTCATCGAATGAACCCCAAGATTCGCACTAGCCCCTGAAGCCTCATGCTTCATGGTAGTACAAGGACCATTGCATATCAAGGAATAGACCGGGGGGCGCTTTAGTGGTAGACGTGCCCTGAGGATAGGAAAGAGTGGAGCCCATCGAGTAATGCACCCTGACGTCTTCACCAAACCATGTAAATACTTAATTTAATAATATTTATAATTTTCCATAGAGGTTATCATAATAGTTTATTTGCTTAGAAAGTATGTATGTGTCGGCGTCACCGTTAGCGGTAGGTACAGCGGGCCGAGTTACGCTGTGCAAAGCGGGACGTTCGCCTCCCCACTCTCCCCACTTTTCAAGGAACTTAATGTAAGCTAGTGCGCAGCGAAGAGGGGGATCATTCTTGTGGCAGGCTCGGCCCGGTGCGCCTTCTGTAGCGCCTTGAGCTATTATAGCGATCTATTTAATTAATTAAAAAGCTGTTGGAATAAATAAGTTGGTTACTGCTATATTTCATACTTTCATTTTAATATGTCGGACCTCTGCCTTCAGGTTATTTCAGTGATTATTTTATAAGAAATTGTGAGTGAAATAAAGTGATTGTGCTGTAACTAGTATCTCTATTTTCTTCGCCCGACAATCCACGCCTACTGACAAAGTGCAAGTGTAATATCGCTGATGAGGGCATATCCCGATATATGTACATAAAAAATGTGTTTACTAAGTTTGTGATCCCTGCACAATCTACCTTAAATTAGGAATGCAAAGGTTGAAAATTAATTAGAATAAAAAATAAACTCTTCAGTCAAATTAAAATTGACAAGAAATAATAATATAAAATGGTTGATTTTAAAGATCGAGTTTAGAGACTGGCAAATTACGTACCATTGCTATCATTAGTTTGATAGCCACTAACACTGAAGCTTAAATTTCCATGTCATATTCAATATTCATATAGGCCAACAAAGAATAGTATTCGGTGGTCATGCTAAAGACCACAGAGCATTACTGCCCTTCCTCAGTTCAACCACTTAAGCCCAGTTTTGGATCTTCTGACACACATACAATGCTGATAACTCTAGTGGTTAGTCAAGCAAATGATCTTGTTGTTTGTAATGATTAAAAGTTGGATCGATAGTTCGTTTACCTTCTGACAAAAGTGGTTGAATGGTTGCCAATTCATTTATTTTCGGTTTGGTTAATTTATTTTCGCGAATCTCCGATAAATTTCAAAGAAACAGGCGTGACCAAAGTCCAAGAGTCAAAGCCCTGTCTGCATAGGAGTAGGACGGCACATAAGCGCAAGAGTGTTTTTTCCATCGCTCTTATTGTTTATTCATCTCAAATAAGGTTACTCAGAAGTTGAAGGGAGCTTAATAATGTACATTTGGTTTAGTCCATGTTCAACCCCCACAATCTTTACCCCCGGCCATGTTGAACCCCTAAATGTTGTCCACGTTCAACCCCGGGGGGGTTAAACATGGATTTTTATTTTTGAATGTCTTTAATCCACGTTCAACCCTCAATGGACAGTGAAACACAAAAGCTTTAAATTTACTGCTATGACTTAGCTACGTTTTTAAAGTCTGCCTATCTTCTATTTGTCCTATATTTCCGCAGTTACTTAGAAATACAAATGAGTTTATTCTATCTCATTAGTAGTTGGCAGGTTGTTACAAGTGCATAACTTATTCGTTATATAAAAAAGGATATATTGAAGTGACTTTGACAGTGACAGATATTGTATTTCTAATTATGGCTGAGATTCGGTCTACGAGTAGCGGATTATTTAATTTTGATTTTGTGACTTCTAAGCGTGGAGGACGTGTACTACTTTGAGCAGGCCATCAGTATTACCAGAAAAAAGAATATAAGAATGGCTCTTTACTGGCGTTGTGTTAAGTGGCCTAAATGTCATGGAACTGTTACTATTATGAAAACACAACGTCAAATTATTAAATCAACAGTGCATAGTTGCACAGCAAGTTAGGCTAAAAACGAAGTAAAAAGGTTAGTTCGATTTGTAAAACAAAAGATACTGAAGATTTCAAGAAGACTATTCCATCCGTATATCGTGAAGCTGTAACTTCCTTGAAGGACGCAAGTGGTGATACGATCAAAGAATTTCCGTCGTATAAAAAAGTGAAATCTGACATACAATTAAAGGAATATGGCGGTAGGTGTTAGTAAAACTATCTATTCGAGAGGGATTGATGTAGAAGTACCTGCCATTTTGAAAGGTTTCTGCTCTTTGATTACAAATATAAAAATAATAGAATATGCTTTCGCATCTGAGGCGGCGAGGGAAATAATAAGCAGCGTGAAACATTTTTTTGCTGATGGGACATTTAAAACATGTCCACGTCCATTTTTACAACTTTATGCAATACACGCTGATGTAGGAAGTTCGGAAAAGTACACTTTGTTATTGAAACAAAAAACAAAGTACATATGATTTACTTTTTACTTTAATTAAAATAAATTGCTCAAATTGGAATCCAACGAAATTCACAGTTGATTTCGAAGCCGCTGTTATGTCAACAATCCAAAAAAAAAACTTGAAGCATCAATAAAAGGATGCTATTATCATTTTAATAGAGCGTTATGGAAGAAAGCAGAAGAACTTGATCTAAGTAAAAACAAAATTACCCGTAAACACGTTGCTTTACTGACAGTATTGGCTCATCTACCTCCGGAGGCTGTTACCGACGGATTTCTCTATATTATGGAAGACAGTCCTACTGACGAAGCTGTAACTAAATTAATTTAATCATTATTTTGTAAAACAGTGGTTGGAGAATAAACTCATGAAAGTTAAATGGTGTTGTTTTGCTGAAAGGCATCGTATTACAAATAAATTAGAAGGTTGGCACGCCATGTTAAATAGGACGTTAGGTAAATCCCCTACTCTAGTTAATTTTTTTTAAACTTTAGAAGAGGATTCTATTTACCAAAAAATTATATGCCAAAAAAATAACGAAAGAAGATCAGAACATGTTGAAATTGATAGGAGGTAAGTAGCCCCATAAATAGTTTTTAGAGTTAAACACGATTAACCCCAAGTAGCTCATCATCATCAATGTTTACCAAAAAACATGTATCTCTTTTACCCAACAGCTACAATACCTTTAAAATATTATTGTAAAGAAAATAAATACACTTCTGCTCTCAGTATTACTTTAATGTCATAACAAGTTACCTAGCAACAATGGGTTGAATATGGACAAAGTAAAAATAGCAAATGTATTGAAATCCATGTTCAACCCCCAGGGGTTGAACATGGAAACATTAAGGGGTTCAACATGGACGGGGGTAAAGATTCTGGTGGTTGAACTTGGACTAAACCGTACATTTGAAGAAACAACTAAAGTCATATCTCGTTAACAAAGCTTACTATAGTATTAATTAATTTCTGACAGAAACATTTACTTTGAAATAGATTTTATGCATTTTTGTATTCGTATTATTTTTAATTGTATTTTTGAACTATTCACGTTTATTAATGTTTGTAATTGTAATTCACGTAACAGAGTATTTTGTTTAAGCTAACCCTTCCGGACACAGGTAATTTATAAAGGTAGTTAGTCTTCTGGAAAGACTGATTATAAGGCTTATATTCCCATAATTGTTAAACCAAGCACGCGATGTCTAGGTTAACATTAATATCCATAACGGTATTGTTTTTATCTGGTCAGCAGGAAGTCGACGAAACGATCTCATAACTGTCGATAGAGTTGTAGGATGCTGTGTCTTGACGGAAGCGCGTGTACACGAAGCAAAAACTATCGCCGTGTCGTCGACCTGCTAGTGCTGTGCTGCGGTCGATGATTTGAAAGAAAAGCTAAGTCTTTATTTTAGACACTGAACATTATATAACAGAAGGAACAAGAATCCCGTACGAGAACAAAAATCAGCATAGCATTTATCGACATGTGTGTGTGTCTGTCATGGTCATCTGAAAGTAGTAATAGTAACAAAAATTGAATAGTTTTAAAAGTCACGAAATGGTCGATTAATTTTAACCTTTCGAAATTTGTAGCATAGCATGGGTTTCAATTTAAATCATTCTATTATTTGGTAGTGGTAAAGCTACTTGTGAAAAGGGCATATACAACCATGAAACCTTTTTCTGCCCCGCCCTAAACAGTTATAGGTACCTACTACGCTTTGGAATGGGCAACTAGCTTCATATTTCAGACTGACCGACAATTCAAAAGTGCCTGTAAATGGTTTTATTGAAATAATTGCTTTGAATTTGAGTTTGAGTTATCGGTCATTTTTATTTATTAATTTATTTAATATTTTAAGCACACAAAAGTTGACAGATACGTATACATACTGCCATAGGCATTTTTTTTGTTTAACCAGTCAACCAGTTTTGTGTGCAGAGACAAACAGTGGTAGTTGCCATAACGAAACATTTTAGGTGAAAGACACATTTTAACTTTGTCTTCAAGGTTGGCAATGCAACTGAAAACCCTTTAGTTTTGCAGGTTTGCAGTTTTCATCAGACGAGGGTGTAAAAGCAAAATATGTAGTTCTTGTTTGTAACTAATTATTTATAACACTACATTATTTTTAATTATTTTGTAAAGGTATCGTAGCGTAGCTTCACTATTATGGTCGGTGCGTGACAGCATGCATCACGAGTTAAACCACAGTACAAGCTGGTTCAGAAAGACAACTTAGTAGTACTGGACAAGGAACTTGAATAAAGGCTTATTACTGTTGTCTTGACCACCAATTAGCCATTTAAAGGAAATATGGCCCCAATAATCAAGCTTGATTAAGCTATCCAATTTACTTACCTGTCTTAATACCCAACTACGGCGAAGCAAAAAGGAGGGTTATGATTTTGACCGGTATGTATGTTTGTTCATATGTTCCGCCAAAACTTTTAAACTACTTATCATAATTTGACAAATGAGGTATTGTTGGAAGCGTCTTGACTGCCCACGACTTTACCCTGACCATGTCTGGATTTCTGTCTGAAATATTTCCTTGTTTCGTACTTTTTAAAGCGTGTTTTTTTTGTTTGGAAGACCACAAAACGCTCTATTGAATAATATTCACTGGCTAAATGGTGCTAGAAAAGCTAGAACAACGAACCTCTGTCTTTGGTCCAGCCCACTCCATTGCTGACGACCGGAAAATACTTCTACCTCATCATGATCTATTTTTGCATTGTTCATGCCGAAACGGAAAGGATACCAAAATGGACCTTCCGCGTTTCTCTATTCTTGGGTATCAAATCACCGGACTGTGTCTACCTCGCTTGCTCCTGCAATGTTTATGTTGCTTAATTGATGATTTAACACGGATTCATCACGCTTCTAAAATAATTATAAAAAAAATGTAGATCACACGCAGCAAAGTTACATGGCCTAGTAATCTGACATTATTTGAGTGATTTGTACATATGGTTGTCAATGATTCTGCACTAATTAGTGCACTTTTTTGCTGTTTAGACATCGATCACTAATAAAGAACTATTAGTGATCGATGTGTTTAGATGACTATGCTACTTATTTCTTCTATCTTATCGATGGCATGTGTTAAATTATCAGCCTACACGGTCTGTGATTTCGCCAGTGTTTACCAGGGCATCATGTAGCACTAGTAGTAAAGCTATTGTAAAATTGTACTGGATTCACACAACATGGAATGTTTGAATCGGTTCCATTTATTCAAGAGTATGAAACTCGTAGTCAAAACATTCATTTATTTGCGTTCCACAAGGTAAAACAAGATGTTAACAAAAAACGTAGATCTAAGAACCATTGAAGACTCAGTCAGGGCACAGCTAAAATTATTGTTAGATACATAGCTATTACAAAGGCATAATCATCCTATTATGTTCCCACTGTTGGAACACAGGCTTGCTCTCTGTGAGAGGGAGTGGGCCGTAATCCACCACGCGGGCCCCGTGCGGGTTGGTAGATGTCACATGTCTTCGAATTATAGTTTCTAAGACATTCCTCACAATGTGTTCCTTAGCACATACAATTAAAAATGTAAGGCGTAGGAAGCTAAAAATTAAACAAAACTATACATGAACAAAATACGTCAGTCATGTTCAAAGAGACTAGGTTCGTACAAACCATGTTACAACAATTGCAATCATGATATTTTCGCACAAACCATCTGTTTTGTGTAGTACACAAATGTTCTTAGGTTTTGCTAATATATCTCGATTTCTGTCTCGGGCAAGACATAACTATATTCTTCTGTCGTTTCAGTACGTTCTTTAGAAGAACGGCTGATATCGTCATGATTACGAAGTGGTACATTTTTAAGCAATCTGTTGTTTCGGACGATCTTGACGCAGAGAAGAGGCTGTCGTAATACATCTCAATTATTTGCAGTTATGCATTCATTAGAACTGATGACTGTACCTGCTCACGCGGAGATTCCCGATTTACCAAAAAACCTGTCACGGCCATTTGCCCCCCTCATTTCCTATACCCTGCCATTTCACAATTGGCTGTGCAGTAGGAGTGTCCCCTTGCATGGTCCTGACGTAGGGTGACACAATAGCATGGATGTATGAGAGAGAGTGCGCTTTGTGTTCGAGCATTGGCCTGTGGACGCTTTTGTCTCCGAAAATATATATCGAGAGATATTTTTTTCAACTTTTTGTTTGCAATGGTATGTTCTATGTGCTTCCCATTCGATTCGTGTGTAGTGTATGAGTTCTCACGTCTTCAATGGCCGCCCCGAGAAGCGAGGAATGGGTTATGTATAAAGTTTTCAACATCAGATGTCATTCGAAATAATTATACGAGGCGATTTGATTTTGAAATCAGAAGGTGATTCTTCTTATTATCCTGCAGTTTTCAACATTCACGTTTTGACTAAGCCGTTAATAAATTTGAGGAGCTACATTTAGGTTTCCAGCCATCACAAGGATAGGACTACGGGCGGGTAGCATAGACAGCAGGTGCACTGGTGGCCCAGTAGTACCGGTGCCGACTTACAAGTTGTAACTCAGGCCTTTACTTTGTGTAAATAATTTCATCACCACTGCTCTCAAAACGGTGAAGGTAAACATCGTGAGGACAAATTCAAAGACATCCCGCTTGATAGATTACAGCAGCCCACTCCCTCTCGAAGAGAGGAGGCATGTATCCCAGCATTGGGAACATTATAGTTGATTGTAGCAAGATGGTAGTGAGCTGACTGCCTGGAGCAAACTAAAAGTACATTTAAGTATCTCCAATCGTTATGCTATTTCGAAGTGACGTCACAATATCATATAAAGCCTCTGTAATACCCCATCAGATCAACACATTAGTTCACTACAGAAGCTCAGTGTTCTAATGAATTATGTCATTCATGCCAGCTCGTAGATAAGCGTTCATTAATGGGCGCTTCAATTTAGGTCAATAACACCCAGTGTTTAAGGTCAGCTCTGAATTGTTTCGTGAGCTAAACTTGTTAGTTTTGTGATGAGCTGTCATATGTCAAGTAGGTTTGGAGAGGTTTATTTTTGTTCTTTGAGCAGACGAGTCCTGGAGTGGAGACCGCGTATTGGCAAGCGTAGATGGGTCCCAGTTAGATGGACTGATGACCTTAAAGACGTGGCGGGGCAGACTGGATGCGAATGGCGGAGAACAGTGTGTTATGGCGCAACCTGGAAGAGGCCAAAGTCCAGCAGTGGACTGCGATAGGCTGATTATTGATTTTTTGTCATCTAGTGCAGGATCAGACTGTAAAACATGAGTGAATTTCAAGTTAGACAAGTAAGTAGCACTCACAGCACTAGCTTAACCACAGAACAGATAAAATATTTCTGTTCTTTAAGTTTTACCCACGAATAAAAAAACGGCACTGACTGGCTGTTTTGATAAGTGGGATCAAAGGGTTTTGTTGACAGCAGAGTTGGAGTGTAGGGGTACTATGGTGCGAGAACATAGTTTTTTTCTCTCTTATTTTGGCTTGCTCTTGCATTTAGCGTATTATTATTGCTAGGAAGAAAATTAAAAGTAAAAAATTGCAAGCTCCTAACTCGGAAACCGTGCGTCTTAAGGCCATACTTTTCAGGACCTAAATGGTCCATGGTCAAGGTACTGCTATAAAATGCAGTTTTTTCTCTCTGCTCATTGTGCTCCTAAGCTTATACTTCAACTCCTAAGACGACCCACTGAACCCACGGAGCATCTTCAAGTGATAGTGCCTATTACGTTTAACGCAATGTCAACCAGCCTAGTCTTCACCAACTTTACCAGGCAGCTTTACCAACATGAAAGTAGCAGGCGATGGAAGATTGCATATTACCAATGTGACTGAAGGCGTGTTTGGATTCATTTATTGTACATATGTAGAAGAAAATAAATGTTCCGATTCATGCTTAATAACCCTAGCAGCGTTCGGTGAAATTATTACTCGTGCTGTGCTAAAATATTTACAGACAAAATGTAACTGTAGAAATGAAGTCAAACTGGTAGATGAGGTATCTATTAAAGTATTAAAACATTCCCCGAAGGGTTAGCATACATGTACCTATAATAGTTCACCCACATTCCGCCAGTTGTGTAAAAGGAGTCAAATTAACACATATTTGTATTTTAATGATCGTCGTCTAAACAAGTTGTTTCAAAGTTGACTACAAAAATAATTCCCGTTGCACTTACATCATGTTTCGAATGCAGTAAGCTGGCACAGTGTCCACAACAGCACCTGTGCCCTACATGATTTGATTCTAGTGGTTGATGTTGGCTTTGGAACCAATAGGGATGAAACCTTAGACAAGGACAAGGTTTTAAAATAAGTATTAGACAAGGACAGCAATATCGTAGAAGTGACGTATCGATTAGGTGACTTCATACTAGCTCCATGTATTGTCCGTACCGCGCGACAAGGACGGGAATAATCCCCTCCAAAAACTTTAAAAGCGTGTATCTTTTTCATATTTTCATCGATTTAACAGATTATTTCGATTATCTCATTTTTACTATGCCTTCTTTGAAATTAAATTATTTTTACGAACATTTTAAAAGTTACTCATCATCCATATTGTAAGTGTTTCGCCCGTTAAGTTATTGGGCACTCCATAAAACCAGGATACACTGTTAATGTATATTGAGACGCCTATGTTCGGGATCATCATCAGATCATAACATCGTTATAGCTACTTTTGAACGCTGAGATTTCCAGCGCATATTTTGTTAAATCACCATGTTTTATAGCACGAAGATTCTCCTTAGTCGCATTTTCAATCTTATATAAATTTTCAGAGAATCATACGGTCCAATGATACAATTATAATAATCGCCCCAATAAAGTAACATCAACCCACTTATTACAAAACATGAGCACGTGCTCTTCGAAGCCATAACGACCGACGATACAATAGTAACAACTTGAACGGGCTTGGCAAAGTGTCAAATGTAAGTGTCGAGTGCACTATTGTAGTGGAACACGTTACTTGTGTCGCTTGCAGACTTCAGCTCCGTTTGTGTGTAGCTCTTATATTCCAGATAAAAATGTGCCTGAGGATACGTTCTAAGAAAGAGTACGAACTCAACTCTGTGTGGGACATTTATTGGTGACGTATCGCATCCGGTATGGATATATTGCGTTCAATATGGCCAGCGTGCATGTGCAATTTATTTCTATCAGACATCTTTTTAAGACTTAACCATTGGGTACTTTGAAGAAGAAGGAATTTGGTGTATTTTTATGATGCTTTTGTTATATGTTATATATATGATAACACGTTTTATAAGGTTGCCTGAACTGGTGGACGAGTCCATGCTTATCTACTGCTATCCTATGAATATATAGAAACAGTTTGGACCAAAAACGAAATTAACAAATAGTTCAGACTTGGCAAAACCGATCATATAACGCTCCAGTATTGTATACGATGAATGGACCTTTATCTATAGACATAATCTTGGCAATGTGACAAATATGTCGAGAGTACGCTCCGTAGTACTATACCGAACAGGAAGAAACCACTACTTTACTGAAATTGGAATAAAAAGTACACACAAGGCAAACCTATAAACTGTTTAGTACCGAACTGGAGGTTTTAAGTCTTAATAGTGGGTGAAGGACGTTACTGAAGAAAATCCAGGGTAAAAAATAAACCCTTTAAAGGATAGTTATGTAAAGGTACAAAGTTACAAACCCTATATTCTGACGGCGAATGAATGGTTTAGTACTTATTCCTGTACAGTGATTCCAATAACCAGATGACGAATGAATAGGTTGTACTAGTATTGCTTCAAAGCTTAGCAGCCGAGACGCCATTCGACCTCTTGAAGCAACAGCGATGTTCCAATTTAAACTTTTGTGTTTGTACTATAACAGGGACTTAGAAACTAGAACGAACTAGACAAGGCTAACTATAGAACTAGCCTTAGTAGCCTTTAGTTTTAGTTCAAACAAGCTACACTGCAGTTACGGTTTGGGAACGGGATGGGGATATTCAGAAATCAGGGTCTTATTTTAGATGAAAGGATTTAATCATGCCTACAACTAGATAAATAGGATTCTGTCATCAACGGTATTGTATGTAGATGAAGTTAGGTTTAGCTCTGATTTTCCGTGGTTACAAAATATATCGAAATATTAACTGCCTCTAGATAAATGATAAATGAATGATAAATTATTTATTTTCTGTAAATAGGTTTGTACAAACACTTTTACACGTCAATCATATTTTAAAAACTAGGTGAGATCGGCGTTTCCTATCGGACTACTCTGAGAAGAAACGCCGAAACAAACTCAGAGGTCACAGTCTCTTTTAAAGTCCAGACATAATCTTGGTCAGGTGTGTATTTATGTCTGAAATGGTCTTTTGAGGAAAGAACCACACGGATTTGAGTGAACCTGTCCAGTCAGTGCACGCATTTGTCAATCATCGTGCAGCTCAACTCAGAACTAAGGAGCTCATCGATTCGACGAACAATACAAAAGAAAGGACATTTGGGGAGGCCGCGTAAAGTAAGAAAGAAAGAAAAATATTTTATTTGGGACACGCACAGGGAATGCAAATAGTAAAAAATAAAAAAATAATAAACAATGTATAAACTAACAGAATAACAACAAAAAACAGTAAAAAGACCTGTGCGAGGCCAAAAAGGCTCCTATCTCAGCATAATGCTGCGATATTTAAAAAAAAAAAATACGCAGCGCTGATATTCTGACAGGGCCCGATAATGATGCCACGGACACATATACGGACATCAATAAATCCTAATAAGTACTCAAACAGCCAGACCTTCATTAAAAGAAAAAAAAAATGTAATGACCCACATAGTCCTCACATTCACAAAAATTAATTATGAATTTCTAGTCCATCCTACTGTTTCAAAATCCATCGAATCTAACTATATGGCTACTTCTCTTACTGTACATATGAAAACAATAACATTATTCCTAGAAATATGGATGCCAAACAAATGTAATTGACGTGTGTTGAATAATAAATGTCACCCGTCTGTCACCGTACTGCGGTTACCCTTTGTGTGTCCATCTGATGGTGTTACACCAAATTGGGTTGTAAATGGTGTAAAAAAGGCTCCTTTGTTTTGCTGCTCGACTTCCAAATTCGTTGGTATGTCATTTCTAAAGTATATTTCATCATAAACATTTTTGTTTAGTCCTTTTCTGGGCTTCCGTATTACCTACTATTTGTGACACTGATATTTCATGGTCTACATATGAAAAAGTTTCTTGATAATCTCTCTACCGTTGACATAGTCCTAGTAGTAGCATTATAATACTAGTAGTATCGTTCTTGTCGTTGAATTCGGTTTGGTGTATAACACGTAGCCTGGTAATTTGCGCTGATTTCTATAAAAAACAACAAAATGTTGGCGTGTTCTGTATGTGTTTGTGTATCTGTTTATTCGAAGTTTATACAAGCTTAGTTTGGATGCAGACTATTAGTTCCTTCACCAATATGAGGTGTTTGTTACTAAAGCCGCAGAATTGAAACCTGGACACGTTCCGGCTAGGTTTGAAGCTTACCTTGTCGCTTCGGATAATAAAGATGGTAAATGACCAGGAATAACTTTCATACTCGCAATATTGAATGACACCTCTGATAGTTCATGATTGGCTAAAACTGGAGTATTTTCTTATTATGTCGTCAATAATTTAGTTGTGTATAATTTAGTCATCAAGTTTGCAATTTAATTGCATTTCGCTGCAATCCAGTGACATCTTTATGTTCGAATGTAATTAATCTACCATTGAAGTCATAACTGTTTGTAAATTACTTGTCACTGAGACTCACGATTCACATCACCTGCTGCAATTTGCCCAAATTCTTAACCTTTTGCCTCCTAACATTCAACTATAAATCCAGAATCTAATTGCTCCGTCCTCTTTGGAGCTCAATAAACTAGCTTCAAATACAGTTCGTAGTTCCACGTTCAGGTCTGCAGTCATTCTGTCTACCCTCATATGGGATAACCGCGTGTGACCCAATGTATAAATACATTGGGTCACACGCGGTATAAATACATTGCCAGACCACATTCGGTATCCATATTTGGGACCCTACGGTTGTCTTATAACGGAATTGCAAGTTTCTTATCTGTTGCTTTATTTTTTGTGTTTCAATCTTGTTTGGTTCTGTTGGAGGTTCGCGGGAATATTAAATTGTTGAAATCTTTTCTTGATAATAACGGCTATATTGTTGTGTTTTAGCAGCGTTTCGACCCGCTTCGTGGACCTTAATAATTTTTCATCTTGGTCTTCTCTCTTGTAGACCCTTGCTAATCATATTCCTCTTTATAAATGGTCGAGTGCTTTATTGCTCCAGGATGCTGCATATGGGTAGTTCTTAGTAATATACATAGAACTGACCTGAGCTTGTTACGATTAAATTATAGCCAGCCAAAACTTACCGAGTATAGCAAGGTATGCGGTTTTAACTCCATATTTTGCTTGTGGAAACTATTACGTGTTTAAAGACAGATTTACAACGTCGATCGTAACGTACCATCTGGTCTCGGCACTAAGATTTGTCGCAGACATAGTAGCGCAAGTATTTGGCTAGACTAACGAGGGAACTCGCTTAATAGCCAATAGAATACATATGAATTATTATCGGATGTACTAAATATTCGTTGGCAGTTATCGGATATATTTGTTCGATGTATCTGTAAGGGCTTTGCACGCGAGGATGTAATTAAATGTTTTCAATATTGGTTTGTTTTCCTCGTTATGTTTTGTGTTCCGTGCTGGAAATTCTAAAGTCGGATACGTGTTTTACATGCACACATATTTATGGACAAAATGTTGAAACGCTTCAGATAAATTCTATACTGAAAACCTATTTTTTGCAGCTATGAGAGTGAAACGGGTATAATGTATGGATTTCTGTGACTAATGTAAATTTTGTCTGTTATGCTGTAACAAGTAAAATTCCTCATTCAATCTTGGGTATGTCATTGGGTGGGCTTACGAATACTCTTATTATATCTGTCGTGTCTGGCTACAAATAGATGATTTCGTCTGGACGGTATCGACATTTTGGGTACTGTACACTGTGTCTTTAGATAAGCTCTTATCTTTGTATATGTTCTATGACTTAAAAAAAATCTACTAATAGTGTGTTACGCAATTACCCCGCAGGTTCTTAAATTAGTAATTCATTAATTATATTGGGAATATTTGTCAAGTTTTACTCATTCACGCGTAATGTTATAAAATCCTAATATTGGTCACAATTGACAATCCGAGTGTGACGTAATACAAATAACGGTAGTACGCGGTCGAACAGACACTTTGGCGCCGCGCCGCCGAGGCTGGTATAGCGGTGCTGTGACCCTTTTGCAAGTGCGCCCAAGTTGAAGCAGGGAGCGTGATTTGCAATTCCCACATACATTAGTTTGGATATTTCTCCCTGAATCAATAGTTCTGCGACTAACAGATTACATTAATTCTTCGATTGTAAAAGTAGTACTTACTGTCTTCAGAAATAATCGTGTCTACTGGTTTCTGTTGAGCTTTGTAGTTTTTATTCATTTGAATGTTCCAAACTGCGTTTCTCTCGCTTTGGTACTTAGCTTACTTCGTAATTTTAATGCAATATTTCAACAGTTTGGATTATGCCTACTTTTCGTCTCTCATGAAGACGTGCTCATTTTTAAAACGATAACACGATGCTTTTAAACTACACATCCCAAAGAAGAATGCCCATTTTTCACCTGACTATGTATAGAAATGAAGTAAAGCTTAAAATACAGCTAATTGAATCTTATATTAATTACGCTAATAACAATGTTAAAAGAAACGCGGGGAAAAAAGATTTTTAATTTTTCTTCATGCTTATTCTACGTCAAGAGTAAACATATTAGCATGTTTTGAACGCAACTCAACTTTCCTTTTTTACGACGTTCCATTTTACATACTGCTACTTGACTTTATTCAACTCTGTGTCTGAGTTTCATGCATTATTTTACGTTTTATATAATCAGTAATCATGTTTTATTAATCTTTGTATAATACAGATAAATTAAAAATAACATCACAATTAAATTAAATAATCATGCAATATGTAATTGAGCTCGAACGATTGAAACGGATTAGAAGTGACGTATGGGCAGTTGTTTTCAACGAATCAAACTCAAACTCAAAGCATTTATTTCAAATAAACCAATTACAGGCACTTTTGAATTGTCAAGGTCGGTCGGTCAGAAAAATGAAGCTAGTTGCCCATTCCAAAGCGTAGTAGGTACCTATGGAGAAGAACGGGCAAGAAACTCCACGGACACTCTTTTAAATCAAATTATGTTTACAATAGATTGGTTACATCATTCATGTTGAAATTATGCATGTGAGAACGATGCAGAACGTTAAAAGCGTCCGTTATTTATATGAAAACAATTCGAAAATAAAATTTAATTAAAATACGCCGTGGCAGCTAAGAGATGACCAGTCTCAACTGACGGCGCCCGTTCACGAACATGACGCATGGATTAGCACCATTCAACTCAACCATTTTGAAGGGAGCTAAATGATCCAACACACGCGCCACCATCAGCGAAACATTAAAGTGAGCATGACATACTCTCAGCCGCCAGGACACATTCAAGTCAATGAAAGACGTACCCTGTAAATGGTAGCTTTAAAGCATGTACATAGTACTCACATATGGCATATAGCAATTATACAGTACTAAAAAAAAAAAGTTGAGTTTATACAATGCAAAGATTCTTGTTTTTAATCTTCAGCAGCTCCAACAGTATTTTTAAATGCTAATCAATTAGTTGATGCGTCCTTGAGGAGCAGGACCAGCGATTAGCCAAGCATTTTTATCAGCAATGTAATCCCCTAACTTATAATACGCTCGGCTGCATAGTGTGCGTTTTATACAAGATTTAAATTTGGTTTCATTCAGTTGATGTATGTGGGGAGGTATTTTATTGTAACATCTTAAACAGTACCCCATGAAAGATGAGTCTACTTTAGCCAGCCTGAAACCTGGTTGAACTAATTGAATTCACAAAGTAAAAAAGTCGCTTAAGACCATAGATTTGTATTATTAGGTAAGTATTCGTATTTTAGACTAAACTTCGAGCGTTATTTAATTCGTTCTAGTACATTTATTTCTTTATATTTGGTAAAGGCAAATCCTAACCTCAAAAGTAACATTAATATTTTTTGAACTTCGTAGCGTTTAAATCGTAAAAATGACTTTATGAAATTATTTTAAAAACATACAGGTAGTCTTTCTACTATACCTTATAACTAAACTTAAACTTTCATTATCAGGTTTTTAAATGTATAGGAAGTGGGCATTGTTCTTTGAATTGTTCGTAGTGCTAGAGTCTGGCAAACGAAAGTAGAGACTGAAATAGGGCGGTAAATTTAAAAAATATCAGTATAGCAACCCTAAAATTAGTATGACATACACGGAATAACCTAATTTGATACTTTAGAATTATTTGCTTTTTTTAAAATAATAAATGTACACCACTGCTTCACAGCATGTGGACGGGTTCAAAAATGGGAACAAACCAACGGAATAAATCAATACTGCAGTAGTAGCAGCTACTAACCTTACTAGGCGACCTCTTATAAAAACAAAAGAAACTTACCACTAAGTTTGTGGTAATTATATTGCTATAAATTCCAGTGTTTCTTCTTAATATTAAAATAGCTAGCGCTTCTTGTATAAAAAGTCGTATTTTTAATCAGACGAAGTAAACTTCAACAAAAACTAAGTTTCGAAATGTAAAATCATGCTACCTACCTATTACGATCCAAATCAAAGAGACGTTTTCGACATTTCAAAAGATCTGTTTCCTTCGTTTGAATAAAAATACGACTTTAGGTTATAAGTAGCAATCTGAATTTAAAAAAAAACAACAATATTCTATAACAATATTGATTTATTCACTACCACCACTCCATGTGAAAAGATTCATTAGAGTCACTGGAATCACTGTTTCCTACATTAATATTTTTTTAATAGTTTTCACTATCTCATCAACCCCTGCTACACCCTCCAGATTTACTGTAAAAGAAAACAATTTGTGTTAAAATCACAAAGCAACATTTTTATTTTGTTTGAATTCGGCGTCTTTCTCCTGTTGTTTTTCTATAAATTTCGACATCATGCGAAACAACGTCTCTCGCACTCCACTTTTAATAGTTTTATTCATTTTTGAGTTAGTAAATGCTATAACAGAATCACGACGAATCACCAACAACACGACATCTTGTTTTGGAAAGTTGAGTTTGACATTATTTTATCATTGCCATATAAAAAGTTTGCAAATAATTCGAGTGTCTACTTTCGTTTGCCAGACTCTAGATCTATATTATGTTGTGTCTAATTATTGCCACGCTCTATAGCACTTTGTCAAAGGAGTGCAGGGTCTCCCCCACATTCCATAAAATATTCACTCCGTCGCTCTCTACTTATCACTTCGCCCGCAACGGGAGATATAATTGTACACAATTTGACGTTCACGACCATCGCTTATTTTTTTTAATGCTTCCCGCATGTACGGGGACCGCTACTTAATGCAGATTAGTTTATAATTGTGTGGTGTGCTTATCTTATGGATATAACTATGTATCATGCTTTTAAAAACCCCGTCCTAAGCTTTAAACCTATAACTGTGCCTACTACACATTTTATCGAAAATCCAAGTTTCAATAAGTAGGTTGGAATTGAATTTTTCAATGAATGTGATTGAAATTTCAGATTCCAGAATATTCGTACTGAGTTTGGAAGAATCGTATGCTACACTCATAGCTTTATTGTTAACGATATGAAACCATTTGAATGTATCGAATCTATCGTTAATTTGGATATAAAATATGTCTTTTATGTTTTTGTTTTGATTCGCTTTTTTATCGATTATTTCCAGTAAGTATTTCGAAACTTTTAATGTTGTCGATATCAGCTTTGTCGAGCAGTTTCAATAGTGTGTTAGTTCGCATTGTTTCTCCTGTAACAATAGTAAGTTATCGGATTAATAGTGACCTGTTTTGTAGTAGATATATCAGCAGAAGGACCATGGTCACAAACATTTAGATTCTTAGTAACATATAGCCATATTTTAGTTTTGTCCACAGTATCTTTGACCTGGTTAAGCCCAAACCCTTACACCCAAATTAGTTTTTTGTTCTGCTGGCTGTCTACCATGCACCCAACTTCTGACGTTTCATAAGTACACATGTAGACTTTGTGAAATAAAATATATTTAATTAGACTATTCATTCAAATAAAACAGGTGCTATAACTTATTTCCATACAACATCTAATAAATAAAATCACGTTGCTGGTATATCGTCTATGTATAACACATTGACCTGATTCTCTTCCACTTAATATAGCTTGTGTGGGAATTTCACACTCTCTACTTTTTATCTTTTATTAACAGATGAGCATAAAATTAATGTTTGTTTACGATTTTTTGTTACAGGTAAATTGTGATAAAAAGGTACATATATTGTTGTGTCCTTTATTGCTGTTACGGTTTCTCCGCGCTTCGGTAAGTTTTGTTTTTGAATCCGGGAATTGGTTAAAATGATTAAATCAACGCTGTGTGATGGTTATCCCTCCTGCATAAATAGATCATTCAATGAAAATCAGAAGTTGCGAGAGGATGCTTCAGGGCAACATATTTTGATCTACATTACGTATAACTAAGTCGATATTACAACTATTTGTAACTAACGAAAGGTCTCCATGACGTGAGAATTGTGCTGTGACCTATTTATAAACCAAATTGATTTCGACCCAGGATGTCAAAGTTATCCGTGTCGTAACTACAGCCACGAAACAGGCATGCGTGTCTACCTATCGCAATAGGTCGAATCGTTATTATTTATTTAAAATCGTTCCCTTCCCTTTGTCGTGTAAAAACATCGTTCGTTCTTACAAGAAATGCGGAGGAACTTACTGTCAGTCAGTACCGCGACCACAGCATGTTTTATGAATATAATTACACAACGCTTCCCAGCTGGTTTCCCTTGAATATATCAATTTCATCATACAGGACGATGCGTTTGTTAGTGCTAATGGAAGTTTCACTAAGGGCGCTAGCACACAGTGGTTGTGCTCTTTGGCTGATTGAATTAATTCTGCTTAGCAATAAGTATGGTTGACAACTGAAAATCTCCGATTCGCGACCGGACGGACTTTGGGTTTTTTATGAATCCACTATAAATGCACTAACACTGACATCCCGATCGGTGTAATGCTTGACAGATGGGATGGGACACAATCTTTCGAATACATATTCAGTACTCATTTGCAGATGCATCGATGTGCATATATGTATAGCCCTGTATATCTAGCACTATCGAACCATATCACTGTCATTCATATTACCACTACTTCTAATTCATATTGTGTAGATAATAAATATGTGGTTTTCTAGGAAAATATTGTCAAAATAATAACCAGATGTCGTGACTTGTGAGATTCATATTTACGTACTTGTTACCACACAGATCACGTGAACACAAGAACAGCAATGAAAACCCACACACAAAAATTTGCATGTACTTATACGAGCGCTCATTACGACATTTTGGGAAACAATGACATGGTTCCATTAGTAACCAGGAACCTTGTCATTACAATACTGATTACTGAAATGTCAGCAGTGTGGCAGAGTACTAACGGCTACTGTGTGCAAAGGCAATCGTATGTTCTTTCCGTTTCGTTACGCCGCACTGGCTTGCCGAAATATTACGAAATGTATGCGCCAGTGTAAGGGATTTTTATTGTACTGTGTGTGAGTGAGTGATTGGAAGAACTGCCTGGCTTGGTTTCCATTGCTTTAAAATCCATGGATATGATGGCATTGATGGGAAGTCTCCTAACTTATAAACAAATTGCAAGAACCTGATTTGGTTTAGAGGACAGAGGCTGTTTGTTCTTGCCAGTGATCTTTTTGCTTCAATGATCTCTTTTTAGTATTGGTTTGCAAAACTACTCAATACTCAAAATTAAGGGTTAGTGTTGGAGGTTCCTGACATATATTTAGTATGTTTCTATGGTACATAATATGGGAACTTAACTATATGACATTAGAGAAACCTGTGATGATAGGTTTAAGGTATTTACTGACAAGATTTACCTCGAACGCCTGTATGCATGGTATACTTTTTTGGAATAAAAAATAATTCTTTCAACAAGCTTCCAAGCCAACTCTGCTGCCTTTGATGCATTTTACCAATATCCGTTCCCTGAATTCACTTTCGCATGTTCGACATTTATCTGGAACTCTGGAATCACTATTGCGATTTCAATTTTAAATGCGAGCACTATATGGGTCAGTGTTTTTTATCTTAGTATTATTGATGGTCATGAGACAATTAAATAGCTTTATGTGGCATACACAAATGTTCTTTATTTGGTATTGTTCGTCGAATCGTTGAGCTCTTTAAGGTTCTGAGTTGAGCTGCACGATTACTGACAAATCTATATGGGTCAGTATTTTTATCTTAGTATTAATGATGGTCATGATTACTGACAAATGCGTTCACTGACACGACAGGTCCACGTAAACCTGAGGGCTACTTTTCTCAAAAGACCATTTCAAACATGAAATGACCAAGACCATTTCTCACATAATCCTACCAAGATCTTTAAAAGAGACTTGTGACCTCTTAGTTTGTTTCGGCCTTTCTTCTCAGAGTAGTAGGATAATTTACAAAAATGTGCACACTAGTATGTCTAACGTCTTACCATAATAATCACATTTAGGATTGTAGGCTTCCTAAGCCCAGAATTTTCCAAACCAAACATCAAAGCGTGACTTTGAACTATCGAAGGGACTTCACTAGTAACTACAATTTCAGAACGGAACCTTGGAAATACCCATATTTCCGTTACTTTATGAAAAGGCCGACCCTAAAAAGGAATGAAAAGGTAATGCTACCTGAACATTTCTTAAAATTACGAAATTGAAACATCGAGAAAAACATGTCTTAAATATTACCTACAGCGTTGGCATTAATCGGAAATAGTACAAGGTTACATTAAAGAGACATGTGTAAAAGATAACGAAAAGAATGGTATGGAAATAAAGTGGGGTTGTGTAGCTCCCGGCAGATTTTTCTTCTATCTAATAACACCACCGTCTGGATCCTGGGAAAGTCGATTGGTATTATTGAACGATGATAAGACGATAAATGCTCAATGTCTGATTGAAATGAAGTCGAAAAGATCAGTACGTAGTAACTACGCCTGAATTCTTTAAGTTCCAGGTTCGGTTAATAAAGATCTGTAAAAAAACAAAGGACAAAAAAAATGCACTTTATTATAATCCAAGACCGTGTAACACACAAACGAAACGTTAAAATTCTGTACTCGAAACATCAAAGAGCAAGGAAACAGTGTAGATGTACACAATAAACCTGACACACGTTTGATGTGCAAATAATTGAGCATAACAGTGACATCTGTTGAACTGTCACACCAGCCAGTTATATGTGTACGAGCAAAACACCGCAATTTTTACTCAATTACTTCGTATAGGCTAAGATGACACGTTATGAGCAATCTTGGTGGATTCAGTTAAGACAACAGTTGTTGGTAAAGAGCTTTATACGTAAGTATCTTTATCGTTTTGACAATCCGTCAAAATTATAAAGATCTGATGTACAAAGCTCATATAGCTGGAAAGGCAGTAAATAATGTATAATGAGATGACAGAGACTTAGAGATGTATGGAAGAAGATGAGACCGCCGACTCTAAATAAATTGGTATAAAGTGAGAAGGGCTATAAATAGCTAGGTTAGGTTAAAACACATTCTCATAACGGACAAATTATAAGCTCTGCTAAAAAAGTGTGCTACAGCTTAGTGTGCACCATATTTTGGGTACTCGGATATCTATCAAGGGTTATACCTATCAAAACTCTTTTCTACATAATAAAGAAGTATGCCATCGTTGCCTACTGGATCTGTTACTTATTTACCCACTTATTTAACGTATGCCTTGGTAGTTAACAGTTATTTTTATTCATCTAACACCTTTGTAATACTGACTGATGTTCTATACGTATTTCTCATGCTTTGTTAATACCTCATACAAGCGTGATCACATTATTAGCCACGACCTATACCTAAACATACTCTTCAAAAGCGACTACTACACCTCGCTCGTGACTGTACCACTTGTGGCAACATCAATACGCGTTCCGAATAAAATACTCGTAAATATTTGCTTGATTTTAAAAGTATTGACTGCATCGTTTTTTATGTGGTGTACCACTGGTACTGTACCGTGACTACGAACCCTCCTTAAAGATGGACAAAAACGAGACTTATGGCCATTTTGGGCTCGTCTTCCAGACTAGCAAGCACGAGATAAAATCAGTATTTTTAAGACGATAGCTATCCATCTTAAAAACTTCAGCATCTTCGGAATGATATTTCAATTGATTTATAGTACGAAATACTATCCATCATTCTACTGTTATTTGTATTATTAAGAGAGCAACGGAAAAAGAAAAGGTTATTTTGCTAGCTATGGAGTACACAAATTTTCCAACGACCCTCGTTATTATGACACGTTGGAAAGTTTAAGTTCCTATCGGCAATCGATACTTCCGAGTATTAAGTATTCATAACCATACCTGCTAGTTCTCGCCTTAGGATAAAACATAGTTATTTCTTATCCAACATGAAAGTTATAGCAGTCTCTAAGTCTGGCCTGAGTACGTCTGCGAAGCCTTAAATTTTGTAAACGTTCCTTTGAACATCTGTATCAATAATTATTTCTGTGATGTTCACAACTTTGTTTTTGAAGGTGGGTTGAGTGTATTGGAATTGGAGGTATTTAGAGACTACGATACGATCGATATTTAATGTGATAGTGGTCTTGATTGACATCTTCTCATTCCTCATTTGAATTCTTAATTACATCCGACCAAACAAATGCAGCTATGCTCAGTATTCAATCTCTCATTATTCTAAAACTACAAAATCTTAATTTGTTAATGTGTTTGAGCTGCCAAACAACTGCTGTCGGACATATTTATTACCGACGGAGTTTTCACAAACAAAAATTAATAAAATTTTCTTATTAGTGTCAAGGTCTTCTATTTCAGTCTTTTGTTTAAAAAAATAAACCAATCTAAAAATTCTAGAGCTGCTTGCCTTTTGTTCCTATTGATTAACAACGTCTGACTTAAGACTGTATCGGTTCTAGTAGATTATAGAGAGGTAAATAATAAGTACACTACTTTTTAAAAATTGCTTAATTAACGAGTTTGTGCGAATTTCACCAATAAAACTGAACGCAGCACATAAACCACGTTTAAGGGCTGTCAGTGTCATTATTTTCTTTGGAATATTGACACTGTCAGCTCTTGAAGACGGTTTAGATGTGTTGATCGCGTTCTCCCAAAATCGTGTCGCAGTCGTCTTTACCTAAATAGTAGTTTTCCAGTACAAAGTTACCCGTGGCATGCCATTGCATATTCATACATTCTGTTGACTTTGTTATACGAGTTTTTGGGCCTTTTGTGTGGGAACAATGCTAAGGGCCATTGTATAAGCGTCTTGAACTTCTTTGAAAATGTCATTGAAATTTCTAAAATATATATAAAAAATGTTACCTTTTGTGACCCCACGCAACGTTGGCTTCAAAGACAATCAAGATTTAACTCAAATCAAGGAGGCTTTAGTCGATCCCGAAATTCTAAATCAGTGGGGATTTAAGTTCGGCCGGCAAATGTCTACAAGCTCCTTTCTTTTGAGATCCCCGACGCCACGAGTAGAATCGGACTAATTAAAGAGTTATGTTTGAGAGCAAAGCCTCGATTTTTATAGGCTTGCGTTTGATCTATGTCACCTGATGAAAAGCTAGTCGGGTTATAGTGAAGCTTGAGTCTTCTAAGAAAGCGATACTATTATATATATTATGAGAACCATAATAACGATCGTCATGACAATGAAGTGGATTCAAAAGAACCAGTAAAGTGTTTTTTTTTTAAATAAATTCTTTGAGTTTGAAGGCATGTACTGCTTCAGCAATTGCCGTAGTAGAACTGGCAGATAAAGTACCGCAGCATTAGTGTCACTTAAAGACCCCATGTTCTGGGCTAGTTTAAAGATGATTGCTCCTAAGTAGTACCAGCTAGGCCCTTGACTTACGAGCGTTGTAATGAACAGTTTCCTTTTGTTGGTCTCACGTTACATGATGATAGCTGACACCCTCTGTTCTTTTATTGCTATATAGGACATGGTATCCTATATGAAGTTACTTGGTAACAACAATAATGTTATGCCACCTACATCATTAAAGGCAATTGAAGATCTCAATGTGATAGACTAAGATGTATTTGATGAGTATACAAGCATTTTATAAGTGTTCATTTTCGAATATAATTCGGCAATTGCACGATAGGATTTAAACCTTAGGCAGGCTAGGGACTTGCCTCAGGGTCGCGGGAAATTCGAAAGAGATAACCCTGGCACAGGCAATTGAAGGCACACGGGTGAGTTTTAGTCAGTAAAAGTCTGACACGCCCTCCCGCTCCACCCAGAGCAGGAGAAGTCATGATGATTTCCCATAAAAAAAAGAACCATAAAAATAAGGCTAGGGACTTGCGGCGAAGTACCAACAGCCACACGGGTCGATCGATCTGGTTAAGCTGCTCTTGCCGTGATTGGTCTTTAGATGGGTGACCATATTTACATACCAAGTTTCCGTGTCTCGGAAGACACGTTAAGCCTTTGGTACCGGTTGTCATTCGTGTATCTTTGACAGTCGTAACGGGTCGTCAGAAGCCCGAAAGTCTGACATCCAGTCTTACCAAGGGATATCGTATTACCCAGTAACTGGGTTGTAGTGATCAGATAGGTAGTCGCTTCATGTAAAATGCTGGTATTCAGCTGCATCAGGTAAGACTGGAAGCAGACCCCAACAAAGTTGGGATATGTCTAGGCGACGATGACGATGATTGAATGAATTTTTACAATATCAAGACTTGGAAAAGTTTAAAACTTGAAAACTTAAGCAGAATGTAATTAGTTGTAATGATGTCTCTATTACAGCTGTATTAATTCCTAATGCTTATGTAATATTATCTCTTACTGACGTCATATTCAAACTACTCTTTGTTCTAAGTACAAACGAACCAATGGTATGAATGTCGCCATGATGACCGTATCCAATCAGGTATGCAGTACGCTAGGATTGTATAATATAGTCCTATCTCTAGTTCAAAATGGTCTGAACATTCAACATTACATTAAAAATCATTGTTTTATTTGCCTCAATGACAAGATAACTTAAAGGATTGAAGGGTATTGTGCCATATGTGAGTTCTTTAAAGTTCTCGATTTTTGTAAAGGTTTGAAGCGTGCTATCTCTATTAACCGTCATCTCGGTATTAATCCCCTCTCCAATCATTTCATCTTTCATTTAGGTTATTATTTGCGATATCTGAAATTAATGCAGACACTAAACCAATTTTAAAGCCTGTCATAGTCTAAACTAAATGAACGTCAAATAGATATCGTGTTGTCAGGCTATTGACTATTTTATTACTGCTTTACTGTGTAAGACTTATTCTAATTAAATTAAATGAATATGAACTGAATTAGTAATGTGACGGTAGGAGTGTATTATTTATATTATGAGTCACAGATATTCGAAATAAAATGTTTTCTTTAAATACATGAACTCATTATATTAAATTGTCTAGAGATTTTTATTTCCTATAAAATATTATTAGTGTAGCGCTCAGTTGTATCAATATCAAAGCTTCTCGAGTTACTGTTTGACCTACAAACAATAAAGAGAAAGAGGGCAAACGAAACATTAAAAGTTGTTGTTTGATATTTTGCCTTCTTTTAGTTTAGTGGTTTTTGCTCGTATCGGTAAGAAATAGTTGGCCCAACTTATCTGTACATTTCAATGCCACAGAGGTTGTAATGTTCAATCATTAGATACCTTTACCTGAAGAATAAATGTTACGATTTTCCAGATTGTCCATATAAAACTGTCAAAATGACAAACTTATTCGTGGGATAAAAGTTAACTGGCGATTGAAAAACCTGTCCTAAGATATTTTACCAAGAAGATTAGTAGTAACATTTATTTTCAGACATTGAAGGCTTTTCCACTACTAGACTACACGGTGCTAGTTTTCTAAAACTTGGAACATACTTATGAAACAGGTGTTCTCAATATAATAGCGATCATCAAAATGAAAAAGCGATCATCGTACAAACTGTAGCATTATATAAAGCTAGCGTTGGCAACAGTCCAGATTACCCAAGAACCGTCCCTAAGGATCCAGGTCCATAAAACGCAGACATATTCCTAAATCCACTTACCATACGTTTAACTCAAACAATCTCCAAAGTCAGTTTTGCTCCAGAAATGGAAATTTTAAGCATTCAGTCCGTGATTCGAGGGAACTTAATACAATCGGGCCCAAAGGACTAGGGACCCGATTTAAAGTCAGTACGGTTTAAGATCGTATCAAGTAGTCGAAAGTTTTGTGGGTGAAACCTGACTGTATTTAGCTATCATCGAAACGAGATTACAGGGTTACAGGGCTAAGGCTAGAAAGGTTTGGAAACTAAGAAAAACGCTCTGAATACAAGAGAAAAGTCATCCGAATAACCGATATTTGTTATTGAATGAAGCTCATTATGGTTGATAGAAATAAATGAAAGTTGTTGCGGCATTTGATCACACACCCCAATTCCCGAAGTAAAAGATGGATTGGAAAAATATATACTCCATCTATTTCTATTGTCAGTTTTATAAGAAAATAAGTGCTGTTTTTTTCCAAAATTCAAACGTGAACGACCCGAACCCCTCAAGAAAAACCCTTCGATTTTCTTTGTAAGTCAGGAGGGCAAATAAAAATTATGCTGACTTTGTATTAGATGTACATTCATACACTCACGCCTTCTTCCCATTGGGGTAGACAGAAACCACAGAACGCCACCTGCTACGTTCCTTACATACTCCTTTTGCCTCGTTTACGTTCATACATCTGGTCATACACGAGCGCCGGTTGAGAGTACTTTGCACCTGACCTTTCTGAAGAACATCACCAATAAGGTGATGATGATGGTGAGATGTCTTCCTAGGGCGTCCCCTCCCGGCGTTTCCACTCACATCTGCCTTGTAAATACATTTTGTTAGTCTCCTTTCATTCATCCGCTCAACATGACCAAATTATTAGATGTTTTCAATTAAAAACAATTTGTGCGACTCGCTAATTAAATAGTTACAATTAAAAAACTTGTGCTGTTTGGATAATTCTTCCGAAGTCTAAACTACTAACGGAGTAAGCATTTAGACATGCAAATGTTTATCGGATACTGGAACTTCGTCCGCTTAATTTTCGTATTTGCCCCTACAAAATTTAACACCCATCATCTCTTTTAAAAGCTTAGCTTTTAGAAAATACTAGTTTGATTATCTTACGATCTTTTTATTTAGACAAGTCATCGATCACTAATAAGGAACGAAAAGTACTCGGGTCAATTTGCAATATTGAACAATGGAAAATTTTCAGTTACAGTGCCTTTTCACCCCGAAATATTATTATTTAACTTAAAGGTTATTTGTGCATTCCAATTTCGAGTTAATCAAGCCACGCAATAAAATATATCCTCCAACATTTGCCAGGAAAAAAAATCGACTACCCCTTTTCACCCCGTTAGGGGTTAACGGGGTGAAAAGGGGTTTTCAGAAAAACCTTGATGTACGTTATTCTTTCATCATTTAAATTCGAGTAAATCGGACCACGCGTTAAAAAATCCCATACAAACTTTGAGACCCCCAGTTTGTACGGGATTTTATTATTACTATTTTATATTTTTTGGAGGATTATTTAAAAAAAAAACAAAAAAAAACTTTATTATTTACTCAGATAAAGTATTTGCACCCAGTTTCAAGTTTATTAACTCAAGGAATGAGATTTTTATTCACCACTTCAATAAGCATAATCCCTTTCTTAGTAAATACAAAAATAAAAAGATATAAATGTGACAGTAAGTGCAAAATTTCTCGTAATCCTTGTAGTTGCGGCTGTGCGTTGATATGTCAGGCAGTCAGTCAGTAATTTTATATGTATGTAATTATAAACATATAGATTTTCCCTCGTTTTGTACAACTTGGAAGGCAGAATAAATTTTATTGCTGATGTGCGACATTAAAAACGCTCACTTTCTTAATTATGAAACTTTCTAAATATAACGCTGTAACCCACTCCAGTTTTTTCTGGCTTTCGGCCAAAACTATCCAACACAAGGTCCCTTAGGGGAGGTATGAATTTGGACACTTGACCCTATAAATGATCGACGTTGGCTGATTTCGATGTGTGTTCTTGGTTTCTCCTTTGTGTTTATTTTTGATATGGGCTGCTGCTATCATCTATAATAATAGCTAGATTATGAAATGAAGTTACTTTTATCTCGGAAAGAAACTGCAATACAAACAGTTTCTGAGAGTCTCATTGAGAGTGCATTTTCCTAATACATTTCTTTATAATGGAGCTTACTTTAATTTTAAAGCTAGTAAGTACTACGTTCTTACGTATAACGATTGATGATAATCTATCAAGATATTGGACTGGGGAAGCAAGTCTCATCAATACATTTATATGACATAAGAGCAATGCATACTTATGCCCATTCCTTTTGGCAATCTACTCGCCAAGGCCAATGGTTTGGATGGAACTTTTATTCCTCCTTGAAAGATTACGCCTCTCTATATTTTAAGGTTACACACACAATATCAAAATTAATATACTATCTAAACCAAGCTAAGCTTCAGTGTCACAATAGAAATGTCAAGTAACCAAGATCAATGAAGCAAGTCTCGTCTCTTTCAAGGTCAATTCAAATGTGAATGAAAGTGGGTCAGAGCGTAACAACTTGTTTTATAACTTTGATACGGCTAATGATCGGTTTGTTTGGGAGTGAAGCTGATGTAGGTGGGAGAAATATGGCGATTCTCTTGTTCTCAATTAATCAATGAAATTCAGCCTATCGCAGTCCACTGCAGGACGCGTAGCACGATTACCATAGAAACGTAATATGACATATGAATAATTGTCTATTCTTCCGTCGACTAAAGTTGGTCTTACCACGCGTGCTAGACAAAGGCCTCTCCAGAGTGTCACAAAAAGGAGAGAGTAGCTACTGTTAAAGAGGCTACATGCTACATATGTCTCGCTAGGTGGTACAATTTGAGTAAGTATCGTCCTAATCGCCTTTAATGAAATATTACATATTAGTTTGAAACTCATTATTATTGCTTATCGTCTTGTTAGTTTTAGCCCACCACGATTTATGTTAATTATTTTTTCACTAGGATTTTAAGATTAATTAAACCTACGCTCAGCAAGATCCGTTTCGGGTTTTTGTGTTGCGGTTTTGCCCTTGATTGTCCTTAGAGAAATCTTGGTCAAGTTTTAATATCGCTACTAGCAGTGAATTTGTATTCGTCTCCAAACCTCCATAATTGACGTATAACATGAAAACAAAAATCCAATTCAACCTGTTTCCCGATTCCTTTATTTCCTCAGATGTTTATCTGTATATTTTTATCCATTATTCAAGACCTTCAATAAACGTCTGGACAATACTATTCAATTTCAATGTTGAAGCCTTTGAACAGTCTGCCGGAGAAATATTTAGCGTTTGTTCAGTGGTTTCTTAATAAGGGACTATCGTCTGATCTGTGAGGTACGGCCCGAATTTCACAATAGACGACCTACGCCCCTTCTTGTAGGATGTTTTGGGGTGAACAACGTCGATGGTAACGATTTATCGATGAATTTGATGTTGACGACTTTGGGCTACTGCTAGGTTTAGCTTTTTTTTTTTAACAAAGCGGCTGATAATTGAATATCTATTAAATAAAATTCTCGTGTCGCAATGTTTGTTACCAAAGTCCTCCGAAACGGCTGGATCGATTTGTATGAAATTTTGTGTACATATCGGGTAGGTCTCAGAATCGGCCCAATCTCTATATTTCAACAAAAAAAAAGAAGCAAAACAACGTTTGCGGAGACAGCTATACTATAGCTATAGTAATAGACATAAATCAATAAACTGAATTTCTATGTAACAAATCCAAGAAAAAGTAATTTCTTGTTAGAACAGTTGATCGTATTCTCCATTTATAAAACCAACGATAACTGACTTCGAAACCCACTGCAAAACCATTTATCTCAATAATAAGAAAATCCCGCATTCTACACACGAAATACATGTCAAGATATCAGAATGTCGAATTATTGTATCGATATTCTAGTCACGTTCGCATCACTACGTCTGCCTACGATACATTCACTCTGGTAATAAGACAAACAGTATTGAACTTTAACTGTGTAATAATAAAGATTGCTTTTAAATTGAGTGATAAACATTATTCTGTCAACCGATTTTGAACCTCACCCTAACGTGAATAAAGATGATTTGTACTCAAGGTAACGATCGGATATTGGCTTACATCGCCCACTAATACGATTTCGATTCGGAACACGTGGAAAGCCTAATGTGCAATAATAGACTTTGAATTAGTTTTGAAAATGAAAAATGGGCAGATAGTTCTTCAGAAATCATCATTACAGATTTTATTGCTTTTTTGAGTAGTGAAAAACTGGGTAAAAGTTTCATCCTTGGTGCTCTTTAGTCTATAAAAAACGATAAATGTTTGACTAGACTAGCGTCAGGGATTTCATCAGATAGAAGTTTACACCCCGATGATATAATCCGAAATTGGTTGGCGGTGTGTGTAGCATTCCGTCACGGATCAAATTAATTATATTTTGAATCGTCCTTTCTGCAGTGAAATTACCAACAAAAAATTTAATATTAGGTAGGTAGGTAGGATGCAAATGAAATTTTCGTTTTACATGGAAAAAGCAAAAATAAGAAAAATAAAGAAATAATATCCCTTGTCCGGGCCATAAATTGATTATGTCCAAAAATAAATATTTCAGGGCAGCGTTTTTAAAGTTTGAGTTATTTTGAAAACCGAGTAGGTATCGACATTGTGGGTTAATTAGGTATTGAATTTATAACATAAGGATATTTTGATAATCACTAAAGTAATTGCATAAAATATTGCAAATTCCCCGATTTTAAGTGGCTTATCAAGCTGGTTATTTTTGAGATATCGAGTTACACATGACAGATATCAAGTTGAACGTATTTGAACGTTAGAGTTATCATGTTAAGGTTACGTTTACTAGGAAAAAAGTGCAGTAAAATTTCTATTTTATGATTTGATTATTTACTCGCATTAATAATTAGGAGGTGACTTGCTAAACTGGTATTGCAAGCTGTGTTTTAGTATTCCCTCACAGTGACATGTTTTAAGTATAGTTACTTCATTTTCTATGTTTTAACGTGTGTTATGTTAATGATAAATAAAAATGTACTATTGTGAAACATCTTGTATTTATTTTCAATAATAGTACATTTAAAAAAAAATGGCAATAATAGTACATTCTAAATTGAATTTAGAAAAATATTATTATTCCCAAAGAGGTGAGGTTTCCTCATATAGAGGCAGTTAGTAAAAAATTAAGTAGTGCAGCCTACGCTCTGAAACAGCTTGCCGTGGTTCTCAACACAGATGCGCTAATTACTGCTTACTATGTTATGATTAGCCGAATCAATTCTTAGATATGGAGTCATCTTTTGGGGGAATAGCACGGACAATGAAATAGCGTTTCGGGCACAGAAATGGTGCACTAGATCGATGTTGAGACTGCAAACAACGGACAGCTGTAAATCTTATTTTATAGAACGTAAGATATTGACATTGCCCTCATTATTTATCCTGGTAACAGTAATGCTCATAAATCCAATCACATCTTTTGCATGGCTCCGACCTTTTTTTAATAAATTGCCCAAATCATGGAAAACATTAGCTCTTAGAAGCACAGCTCTTAGAAGTAAATTGAAGAGTTTATTAATTGAAAGAGCATATTACAGTTTAGGAGAGTTTATGAAAGAGGAAAATTTTCTTAGTTTTTGAGATGACGATGTTGTATTTTTCACATGTTATTGTAATCTATTGTTGTTTTTTTTGTGTGATTAATTTGTAATTTGGAATTGAAATTTTAATGTATATTTATATTGACTAATTTATTGAATTACTACTTTGACATAGAATTTTGATTATCACGGTTTATGCGTGCATCTCTTCCTACCAATTTGTACGCCACGATATGCGGCTGAACATGTTAGAACTTTTCAGTAAATCATTATTATCTTGCATGCAATGTATCATGTACACCATGTTTCAACAAATAAAATCTTTAGTAACTTACTTACTTTTATTTTTTAATTTTCAACTAATGTTTCCGGCCGTCCACGGTGTTTGTTATGTAGATCAAAATATCCAGAATGAAAACGTTGGAACCAAAAACGTACCGTGTTTTCTGTTACAGTTGCTTCCCATACACATCATTAACGCTTCGAGCTGTTTCGGCAGCGCTGGTGCCACGGTGGAACTCTTATTCATAAATGATGCGATATTTTAAGTTGTCCATATTGTGAACAGAACGATGTCAAAGCAAAATCAAATGGCACGAAAACAAATGCATCACTAAATTCGCATGCCTAAATTTGAAGTCAATTGGAATTTTGAAAACTAAACTCTGATTAGATTAACTAATTAGAGATCAAAGTGGCCATCTCGACAAACCTAATAAATAGTAGTATAAAATAGTTCAATAGGCTCGCCCCCTATTACATGGGACCTTAACATAACTGGCGAAATGTGTGTGTACATCTGTAAATGTGTAGGTACATCTTTGCCTAACCCTTCAGAGATTGCAGGCGTGATGTTTTGTTATAAAATGGGTCACTTTAAACGATCCTTAAAAATCCGTTTCCCAATTCACTTCGACAACAACAAATTTCTTTAAAGAAGTTTAGTTTTAGGACTTCATGTATATCGCAAACAATAGACATCCATTTTTCTCTGTCATTGTGACTCCTTTGTTGTAGTAGTCATTAATCTATTCTTGTATGTTTCACCTTTGTGCTTCACGTTTTATTGTCAGCTACCAGTCCAGAACAAGATATTCTAGAAAAGGCATTTTTTTTTAAGTTGAATTTAGTGATCCTTAACAAGCGTAACATTCTTTTAGAGCCAATTTGTCTTAGATAGGATAGGATCGACAGAAAAGTTAGCAAAAGATGAAGTCTTTCAATATATCATGCATTCGTTATTGTAAAAATAATGTTATATTTGTCGGCGTGATCTATGTAAACAACAAGTGCAGCGGGCCGAGTTCGCTGTGCAAAATGGCACATTCACCTCCCCACTCTCCCCACTACTCAGGCCACTTTTATGTAAGCGAGTGCGCAGCGTTGGAAGGGATCATTCTTGTGGCAGGCTCGGCCCGGTGCGCCTGCTGTGGCGCCTAGAGCTATTATAGCGATCTATTTAATTAATTTACAAGCGGTTGGAATAAATAAGTTGGTTACTGCTATATTTCATACTTTCATTTAATATGTCGGACCTCTGCCTTCAGGTTATTTCATGGTGATTATTTTATAAGAAGTTGTGAGTGAAATAAAGTGATTGTGCTGTAACTAGTTTCTCTATTTTCTTCGCCCGACAATCCACGCCTACTTACAAAGTGCAAGTGTAATATCGCTGATGAGGGCCTATCCCGATATCAGAATTGGGATTCGCAGGGCAAAAACCTGAAGAAAATAGTGACGACAGTGAAGTGTGGACCAACGTCTAATCTATTCAAAATATGGAGTTTTTGCTATCACGACTTCCGGCAACCGCTTAACCGCAAACTTCAAATTTCACGGTTTGATCGTGATAATGACAATAGTTTCAATGGCACATCTCATCGTTGAAGCACAACGGACCAAAAATCAATTGATTGAAGCAAGTGGCAGTACGAACCTTTGAACGAAGTGAAGAATTCGAATCGAGCACCAGCACCGGTCGTGATACGAACCGTCTCACCTGTTACGTGTATGGACAACCACATCATCCGGTGAGCTCGTTCCTTTTCTTTTTAATAGATAATGTGCTAGTTCGTTTGTAGCTTTTAGCTTTTTCAAAAAGTTCCCGGGCACTATGCGCTGTGATTTAGTTTACCTTACGTATATAGGTAAAGAAAACGTTAAATATGAATAGCAGAATACTGAGCCGTGATGAAGTTCAACACGTCATTGTCCTTTTATGTTTCATGTTGTGCCTGTTAACTCAATTACAGAACCAGTTATTATAGGTAGAGATCTATTAGATAGTGGTATCCATGTTCGTACAGATATTGACAAAATTACACTATATCCGGGGAAAGAAGTTAACGTTACTGAAGAGATTCATTATTCATAAATAACATTAATACTGACCTACATGGTGAAGGTAAACTCGCATTAGTTCAGATATTGCAAAAGGATTATGATTTCTTTATGGCAGGTATACCGCGTTGCATTACGACTGGTGTTTATGACTAAATAAATTTATTTCTCATTAAGAACTTACAAAGATTTCACTTACTTGAGAACATTTTTAAACTTTAAATATAACTTGCACACACAAACTAAGCTGCTAATCTAATTATCATCTAAGTAGTAATAACATTTCTTTTCGTACTCAAATAACATTATTAACTAACACAAAACCTAAAACTTTTCGATCCACCCGCAAAAGAAATAATTACCGTAGATAAGGAATGCGATCCCGGTGCCACAATAAAGCAAAACAGCAGCAGGGCAAGTCTGTTTATTGGAGTAGTATTTGATCATTCAGATTGTGATTTTCTTAAATTAAATTTTGGAAATACCCAACGAGTTTGCATTCTTTACCTCTTTAGGTAGCTTATTTTATTATTGCACCTTGAATAAATAATTGTTCTCTCGCCATTGACTGTCCGCACTCGCGGTAGTAAAATGTGATCCTTCCTACGACAGCCGCGATTGTGTCACTGATGTATTTTTGTGAAATGTGACTGTAGGTGCAAGGTAATCATAGTGAAATAATATGTAGTTTAATCATTTTATTTTGAACGATCTGTAGGTCCTTGAGGTTAGTTTTTGGCTCGTTGCCCCATATTTCACGTGTTTTACGTTTTGAACCTTGAATCAAATCAAAAAGGGCCTATCAAATGGACAGACATAAGATATCCACAAGAAAATGATCGAATTACTTACATCAGAACCGGTTCTGACTATAATTATTTGACTGTAACGCACTGATGGAACTAAACACCGAGCTCTGAGGGTACGGGGCAATATTGATAGAAAGTAAGTTTTTTGTTTCTTATGTCTTGTCTGACTTTAGCCGACGAATAACTGATACAGAATCGCAGTGTTGTTTTTGCAAGTTGGAGACCCTGGCCGTCATTGAAGCTGTTGAAGGTTTCCAGTGACGGGCGTATACTGTGTTTACAGATCGTAGCTCCGTCAAGGCATCTAGTTTAGTGATCGGCCTCGTTCCAGGTGCTCACGTGAGGTGGGCCTTTTTGTGGGTCTATGACTTCGATAGAATCCACGGGCCGTGGAGTGGCATAGAGCATGCAGGTTTTCTGTTCCCGAAATCGAATTACGGAGTTGGTGCATGGTCACGTCCCATGGTCTGGCAGGAAAAATTGTGTAGTTTGTTAAATTGCATCTGCGTTGGCTTTCATTGGTCGGGCCGCCGCGACTCTAGATCCATGATATCATGGGTGGGCGAAGCAGTCAGGCTGTGGCTCACACTTGCGACGTTCGTGGGTTAGTATAGTGCAGGAGAATTGAGCGTGGTAAGTGTGTATTTTGGCTTCCATTAGTTCCGGGGTCACTAACATGGACTTTGATAAGTCGTGTTCACACAGAGGTCGGATTCTTTGGTGCGGATGAAGCCCTTGCTGGGGTTTGTGAGCAATTCTGGTTCCCTGAGATGGCTAGTTGGGTGCGAAAGTAAGTCCTGCATTGTTTGCTGGGCCTCAAGGGATTGTTCGGGGCTCAATAGGTACGGGGACTCCATCCGATGCTTAGGGTTTCTGCATAATGGCATACTGTACATTTAGACACCGCGGGGAAGTTTAGTGGAGAAATCGATAGCAAGGAGTTTTCTTGTCATTGTTAACTCTTCCACTAAATGCATCCTTTTCGAGTGCACTTCCTAGTTGGATGCAGCTGGTGCAGTTTAAGTTCTTAAGGATGCTGTCTGTCTTTTCGGTGCGATTTCGCGGATCATTTCGGATCGGAGCAGGTATTGTATAGGCGCAGACAGTGCAATGTTATGGTGCCCATGGTGAAAAGTTGCACCTTGTTGCTACTGGTTCTGGCAGAGCTGGTAGAGAGTCATGAGAACATTTGGTGCTTACTCGTTATAATCGAAAGTGAATTGGGTGGGACCTGGCGCGGCAAGCTTCTCGAAGTGCAGCTAGCGACGGATTGTGCAAGGTCTATGGTACACACGAACAGAACTTGTGTTCGGCACTCGGGCGCGGCTTTTAAGTCTGGCTTCATATTTTGAGTCTGGGTTTCGGTTAGGTTTGGTTGAAATTCGTAAGATAGCATCTGAGAATATTGGGAGAGCTGCTGCGTCGCAAAGGGAAAAATGAGACCGTTTTATAGTGGCGATACCTTCTTCATTGAATGTGCCAGATGGGTCACCTTGCAGGGAGTACCGACTTCCCTTTGTTGTGTGTCTTAGAGCATACAAATATAGTCGTGAGCGTTTGCCTGCCATGCCCGGGGAATGTGAGGGCTTGGTGGATGTAGCTACCACCTTGACTGGTAGCTTGAAGGAGGCCAAGATGGCGGCAGTCCGGGATTGACGAGTGGAATGGGTGTCGTCGGCTGGTGGCAGTGATGTATTGTCTATTTGTAGTTCATGTACGTTAACCACCAGCTCTGGAAACCTCTCTGTATCGGAAAAGGAATATATAAGGGACAGACTCATGCGGGTTGACGTCCTATGATGTGTGTCATTGGGTGGACTATAGAACTGGAATATGCAGGCTGATGTTCTGGATCATAATTATTATAAAGTGATCGTCTAGTCTGAGAGGCTATGAGATCAATGGAGATATGTGTGGGTGGTACTAGTGAGTGATCGGAGCGACGCCGATGGGTTGCCCGGTCCATGTTATTTGGCGAGATAGCTGGTTGGAGGGACGCCTATTTCAGTTGTCCGGGTCAGCTCCTAAAGGTTGAGTTTGTGGGAATATAAAACATTGTAATGTGTGTCACTGATGGACGAGCGTAAAAGTAATGTTTCTACCAGTTTTATTCTCTTTACAGAAAAATGGGCCCGCGGTTACTTACGGCGACATATGAGGATGGAGACGCACAAGGACGCGCGAATGTCAGTCTGGTCGTGACGGCGCTTCAATACTAAAATTATTGTTATTTAGATTTCATAGTTGTCGCTGCTAGTTTAGTGTCATGAACATGAATTATGTGTCTGATACGACACATTCGGTGACATGACACTATGACACAACACCGAACGCTTATGCACATTGAAGTGACGATTTGCTGGCTTTATGACTTGAGACTCGGTCGGCATTACACAGGCCTGCTACGTGTTCGGTGGAGTGTCTAAGTTGTGTCTATTATTAAAATTCAAATAAAAACTAATAATTAGCATATGAGGTAACCCTGTAGAGTTCGCAATGACTGGTCCAGAGAACAAAAATAAAGGAAAAAAAAAAATGATGAGTACTGAAGGTTCAAAAATGAACGGTCCAGAATTAGTAGCAAGCTCTGAAGGGGTGAACCGGTCCAGATTGCTAAAGTCCTGTAGGCTTAATAACAAGCGGTCCAGAATTAGTTGCAAACTCTGCAGGGGTGAACCGGACCAGATTGCTAGTATTAGGATAAATAACGAAGGCTCGATGTCGAGCGGTCTAGAGTAAGTGGCAAACTGTGAAGGGATGATCCAGACCAGATTGCTAGTCAGGATGAACGAACATTAGTACTAACGTTCTGTCATTTTAGATAATGCTTGATGAGACTACGCGTACGAGGACGTCCGCACGTCAGTATGGCCGTGTCGGCGTGATCTATGTAAACAACAAGTGCAGCGGGCCGAGTTCGCTGTGCAAAATGGCACATTCACCTCCCCACTCTCCCCACTACTCAGGCCACTTTATGTAAGCGAGTGCGCAGCGTTGGAAGGGATCATTCTTGTGGCAGGCTCGGCCCGGTGCGCCTGCTGTAGCGCCTAGAGCTATTATAGCGATCTATTTAATTAATTTACAAGCGGTTGGAATAAATAAGTTGGTTACTGCTATATTTCATACTTTCATTTAATATGTCGGACCTCTGCCTTCAGGTTATTTCATGGTGATTATTTTATAAGAAGTTGTGAGTGAAATAAAGTGATTGTGCTGTAACTAGTTTCTCTATTTTCTTCGCCCGACAATCCACGCCTACTTACAAAGTGCAAGTGTAATATCGCTGATGAGGGCCTATCCCGATATATTCATATTTTTCATAGTGAGTGACAGGGCAGCACACATTGATTTTAACCCTACCAAAATAAATCCATGTGTCCTATCTTCATAAAAATATAAGTTCAGCAAAACAAAAACCAGTAGACCGTACTCTTTGTTTTCCCGTTAATTAAACTGTCAGTAGCAAAAAAACTCGTGTTTGTATTTCGCCAAAACCTTTTTCAATTTTCACTTTGTAACTTCGACCATGCTTTTCAGCCGAATGCTTTGCTTTTCAGTTTTCAACAGTAATTTTATTTTAATTTCACGTCTATCTATCCTTTGTGCCACCTTTTAAGAATAAAACGGCCTATAGTGCTCCAGTTTAAAGCCTATTCATTCATTTGGTTCTGCTTTTTAAGTCCCTTTATATATTGCAAACGATATAGGTCAAACCCGACCTGGCGATAGGGTTGACGAATAGCTCAAATGATACAGACATACCTTTATTCGCTAGGGTGAATAGCGCGAGCACAACTGTGTGGTTTCAGGTTAAAAATAACTCAACCCTAGTCTAGGGTGCCGAAAGACCCAATTGAACTTAAATCGGGTGAATTCTTATCTGTTGTGTCTGGTTATGACAACTTCCTTTTACGGTCAGCAATTTGTCTGTTTGCATTGCCGCTTTGAAGTTGGCTTGGGGCATCATTGTCATGCTGTACCCTCTGGAGAGCATTTTTGTACCTGACTAGAACAACGATATTGACCTTCCATCTATAAATCCGAATGATATTGATGTCCGTGACGCAAATACGTTTTCCTTTATTTTTCACCTTGTTTCTCTCTTTCAACTTCCAGGTGCTCTGAAATCGTATATCCATCCATCTAGCAGCCCTATTTTATCCGTGTTTTTGTTTTTAATTGCCACGAGTGGGAGTTGCGTCTACGTTGAGAGGCTCTCGGTATGAAATGAGAGCGGTTCGGGATTAAACGTAACGCCCTTAACGTGAAGCCATCGTCAGCAGATTTTTTTTGAGTGATGTGTGAATATTGTATACGTAAGGGCTTTTTGAGATGTGTCGAAGTGTTAAAGGTTTGCTGGGTTTCAAGTGTTATGTGTTTTAGCAGTGCTTTAAAGCAGTTTTAAACTTTTGTGGCTAGCTAATTTGTAAAGCTTTGCTTATGTTTATAGTGTCGACCACCTCGAATGTATTCTTCAGCTGTTAAATTATGTAGGTTAATTGGTGAAGGTGTTTAGTTTCTTGGCAGCATTGGTTAATGGTTGTGTAGTAGGTACTGAATCGTTTCGATCGACGTAATAGACTACTAGAGTAGTCAAATATTTCCTGTGTAATATTTGAATACAATTGAACTAGATTATTCTAAAAACGTTTCAACAATTGCCAAATCTTTTCAAAACAAAACGTAATCTCCACCGAAAGGAACGGGTGCAAATATTCAGAATTTTTCCTCGTCTAAGAATTTTGTCGGCTTAAACGCATTTGAGGCGTTCTTAGTGCACCCTTCGTCTTGTAAATCGAGTTATGTCTCGATATTATCGCTGAGCTCATTTCGTTACGCTATCGTTACAATTTTTGACCTATTTTAAGCTATTTTTAGCTTTTCATCTTTTTGAAGTTGTTCTTAAGTCACCTGTGTGTAAATATTTTTGGGAGTTTAAACGTTTGTTTTGATTTGAGTGATGTTTTGGTATTGACATTGTTATACACAATGATGTCTTTGTACTACACAGGTGATTGAATTAGGCTGTGGTATGTTTTTTTTTTCTTTATCTGGTAAATCTTCTTAATTTTTGCGGCAACATCAACAAGTTTGCCTTCACTAACCATATGCAATAAAGCATGATGTATTCGTTATAAGTTTTCCAGGTCCCCTCACTTTGCACCCATAATTCAATTTCAGAGGCTCTAAAATCAGACAAAATTATATTTTGTAGTAGGGGACTACAAAATATAATATTGTCATATTTATCCATTTCCTTCTTTAGTCTATTTGGTTTTGACTGTTCATCTATCTGGATAAGTTGTTTGTGTGTTTAGGGTTCTGTACCTCAAAAGTAAAAAAAGGAACCCTTATAGTATGACTTCGTTTTCCGCCTGTCTGTCAGTCTGTCAAGACCCTTTTTCTCAGGAACGCGTGGAGGTATCAAGTTGAAATTAACATACGTAGGTCTACGGTCCGTTGGAGCTCTAAAAATCAAGCTACTACTGCAATGTATGCGACATATTTTGATACTCTCAAATAAATCTAAACCTAAACGCTTTTATCACATAAAAAATGTTTTTTTGCGATTACAAACTTACATTTGCAGTTGCAGAATTGTTCGAGACGTATATCGATGTATGGGAGAATATGTTTTTAAGTTTGTTCTTGGGATAAATTCATCCCATCTACGGAACCATTAATTTTTTTACATCGAGTAGTTTTTACTTTACACTTATTTTCGAGCTATGCCTGCCAGTGAATTAGGTCACTATCTACCATCTTGTAGTCTTTGTTAGCTAACTCTACGGCAATGTCGTTGTTTTCAAAATTACCTGGGACCGTCCAAATAAGCTTGCTATCAAAAATTATATCAACATTAAGGTTGTTGCATCTATGTTTTATTGTACTTTTATTTCTGTTGCATATTTTATTTTTCAGTTTTGCCATATCGTTAGGGCATTTTCCATTATTTACTCACTATGACAGTTTTTAAGTTTACGAGTTCTATCATATTACAAAAAAAAAACTTATTAGTGCATGTGTAGTTTCACCTAATTTAAGTATAGGCACAACTATGCAATCGGCACAGTTTCAGATCTTATCTTGTAGACACGAGTTTTGTCCTATTTTACTTGATATCAGATCTCTTGTAATTGCATCTTTGCTTCGATTAGTAGTTATCTGCATACATTTTGAAACCTATTGTGTAGGGAACTTACCGCCTTATTCATTATTAAAGCCATTCAAAGTCAAAGTCAAAGCATTTAATTAAAACAGGCACTAAAAGGCACTTTTTCAACATTTTCATTTAAATAGAATTGATTCTAGGCGCCCCTTCCAAACGGTAGTTCCGTATGAAGAAGAAGGGGAAAGAAACTCCACCGTTACTCTTTTAAAATGTTTTACAATATTTTGTGTACATTAGTTATATTTTTATATATGAAGACGATGCACCCATAATAAAAATACTATTATACCACAGATAGATAAAAATAATTTAAAATAAGCAAAGACAGATAAATCCATCACGTGAGGTACATGGTGCTCACATATTTACAAACATTGCGAAAGTAGTAGGTATATGATTTTCCTAAAATATTAACTAGTATGATTTTGTCTAGCCTCTAGATTGTCCTATGGAGCAGGATCAGCAGGTTTCCAAGCATTCTTATCTAAGATACCTATAATCCTCTTATTTGTAATATGCTTGTTTACAAAGTATTTTTTTAACATGAGTTTTAAACTTTCATTCATTTAATTGCAATTCGCTTAATAAACCTTTTTTAGCTATCGTTGTGTTTTATCTCTTTATAACAGTTCGTTAGCTAAAATCGTTTTATTAAGCGAATGGCTTTATTATGAATAAGACGGTTAGCATTTAACGAATTAACTTGCTCCTGGTACTTTAACTATTTCAGTTTTAATTCCTTTGAGATCTTCTATTTCAGAGGAGAGTAAGTAAGAAGACCTCAAAAGATGAGCATTTCTGAAGTAATATTTAACAAACATCAAAATGGTTTTCTCTTTACCCAAGTGCAAAGCATAATATTTTAGCAGCACATTCATTATAGTACCGAATACAGTAACAGTAAGCGTGATAATATTTAGAAAGTGTTGCGTCCTTGTCTCATAATTTACTTTGAAATTAAATATTGCATAGTCAAAGAGACTTCTTTCACACCCATTCCAGCGTAGTATGTATAAAAAAACATGTTGTCCGTGTTGATATTTCCTTCCTGTTCCCTTAATTTCGTGTCTATTTCAAGAACCTTTGATTGCCTCTCCATGATCGGCTTCTGAAATAATTATGTTCTTAAAATAGTCCTGGAGGAGTCTGTTTTTTGTCGAAAAAGTTTCCCTTTTAAGTTTTTTCAGTATTGCTTTCGAACCGTTGCGTTACTAGAATTTTGTGTAGAGTTGAATACCTATTTTGCAACGATTTTAGTTGAACTTATTCTTAATACACTTGGTAGTAGAGATTTGTCTATAGAGCTATATCTATAGACTAACTTTTTACGATTCTTGGATACTGAGTTTTCAATTAGGTTTTGATTAAAATGTTGACTATGGTATGCGGTGAAATTAGTTTTCCTTTACAATAGGAAAAACCTCTCAAAATTACATCAAACCCGAACAAGTCTCGAAATTTTTCATCACTTAGTGTAGTTCTTCCCTCTAACCCAAAATATCATTTCCTTTCCAATTACGAGCTACATATAATACGTAATTTATGTGTCCCAAAAACGCCCTATCCTTAACAGTTATATGAATACCGCTGCACCCAAATCAGATATGATTTAACTGAATATAGTCACGCTTGTGTCGATGTCCTGTTTATGTCATAATACAATTTTACTTGGTAAAAGTTCGGACCCCTTTTAAACTTTCATGACATGGAATGGGTGGTAGCTGCAAAAGAGTAAAAAAGCCAGCTAAGCGCAAAGACGTTGGTGAAGGTGAACCAAGTCTCGAACGGAATATGTATCGAGGGAAGTTATGAGGACGTACCCAATCAACAGGCAGAAACGAATCGACGATATAGAATCGGTCGCAAAGAAGATGATACGGACCGGCTAGATAGGAAAGGTTTGACAAAAGTTAGAACACATCTTGCTTTTGTCAATCTTTCTGATCTGTGCTACTGGCAGGTGATGATAATGATGAGTGTGTATGCGAACACTGCATACATTGCCGTGCTATGAGTATACTTTTTGCTACGCGATAGTAGGTAGTATGAAACTTGGTCTCTGTTGAATTACTCCTCATGTAGCAGGACTTGAGCAGCGAGCACTGCTTTCAGTGAACCTCGCTCATAATAGTTTTACAGACCGAATTTCAGCCTTGGCGACCAGTCTCAGCTGAGACCAACCTTCGGCGCGGGAGATATTTTAGTGCAGGCGTGTGTACGCAGACACAGGTTCACTCTCTCTTCCTTCACTGTCATAGTCCGATGGGACACCAATCCAACACGATCGGAGAGAGATCAGGCGCAGGACCAACGGCTTAACGTGCTTTCCTAGGCACGGGGGTAGCACACCGCCAACTTTTAAACTCCGGGCTGTTACTAAGAAATTCTAATTGGAAATACCTAATAACACTTTGGCCGAACTGAGAATCGAACCCAGGACCCGCACTTGGCAGTCGCGCTTGCAAGCACGAGGCCAATAGAGCAGTCAAAATGCCACCTCGCTCATATAGTCGGCATGACTCTCGCAGTTCCCGGCCCGCTTTAATGTAGCGAAGCTTTATATGTCATGTCTGTTAGGGGAGTAAAATTCGTTCCCGCCTTTTCTTTAATTGGTAGGGGAGCTAATTTCGTATTCGGACATGTATGTTGTGGGTATTCAAATGAAATATGTGATGTAACCTGTCGGTTGTGTTTATGAATGGCAGGTGCGCTCATGCGGTACCGAAATTAGATGTATTTATTGTTTCTAGGGCTGTGCTGTGCCTTGGACTTTCAGTGTAAGAGTTTTCGCAATACAAGCCGTGTTTGAATATGAAGGATTACATCAGAGCACTCTCTTGGCAAAATAACTATATCGCATACCAACTGCGTCCTGCGGTTTCTCCCGCATAAGTGTCGATCCCGTGGGAATATCGGAATAAAAACTCTGTTATGTCCTAATCTAGGTCAGGTTCTACCCATGTGCCAAATTCTATCAAATCCGTTCAGCCGTTTAGCGTGAAAGCGTAACAAAGAAACATACAAAAATCAAGTCTTTCTCTTTATGATATTAGTTTCGATTAGTCGAATCTTATAAGTTCATACTCAATTCTGTTTAATCTGTGACACTAAAATTCGAACTTTTTCGGTGGATTCTTGGCACTCTCATGCATAAGCATAATCAGCCTATACGGTTCCCAGTGCTGGAACACAGGTCTCCTCTCGGTTGGCCGTAAGGGTTGGTAGATGTGACATGTCTTCGAAATTTTGGTTCTAGGACATGCCGGTTTCACGATGTTTTCATTCACCGTTTTGAGAGCATTGATGATGAAATCATTTAAACACACAGTAAAGCGCCTGTCTGGGTTCGAACCTACGACCTAAAACTCGAAAGTCGCAGCCGGTACCACTGGGCCACGACTGCTTTTCATTCTGCAATCTCGTGGATACTAAGTAATCTTTACCGATAAACGCGAAGTAAACTTCAGATAAACCATCCATTTTTCGTTAGTTAAGTTTTACGTAACTTTACTCCGCGTTTATTAATTATTTCTATGATATTCTGTCCATGATTCTTCTTCTTTTTATCGAAGATTCCGTGTTTAATGACATTCAACCTCCATGAACAAACTAAGTTAGTGAAATTAAAAGATTGATTGATTCCCATGAATTATAATTTATGAACTAAAATGCTTGATTAAAATCTCATCTTCTTTTCTAATATTACACTCACCACGTGCTAACAGTTCAACAAACTCTGTCGCTTCAATTGTACGCGTGTTTTAAAGTAAACAGTCGCACGCGCATCTAATCTTGTATCGTTCTGTCAGCATAATAAGTTTTTTTATAACGTGTCTGTTTAGTTTTACATGGTTAACTATGGGCTGGCAGGTAAAAGGTGATTAATGATGTTATTGTTTGGCAGAATAAGGGAATTGTGTGTTTTGGGAAGGAAAAGGTGAAGACTAAAGGCGGTCTGACTTGGTGTATTTGACACCAAATGCGGTGAACCTTAGTGTTGCGTGAGATTTAAATAATTGATTGGTGACGAGGTTAAACATCGAGATCATCAGGTCGATTGGAAAAGCGTTGCTTGTCATGATCGGAGAGAGCAGAGAGCTAGTCGCGATTGATTGCCGTCTTTTAATCCGATCAGACATTTAAACTGAATATTAAATAAAATAGTAAAATCATAAGGCCAAGTGATTTAGGACTACCAAAAAAGGCATCCCTTACAGACTAACAATCTGTCAAGGAAGATAATAAGTTATATAAAAAACATTCCTGTTCCTGTAGGAAACTGTGAAACGCTATAGACAAACATTTTAAATAATGAACACAACGCATATTAAAATGAGTATGTCAGATGACCCTGAGCTGATTTCATAATCACAAACCATAAAATGACAATCAAAGATGTACATAGAAATTGTAGATTTTGCAATAGAACCGTTCAACGCACTTTAAAAAATGGCAGATGAATAGTCAAAACAAATTCGCAATACTTATGTATAGTTGTAGTATGCTTAGCTGATCTCATCCAATGTTTAATGAGCGTTCAGACTTGCCCACTTTATAAGACATCGGCGAAAACTACATAATAGCCTAATCGTCACGCCTCTGGTTCCTGAGAACTTTAGGAATAAAACGATTTTGTGCCATTTGCGGACAAAGGTGTTCACCAGATCGCTTCGTTTTGTGGGTTTCAAGTCCTGTGTCGAAAGTCTGTTCTTCTTTCTAGCAATATCCTGGTGGTCGTTCTGGGATCTCTACTCCTGTTTTGCCTTATGCATCAACGTATTAGTCATTGGTTCTCATTGTTCCACGTTTCTGACCTAATGTGGGGAACGATCCAAAAAATCCAAACTTTTATACTCACGTTTGTCTGCCCACCTAAGATGCAGTATTTAACTTTAGCTAATAGTTATTTAGTGGTTCAATTACTCACGACCCTTTCTAACTCAAACCTCAAATATAACAGGCCATTAGACAGTCACAATTACGTTAACGTTAACATCTTGTGCATACACCTCAGCTACTGTTTACAGAATAGCGGTTACACAATTTTACGTTTGCGGACTTTCAAGTTTACGTTACGAATAAACAGTTTATATTGGCGCGGTTCTGGTATCGTTGAAATGCTTTTATTTCGGGTTATTTAGATTTTATGAAATTATGACTGGTTCATATTTGTGGCTGTGGTGTGAATTAAAGCTGTCATTGCGGAATATGTTAACGGTTTATTTAGAGAGTGGTAGTCATTTACGTTTTTATAAAAATACGCTACTAGATCGTATGTTGATACAATTTTACACTGGCAAACATGGTTTGGCTGTGGCGATCCAGTAGACATGGCCCCGACTTAAGATTTGTATGCCATGGGTTGGAACCCAGTCCATCATGCATATTACTTGGTGCAACAGAAAAGGGACCTCTTGAGGAAAACCTTTTGAACTTAAAAGTAGTGGATAATTCATCTTAAAAGCAGAGGCTTAGTCCCAAAACCGGGAAGGTTACATTATGTACCCAATGCAGAGTGCATACAGTGTAAGTGGTCCAAATTAAGTTTCGAGTGTGATTACCAAAGCGTGCCGATTTAATCAATATTCCCTCAAAACTCCTTGCATTGTCATTCGATATTTTATGTATCCAGATCAAGCTGATATGCAGCTCAATATAGGTCACCACCTGTTCTTCCGTGTGTGTCGTAAGCTGCAATAAACAAGAGATAATATCTTAACGGCAGACGGCAGTATAATGTTATATTACATCATTAATGCAGGCAGTGGACTATGGTGTTTATGGTGGTATCATTCCTTTGGACTTTAGATATATTCCACGTAAGTTATGGAGCAGGTCTGGTTAAATGAGGTTAGTTCCATATTGTTTTGTGTGATGCCAAGCATACTAAAAGTAGAGATGTTATATTTAGAGTAGAGGCAGTACGTTTAGAGGAAACTTAAAAACATAAACAACCCATAATGATTCCACTGCTGAGGCACAGACCTTCTTTCTGTGCGACGAGAGACTGGGCCGTAATCCACCACGCACCGCACGTCTAGTGCGGGTTGGTACTAGAAACTTGGTCATAACTTACTCCATCAGCACAAGAAACGAGCTGGACAAAGTTAAATTTTAACTTGGTGAACATTTTTCCCAATGTTTTCTGTTAGTGAAATTACAGAGTCTCTTTATATTGTTATTACGGAAAACACTTTATATAAGATGATCGGGCGGCGATTAACGTCGGGTGACAAATGCCAAGATAAAAACAAGGATATCGCTAGCACAAGTTCAGCATCAAAATTATCTCTTCATCTTTCTCCATTCGCGAAAAGCTTTGCCCTCACATCAAGCCTTGTTAAGGAGCCCCGTTTGAGCCAACGCTAGCTACGTTGATTTCCCTAACAAGGTACGGTTGGGTCGTTGACTTTTATAGCATCACTTACACGGTACGGCGGCGATGCGATGCTAGATTTTCATAGCAACTAGGTCAGGCATTTGGTGAAGTAAAGAAATCATCGTTATTGTCATTTGTTGTTTTGTATTTTTTGTAGGTATGCAGTGTCTCTCTAATTTAGTATTTCACTGCATGCTTTTGTAATATTCATATCTATAGTTTTTAAACCGAAATTAGAGAACTTACCTTTCGGTGTTGTACTTTATCGTACTGCATATTGTATTCTGTAGTTTTCATAATAAATCTTGACAATTTTTTTCTCACGGTTCGTGGTCTTAATCTTGTCATTAGGTACATTTTCCAGTATCTCTTCTATAATAATGAAAACTCTCCCTTGAGCACATTGATATACTCAATAATGTGTTTGGATTGTTCCAAATCTTCAAGGTATTTTCCTGTCTTACATAAAATGTCCAGAAACCCTCATGGAAATAAAGTGACATCGCGTCTCGTGCCGCTGTCGTATCGTAAAGTGTAATGACAGTTGCGTGTCACCCAGATATTATTATGGCTGAACGAGTTTTAGCTCCCAATTGTGACTCCTCCCTGACTCTCCCCGACTGCTCCCGAGGCTCTCGAAAACGGGATACACAGGGGATGATCCCACCCTTTTAAATGTCTCCTTCTTTGTCCTTGAGAACTACTAATTTATGTGAGACTAAAATTAACAATTTAGTAGTAAAAGTTGGACAAGAGAGAAGGACGTTGTAAATGTTTGATGTGAGATCGTGTCGTCCTCATTTCGAAAGGTTTTTTGTAACTCAGACGTACTGTCTGAGTTACAAAAAAGGCTACGGTTTGATCTTTTTAGGCTGTGTAGTTAGGAGGTTTAAACAATGCTGCAATGAAATACATTGATGTTGTAATTATTATTGCTTAGTGATCCCACAGTATGTCATCAATACACAGATACATAATGACGGTACTGATAGTTTATGTGCATCGCACAGTTCATCGTGGAGCGTTTCTGTCATCGTATCGTGCGATAGAAACCCGGTAGCATGTGACACAGACATTATTACGTTTCAAGTACAAGCGGACTGTCCGGGCGCGGCGAGTGGGTTACGGGATATTGAAGGGTACGAACACACCCTCGATTCGAGAGGGTTAATTGTTTGGATTAAAAATAGAATTTTGTTCCGCGGTTTTTGTTGGTGGCCGCTTTGGGAGTATTTTTGTGTTGAGGACTTGCTGTTAGAAGTAATTAATGTGTTTTGGTCCTTCGGCACGTTAGCCGGTTATCCAGTGATTACCGGCTAGCGTACCGAAGGACCAAAAAACAGCGAGTTAGGTAGCGAAAGTACGGTCAAATCAATTAAATTCAACACATTCAATGTGACTTTAAAAAAATGCGCCCCAATTTTTTGTACCCACTGTACACTGGGCATCTTCACATCGGTTCATCTAGTTGAATGGGTCCTTCGCTGTGTTTGGCAATTAAGAATCTGCCAATTGCAATTCTCTACTGCACATAAACTTCTTTCTTAAGCTATGCTACACTTCGCTAAAAGGTTGATAACCGCTGCTACAAGCAAGCCTTTTGTAGAAGTCCCTGTACACAATTGCGTTTAACCTTTTTTACACATATTTACGCTTCGAATAATAAATCAAACGTGAACCCTCACGGTCGATCGGGACACGCTTAATTACGTCACAAATCCTAAATCAACATCGATTAGGGATCAAACAAACATTATAAACAGTTTTATGAGCGATTTCGATGCTATTAAGGGTAAAGAAGAATGAATTTTGGAGAATTACATTTATTGATTTGATGGTATTAAGACTAGTGCAATTGAAATGTCAGTTATAATACGCCCTGGGCGTCAGGAATCGCCAGCAGATTCCCGCCACGGTAGGCCCGGGCTTGTTGGACCAGGCCCGGGCTTGTTGGACCAGGCCCGGGTCGACGGCGCTTTGTGTTCCACGCGCGCCTCAAAGAGATGTCGGTACTAACTGACGGGGTCCATGTCAAACTGTCAGTCAGTTTGGCATCAAGCATGACATATGTCAAGTGGTCCACGACTCGTGAGAAATATCAACAAGGCTGTATGTAAAATTATCAGTATTTTTGGTTGTTGTAATCTGTTGACCGTAACCCCGGTTTAAGGAGGGTATCGATAGCGGAAAGACGGCAGTCGCTCTGTGTAAAGAATAGATCAGTCGTTTAGATTAAAAATGACCCCAATGTGAGACCAACTCTGAACTAGATATTCGTAAAGTACTTTTAAATAAACAAATCCTTGTCGAAAAATATTTATTATACCTTTTTTTTGGGGTCGGCAATCTCCAAAATGGCTTCGCCCGCTCCGCCCGGAGCGGGAGTTCGTGTCAGACTTCTACTGACTAAAACCTACCCGTGTTCCTTCAGTTGCCAGTGCCAGGGCCACGGTATCTCTTTCGAACAACCCGCGACCCTGGCAGGCATCGGCCCTAGTGGACCCAGTCACTTAGTGCTGACATCTCTTTGAGGCGCGCGTGGAACACAACGCGCCGTCAAGCTGGGCCTGGTCCTTACTGGACGTCGAGCTACCCATTGCTCGCCGTCCGCAAGCCCGCGCCTACGGTGGCCGGGAATCTGGACGTCTCCTGCGGTGACTAGGGGCGTGAGGGCGCAAGGATTGCTTCTCCCTCACGCGCTAAGCCTCCTCCTTCGCGAGCATTACTGCTTCGCAGAAGGAGGTGACAGCTTCCAATGCCCTCACTCCGTACCATGGCCTGGAACAGGGCCGGACGCGAGAGATCGCCTCCGCGAGGACACGACGGCGACGGTGCTCCGCCCAAGTCGGGCAGACCTCCACCGTTTTTGTATTATGTGGAAAATGTGGTTGGTTATACATTTATGCTCCCATTTTAGTTTTAAGTTCTATACCATACTTTTTAATGTGTATCCGTTTATTTTCCCAAATAATAAAAAATAAAAGTATCCTCCACCTTGTCCTCCGTAATAAGGATTGCCTGTGTCTACCTTAATCATTGAGGAGTTTTTATTAGTAACCAATTGTGGAATAAAACAAAGGACAGCGAGGCTAAGGTCCAAAATCATTCTCTCATTCTTAGACTACTTTTATCGTACAAGAAAACAATCCTACATCCAACTAATCGCATATTTCGCAATATACTTAAGCTTCAACTTTCGAAAGATTTTCTTTAATAAAGGTGTTGTTGTGTGTTGGTGTTCGTTCATTTGAACAAACACCAACACACAACAATTTTCATTACTACAACATTTCATTAAAAGCATTGACAAGAAAAATGACATGCCAAAATTATATGATTGCACGGCTTTTTTATGCATTCATAATGGAGCATACACACCGACACGGTACGGTAGCTTAACAATTATCCGTTCGTTTGCCTGCGGTTACAGGCAAAATAAACAGTTCGGTAAGCTTATTTATCGTTCCGTGATACCGTATGCAAACTGTATTTAAACTGAAAATATTACCGTGGATTGTTGATTTTGAATAATGTGGCATCGTTTATTATGTCTGTCAAATGCACACTGTTGCAAGTAGTTGCTGTTATATGAATAGTTAAATCGTGAGGTAGTATAATTTAAAATAACACCACGTCCCTAAAAAAAAATTAGGGTAAAAAAATAAAGTAACAGTATAAAATGTGCTTCGCTAAAAATAGAGGCATAATAGGAATATTATGCCTCTATTTTCCGCCAACTTGATACCGAACCACAATCTATGCAGACGAAAGTAGACGTTTCAGTAGAACAAACTGCAGATGCAATCTACCAGCGGATCAACAAATCCGCAGCTTTTGAGTGTTGCTGGGTCGTGCCGGCGCTATCTTCAATATAAAAGCTCCATTACATTAAAAACGTATAAAGTTTAACAAATAAATTGAATACGTATAAAAAGTTTAGTCGATATTCGTTCGTAGAAACAGTAATTCAATCACCGTTACCAAGTGAATTGTTTTATTATATTTGACTTGTTAAGGTTAGGTTACATGGTCTGTCGGGGCTGCGATATTGTAGTTCTGTTTTTTAGGCTTTGTTGCTAAGGTCCGCGTATGACGTTGTAGTCGTCGCACTAAAGGTCATGTCTACGAGACTGATGCATATGTCTACATTGTATTCTGTCTTGACAGTTTTCCACGTCGATTGCAAAATTCTGCGAAATGTCTATCCATTTTCTAGTTTCTCATCTGTCAAATATACTATGTTATTTGTATGTATTATAAATATATGAGTAACATTTACTCTTTCTTAACTGTCTGCTTCTTTGTTAATTGTTTTTTCTTACGGTCCACATGCCTCAAAGAAAAATGCGCTCGCAATTAAACATATGATCATTTACTCTTTGTTTCAAGAGGGGATTGGCAAAAATAGCTTCAAGTTATGATCAGTCTGACCTACATAATCAGTTTCCCTAAGTTAACTAAACAGTATAATTTTTTCCATCCTACACGTGCACGTCTTTCTTTAGATTAATGTCTTCTCTAGATTTTCTTTTACGACACACACGGGTAAAGAAGACAAATTCAAAACAGAAAAGTTAGAAATTGTGGTTGATTCTTGTTAGGTTCTCGGGCTCAGTCCACGCTTCTTTTATAACTTAGATGTAAATTTCATTGGTAGCTGTTTATATTATTCATCAAATTAATTAAAAAAGGAGTATTACTTAGGTCTTTTTATACAACACTCCTTCGCATGGTCTTTACGACCTGACAAAACATCGAAATTTCTTTATTACACATAACATAACACATAACATCACGCCTGTAATCCCAGAAGGGTTAGGCAGAGGTGTACCTATTAGTACACCCACATTTCGCCAGTTATGCTTAAGTCCCTTGTAATAGGGGACAAACACACACACGCACACACACAAACACATGCAATCTATACACTCATTGGGTATTACATGTAAGGTTATTAATGTTATAAACACAAATCCTTTGGAGTTCATTCACAAAATAGTCGTGAAAAACGCATCAAAATTCGTTGCGTATTTTAGAAGAAGTATATGAAGATGAGAAGATATTGACTTTGATTTCTTAACGACGCTGATAAAATCCCGGGGCATGTTGTATATAACGCAAATTGTTAGAATATTATTATGAAAGAGTGTACCCTAAGCTTAGCTTTTCTTAATAGTGTTTAGTCATTAAAATTCATGACTTCATTTGTTACTAATAACGATGAGCGAATTGTTTATACGTACTTCGTTTAGATATATGCGAATCTAAGTTTTTGTTTCGTAAACAATATCATTATCCCAATGAATACTTCAGTAGACACGTTTTATAGGATCTTGGTTAATAAAATCAATAAATCATCATTAATTTTATTATTTTTCGGTTCATGTGCGTTATTAAAGTGATTTGTATTACACTGTATTACGTCAGGAAGATAAACACTTAATTGGACTAGAAACAAAAACATAATGAAGGACCAAAATTATAGGAAATGAGAGAGACAACGATAGAATGAGTGGATTATTTATCAAACTGATGACTACCAAATTAGAGACACCCAACTCCCAAATAAGAGATAATGACAACGAACTGGCTAGCAAATTAATGGCATCCTAATGTAATCTCTAACCGCTGTCTGACGCAGTTATCATGGCAATCTCTTAAATGATTGTTTTTAGTATATCAATTTTGATCCAACAATAAGGCTTTTGTTTATTCGTAGGTTAATAATCATGTTTACATAATATGCAAGCTCATCGCTGTTAACAGGAAAAGTGCCCAAACGGCTGGCAGCATTGCCACGCTGAATGGGGATGCTAATTCTTTGCTCCAAAAATAAGCCAGCCCTCTTGTCATGTCACGTGACGAGTCAACCAACCGCTTAGCAATGCACAGTGATCAATTATTAAAAGTAAGCGTCCCATAATTATTTTTGGTCACTATGTTGAAAGTTCGAAAAATGGTTTTATTAAGACTTGAAGGTAAGTTGTTCACATTATACTTAAACATCAGCACTTTGCAGTCATTAGTTTAATGGATATGCCATGTCAAAATTATCTCGAAAGCAAAACTATCATAACAAGACTGATTTATCTTTGTTTTGCGCTTTTATTCAAGTTCAGTTGGTTATGTTTTCAGTATAAACTGTGAATTGAAAATGGTGCACATTAAGGAAGGCATGTACTTTTTACTGCTATAATAACAAATAATAAATTAGATCGTTTTATGTTTTATAAACATAAAAAAATATAACGTACTGATTTTTACTAACTTTTCTATGTTTGAACTGTGTTACGTTTAAAAGTACAAATTAGTACACTATCATTTCAATTCCATTATACAGCATGTAACGAAAACCCTGTCCGATCCTGAAGGGTATTATTTGGTATCGTAGTGCGTACACAAATACGTAATCATTTAATGGATACGAGATAATTATTTTTCCCCAATGAAAACAATTAATTTAAAAAAATAAAAATAATCATACCAAAGGCAACACTGATCGCTCGACAGGGTTCACCAGAGTTCACCTACAGTTTCGTGTCAAAGAAGCCGCCTGAGCGCGGCGGTCCTTTGTCGCATGCAGCCAAAGAAACGTAGGACTAAAGAAATCTACGTTTTGCCTACGCGTAGGTATCAGGACCCCGATTTCTGACCTGCTGTTTATCAAGAAACAATTATTATTGAGTTAATGTGATGTGCTTTTGGCAATGTACCCACTGTAGGTATCAGTTTATTAAAACATTTACTTGTTACATACCTCTATCTATCAAGAACATTAGTACACATTCGACACCTTTTTATTAAATTTGCACGTACTCTTCGCAGCGCACATGTGTACGATTTGAGTGACTCGAAAGCTTCCACAATCCGAGCTGTTACTTCGATTTCCGAATCACACATTCACTCACAAATAAAAATTAACATATTCAAATATTCCTGATTGGTATACGACATTGTTCGCGATACGATAGCGGCACGTGATACGTACGGACATCCGATCGCAAGCTATCTCCACGTGAGACTGGCGAAGTGTCCAAACAAGTAGCGACCAGTCGGCTAGTGCAGGGCGGTGTCCTTTGAAATAAAATAGGCAAAAACTAAAAGATTTCGCCGGCCGGTGGAGTGTTGTCAACTTATGAAAATATATAGTGTTACATTTCGCATGGTAACTAAAAATAAAAAAATCAGTAGCTTTTGGTTTTTATGAGTTAGATTTTTTTTTCTATTTTTTCTAGTACGTATGTTAAACCAGGAATACGCCTTTTTTGGATCGGACAGGGTTTTTGTTACATATTGTATAGCAAGGCCTATCAGCTATATAAAAATATGAATGGTTACCGGTTTCTATAGTAAAATGTGTGTTTTTAGGTAACTGTGCCTAATTAAATAACATTGAATTGTTCAATATTTTGTCATTACATCGACCAGTGAAACCGCTATCAAAGGACAATAAAGATAAACTACTTAGTTATATTAATGTAACAGTAGGTACAAGTATCGATCGAAGGATCGAAATAATTGTACCAGTCAGAAAAAAACGCATAGGTACAAACAGAATTTCTAGACCAACTAAGGTTACTTGTTGATATTCCTAAACCTGGATTTGGAAATAACAATGACGGCAATACGGCCAGACGCTTGTTTGCAAACCCTGAGATTACATCAAATATTACAGACATAGATAAAACATTAATAAAAAGATTTAGTGTCATTTTAAAAAATTGAGTTGTCCGTATAAAATTAACAGTGACAAATTTGCAGAATATGCGAAAGAAACTGCTGCGCTTTGTATTGAATTATACAGGTGGTTTCGTATGACACCAACAGTCCATAAGATTCAAATAGACGGCAAGGATATCATCGACAACTTTTTGTTGCCAGTTGCCACAAAGATGTTAGGTATTACAGAGAGCATAACACCGGGAAGATGACCAGCACCCTAATTGCGTAATACACAATCAATCGGAATCTGAATCGTTTTGAAACAGATTGCTAATCCATTGCTTCTTAAGTTCGATAAAAATTCTGCTCAACAATATATAGAATGCAATGAATGTTCTTGAACCGTCAAAATCAAACAGATTAGTCGTAATCGTTTACGAAAATGTGTTACGCAATTAGGGTGCTGGAATCAAACTAATGAAGATCTAATGAATATTTTGCTCATATCTACAGATCCTGTAATATCTTACAACAGAATATTAATTGAAAAACAAAAACACAAAATGCCAATTGACGTACTTAGTTAATCTTTTACAAGAACCAGAAGTTGTGTTAGATGAGGAGTGATGTAAGAAAGTACACATAATATTTTTCGATACTATTTAATGTTATAAAATACAATTAATTCACAATTTCAGTATTTAATAGTTTCGTCCCTCTGACTTTTGGAAATTGATCACTGTGCAATGTCTCGAAAAACCAAGTGGGCACTCGGATCAACAAGACTTGATATTAGTGTTAGTTTTAAAACGATGGACGGATGGAACAGAGATGACGGCTAATTATGATGTATGGTAAAATCCGAAATTAATTGTGGTCGGCGCAACCGTATGAGTAATGTGTATTATGATTAAATGTTGTTGATCTGGCAGAAAACTACTGTGTCCATTCAATACATAAACTACCGTTTAAGTTACCAGTTGCAGTCAATTTCTTTTGCTAAGGCACATTGGATTAGTAACTGTTCCGTGACTTCCAGTTTCCTTGTGAATATATTGTGCAGCGTCCAACAGCCGGTCAAGGCTATGTTAGCTAGGTTGTCCCTTTGCTTTTTTTCTGGTTAGTCCATTTCTTTCGTCTGTCTGTATAGAGGCGTCTCGGTTTCTATATAATTGCTTAAGCCATATGTGAGTACTATGTACATACTATAAAGCTACCATTTACTGGGTACGTCTTTCATTGACTTGAATGTGCCCTGGCGGCTGAGAGTATGTCATGCTCACTCTGATGTTTCGCTGATTGCGGCGAGTGTGTTGGATCATTTAGCTCCCTTCAAAATGGTTGAGTTGAATGCGTCATGTTTGTGAACGGGCGCCGTCAGTAGGGACTGGTCATCTCTTAGCTGCCACGGCGTATTATAATAAAATTTTATTTTTGTATTGTTTTTATCTTAACATTATGGACGCTTTAACGTTCTGCATCGTTCTCAAATACATAATTACAACTTGAATGATGTTACCAATGTATTGTAACCATAATTGGATTTAAAAGAGTGTCCGTGGAGTTTCTTGCCCGTTCTTCTCCATAGGTACCTACTACGCTTTGGAATGGGAAACTAGCTTAATTTTTCTGACCGACCGACCTTGACAATTCAAAAGTGCCTGTAATTGGTTTATTTGAGATAAATTAAATGCTTTGAATCTGAATTTGTGTACTCTAAAAATGTTTCAACTGGTGTCACCCTACTTACTTAATGTCTCTTCATGATGATATTGTGTTTCTAATATCCACGCCGGATATGAAATACAATTTTCTAAAGTAACGTTAAAAGCAAATAAACGGGTCCATCCTTCATGAGTACAGATAATCCAAACAATTACCATCTATTCTTTCACCTGTACTGAAAAATTGCTCCCGTCCGTCTATTCACCGAACACCTTGAGGATTATTTTGGTATGTGTAGTGCAATTTGAATTTAAAGGCGTAAGTAACAAAGTTGAAATTAACGGGGGTTTTATCCGGATTTGTATGTTTTAGAATCAACTTTAAATAGTCAAATAAGTGTATTATGGTCCCGAAAAAAATATGTCATAGATACATCTTTGATTTAGTGAAATTAACGGTTTAAACACGATAAAAAAGTCCGAAACAGGGTCGATTTCAAAACCAGTTTTCGTCTCATTTCTTAACTACAGCATAAAATAATATGAAAATTGCATGTATCATAAAGTTATCGTATTTAGGAGCGAAAAAACTATGCAACTGAAAATTCCGATCTTAGAGATCGGAATTTTCAGTTGCATAGTTTTTTTTAAAATAAACATTAATATAGTAAATCGGGCAATATCGGCTCGCGCTCAGGTTCTGCGAGACTTAATCGAGTGTCAAAAAAAATAAAAAAATCGCTCTCCCTGCCGTGATAAAAAAAAACTATCGTCTCTGCTACTGCCTATTACAAACACAGCCTGCCAGCATCACTTCCAATTTATTCGAGTTGATTTATCATCCCCTTACCATGGGGATAAGGGGATGATAAATCAACTCGAATAAATTATGATTAGTCTTGAAAAAAAATCATAGATGGCAGCTTATTAAATTAACAATCATTAAAAGGCGATAAACGGCAGAATTTTGGCTGAAGTAAGATGAGTAAAAGTCTAAACTTCCTTGTTTAATGCTGATTTATCTATTTACACTCATAATACACGTATTTTCCACAAAAAACAGTAACTTCAATTCGAAACCTTATACCGATAAACGTAGTAATTACTCAATTTGTCCTGTCATCATAGTAACTAATATCGTTACTCATTAGTTACATAGAACTATAAAAGAAATCTGTTTACATGTTTTTCCGAACCCAGATCTATAAAATTCAATATAAAAAGTATTGCACGACACGTTTTAAAAGCAGGTCGACTCCTAGATGGCGTTGTAAAACTACGGTATCTGGCAATTATTGAGTCGCTGATGCTGCCATCTGTTGAAAATTTGGACGAAGAAAAATTGCCAGCATAATAGCTAGACTTAGAGGGGTGTCATTTCGTTGTATAGGATTGGGTATCTGTACGTAGTATTATATTATCTGTGCCCATCATTTACTCATAACCGTTTCCGACAAACATTTTCCGACATTTAAGCTTCTCTCAATGACTATGAATTAGACACACCATGTTGGGTTCATACAGAATAAATAGGGATACTTACGTACACGCCACAAAACAATCTACATTCATCATCATCTTCAGGCACTGATGTATCGGACTTCACAAGCTGATTGACAAATTATGCAAAATGGAAGCATCAATCAGAATATAAACTCATCCTCAGTAGTTTCAGTTCTCCGCTTTCGATATGGTTCGGGTTTAATAAGCTTTCGATATTGCAGATATTTTATTGCGATTGTGAATGCTTTTGGTAGTCTATAAATAATGTGTCGTGTACTGAGTAATTTTTGGACTGCCGTTTTATTTAAGTGTGAATTCGTTGATGACTTCGTCATGTTTGGTTGCATCGTTGCTTCTGAGTTATATGGGGTCATCATTAAAACGGTTTAGCAATACCTAGTTAAAATCTTAAGTTCAACAGTGGGTGAATTTCAATGTCCAAAAAAACATACATGGACATTTGTTTATAAAAATTAACGTTATCAGTATGCCTGTGTTTCGGGCCATCGCTGATTTCATATCATTGAATGAAAGTTTAATGATATGAAACAAACGTCAATATTTGTCATTTAACTAATATATTCTCTTCTCTTTGCCAACAGAACAGCGCGCCAATGTGGGAGGAGTTTATATCAAAGGCGACGAAACTCCATTCAGCATTGAAGTAAGTAATAACACAGATTACCTAATAGTTTCTTGGTATACGGTAAAAACGTCTTTACGAGTGTCGATACTCAAGTATCTACATCCGGTGCAATTTCGGCAATAGACTGTTATTCTCACTAACGACCTCTATGAATGAAACGATTCTATTCTCTATTCAGAATAACTGACTACAATGAAAGAAAAGTCCTTGTAAACTTGCTTATGAACTTGACGATATGAGCTCAATCGTCACAAACTTTATGTGCAAGATAAAGAGTGGGATGTAGTACTAGTTCAATAGCGACCTTCACTGCTTCAGATAATACTACTTCAATGCTATAAACAAAAAATGCGGCCCTAGTATGAGAACAGCTACTCCATATTTGTGTATTAGTGAATGCTACCTACGACAAATGTTTTGTGATTTGATCAACGACCTGCGGAGTGCATTCAATCAAAATAAGCCCCTACCATTTGTCCCATGCTGTTAATAATATGATCTACTGCACTTACAATTATTGACTCTTTAATTCAAATGCATATCATGTTAGGTACGATAAGTTAACCTTCACACACGTTGCATCGTAACTCGACTACAGTCAGCCATTTAATGACAATTGAGTGGCCGTTGACTCGCAAATTGACAATGATATGGCTACAAGTGATCTGATAATAAAAGGTTATTGTCATGTGTCTTGTGCTGTAAATATTTCATTCGTAGAGGTCACGACTGCAGTTGGGAATGTGAGATCAATTTGACATGGTTTAGGAGGAGATACATTTAAGGTTGCGTCTGCTGAAACACTTCCCGTAGATGATGTACGGTTTATGGCTAGAATGATTCTCAGAACCCTTGCTGTTGGGTCTCGTGACTTAGGGCTAAATAGTAGGTACAAAGTAACAACAACTTTTATTTTTTTCTTAAGTTGGTACTTACCCCAGCTAGGGTCATTACAGACAGTACCCTGATATTGGCATCTAGTTTAGACTCCGCCCAACGACCTTATCACGTCGTCAGCAGTCTCTATTCCACATTTTCTACTGAATTAGGTTCGCCATTTGCCAACATAATGTACATTATGTCTTAGACAGCGGGTACAACCACTGGCTTGTTAGCCAGAACACTCACAGTTCACAGTTTAGTTTACAGTTTCAGTACTTTGATTCATTTCATATTTCCGTCCTCAAAATCTAGTGCAACTTCAACAAGGACATCAATCTCAAATGCTATTTCTCATTTGGCAGGTCAGCCCTGGTAGCGATTGCCGCTTTCTTGGATGCCTTCCAGAAGATCGCAGACGCAGCCACCAACGCTAGGGGTAAGTGAACTCATGGTTTTTATTTATTTATTTATGCACTGGATGAAATATTAGGTGAACATGTCGTTTTTTTTTGACGTGGTGGAATCGGTTTGTGTTCTAGTTTAGGGTTGTAGGTATGTGAGTAATTATCGATCAGTTCATTATAGCTGTTGAAGAATGAGAGATAACTATTTGGAACTCGTCAGTGGCGGCATCTATTATTTTGTCTTTGCTACTGTTAACTGTTATATTTAACCCCACAATGAACGTAATAAAACAACATAATATTGTGAAAAATCATCACAATTATTTATTTTCAAAATAATCTCAATAGTCGATGTTTTGACTTACGAACTATTCAGATCTGAACCAGCTCAGCAGGCTTGAGATCTTTACATCACGCGTGTTGTAATACAAAGCAGGAAAGAGATTGATCAATATGTTTGTAAATTATTGATTTGGACCTAAATGAGACAAAAAAACATGATCTTTTTAAGAAGTTGGTTAAATTTCACAGATGCTTTTTGATACAGATATCCAATCTTCTTTCTTTAAATCTTTGAGAAATTAAAAACACCACATAGAACATTAATACAATGTCCGTTAATGTATTGTTATAAAAAATCAACTATCAATCGTCAATCCGCACGCGTTCAACAACAAGCATATAACAGCTATGGCTTAAAATATTGAATTTTCAATAAATTTTACCAACATTAAATCTATGTTAATCTTAAATTTATTGTTGACATGAAGCTAATGTAGACATTGACTACAAAAAAAGAGCAAAACATATTTATAATTAATAGTTAAAGTGTAACAGTAAGGTAAGCAAGTATTTAACTGGTGAAATACCCATTAAATTAAACATTTTTTGAACGGGACAGTTATAATATTGCAAGTCAAAAGATGAAAATGCGTCATGGACAATGCAAGTCTTTTAAACAATATTCGGAAACGGTGATATATAGTGACCTAATTCAAATAGATTTTAACTTATTACCAAGTATTATGCTCAAATATCCTTCTTTGGTCTTTTCTTTCTTTTCAATAAATTGTAAAGTTAAAGGTCTTCAAAAGAGCAGGTCACTGATTTGTACCAAAAGAAAATCAAATTAGATCACTCAACATCGATGATAAAACAATTTAAGGGGTAATGGTGGTCTTAATCCAGTCAAGATATTCGTAAACTTTGCTATAGACTCCAGGAACGCCTTCCATGCCACAAGGGACTGGTCCAAAACTGACGATGCCGATGACTTCATAAGTTCTTCCGTCTTCGTACATGAGAGGACCACCAGAGTCACCTTTGCATGAATCCTTGCCTGAGACACCACCGGCGCACAACTGACCTTTCCAAAGTGGAACACTACGGCCAGGGAAACTGTAGACTGGTTGGCATTTCTGTGGGAAGGAACAGAGTATTAGGAATACAGCTATCCATCAACTCCATCATCACACGGTTTACGGCAAATAATAAAGGTTCTGTGTATGTTTTTCGAAAAACAGTTTTTTTCCCTTGACCCATTATTATTCAAGGTGCAAACAATATATAAATTTTCCTACCTATTGATTGATTCGACAATGTAAGCCCCGGTTAGGAATACCTTATTACTTGAATTGCTGTTGAGAATTCTGCCAGTAAAATTTCAGACCACCAAAACATTCCGTAGCAGAGTCAGTGCGATCCCTTGTGCCTAATTGTCTCAACACGGAAGCAGTGACCACGGAGATTACGTAGAATAGAGATAAATTTGAGAAAACGACGTGCTGCGACGATCATTAATAAATTAAGACTTTAGAAGAAGAAACTTTTTGAAGAATTGATGACTTAAACAGACTTCGTGCCTCCTTATTAGCTTTCTGATAACTTACATCTTGATTGACGTATGGTAGCTCCACATGCAGTTTCACTGCGCTGAAAGATTTCCTATCGCTCACAGCGCCCCAACCGGCTGCGTACAGTGAAAAGTTGCTTGGAATGTTCGCCGACTCAGTCAGGTCTTTGACTGGCAAGCAGATCGGACGAATGAAGTCTGGAAAAAAAAACACAGTACGTCTTCATGTTTGTGAGAAATACGTGGGACACTCAGAAAGTTCTGCGGAAATAAAAATGAATGGGCTATAGGTAATTTTTTTTTAATTAAATCTTTTCAAAGTACTCTCCACTAGCTTCTATACAAAGTTTCATGCGTCTGAACTGTATGGAGTGTGACCCAGGAGTTTGACCGGCGTGACCGCGTATTTTCTTCCATACAATAATTATCCTGACAATCACAAATATAACAAAAAAAAAAATGCCAAATAGGCGCAGCCGCATTAAAGTGATACGCGGACAAATATTTTTGTCAATGTACTTTTATTTTTGCCCAGATATACATTGCACGGCAAAGTCTGTATTGATTGCAAGATTCAAAATCAAATCAAAATCAATAGTCATTTAGTCAAATTAGGCTGAGAATCAGCACTTTTCGAACGTCAAAATTACATAAGACAGTCCCCTAAAACGCCCGACCTTCACCACTTCCTAGTGCTTTAGCTGGGAAGAAGAAGTGGCGCAACAAACTCCCCAGCAGCAATTAAAGCTTCTTATACCCGCTAAAGATTCTCATAGCTGCCCCGAAGGAGACTCAAAATCAGGATAAAAGATGGGTTTATAGTTCTAAAAGTATATTCTCTTCGTTTCTAGTTCACTACGTTTCCAGTCTGGATTAAAAAACAGTTTCTACTAACCTGTAAACGGAGCTACCTCCTTTAGTCTCAACAAAGCAATGTCGTTCCTCTTCATGGCACTGACAGGGTTGTACTGCGGATGGGGAATGACCTTCTCAATGAGGATCCTAGTGACTCCTTCAGTGCAGTCCTCGCCGCCTGCTTCGACAGGTGCACAGTCTGGGCCTTCGTGAGAAGTGTCGTATTCTCCCAAACGTACTCTCTTACTGGAAAAAAAACATCTTAAGGTCATGTCAGGTCTATTTCTTGATATGCAATGGTCCTTGTAGCACCGTGAAGCATGAGTCTTCAGGAGCTAGTGCGAATTTTGGGGTTTCATTCGATTAATCGAGTCTGGTTAAACCATGCTGGGGCGGGTGCATTTCATTCATTCATTCATCCGCATATGTATACTATTGTTTTATAGCTCAAAGTGTAACATTAAGGTTACATTACTGTCACGGGAAGGTTGATGAATTACCAGACACAATCGATAGATTAAATGGGGACTTGGTAGCCATAAAAACCTGGGCTGACAGATTTGGTGTAGCAGTAAACCCTACGAAGTGTCAGGCGATCATCATTGGCAGTTCTCGTAGCATTAGTAAGGTGAAGGGTACAATATTGCCACCAGTACTCTTCAATGGTACGATCATTCCTTATAGCACTGACGTGAAGGACCTAGGCTTGCACATTGATAGTACCCTGAACTGGCGTACTCAAGTTGCCCGGGTAAGCCAGAAGGTTACCGGAACGTTGCGAGCTCTGTACCGATTGAAAAATCTATTACCGCCGAGTACGAAGACAATGCTTGTGCAGTCCTTAATTTTCCCTATCATCGATTATGGTGATGTGTGCTACTACGAACCGAATGCAGATCTCCTCGACAAACTAGACCGTCTTCTCAATAATTGCATTCGATTTGTTTTCAATCTGCGTAAATATGACCATGTCTCTGCGCATCGGTCGCTTCTAAAGTGGTTGCCCATACGTCAGCGCAGAGAGCAAAGGGCGCTGACCACCTTGTTTTAATTTCTTGACTCTACCTCTTCCCCTGGTTATCTAGCCCCCCACTTTCAGTACATTTGCGCCAACCACAATAGAAATCTTCGTTCATCACGCAATCGTCTTCTTCAATGTCCCACTCACCGCACAGACTTCATACACTCTTCCTTCTTCGTTCAGTATATCTCTCTGTGGAATGCACTCCCCCAAGAAATCAGGATGGCAACCAACCCATTAGCCTTTAAAGTTAAAGTTCGTGAGCACATTCGCAAGAAGCTGGCAGTATCATCATAACGGTATAGTTTTCTAATTGTTTGTCTTATTTGTTTTTAGTATATTCATTTATATATGTATATTTATTTGTGTTTATATTTTATATATAATTAGGTATATATATATTATATCTATAGTTTAGGTATCTTTATATTTAAATATTTATTCCCAATAGATTTTTTATAAATTGCACCTACCAATGTTTGACTCTGCATCACCCAAAGGTTGACTGGTAGAAAATGCCTACGGCATTAAGTCCGCCTCTGTACATACTTGTGCGTAAGTATTAAATAAATAAATAACATATTGTACACACAGTTTCCGAAACGATCAAAAAACGTACCTGTGGATGCCAATTTGTACTGCCACGTCTGCCACTTACATATGAAGTGTTTTGTTTGAAAACAATCCGTTATTTTAACCCTAAATAACCATACACGAATAGATGTTTTTCATTTGACAAATATTGAGGTTAATTTTATAACATCAACTTTCTGAATTATTGTGAATGTAATAATGTTAATCAAACAATCATAGTTGCAAGTTTTTTTTTTTATAAAGTTGAAACTTGCTTAAAGCAGATGGTTACTGAGCCCTTTAGTGAGTGATTACAAAAGAATTTAACCAGAACAGAATTCTTTTACACATTCATTAGATACTTTTGGAACAGAACATACACCGCTTTTTGTCGATTTGGGCTTGTATTTTGTATTTTGGTTAATTTATTCATGTATTTAAGTTCTTTGGAAGACTTATACCAAACCAACACATACTCAAAATTGTAAGTCTAACTGTCAGCCAATTCCTACACTTTTTTTTTGGGTGGGAAATCATCAAATGATTCCTCTCTGGGTGGAATGGAAGGGCGTGTCAGACTTTTACTGACTAAAACCCACCCCTGTTCCAGTTGCCCGTGCCAGGGCCACGGTATCTGTTTCGAACAACCTGCGACCCTGGCAGGCATCGAACCTAATGGACCCTGTCAATTGGAGCTGACATTTCTTTGAGGCGCGCGTGGACAACGAATTGCCGTAGACCCGGGCTGGTCCTTACATTGCTCACCGTCAGCAAGCCCGCGCCCTCGGTGGCCGGTAATCCGCTAACGATTCCCGACGCCCAGTGCGCCACCTGCGGCGACTAGGGGCACAAGGGTATTTCCCTCACGCGCTCCGCCTCCTCCTTTACGAGCATTACTGCTCCACCGTATGCTCCACCGTGTCCTCCGGGCTATCCACACAATGTTGACACCCGGGTGTTTCCTCCCGCCTTATACAGAACAGGAACCACCCGAAACAACCATGTCCGGTGAGGACCTGTGTCAGGCGGAATGTTAGGACGCCGTGGCGCCTCTCCAACAACTCCTCATAAGGGAATTATCGCCGCTATTGTGGCTTGCCCAGCACTGGGTTGCGACTTGCCTTTGCAATTTGTTCATGAAGTAAAATTAAAGAGAAGTGTCAAAACTCACGGTGTGCCAATAGTCAGCACTTGTCCAGCAACGCAATGGCCTGCTGTCAGGACGTATTTTCCACTGATCAGAACACCTCCACAGAGCAGCTTGGTGACCGTACCTTGGACGTACTCTATCATCACCAGCCATGGGTACTGGTCTACCGTTGTCGCGTTTCCACCTGAAAAATTAATGTTCAATATTCTAGCGATTTGGCAGGTTAGATTGTCATCACCATCATCATCATTGCGAACCGAAAGATGTTCACTAATGTACATACGGCCTCCCTCAAGCTTCGCCACTTTGAACGGTCCTTTGCTCCGCCTTTAGCGGTTTTCCGCAACCTTCACCAGATCACCCGTCCACCGTGTGGAAGGCATTTTAACGCTGCCACTTCAGGTACACAGCGTTGTGTTTACGCGCGCCTTAAAGAGATGTCAGCACTAATTGACGGGATCCGTTAAGTGCCGATGCCAGCCAGGGTCGCGGGTTGTCGAAACAGATACGGTGGCCCTGCCACAGACAACTGAAGGAACGCGGGTGGGTGTTAGCCCGCTCGCTTGGTTGAAATAAATAAATACTGACCCACAATCTTGTTTCCGACTCTGCTGTCAACACCACAGCATTCCGTGCGAGGATCAGGCGGGTAGGCAGTCATTTGAGCAGCACAGTTTCCTGATGGGACTACATTGTTCTGGTTGTTGTGATCCGGAGGTGGACCGCAGCAGACGCTGTACTGTTCTGGCCCCTCGCATCTGGAAATGACAATTTGATTTTGTGACGTTCTGGCTTTTGTTGGCTTACCATACACACCTTTGGTCAATATTAGACAGAAACTAAAGTATGATGCGATATTTTCTCCATGCTTGCACCATCTACCACCTTAGGTGCATTTGCCATTCAAATGCTTATGGTAGAGTCATTATAGCAAAAGATGAAGTTATAATTCTTGGAGACGAAAATTAAATAAATATTGCTTATTCTTCCGTAGATGTTTAAAAATATGCTAAATGTAATTAAAACTAGTCGCACGCTCGGATTAAAAAATACTAGCTTCTACGCGCGGCTTCGTCCTCGTGAAGTTTCCCAAGCACCCCGTCGTCGCATCACATCATCTGCCCGCGCTATCACTTTGTTTTCGCTTAGCGTTTTATGTCTTATTTTCTTTTTGCTTGGCTCCTTAGAGTGATGTTAAATAGCCTAGCATTCTTCAATAATTGGGCTATCAAAAACAAAAAGGTTTTTTTATCTGACCGGTAAATTAATGATTACCCCCTACATACAAACAAACTACCTGTTTATAATATTAGTATTAGACTATTCTGTCTATGAGATCACGAGACAATACAATATGATTGAATTTAACCCATACCATAATTCGTTATTCTTCTGAAGCATCAAATTACGTAATGAACATTTTATGGTACTTAATAATAGGTCTTACAACACAAACAATTATGAACGATTTTCCTCAATTGTCTCATCAAAACAGGTTACTGATAGACATAATGTGTTAACCGTTCATAGATTTGTATTTTTATTACTCATAAACAACCATGCCTGGTTCACAATAGTAGATCTTATCCTAGAGCGTTGTATTCGCGAAATAACTTGAGTGACCAGTAGACGTTTGAGGAACATGTCGTGAAGAAACTTTTGTAAATGAACTTGGAGGTGGAGCTATAATGATTTTGTGAAAGATAATATAGCTAGAAAGAGGGTGAATAGAGCGCTGACTGGTGGATGATAGAAATATATATGGAAGAATAACCCATACTTGCCGACAAATAAATTACGATCTGGGCAGGAAAAAAGTGGTAGAAGCGTGACTAGCCAAACGCATAGATAAATATATACCCAGTCATCAATGGAGCAAGTTAGTGAGTTCGTATATTTGGGGAGTCTGTTTACAAGGGACTGGAAAGATTGATGGAGATGTTGAAAGGAGAGTGAATGCTGGAAATAAAGTGAATGGTGCTACAAATGCAATTGTGACCAACCAGTTGATGTCCAAGAAGGCACGACTGGCTGTTCACAATAGTGTGCTGGTGCCTACGCTTATGTATGGAAGTGAATGTTGGGTGTGGTAAAAAAAGCATGAGAGCAGAATAAATGCTGTGGAAATGCGTTCCTTGCGGAGCATGTGTAGTGTGACTTTGAATGATAGGCTGAGGAATGATGTGATAAGGCAACGGTGTTGTTTAAAAGAAGATGTAGTGACAAAAATTGAAAAGGGTATGCTTAGATGGTTTGGTCATGCTGAGCGGATGAATGAAAGGAGATTAACAAAGGGTATTTACAAGGCAGATGTGAGTGGAAATGCCGGGAGAGGACGCCCTAGGAAGACATATAGTGACCTTATTGGTGATGTTCTTCCTTCAGAAAGGTCAGGTGCGTAGTATTCTCAACCGGCGCTCATGTGTGACCAGATGTATGAACGTAAACGAGGCAAAAGGAATATGAAAGGATCGTAGCAGGTGGCGTTCTGTGGTTTCTGCCTACCCCCATGGAAAGAAGGCGTGAGTTATGTTATGTATGTCATCAATGTTTAAATGCAACATCTTCAAGATCGTGTTCATATTATGCAAAAAAATCCTTGACATTCCTACTCGGTCCAAAAGGTTTCCTAATTGTAATGTTTTTAACTGTAGTGCATTATTAACTATGATTACGTCAGTATAATCTAGTGAGAAGGATTCCCCTGCTTTAAATATGATCTTGATAGTACATTTCCGTAAGATTGTTGTGAACTTGTTTTTATTCTAGTAAGGTGTTGTGGCAAAATTATTCAAATTATCAGGCTATTGTTTTGTTTGTTTTGTATCCGTCGGCTTTAACCTTAAAAACTTACAAAATTATATATACAGTACCTGAAACCTAGTAAACTATTATATTTTAGCTTCCACGTTGGCCCCATTTAGATCTCAATTATTTTGTCGGTGAAGCGCAATATCCTGTACTACCTTTGTCACATTTATGGATTTGCTGTGTTTTTTATTGGCTGCCGCGTTGTTCTACTGTTAAACATGAGATCCTGTATTCGATTTCTAGGTCATGCCTCAGGTATTTCTCAGTAGAAGCCCGGAGTGTGGATTTGTGCCCGGTTGATGGCAATAATAGGCTCGCCCCTTATCACATGATCCCCGATCGTTATCTGAATGATATACTTACTTGGACTTCTGCACATAGGCGATGTTCTCACTTGGCACGGGTGGTTTGAGCATGTTCGCAAGATGCGTGCACGAGTACAAACTGATGCATTGTCCGACCTTTCCTTCAGGAGTGTAGCAGTTTCCTTGTGGTTGCTGCGTCTGAGTCTGTTTTGGACAGCACACCTGGAAGACAGAAATAATTAAGTAATTATAATTAGGTATTATTATGCAATTGTGTCATATTTATTAATCAATCTGTAGAACCGAGATCGGTAAACGTTACTTAGCACGTCGTGCTTTGTCTTAGATAATAATATTATGTTCCCGTCTTTATGCTGCAATTGCAGTTTGACAGTTGTGTAACGTTGACAGAAAAAACCTTTCCAACACACAAGCCTAAGTTTTTACTTATTCCGTTCACTAAATTTAAAAATTGTTACTAAGCAATAATCCAAATCCAGCCTATAATGTTCCCACTGCTGGGACACAGGCCTTCTCTCTGTGAGAGGAAGTGGACCGTAATCAACCACGCAGGCCCAGTGCGTGTCTTCGAATTTTTGGCTCTAAGACATGCCGGTTTCATTACGATGTTTACCTTCACCGTTTTGAGAGCAGTGGTGATGAAATAATTTACACAAAGAAAGGCACCTGTCTGGGTTCGAACCTACGACCTACAACTCGTAAGTTGCGGCCGATACCACTGGGCCGCCACTGCTCTCTAAGCAATAATTAATACAAGTCAAATAGTAAAGTGTTATGCAAAATAAAAGACAAATATTCCAATAATTTGTACCTATTTACGCGATAAGCGTACATATAAATAATAGCATTCTGAGCTAAGAATAATATAAAATACAGTGATGGTAGTAGGAGTGTCAAAGATCCACGCTAAACACTCTGATTTATATGATTTGGCCTTATCGATTTCCAACAGTTTCCTAGAAAAGCTTTGACCGCCGCATGCGACCGTAATGTCCAAATAAAGAGCATTTTTGACACCTTCATATCAAATACTGAGGAAAATTACAGATTTTCATGACGCTATGTGTATGACGGCAACGGTCTTCTAGGAAACCGTAGTGCCCACGTGCTTTAACGTTTATCAATCTCGTACTTATTTTCGTTTCCTTAAAACTGAGGTTTATTGGCACATTTCATTTTTACATTGAGGAAGAGAGATCAAGCATCCTAGCTCCCGGCCGTCAGGCTCTAGTGGTGACATTACCCGCTGTGACAATTTGATGCAAAATCTGGTTACATGGTAACAAACCAGAACCTTGCTCCAATATTGACGAAAAACAAAAAAATCTCAACTCAAACGTATATAAAAGTGCACGATAGCTGCTTAAAGTGATTTTTATTTGAGGAAATCTCTGAATAGGAAATCAAAGAGGGTAGTATAAGAAGTGTAATAGATCATCGATTACACTTCTTATACTACCCTCTTTCTCTTTGCTCGCTTCATTCAACCTTACCCTCTAGAGGCGTGGCGTTTTGTAGACAGTTAATAAATTGATTGGCCTCTCTAACAGGAAAATACCGTTGATATCAATGTTGAAAGTAAGTAAGATACGAAGTTAAATATTGTTAAAAGTTTGATTTATTATCGGAAGTTATGTTATGTTCGGTTGAAATTGACTGAAGTACCGCTAGGGATAGTAATGCATATAGATTCAATTGCTATGCATATGCATGTTGATATTAATTCTTCTTTCTAAGAAAAAGGCAGCATTGACACTATCAATATTTATTTCGGCCTGGATCTACCAACCAGCAACCGTAGCAAGACCAACTTTTGTCGACGGAAGAATAATAGACAAAATGATAGAACTCTTTTGTTAATCTGCCATTTTGTCTATTCTTTCGTCGACAACATTCGTTTTTATTTATTTATTTATTAAGATTAAGCACACCAACAGCACAGTCACTTACAATTCAATTAAACAACACAAAAAATTTGCATTTCAGTAACCATGCAAATAACAGGCATACATGACATTGACATTATGAATATTATTAGAGACAAAAGTTAAAATAAAGTGTGTCTAGAAGACCTAATTCTAGAACACTACCGAATCAAACCATTTTGAGCTACAAAGACGTGCACTGTTCGCACTGTTTAAATAGGGAGCGTCTGTATGATACAAAACTCATGCAGAAAATATCAATCGGGTAATCCGTCAAGTTGGATCTTTCATTATATTGCCTTGCCATACGTGTTAACGGGCTATTAAATGTGGTATTTAAGGTGGATGTGGGCAATTCAAAAATACGATGATGACGCTTACTACGTTGGCTGGGCCTAAAGTTAAAATAGTTTACCAATTGAGTATCTATGAAGCCATTTATTATTTTATGGAGTATTAGTAAGTCAGACTGGTCGTCTTTCTTTTAAACTAATCATTTTAAAGTGCCTTAACCTGTCATTGTAATCAGGTATAGCTTTTCGAATCCCATTCTTCATACATAAATACCTAACAAAACGGGCCTGAACAGATTCAACATTATTTGTATAAGTTGAATAATAGGGAGACCAAATAGTGGAACAGTACTCCAAGGAGCTCCTTACTAGTGCGTTGTAAAGTAAAATAATGCTTCTACAATTACGAAACGGTGTCGACATACGGATTATAAAACCAAGCATTCTTTTAGCTTTACTTACAATACTATCTATATGGTCGCGGAAAGATAGGGATGTATCGAAGAGGACCCCTAGGTCACGGATGACCGATACTCTGCTCAGTACCGAACCATCAATTTGATAATCAAATTTAATGTAGTTATTTTTTTTGGTGAATGTAATAGTCTGGCATTTTTTAACATTGAGCGTCATTCTGTTGTTCCAGCACCATTGTTGAAGGACATCAAGATCTATCTGAAGCTTCATACAATCTCTTAGGTCCGATATTCTACAGTATATTTTTAAATCATCAGCGTACGCTAAACAATCGCAATTTATTAAATCTAAAAGATCATTCAAAAATACCAAAAAAAACTTAGAGCCCTGCGGAACACCAGAGCCAGGAGAAAAAGGTACAGATTCATAACCGGCCAAGGCAACTATTTGAGAACGATTAATTAAGTAACTCTCGAACCACCGCAACAGAGAGCCATGAATACCAGCGTAATGCAATTTCATAGAAAGAATTGAAAGATCAACGCGATCTAAGGCTTTTGCAAAATCCGTGTAAACAGCGTCAACTTGTCCCCTAGCTTCAAAGGTGTTACTAATGAAAGTAGTGTAGATAAGTAAGTAAGACATAGTAGAACGGTTAGACACAAAACCATGTTGCTTCCAACTCAATATATGACGGAGGTGGGAATAAACTACATTGTATATAAGACCCTCAAATATCTTTGCAAATTGTGATATAATAGAGATTGGTCTATAATTAGTTACGTCATTCACACTACCAGATTTATGTATTGGGGTAATGTGTGAGATTTTCCATAAATCAGGAAATGTACCTTCCTTAAGGGATTTATTGTATATTATCTGCAATAAGAGCATCAATACAGAGACGAATAAAAATAGGAGGAAGTCCATCCGGACCAGCACCTTTATTGAGATCTAACTTTTTGATGCTATCTCTAACGTCATTTTCAGTAATGCCAATGGAAGACATACTGTAATTAGACGAGGAGTAACCTGGAGACAATTTACTATTCTGTTGATTAGCACAGTACACAGATGCAAAATGGTCTGCAAATAGATAGATATATGAATAAATATATGGTGGTCATGTTCGTTTTATGATACGTGTGCACGGAGTTCCGAAATGACAAAACCGACAGATTAATAATCAATGACAATTTACAATACGCATCTATTTTTAAAAGGTTAGTCATAGTGCAGACACTTACAGCCGGTGTAGTCCCCTGGTACCCGCATTGCGACTTCTTCAGTAAATCGATGTCCTGGCTCGTACGATCCTTCTTATTAACCAGGTCTAGCAGCACTTTACAATTAAAGAGTGATATACACTCGCCACTGCTCCCGCTGGGAGTTGAGCACGAATTTTCTGTAATCAATGAGAAATTGAGTCAATACAGGATGAAAAATATTTCAACTTACATGATCAAAGGTGGACCCAATATTTGCCTTGTTGAAGTTAAAGGGCCTTCGCAGAGTGTTATAGCTTATTCAAATGATTATGACCCAAATTATTCGTTTAAGCACAAGAAAAGGGATCAGGCACTGTGAAAAGAAGAAAATTTGCTATGTTGATTCGGTATTCGAATACCGAATCAACGTAGCAAATTTTCAATATAATTACGTCTAGGCGACTTTAGCGCAGCGTCGACATGAGAACAACGACAGATGCAAAGGCACCTTTATAAAACCATTATTTAGAGAATTGACAAAACTAAAGTCACTCAATTCTCCAAAGAGCTTCGTAGAGGTCAAGTATTTGTTAGCTTTTATATCCATACAGAACAACATAACACAAGATACAGGTATTCAGCATATTATAACAAAAAAGTAAACAGTCGACGACAGTTAAAGGTTATAAGTTTGTTCATTTTGCGGAAAGTTTTCAATATTTATAGGAATAAATTAAGCTTATAAGATGAAGATCAGATTCTGACGTCATGTCAATTTTAATTAAGTACTTAGCTGGATGCAGTCGTCTCTAGGCCAACTATCGAATGTAATTCGTCGATATGGTTCAAACGGTTATTTACAAATTAAGATTCGTAAACACATGCGATTTTTTCACGTAAATGCTAGTAGTGGGCAGGAATTAACAATTTTTGGATTTGCCTTTTTTATTATTGTGAAGTTATATTGCCACCATGCGGCGGCGGCGCCCTACACAACATGATTAGGCTAACGCTACGGCACGTTACTTGATCTTGGTTGGTTCGTTCTGAACCCTACTTTACGTAAAGCAGACTTAAGAATAAGATATCGTATTGAACTAAATATCTTATTAAAATTAGTCGGTGAATAATGAGCAAATTAAGGTCAACAGTTACAAATGGCACATCAAAATAAGGTTGCCTTGCACCACACTACATGATATAACTTAAGTACAAATAACCCACCCGTACTATGGTTCGCAGTTTCTGTAAATACAAAAGTATTTTTATCATTAATATTGCAGTCCATGAGATCAGAATTTGTTTTAAAAGTGGTGGATAATTGAAAGTCTGTTAAATTTTCGAAATCTGGTAGCTAATGCGAATCTGTAAAACAGTGGCTGATTAAAGCACTGCGTGCAATAACAAGAGTACAAACAGCTTACCAGTGGTTTCCTCAATTTCTGGCGAATCTAAAATTCGTAAAGCAGATAAAGAATCGTTAGTATAAAAGGCAAAAGGATCGATGCGAGTAAAATTAAACAGAATAAAACTACAGTACTGAATAAATTTAATAATAGTTTAATAAATAGCATACCAGTACTAGCTTCAGTATATGGCGATTCTAAAGATCGAAGAGTATCATTACCTACTATCGGAGAGTATTATTACCAGAAGTACAAGAAGAGACTTGAATTTAATGATAAATGATGATAGATGAAATTTGTTACCGTAAATTGGTTCAATAAACACTTAACATAACTAGTTAGGTCATTCTGCCACAACTTACGTTTAATGAATTATCTGAATTTATAAGGTTAAGTTCTGGAACATGGCTTGGAAGTTTATTATAAAAGCGTATACCGCCTTGTTGTAGGTACAACAAATTTTTGTTTGTAGAGATATTACGAATATCTCTGTATTTCTTAATCAATTTTTATATTTTAATGGGCATTTAAAAGATTTTCATAAATAATATAATGAGAAGACATAGTCATTACATTAATCTCCTTAAATTTATCTGATAGAGTGTCTAGGACTAAATTTATTAATTCTGCAAACAAAGATCGGCGGCGCCCTACACAACACATTAGTTTTATTTCAAATAAATGTAATTACACTACGGTACTGAATAAAACTAGTTCAATGTATAGCTTACCAGTACTATCTTCAGTGTACGGTGATTGTAAAGTGCGTATAGTATAATTAGTTTTAATGGCCAGAGGAGAATATATCGATGCAAAAAACAAATAGACATAGAATGATGCAACTGTACTGACAAATTCAAATACATTACTTCAATTGACAGCTAACCAATGATAGCTTCAATGTACGGCGATCCTAGAGTGTGTATAGTATAAATTAAATTCGAATGACGAGAGTAGAGTAACCCTCCCGACCCTTGCTCGAGCCAGCCCGCGCCGCTGAGCCTGTAGCTTTAAATTCGTCTGTAAATAATACCAATCCTGATCCAGCTAGTCATTTGCTGCCCTCTTCCAGCGACGCCCTAAGCCGAGGTTCGTACCCCACAGGGGGTGCCCTTAGCGTTGTCGCTTCGTTTTAGTTAGTATATAAGTTTAAGTCCTGGCTGGAGGCCTTAATTTATTAGGGAATCCACAGGCAAGTCCGCTTAAGCAGACGACAACCGCATAGGTTGACCTGCGAGATGCCAAACAAACAAACAAACAAAAAGAGAGTAGAGTAAATTGATGCAAATAAAAGTTAGACAAAGAATGATGCTACTGTACTGATAAATTCAAATACATTAGTTCAGTTGACATCTTACCAGTGATAGCTTCAATGTACGGCGATCCTAAAGTGTGTATAGTATAAATTAAATTTGAATGACGAGAGTAGAGTAAATTGATGCAAATAAAAGTTAGACAAAGAATGATGCTACTGTACTGATTTATTCAATAAGATGAATAAAATTAACAGCTTACGTTAACCAGGAACTAATTAAATGGACGGCGATTCTTAAGTGTGTATAGTTTCAGTAATATTTATGGCGAGAGGATAGTAGATTACTACCAATAAAAACTAGAAAAATAATGATGCTACGGTACTGACAGCACAAATATATGCTGGCTTTCATTCAACGAGCGAAAACAGCACACGAACATGATGCGATGCGTATGTACGGCGATCTTAAATGCCAGTCGCGAGTGCTCTTGTGCTCACTAGAAGGGTGTCTATTTGTGCGTGCCTTTTTGTTCGTTGTATGAAGCCGAACTTCTGCATCTATCTATTTTGTGCTTACAAATTCTATTGAATTTACAGCACCAAATAGATTTTCACAAGTGTTATTGAACAATGAATGACTTACCAGTACTAGCTTCAGTTTCTAGATCGGGTTCTGACTCTAAAGTTTGTTTGATATTATTAATGGTAGGTAATAGTGAGATATCATGTTCAGAACTGGACAGCGATAGACTGAGTTGCTTGACGTTAACAGAAAAGTTGCCAATGAAGCTATTGTACTGAAAGGTGCAACAACACTAGAACAAATAGCTTACCAGTGTTTTCAGCCTCGTTTCCTGTCGATACAAAATTTTGTTTGCCATAAGTGTGGCTATTTGCCAATATGTATGTATAATATGTAAATCATGTATATTTCTAAATAAGAAATATTACTAACAGTTTTTTCTCCCATAAAATAACTTAAACAGGAAACTAGAGTATCACCTCTTCTTCCATTATAAAGCGATAGAGCTTGAAAACCTGGAGATAAATCTCCAGGTTTTCAAGCTCTATCGCTTTATAATGGAGTATTAGGTCATTCTTGCACTGTAGTCACATAACGATAGTAGGTACTGATAAATCTAAGAACTCTAGATGGAATAACTTACCAGCAATTTTATCATCAGTCTCTTGTTCAGTCAAATTAAAATAATGAATAATTAATTAATTATCCAATGAGGGTCTTATTTGGGGTTTGTTCAGTACTGTTCATACTGAGGGTTTTTCTTCCACGTATATCAATCAAATGTCATCTCGGTGTTCACGTTCATCTTTCACACAATCCATCGTTTCTTCGATGCCTCTTTCCTTAAAGCCATCCACATTCATACTAAATACATCCTTTTATCACATGATGCTCATTTCTTGGAAGCACATTGTATATAGACGTAACATAACCCCTTTTTCTCCGAAGGGTTACGCAGACGTGTACCTAATAGTACACCCACATTTCTGTTTGAGTCCCATTGTATATAACATGTATTACTTTCCTATTAATAAGACTTTGGTATGAAGTTATTTTTAAATTATGTATTTTGATAATTAATGCACTCACCCCTAGCCTCGGGGTCAGGTATTTCCGTTTGTGTTGTGCTCACTGTCTCTGTTGAAACATTATTATTGCTAAATCGTATATTCCTAAACCCAACTAATATAATAAATGCTAAAGTTAATCTCTCTACTCCATTGGTATCACGGCTAAAGTGCTGAATTAATTTGGTAAAAAATCTATAAAGTAAATGATGGTAATATCCTAACAGTAACTTACTTAAATTCATATAAATATTGCCCAAGTTAAATGGTCTCGTTAAATATTTTACCATGTTTCCTTATACAAAACGAGTATATTGATGTTGTATTATTAGGTACATTGCATAACGACCGGCACTCAAAGACAGAGTTCAAAAAATCTGTATACATAAAGAGGTCCGCGATGCCAAAACACCACCGTTTGACAACTAAGGGAAAATGGATCCCCTTACTGTCGAAGTCTACTCAGCGTTATGAATAACGAAATTGTCCCCGTGTCAAAAGTCACCAGTGTGTTCAAAAGTGTCTGGAAAGTCACTGGAATCCATATCCTCCAAACCGAAACTCAGCAATGCTGAAGCGGCAGAGAAATTCAATAGTGGTTTTAATATTACTGTCAATGTTTTGAACATCACTGTTGCAATAATAATTGATTAAATGTCAAAACTCACTTTTAGGTGCATGGGTACTAAACGAGTGATGTGTTGATGTAGAAAAAGTCGTAAACGAAGTCGGCCTTATTGTTTTCACAATTTGCACTGTCAAAAAATTTATATAATTACTCTAAGTACTAATCTTAGTAATCAGGAGAGGCTTGTGGCCTTAGTTAAGCCTGTTTTGATTGATTCACATCGATTAATCAAATAAGCGAATCGAATTATTATACATATAATTCTGAATAAAACGCCAAGTTACTGAGTAGGGAGGCCTTTGCCCTGCAGTGTGACATGAGACATAATAAAGCCAATAGCCATGATATATTCAATCGTATAAACTTACTGCTTGGTGTTGGCCTATTAATTTTTATTCTTTTAGCTGTCAAAATAAAACTCAATCAGAACCATAGTTCGGCTGAAGTACTTCAGAAAACTTTAGAAGAAGACTCAAACGGAATATAAAATGATTCAATACAATTTGTATTTCTATAATAACTTACTTGTAAATCCATGCATATTGGGATTTCCTGTCAAAATATAATTGATAATAATTGTGATGCATCTATTGAGATGTCAGCTCAAAACTTGGATTAAAATATTATTTCTTAAACATTCGGCTTCATACTAACCAGTAGTTTTTATATTTTTTTCGACTTTAACCCCATATTTTTACTCTTATGGTATTTTCACTGCATTCTCTAGCGCGAGTTATAATATCAGCAACATAATACTCGCCATCATTGAATACAAGCCAATATTTATTAAAAACTTACCATTTTGTAAACCGAACATGTTAGCATAAGGAAGTAAATTGCCTGCCAAAAAAAAAAAAAACTCTAAAAGAAGAATTCGTGAAACTAAATACATACTAAAAGATAAATACTTGTAACTTTTTAAATAAAAAGAAAGCAAAGTTAACAAACAACGACATACCCAAACCAAACGGCACAGGCCGATTTTCTGTTTAAACAAATTCAAAATAATATTAGCAAAAATTAATCAACTGGTACAAAATAATCAATTAATGAAGAAAAATAACCCAACTTTGATTGACTTTCTCGAAGATGCTATTCTGGCAGCTGACAGGAGTAGAGCTAACAAGAATTAATATCGAAACGCGATAGTCTTGAGAATCTTATCAAGTGGATTCTGTATACTCTAAGACTTCCTTCAAATGGAAAATAATTGAGCATAAAAAAGTTCAGTGATGTATATGCAAAGATTTTAAAGGTCTTTTTTTGGAGATCAAAGTAAAGAATTTTCCAACGAAAAGTGAATCTTGGCGAAATGCTGCCACAAAGAAGAGATCTGGGAAAGAAGAAAAACTTTGAAGTTTTGAAAATATCCCATCAAATTAATGTATATAATTAACAACTCACCCATGGCCTTAATGATTATAGCTTGTGGCCAATATTTAAAATGTTTATCTGGCAAAGAAAACGTTGCAATATTAGCTCCTTTTCGTCTACCAAGTATGTTTTATCTTGGGGTCTTAATGGTTATTCCTCTGTTGTCTATTTATCACAATGACTCCTTTGCTACCTCTTACTTTATCATTAGAATATTGAACGTCATCAATATCATAATCGTTATGATTCGTAACGTGTCGTCATCATTGTGCGATTTATAAATAGTTGTCGTTCGAGAGTTCAAAGGGATTTATTATTCATGATAACTTTGAATTCTTTGAAAGAAACTTACCTTCAAGATTCACTACATCGTGTGCGGATGTTGAAGTTTCTGCCGAAAAACATGACTATATAAATTGACGGTAAAAGTAAATGTTTCAACAAAATTTATTTCACTATAAATAAATAAAGAAACATGAATTGCTACGAAGATTTGTATCAAGATAAATTTGGTTAGCAATTTATACTGTCCCAAATCGATTATTTAATAGATTTGCTTTCCAAAATAATAAGAGGCACCCATATCCGCGTATATTATTTAATTTATAAATATACTAATGCATTCCTACTTAATTGTAGATTTTTAAATCACAATTTGCCTATCTCCAAATATGGCCCTCCAGTTTCTATTTCGTTAATCAGGCTCGGTGCTTATCGACTATTTAGTCTTTTCTATTGCGAGAGTCGTCGAATCCAGCTTCGGTAAAACTAAAAATACCTGTATTTTTCTATATCTTTCGTATCTTTCTTTCATTATTTGACATTATATACCTACAATTTTTAATTAGTTTTTGATTTTACTTAATTAGATTATTTTATATTTTGTAAATGTGAGAACGTCGTAGGCCCTGTGGATTATAAATTTATAGACAATTGTCTATTTGTTTAACATATTGTACTTGCTGACAGGCCTACACTGTCCTCCCATACCTGTTAACACTGTAATTGGAAAACATTGTAAAAGACATATTTTTAAAAGAGTAACCATGGAGTTTCTTGCCGGCTCTTCTCCATGGGAAACGACCAATTGGAACCGTGCACCTAGAATCTGACGTTTCATAAGTGCCCATGTAGGTCTATGTGAAATAAAATATTTTGATTTTGATTTATAAAAAGCTTATTAAGTTGCGCGTGTCTCACCAGTTATATCACCCAGAGTATCTTGCCCTGACAAATTAATAAGTACGTGATAAAAATCATAAAACAATACAAAAGATTTCTTTGTTAGATGAAATAAATATACTGTGTCAACTAAGAAATTAAGATCTTACCATAAATGTTTAAATGATGCTCGACTTTTTGGTCTGCAAAAAGACAATATCTCGACAGTGAAAAATAGGTCAATGAATTAAAATCAAATCAATGGACTGTTGCTTCCGATGAAAGTTCATAAAGGAAGGTTATTATTTTTAAGTGAAACTTACCCAAATGATTATCTGTAGGAAATAAGTAAATGCTTGGATTGTATTCATGTGTATACACGGCATATCAACGAAATGTCTGTGACCAATTCATCTGAAATATTATTAAACAGCAAGCAGATATAAAAGAAAATTTAAGTTACCTTGGCTTGTAATTTCACATGTGTTATTTTCGTCTGGCAATCAAAAGAGTTTTATATCAGTAATTTAATAAGAATGTATTAAACATAGAATTTAGAATTTAATATGTAAATAGATACGTTGAAAATTACCATCAATTGTATTTTGATCTGAAAAGAAATCCTCACCTGATTGATAAAAAGTCAGATGCATTCAAGCAATGCATGGTTATAGCGATGAAAAACCCCGTGAAAACTTCGTTAAGTAGTTCAAAAAAAAAGAAACAATTCTGTGTACAAAAATTGTTAGCTTTATGCCTGTCGAAACATGCATAAGTGTAATAACCTACTCAACAAGAAATGCCTAACCATCAGCCCAGGATTCACTTGAAGGAGTTTGTTCAGGCAGATGAAAAACTTATTTAAACCTCATACAAAATCGGGAAATTATACTAAGTAACTTCAAAACCAAATTCCTGGTCACAGGATGTATTCAGTTTATAACAAATTTTCATTTAATCATGTCAACTTGGGGTATCGAGAGCTAAACCAAAACGTTCTATGCATTGAAATACAAATATTTCGTAACTCACCCTCATTCTCAAGAATCCGCCGACTATTATAGAAATGGTGATCTGTCAAAAGAAAATGAACCTTAACCACACATGACAATGTTTTGAAATCAGTTCCATCCATTTTCAGTACTCGTAAACAACGCGAGGTTTTATGTACAGGTTGATATGTCATCGTGCGAATAAAGATATCGAAGTTCAATAAATAATGTAAATATGTGTTTCCTCCTGCAATCTTTGAACTGTATGTAACCTCAGTAGATATAAAAGACGTCAACGTTTGACCTTGACTCTTTTTTTTACGGCTGTTGTTGTTTTGACTTGCGTCTTTTATTACCTTGTCAGTTCGCGAAGAGTAAATGAAGAGACATGGTCGATCGACATGGGTTCAGTTGTGATTTTCAAATAAATGTTTGTAATGATGGTTATCGTGTTGCTCACTTTATTGCAGGTACAATTTTGAACGTTTTTTTTCTATAGTCTCTTCAGGTTGTTGTAACAATTGAGCACCAGCGTATAGTATAGTCATAATCAAATGAGTAATAGTTCAATGGTCATTTAAATACATCTGTTCTTTTCAGTGTCATTTCATTTGATTCCAATACCTACTCAGTCTTCACGCAGTAATAGTTTATCATTCTGTGGTAACGTGAAGCTTATTAACAGTTTCACAGTCAATTTAATGTGTGAGAACACCACAAAGAATATATTTCATTTAGAATGAGTCACATTTCTGAGAGAAGAGGTTATTGATAAACAATCACCCATTTATAATCCGTTAAGCTAAAGAGGGACAGGGCTGGCCATATCTGCCATATGCCCAATGAGCTGTGGGCCAAAATATTACGCAACCCTGACACGGCCAGAAGGCATCGCGGCAGACCACTTAGAAGATGGCGGGACGAGCTGGAGCAAACAAACGACCAGTGGCCAAGTTTAGCCCTGGATCTAAAGAGCTGGTAGTCATGGGGAGAGCCCAGCAGTGGGATGATGAATGCTAACAGTTACAGTAACATCCATTTATATTTCCTCGAACGTAATGTTTCCTATAGTTAGGAATTATGTTTTGTTAATGTGGTGTGGTGGTTAAGTTTTGGCTAGTCCTAATTGTCTGCGAAATTAAGGTTTTTGGGTCATTTTTGAGTTAGTTTATTGTTTCTTCACATGGTTTAAACTTTTCTACCTTGTCTGGGTTATTTCGTTTTTTTGTTCTTTTGTATGCGCACATCCTAATTGGTATTTTTTTAGTTCATTTGTATCCGATATTGGTTTGGTTTATTTCACTGTTTAGACGTGAACTGTGTTCCTACTATTGCTCCGAGCTACAATAAATAGTTTATAAAAAAAAGGAAGATGGTTTATAGCTGTTTTAACTTCATTAATAACTAGTCCATACAAGAGATCTTATTTTATCAGCATTTGAAATGAATTTTCCAATTATATACAATCTTCTAAGTTCAATGTTTAAATCAATTGTTGAATGTGGAAATGGCTGCCATATTTTACTCATATTCTCGATATTACTATTGGCGACGTTTTCATTTCACCTATCTGCTTCAAAATGGCAATGAGTTTTGGACAATGTTGTAAGGTGACGTCATCTTGTAACGTGTTTTTCAAAAATCCAGTTGAAAGACGAGCTTAAAAACGACATACCAAAATTTTCGAAAAACTTTTGTTTTTCTGGCATGTGGTGCTTTGAAGATGATGGTTCAAGGTTCATCTTCAGGATTGACCTAGGGGACAGTTTAAATAAATATAATTGAGTGGCCCTTTCCAAAAGGTAAGTTCGGTATGGAGAAGAATGGGCCAGAAACTCCACCGTTACTCTTATAAAATGTTCAACAATATTTTGTACATACACACACAACATCACGCCTTGTTTCCCCGAAGGGTTGAGAAGAGGTATACCTATAGCACACCCACATTTCGCCAGTTATGTTTAGGTCCCATGTAATAGGAGGCGAGCCTATTGCCATCAACCGGGCTCAAATCCAGAGTCCGTCCTGCTACTGAGAAGTTCTAGATAGGATAAAATTACTCTAAATAGGTAAAAGCAATTAGTAAAAATATAAAGCAAATACAGGTAAATTAATTATGTGATAGATTACATATTTACAAATATTGTAAAAGTAGATGATTTCCCTTAAATTTTTAAGGAGTAATAATGAAGTGTGTAAAAGTAATTACAGAATGTAAAATCAACGTCTTAAAAATTATACAATTAAATAAGCAACCTGTTTGATTTGTCTATCTTTAGCTGTCTTAAGTGCAGCTGCCCCATCCATTTGCGTACCTATCTTACTAGTTTTCATTCTTGTCTATCACTCTATCTTCAAGTAAATATATCTGTATATGTGTCCTGCTTCACATATTACCCACTTTAAAGTGACACGAGTCGCAAGTAGTCCTGTTTTGAAGGGTAACAGCTTCTTTATTACGCTTGACGAGTTCTTGATATACATTTTTTTCATTTTATGGTCTCAGTGTGAAACAATAAAATTGCACGCAGAAATCAATTTTTGTTTCTAGCGGTTTAAGATTTCGCATGGAACATATGTATGTAGTTACTAATGGTACTTTATTACAGACCGCAATTGAAGGTAAGTAGCTTTTGTAAATGTGTTTTGACCGTAACGTACAATTTTCAAACGACAAGTTTGTGGCCAAGATGGTAATGCAATATTGCAGATACAGCAGTGTTATTTTCTCGCAGTGTTATCTTCCTTAAATTTCTCGTATAGGTTAACCTCTCAGTGTACGGAAACCGGTACAATATGGCCAATATAATGAAACTGGTTTTAATATTTTATCATCATCATCATTTCAGCCGAAAGACGTGCTGGACATACATTGGCCTCGTCCAAGCATCGCCACTTCGATCGGTTCTGTGCTCCTCGCGTCCATTATATACCTAGCATCATACGGATGAACATTTATGTCACTTCATTATTCATGACTGTATGCTTTGTTACTATAGTCGGTTTTGCCAAAAACTATTTGATAAAGTATTAACCTGTAACTGAATACTTTATCATCCAACCTAACGACAAATTGATAATTATGTTTGATACGCACATTAAATTCGTTTACCTACAATAAACAATGCTCTTACTTCGATTTACATATTTTAATAATGTCACACTATTATTAATACATGCATAGATTCGTATCATAATCGCGCGTAAAATTACATTTTAATAATGTTGTTAGGACCGGTCCTCGATTAATTTATATCAAAGTCATATAACCTGTTCATTCAAGTGCCTTCTGCTATATTGTTGTTCTATTTAGTAGACGTTTTGTTATTCAAGTATTTGAGGCATCATCTCATATCTTGATTTGATATTTCATATAATGTCTCGTACAAGAAACTATAGGTATTTGTAGGATCCTCAAAGGTCTGAAACATCCCTAAATGTCACGAAAATAATAAAATAACAGGTGTTCATTCAAGTGCCTTCTGCTATATTGTTGTTCTATTTAGTAGACGTTTTGTTATTCAAGTATTTGAGGCATCATCTCATATCTTGATTTGATATTTCATATAATGTCTCGTACAAGAAACTATAGGTATTTGTAGGATCCTCAAAGGTCTGAAACATCCCTAAATGTCACGAAAATAATAAAATAACAGGTGTTCATTCAAGTGCCTTCTGCTATATTGTTGTTCTATTTAGTAGACGTTTTGTTATTCAAGTATTTGAGGCATCATCTCATATCTTGATTTGATATTTCATATAATATCTCGTACAAGAAACTATAGGTATTTGTAGGATCCTCAAAGGTCTGAAACATCCCAAAATGTCACGAAAATATAAAAATAACAGGTGTGGTATAGGTAATAAATGGATTTCTATAAAACCAGAATACAACTGATACAGAGCTAACTAGATAGTTTGAAGACCCTGTGAATCAGAATTACATTTAAAAACAAACTTATCGACTGAACCTAAGGTAACAAGAAGCACTTTTTGCTATAATACTCTTTCTAAAAACTGAGATGCGGCTTTTACTTCTCTAATTATAGCAAAGATATCAGGTTTTCCTACATTGACTTCACCTTTAGAATGGTTTGTTTAACTTTCAAGATTTTCATTGCAATTTGTGAAAACCCACTAGGATGCTCTTAGTTATCTTTATCTCTATGAGCTGCGTCCATCTCCTTTGTCATTAAAGATAACTGGTTTTACGTGCATGAGATGTATCTGTTGCAGATTCATTGTATGCAATTTATTAAAGGTTTTCAAGATTGTTTGCTTTTATAGGATCATTAGGCTATAGATATCCTTTTATTATGCGGCCATTGTGGTTAAAGTTCGATATCAAATCTTGCTGGATTTAGTTAAGTCGTAGCTAATTAGTGCGTCATAAGATATATCATAAGATGTTGGTAAGGTTGTACGTTTCATTGACCCTTAATAACTGTTGTCTATTTTTTAGGCAATCATCCGTGCCAGACGGTTACTTAGGCTATTTGAATGTCACACCGCAAATCCTGATCGATTCTAAATCTACGGTTTTCTATTTTGGTTTACCATAGTCATTCTCACCTTTCACATAATTTTATTGGGGATTGATTTTAGCTTCATAGGTGTTTTTATAAAATTGTTACCAGAAAGCTTGTTGCTATTACTTCTAGCACTAGAAAGCGATTGATTGTTTTTTATATGCTTCTTATCTTCTTTGCGTGTTAATGGCAAAGTTAACAGTGTCGACCCAGAATTTAGCATTATCAGTAACGTTCCTTTTTAGTGTGTAGCTTTTATTGTTTGGCCGTCAATAATTATTTGCAAAGAATGACGCATCGTCGAAAAGAAGGATTTCCTCTTGAGTTAATAATTATCGTCAAAAGACCTTCATCGGGTAGTAACCGCTTAAAGTTAAACACTTAATGTAAACTTTACGAACGACAATAATATGCATTTATTTGACCGGTTTCTTGATTTACTTTTAGATGATTATGGTCATTATTACCTTTTTGCATGAAGGTGATGAGTTAGGTAAGTATTGCAGTAAGGTGATATTGTTATAAATATAGCTTTGTATGTCATTAAAATAATATATTTAAAGGATCATGTTCAATGAAAAAACGAGAAGTCTAGGTTTGGTTGTTTATTTGTAGCCACAAAATCAAAACAAGATTTTGTTGGAGATTTTTAATGAGATATCATCTGCAAAAGCAAATGCATATTTATAGAACGACTAACTGCTGTCCGTGACTTCGTTCGCGTGACATTAATAGCTTTTGATTTTCGTTCCTTCTTCTTTTGCTATAATAAAATATAATAGAATAGAATAATATTTAATTGCTTAAAACATGGTAAAATACAAAATAACAAGAGCATACACGTTTCTGCTTAACAGTTATAAGCTGCCGTTAAAAGTAGCCTTAGTTACTCTTTTTAACATCAGCTGGCAGCTGATGTTATTACGAGTAAGTTAGGCCACTTTGCCTGTACTTTGCGAGTGATACATCGGTCCATCCGTTTCTGAGATTAACCAAAACAGACAGACAGAAAAAATAGTTTTTTGTGCCGTATATGCATTTATTAAAAAGCTGTTATTTTGACATTAAAAACCATTTTTTTGCATAGAAGATGTGTATGGCATTTCCAAATCACCTGCCGCGTCTGGTTTTCGAGAGAAAGACTACTATACCTGTTTATTTATACGAAGAGCTTAAAATAATATCGTATACTTACGTCGACGAGAAAATATCTTGAAGTCAAAACTAGTTAATTTAGCTATTTTAGATAAAACGCACTTTGCCTTTTCTTTAAAATAATGAATACTCGTACAGAAATCTGTTGCCATCTTTTGGTTTGGGCACCATAAATAAATTTGACGGTCACTCATATCGTGAAAAGGCCAGTCAGCGGCGAGGCAAACAGCCCAGGCTTACGCCAGACGTCCTTACGTATTATTCAGACATGGCGGCACTCTCATGCAATGCGCCTCGATAAATTTTGGTACAAAAGCAAAATATACAATTCAAAATAACCGTTTATTTGCCTCGTGATTCGGTCGTGTTCAATCAAATAGTAAAATGATGTAGACATGTTGAATAAAATCGATTTTATTATTGTTGTGTTATCGATTAGCTGCTGCAGGTTTTCGCTTTTGTAAAAGTTGTTATTTTGCAGACTTGTATTCCTATACTCAGTGATTGAGGGTTGTGCATAGGGTTGCCAACTTTATAATATCAAATATAGTATATTTGAAGCCATTGCCTGTAAGCATAAGTAGATGGCGAAAAAATAAAAAATAAATTGTAGGGTTGTTTAAAAAATTAAATGCCATATTTTTGCTTCTTTGAGCCTTTATTAACAGGTTTTTATTTTTTTTATGACTCATATTTAAAAAAAAAATAAACTTAAAATGTCGGTTACAGATTACCATTAATTTAGGCCCTATAGCGCTTATTTCGCCATTTTGAATTAAATTAAAATATAGTAGTTACACATAGGTCGATATCTACTATATTTTCATTTAGAAATATAGTATTTTGGCCTCTAATATAGTCGGCTACTGCATTTTATAGTAGGGTTGGCAACCCTGGTTGTGGATGACCATATATATATTCACTTAAGAATTTAATTATAACGGTAAATGAACAAAAAACACCTGAGCCGACTTAGTAGCTTTTAAAGGTTTTATAATAGTTGATGAATTCAATGCATCTAATAAACTAAATATAAGTAACACTATGACGTATTTCAAACTCTTTGACAAAGAAATATCTCTTTGATATATTACATGTTTCATAATAACTACATATATGTATATTGAATTAGGTATGTGTAATTACGTCCATGAGAACAATATCTTCATCTACCTTTATTACTTGTATTCTACGTAACGTATAAAGACATATTCAATTAATTATTGATGTTGGTGATTATTCATTAATTGAATTATTAATTAATGATACCAACCTGTTAAAATACCATTTGTGATAAAATATCCAACTTATGTATATATACAACTTATATGAAATAGAAGACACTTATTAAAACGTAAGCGTAGGTAGGACGTAGGTTATAAAATCTTTAATAAAAACCTGTATTTATTAAAATTCTTCATTTCACTCACAATTTTGATGCCGTATTAACATAAAAACGTTTTTATCACAATTTTCCTTAAAGAAAACCGAGTGTGTTAAACTCGAAACTTTTAATAACAAAAACTTAAATAAAAAGGTAACAACTTACGTCCATTAACGAAGCAGGCGCACGCGGCGAAAACAGCAAAAAATATTAAATTCATTATTAATTTAAAATAAGAATATCACAGCATTATACACAAACACTAAACCCGTCTGTGCCGGTCCGTGGCTAGCCGAACTCTGATCGGACAAACCAATGCCCAATATGTTTTACTGACTGACAATCTCGCACGGTCATCGTGTCACATCAAACCTCCAAGCGATTCTCACTTCTATGCCTTTGTCTCAACATTTGCTAATTGCTTGTGCGAACTCTATAATCATGATGAACTTGTGCGCAGACCTGGTATAGCTGTGACTTCATAGTGTCTTGGAATGTCCCATTCCTATATTAGTGTTTGTTTACGGTCTGGTGGCTTTATTATATGGATCGTTTTCGTTTACTGTAACTAGGTACAATGTAAACTTTTGTTTTTTTCTTATCGTGTCCTTTTTACCTATGAGTGTAGCTGTTGCAGGTTCTTCGTTGCAAAAACAGGACTGTTAAATTGTACTAAAAAAATTAAATTGTTGAAATACTGCATGGTAACATTGTGCAGTTTTTCACAATAGAATCATAACGTATTTTTAATATTTTAATTTTCATAACTTTAATTTTAAAACAGAAATACTGCTGCGAATATACTGTCATTTTCAAACGCTGAACATTAATCTGTAATTTGTCAAATGTACTTATCAAAGATTATCGATCGTTAACACAGCATGCACCCATGCCCCTACAACCTCAACAGGAACACAATCATGTTCAGATAAATAGATATTGTTTTAAATGCGAAATTACTTCATGTAACTAAATTAGGTGTAAAAGTAAGTAGTACAGCTTATTTTACAAATAGTTTCAACGGGAATGTAAAAAATAAGGAAGTAAAAAAAATTGGGAATTATGAAAGAAAAGTAATTTTATTGTGTGAAAGATGATATAGCTAGAAAGGGGGTAACTACTGAGATGGCGAGTAAGGGAGGGAGGGAGCTATAAAACTGACTTGTCTCACATAGTCAAGGCTCCTTTAAAATAGAAAGGAAACGTTTGTGTCCGCCATGTACGCAGCGTACGCCATGTAAAACGGAACTGTGGGCCTAGAAAAAGTAAAATTCGAAACATTCGATAAGCGATGACGCTAGTAGAAAACCCAAAAAAAATATGGGGTTGACATAAGCTATCGAAATGAAATTTTAATTTATTTATTTGAGGATTACCACGTCAAATGTCACGTGATCATACGTCATAGCGTAGTGTCATAGTGAAGCGATAGCGATTGTAGAATAGAATCGCTCAGAAGCAAATGCCATTTGTCTAGGCCCCCTGTTTTGTCTACGAAGACGTTATTGATTCCCTTGCTTTTGTTCTAAGAGACTAGAAGAGATGGGGTACGTCGCTAGACATTGTCGTTGGTGTGCGCAATACCATACATTTGCAAGAAATAATATAAAAAATCTTTGAATATAAAATTAGTAAAATCCGGTATATGACAAATTTATAAATAAAAAATAAAATAAATTGTTTAGTATGTTAGTGTGGTTAGTCAACTCAAACTCAAAGCATTTATTTCAAATAAACCAATTACAGGCACTTTCGAATTGTCAAGGGGTCGGTCAGTCAGAATAATGAAGCTAGTTGCCCATTCCAAAGCGTAGTAGGCACCTATGGAGAACAACGGGCCAGATTTCCACGGACACTCTTTAAAATCATAAAATAACATAACATAAAATTTGACAGAAAAAGGTACACAGATCAGTTTCGAAAAAAAGTACACAGATACAGGTATCTGTGTACTTTTTTTCGACACTTTTTTGTGACACTTAATTTAAGCGTGCAAATAGTTTGATACAAATAAATGATCGATGACCTCCATGCTAAGAAAAACTTGTGTTACAGAGAAAAAAAAAACATTTATATCAGTCATGTTGAAATTGTAAATGTGAGAACATGTAGAAAGACTCTTTTTTATTATTCCGTGTAGAAAGACGTGACGACGACGTGAAGGCGTCCGTAATGAAAAATATACAAAACAAAAAATCATTTAAGAAATTACATAAAACGTGGCAGCTAAGAGATCCCTACTGACGGCGACCGTTTACGAACGTGACGCATGGATCAGCACTATTCAGCTCATCCATTTTGAAGGGAATTTAATGATCCAACACACACACTACCACCTGCGAGACATTTGAATGAGCATGACATACTCTCAGCCGCCATCGCCAGGGCACGTTCAAGTCAATGAAAGACGTACCCAGTAAATGGTAGCTTTAGGTATAGTAAGTACATACTGCTCACACAAGTGCTTTGAAATTATACATACAATACTAAAAGATTGAATTTATACAGTGCAAAAATAGTTTTTACAATCTTCAGCAGCTCCAACAATATTTTCGAATGCTAATTAATTAGTTTAGTGTGCGTTTGATACAATTTTTGAACTTCGTTTCATTCAGTTGGAGTACGTGGGAAGGTATTTTATTGCAACATTTTAAACAGGATGAATCAACTTTTTCCAGTCTGAAACCCGGTTGAACTAATTGGTCCCTATTTCTGTCTTTCACATCTTTTACTGAAAAGATTTAACTTTTTCCTTACCTGCATGATATTTTCATACACACATACATACAAGGTACGATCATGATGTTAATATCTTTAAACAGTTACCTTAAAGAATCGCGCCTACGGAGGCCATGTATTGCTCTGATGGCTCTTTTCTGCAGAAAAAAAATAGACTCGATGTCTGCAGCGCGCCTCCATAATAAAATACCGTAAGACATGCGGTACCCACATCAGTAAATTGACGTATTATTCTTACAGCACATGCTGCTGAACTTAGCCGTCCTGCAAGAGATGTTAAACGAGGACCCCATTGCAGCCTTGAGTCGAACGTGATCCCCAAGAAATCAGTTTTATCAACGAATTATAGCTTCTCTTTATTCAATACCAAGTCACAATCACTACTTTCAACATTCGGCAAAGCAAACCTTTTGCATTTAGTTTCTTTTTCTCATTGAATACTAAATTATTAGCAGTAAACCAACTTTGTACCTGCAGTAGGGCCTTGTTTACGTCGTTCTGGTTTGATGTACGCATACTTATCTTAAAGAGTGTTTCGCTAATGTGTGTGATGCATGTAAGTGTTTGAGTGATAACTACTTTAGAAATATAAATAGAGTAGTAACATGCCATAATATCAATTGTGCCAGCTATTTGAGTTGCCTTTGTGGATGAAGCAATGCATTGCAATAACCGACAGGTACATTGGTAGCATCAACGGATATTATGTCGGGCTGCATATTTTCCTTAATGTCACAGTAGTCAAATATAGAAAGAATAGTTACTAAGACTCACTATTCAATTTATGGCCATTGAGTGCATTTTCCCTTTCGACTGATTCATCAGTTATACCTAAGTTATTCGTGATTGTTACTTATTGTTTTGATCTTTGACTTGCTAAGATGAATCCTCAGCTGTAGCCCGCCAAATGCAAAATTTCTTCTTTGCAAATTGCAGCGTCTTATGTTGATCAAAATGCGAAATTTTGTACAATTGGTTTATTTGAAATAAATGCTTTGAGTTTTAGTTTGATTAATAATTCAGCACATGGTTCTAGACCAGCTTAGAAATTTTGATCGGTTATTTAAAAAAATATGTATATGATAATGGCTTTGCCCGTAACATATTTGCCGAACTGAAATAGATTTCATGCGGTCGCGGTATAAGTATCTTAAAGTCAAAAGAAAGGATATTGTTAAAAAAACTGGGGTTTTACACGCTATTTGTAACCTCTATAGGTAGTTTTAGGTAATTTAACATTTGTTGGTGCCTATATTATATGCGGTTAGTTAGCTTTGAAAGAAAAAACGTTGTTTTCTTGCAAGAGAACCCGTGTTTAGGTGATCTATGCTGCCACTCTCAGACATGACGTCTTTTACCAATCTGTTGTAAAGGCAAAACAGTTTGATAGGAATACTTTTGTTATTGCAGTACAGGACCAAAATAGAAACAGATACACAAATAAAGTAGGTACCTATGTCTTCATAAAAGTAAACTAGCGTTGAGGAAAATAACAGTAAATACAAGAAAATGCATCAACTTAATACTGTTGTGATGTTGCATTACAAAAGTGTCCAAACGAATCATGATTCATCATAAATTGAGGGATGAATCATTTTAATAAGCTTTATTTAATAAACTGTCTAGAATATTTTCCTCAAAAATTGTATTGTAATAATATTTTTCGTATATGTATATTTTGTTGGCAAAATTTACCAGAAAACTGGTTCTTTTAATATATAATTATTTTTCAAAGTCACACATGTTTTGGTAAACGTTTTGTGTGTTGATGTGGAATAGAGTAGAATAGAATGTATTTATTTGTCAGAATATTGTACGAAGCTGTTATGTTCATTATGCGTTACGATCATAATATGCTACCGTTTCCGGCTTACAAATATGATTTGTAAAATTATGGGTCATTATTACATTAAAATTAATTTATTAATCATTACAATTGAAATTACATACAATTTAAATAAGTTGAACAATAGTAATTGTAAAACTGATTAATTATTTAAGTCAAAATTCAATATAAATATTAGTTGTATAAGATAAAATATGATTTATGGGTAATAATGTCAAATATTTACAATTTTTTTTTCATTCATAAAGTCTTCAGTAGAGTAATAACATTTGCTTCAAGGAAAAGTAACTATTTTACATTTAAATATTCTGATGCTGAGAGTTTTGAAGCCATCCGGTAGTTTGTTATAAACAGTAATGGACATGCAGTATACATTAATAGAAATAAAAACTACGCCTGGGAACATTAAGCATGTTAAATGCACTTTGCGGCTGGGTCTGGATACTACATTATTATACAAGTCAAATTCATGTCTGTTTTGGTGTACAAAGATACATATATCTAAAAAATGTATTGTGCTGGCAGTATTTTAAGTTTTTTTAATAGTGGAACACAACTGTCCACTGGGTGCGCCCCGCAAATTGAGCGTAGCACACTGGATGGATATGAAAGAGTAGTCGAAGACCAAAGAAGCGCTGAATAGGTTTTGTGAACGATGACATGGGTTGAAAGAGTGTGAATATGTACACGATCGGGATGACAGCTGATCTTCGTGGCTGATAGTCATACTCATAGGTATGGATGATCTCACCTCGAACATTTTGACTGTGTTCGCTTTGTGGCCATAACGAAGGTTTGCGCAGTGGGTGAAATTAAAATAGCCTTAGCAGCCAGCCCCGCTACCCACCATGTCAACTAGCTAGTATAGGTTTTTAGGAGACAGAAAAAGAAAAATTGTAATATCCTTAGTAATTAACCAAATCATTTCCTTATTTACAGGTGCTACGAAGGATATCGGCACAGCATTGACGCGCGTCTGCCTACGACACAGAGCTATCGAGACCAGGATGAAGACGTTCATAAGGTGAGCATTTATAGACGTTATGACGTCATTTAAGTTAGTATGTTCTTCCGCTTGATTTAATCTCATTTGTAATACCAACGTATCCAATTCAGATGTGCTCTTGCTTCATGAAAATAACCCTCCTTTCGAGCTTCGCCGCAGTGGGTAAAAAAAAGGAAAATGATATTTTAATTAGCTTGACATTTTGTAATGAACAGTGAACAATGATTAGTGGTTTCTCTACGGTTGTATTTGCTAGAAATGTATTTACCTGTGTCTTCATTTCGAGTTCAATTTCATGAAAAAATTTCATACTAAGTAGGTTTTGCAACTTTAACACTACCTATGTCAACTGTACACACGGTCTCTCAATTGAGAATTACTTATTATTTGTTTGATTTTATTTTAGCCTATGTTGTCCCACTGCAGGGCAAAGACCTCCCTTTCTCCTATCCACTCTTCTGTCTTGAGGTATTGGGGACCAGTCGTGTCTGTAGGCGTCATGCTCGACCCGCCATCTTCTCCTGGGTCTGCCTCGATGTCGTCGGACGTTTTCGAGGACCCACCTGGTGGTAGATTTGGCCCATGACTAGTTCGACATGCGGCAAACGTGTCCGGCCCAGTCGGCGATTTGTGTTTTGAAGCGCAGCTCTGTGTTCCTAACACGATCCATTAGTCTGAATCCAACAATGCTGCGCTCCATTGCTCGCTGTCAAACCTCAAGCTTGAAACTCTGCTGAACTGTCAAATACCAGGTTTGAGCGCCGTATGTGAGAATAGAATTACTTAAAATTATAATCATGTAAAACATCACTAAAGCTCTAAATATTATACAAAGAGGCATCGACGTGCAATCTGTTACCATGGATTCAATACATGATTCCGAACCTTCCCTTTTATTTTTGGGTGTGTAATCATCCAATGACTTCTCCCGCTCTGGGTGGAGCGGAAGGGCTTGTCAGACTTTTACTGCCTAAAACCTACCCGAGTTATTTCAGTTGTCTATGGCCACGGTATCTCTTTCGAAAAACCCGTGACCCTGGCAGGCATCGGCCCTATCGGACCCCTCAATTACTGCTGACATCTCTTTGAGGCGCGCGTGGAACTCGACGCGCCGTCGACCCAAGCCTGGTCCTTACCGATCGGCGACCTACCCATTGCTCGCCGTCCGCAAATTCTGAACCTCCCTGCGTTGACATTCTTTGTCAGTTATAAAATAAAAACAAAACGTAACAGGTGGGGCGTCGATTTCACTGCCACCCTGTATTTCATGGAAATGAGACTATTTGTAAAAATATGACGCTTTCATCAACAACAAAAAATAAAAAAACGAGCGATGCTTTAATAATACCAGGATACTACTACCATAAAAATTACACAAGAATAAAAGACATAATTATGTCATTTTGTCTATTCTTTCCGTCCACAAACCCGGACATGCTACACGTGCTGGGGAAAGGTCTTTTACATCATACAGAGAATGCACCAGCATTATTCGCTTGCTCAAAACTGATTTGCTATTTCAGACTTTATTAACTTTAAATCCAGCGGGGTAATTGCGTAACCGACATAACATGACAATCGATCGCAATGCATTTCATTTTGACAGGTCAACGAAGCAATGGATAAGGAATATCCTTCAAAACTCTCGGATTGTGATTGAAAGCGTTTGACACAATTAGGGTACAGGTTTCCTCACGATGTTTTCTATCGCCGTTATAAGTAGTTATGTGCAAGATAAACTCAGAAAGTACATACGAATTAAAAAAACCCACAACCTCATACATGACAGGTAAGGCCTTAACCAATAACCTGAGATAGATCGCTACTGATGATAGACAGTACAATTCTATCTCTCTCGGTAAAAACCACCACCGCCTGTTAAAACCAGAGATTGATAGTTTTTCTATCTCCAGTAGACGTCAAAATTGCAGATAAATACCGTATTGAGTTCGGCCGCTTTCCATTACGATATGACGCGACGGTAGGCGAGGTTATTATAATTTAGTATTTTAATATTGTTTCAAATTTAGTTAATGACGACTGCGACGTCAATAAAAGAGGCCCCATATATAAATATATAGATATCCCATAGGGCACAGATAAATATCACCTGTCTCTCAACTAGAAATGCTTACGTTAGGGTGCCTACTCCGTAGGCTCATAATCCTACCTATCCTAGGGGCACGCCCTCCCTACCATTAAAGCCCCCCCGGTCTATTCCTTGATATGCAATGGTCCTTGTAGCACCATGAAGCATGAGGCTTCACGGGCTAGTGCGAATCTTGGGGTTTATTTATTCATTATTATTGTTTTAAATTTATTCAATGCAAAAGTGGGGTTTGACAATTTTTCAACTTAAAATTCTCGTTTCCGAAACCGGGTGTATGTTGTACCTGCACTCATCGTACTATTAATAAATCTTAGATTTAGGTACCCATTGACGCGTCACACAACCTACGTCTTTACAACGGTATGTTGTGGTGTGAACTTAATTACTTTAATGACGTGGAAGTTATGCTAATCATGTTTGTGGAGTCCACAAGGTCGGACATAGCACAAAATAGATAGGTTAGGAAGGAAAAAGGGAAGACCATTACCCAGCGGGGGGACTTACACCCATGTTCAAAGTCGTAAATTCGAAAGCTGCTCGACTCACAACTCTGTCGAGGAGACCTCAAGCCGTGTCTCGGAAGACTCTCAAAATCTTCATTCACAGTCGTTAGATTAAGGAAATTTTGAGGTCCCTCGATTGAGTGTGAGTCGAGGTGATACGTCACGAATACGCCAATATTCAATAAACTCTGCAAAACACATGATGGAAATCGCATAAAATACTCGTGTTTTGGTTAAAACTTCATTGTGTCTCAAGGAAGCCTCAAGGTAGATGGCCGACGTACCTTATTTTGCCAGTTGGTTCATCAACTCAAACTCACCTCGACTGAGGAAACTGTTTGAGATGACGAAAGATAAGTTGTGCAGATTTTTCTCATCTATTTATTTATTTATTTATTGTTAAGGCACTTCAACGACCTACTCACTAAAACATACTCAAACAAAAATCACATACAGTTTTAGGTATAGTGAATACGTCACTTACAGAAGTGCACAGCACTAGCAAAGACTTGTTAGTTGTAATGGTTACAGGTTGTAAAATGAGTTATGTTCACAAATACTTACGATGGGAACTACAGATAAATTTAGCAAAAAATAACAAACAAGGAAATGGAAGTTGATACAATTAATAAAGATATATAGTATAATAATGTGCGGCTCACGATGCACAGACGTCTTGAGAATCCGAGCTGGTTAAAAGTCTCGTTCGGAATTGATGGAATGGATTAGAGAAGATGTCGATGCTATTGGTTCGAGTAGCGATTTTATTATAGTTTCCCATTAAACGGTTCACGGGTGCGGTGCTGCCAAGGTTAGAACGACTTGCAGTTGTGGCAAAGGTAACGGTTTCGCGACCAGATCTAATCTAGACTTCTAAATCTAAACTAAATCTAAATCTAAACTTCTCTTCATCTTTGAGTTAGGTTTGCTACAATCAAACTTATTGTTACTCTGTGAATACAAATTCATGAAGAAAATACTTTTGTATAATCCGAAAAGTAATGAATACTTCTGTAATAAAATCAAAAAAACTGTTTTGAAGTATTTTGTGAAAAAAAAAATGTTTCTGTGTACACTTTTTCATTTTAACAACAAAATAATACAAATTCAGGTAACAATAGCTAGCTATACTTATTAACTAAAGTAAGTTGAAAGAAATAAAAAGTATGTATTGTGACTCGCACACAAAGACGGAATAAAGGCTCGTACACAATGGTGCGATGCGACAGCGTGAGCGCACCGCGTGTGGGGTGACGAGCGATGTGTCGAGAAAAATAAGCCTCTCGTAGATTTTGCCGAGTACATTGAGTAAGCTAATGGGACGGTAGCTGGAGGGCTCAGACTTTGGCTTGCCTGGCTTTGGGTTACCGATGACGGTTGCTTCTTTCCACGCTTGTGGGAAGATGTTGTTGCTCAAGGCGCCATTGAAGATGGCGGTCATAAGCATTATTAGAGGGGCAGGTAGGAGTTTTTATACCTTATTGGTAATACCGTCCGAACCGGGGACTTTACGAGCGTGGAGCCCTTTAATGATGTCGTGAACTTCGTCTGGAGTGACGGGAGGCACAGGATCATCAGGGTCATCGACGGGTGGTAGGGAGGCTCTCCGTTCGACTTCAGCGTCGACCTTATTCAGGTGAGCTTGGTCTACTGTTTGAGAACTGGGAGAACATTGGGACTCTAGGCTGTCAGCAAGGCATTCGGCCTTGTCGGTGCTGTCGAAAGCGACGCTCTTGTCGGGGCGGATGAGGGGAGGCATAGAAACCTCCTCTGAGGAACGCAGTTTCCTCTGAAAGTGCCAGAAGGCTTGGTGAGTGGGCTCGAGTTTACTGAGCGTCTTGTTCCAACCCTCTGAGCGAAACTCCCCTATGCGGTTCTTTACAGCACGCTGTAAATGGCGCATGTGGGCTTTGTTCGCGTCACAAGGGAAGGAGTCGTAGGCACCAATAGCCACATTCTTCTCGGTTATCAAGTCACGTACGTCAGAAGGTAGTTTCCAGCGATGGTCTTCCATCACCAGAACTTCCCGTGAGCAATCCGTCAAAGCGGATTGAACGTGCTCAGTAAACGAGTCGATTGCGGCCGTCGTGTCGGTGACTGACACTATGTGATCGGGGATGGTATCAAGTGAAGCGACGTGGTGTCTTTCGCTTACTTTCCTCCAGTCGGTTATCATCTGGGTCTGAGGGGGGCGGTGGGGATCGCTTGGGCCAGAGTAGGGGGCAAGATGCATGACTACTGGGCGGTGGTCAGAGTTAAGCTCGTGGAATGTCTCTATCGATTGCAAACGGAGGTACACATTCTTGAGCAACTTGAAAATGATCCGACCTCTGGTAGAAGTCGTGTTACTATTCCACGCCGGGTGTTTGGCATTAAGATCCCCCGCCAAGATGACGGAGTCACTCATACCGAAGTGGGCAGTGAAGTCCTTTTTGAGCGAGATGGGATCCTCCGTACCATTGTATGTTGGAATATAAGCAGAGATGATGGTGATCGGTTGATGACCAGTCATGCCGAGCCGACAGATAGAGCTCTCCTGATGAGAGAAGAGAGGAGGTGGGTCTATAGGGATGCAGTATTTACGAGAGCCTTTGTGTCGCGCTGTTGCGTCGCGCCTGTTTGCGGGAGCCCTAAGGCTTTACGGTTTTAATTATTTTCAAAATGTTGGGTAATGTACTTTGAAATAAGCGTTCTGTATTGGGAACCTATGGAGTTTTGGATTTAGGAAGTTGATTTAATATTTTTGAAGCCATTCCTAAGAAACTTTGAGAACAGCGGGGTATTTGCGTATACTTCGACCAACTTATCTGTGCGACGGCCGTTTTCCGAACTAACATCTTGAATGGAACATACGATCGGTTGTTGTTTAACTTTTTGATTTTCGTTTACAACCAGCGCCACCAATAATTGCACAGATATGTTGGTCGTACTATAACATACTAACAGTAGCTAGGGCTTACATTTTGGCACTCCAGCGTTATTTACGTTGTTGAGCAGACACATTTTCCGCACATATGAAGCAATAGATTTGCAATATAAATGCTCCTAAATGATGCAGTGGTTGACAGTGTGTTGCGCAATTAGGGTGCAGGGCGGTATGATGGGTTTTTGACTTGAGTGCACGTTCGCATTACATTAATAGGGAAAACATAACACTTCTTGAAAACCGGTACCTATCGTGACCAAGTCGTTGCCACTTTATTATCAACACAAAGGAAATCAGTTTTTATTTAATAATAGGTTTCAACTTGATACTAGGAAATAGGGTATTTACTATTACGTGTTTTCTCATGTCTTTGTTTTGATGGCAATAGGCTCGCCCCCTTTTACATGGGACTGAGACATGACTGGCGAAATGTGGGTGTAGAATAGGCACCTCTTACTCTTTGATAACAGGCGTGATATTATGTAATGTTGTTTTGTTTTGAGTATTGCTAGCTTGACTAGTTTCGAACTCGGCCGGATACCTTTATTCCTTCATAAAAGGCATTATCCTAATTTACTTTGGGCTCGGCACAGCATCCACACATCTCTATGAGTCCTCTTCTCTGTGTCACCACCTTTCCAGCTATATTATCTTTCACGGATCACATAATCGTGTTACGGCTTACGTCCAAACCCAATAACCTACAACTGATCGCTACTGATGTTAGACAGTACAATTCTATCTATGCCTGTCAAATAAATAGCTGTCAACACGTTATAGAGTTGCAAACTTTTGCTTTTATTGGCACGTTAAAACCAGAGGTTGATAGGTTTCTATATCTCCAGTACACCAAAATTGGGGATAGATACGTTGTTGGATTCGGCCGTTAGTGTTACGCAATTGCCCCGCTGTTCTCAAACAGTTTCTTAGGAATTGCATCTTTTTTTTTAACCAACTACGTATATCCAACACGCCATAGGTTCCTAACACAGAAAACAAATTTCACAATAAATTCATCTTTAGAAGAAAATTAAAAACGTAACGTCTCAGATATATTTATTACCTACTATTATTCTGTTTACTATGATTTTGTTTTAGTTTAGTTTGTGTTCTTCCTTTGCTAGTTGAGCAGTGGTGACCCAGTGGTAACGGCCGCGACTTACGAATTGTGGGTCGTAGGTTCGAACCCAGACGGGCGCTTTACTTTGTGTAAATTATTTCATCACCACTGCTCCCAAAACGGTAAAGGAAAACATCGTGGGGAACCCGGCATGTCTTAGAACCAAAAATTCGAAGACATGTGACATCTACCAACCCGCGCTGGACCCGCGTGGTGGACTACGCCACTCTCCCTCTCACAGAGGGGAGGCCTGTGTCCCAGCAGTGTCCAACATAATAGGCTGATTATGCCTGTGCGAGTCAAAACAAATACTTTTTTATTTTAAATGGAGGTCGTGTATCACATGATACCCCCAAATCTGGTTACTTGTCGAACGGGTTTTTCTGAGGTCGTAATAAAGTGTACCGATTCATGAAAAATTACTCAACTTTTTCAAACAAAGCGTCCCCTTCAACTGCCGATACAAAAATTAAAAAAAATGTTGTTAGTGGAACAACTTATCTATGTTACGTTTAAAAAATAAAAAATAATTTATAAATATGCTGTCCTCTGGGGCCCTCAGAGGGGGGCTGTCCAGCTTGTGGCTGGACACGCTCAGGATGGTGTTGGCACTTGTGGTTGTGGCGCGCGTGGGGCGTGCGGAACATCAGCGAAGCTATGTGGCGCCGCAGCACAGTGTGAAAACCGTCTGAGCGCGTGCGTAAACATTCCCACCAGCACCCCGGGAAGCCCCACCAGCACCCCGAACGCGTTATTATATTGTATTCGGAGAGCGTTAATGGCCCGCTGCGTGTGGTTGACCCACAGATTGCAGGTGTACCCCTAAACTACACCTAGCAAATGTGCGTGCCAACATGGTACAGCGGACCACCATTGCTCTCATCTCCCTTTCTATGTCCTCATCGTCTTTTAAATCCACAATTAACTATGCCTTTTCCTGTCTAGCTGCGAACATAGAGTTAGGATATTCTATCTGATGTATGGCTTTACCTCCTGTTTAATTGCAATTTACTTTATGTCGACCTCCTTGATAAGAATGGGTTTTCGAAGCAACAGTAGAAGGAGGTGCGTTTTCCTACGTTTATGAATATAGTAGGTTATAAATAACGGTGGCTGTCACAGGAAAATGCACACCTCACATATCTTGTAAACTGAAACACTGGTGTCTAATAAAATAACGTAAAGAGAGAGATGTCAACATAGAGTATCAAATCGATTTCCCTTGTGTTAAAATACCTTCAATTATAACAAAACATCAAATAAATACCCAAAAATTCACCTCACATGTTTCAATTTATCTAAATAAACCTATTAAAGCGCTACTAGAGGAATACCTTGCGATAATGCGTTCTTCTGAGGCTATTAACTCTATAATTAAGAGTAATGAACTACATTTAAAAGCACATTATTAATGATAGATATCCTATCATCACATTGCACGTTCTTAATTGTTTTTATGTGTCATAAATACATTTATAATGTCCTTGTATAAAAGTGTCTAAAATTATGTATTGCATGCATCTATCTGTTGCTAAAGGTGACGTTCTAATAAATTCAGGATTACACAAATGAATAAATAGTAAAACAAACTAAATAATCAACGTTTTATTTTATCAAATTTGGCGAATTCTATGATAAAGGGGCCGCAATACGCACTTGAGCGAGAATTAGTGGCGGGACGGAGTAGGAACAAACAGTCAAGGTCGTTTGGTCTGGCCTAAACTGTGTTCAGCAATTAAGTCTTGTATTTATCTATATATATTTTCTTTCCAGCGCCCTAATGGACACGCTAATAACTCCACTATCGGAGAGAGCAGACGAATGGCGCCGCGGCGCCTGCTCAACCGGCGCGCTAAGCCGCGAGCATGCTCGAGAATGCAAGCGTGCGCGAGCAGAACTCAGGCGTCGAGTCACTGAAGCGCAGCGGCACGCTAGAAAGGCGCGGAGAGCCCCGCCTGATGCTAAGCGACGGGCTGACGTTTGCATGCAGGTGAGATATGTTGTTTACTTATTGTGATATGAGATGTTCACCGTATGTCATGGTGGGCAGAACACACTAGTTATAGAGGCGGGACCTCAGACATTGTGGAACTTTGGCTGATTTCAGAATGTCGTCGAGTTTGCTAAATGCGGCCCACCCAAGCTATGTTCTGCTCGATAACTCTGTTGCTATCTCTGTATGCTGGTCAACCATTTCCAACTATAACAGAAGGATTTGAATTGCTGAAGATGTTTGCCATAACCTTCGTCTTGGCCATATTCATCCTAAGTCTTACAACGGAAACGTAGTATGTTTGAGATAAAAAATATGCTCAGGTTATAAACTCACAAAATGTATTAACTCTTATCTCACTACTAAAATGTCTAATAACATAATTCAATCATGATTCGACAGACACGTAGCGCCAGCAAGCGTCCTAAAGCAAGCGTGACCTTCGAAAGTTATTATTCTTTCCCTCAGGAACAGTACCTACTTTTTTCTATATGAAAGGTATCCTATTTCCTTTTCTGTACCCCTGACCACGTATATGCGAAATTTCATGATGATCGGTTCGGTGGTTTGAAAGATCTACTTACAGAAATAAAGATTCAATTTAATTTAATTTCATCCATTCAAATGATATTTTAACAAGAACTCTCTTCGTCCAGGACATACAGGAACGCAAGCAGCAGTTGGAAGACATGGAGGAGAAGGCGGTGAAGGCCGCGCTCATCGAGGAACGAAGCCGCTTCTGCCACTTCGTGTCGTTGCTGAACCCCGTCGTGGTGAGTATACACTGTACAGTCGAGGAACTAGGAGCCACTGAAGAGTTCCACTATCACCTTTTGTCTCCACCATCAGAGCCTCGCTACCAAGCCCAATCTATTAGACTCGTCTAAACGAATCATATGCTACTGAAAATTTCCACTATCCACCTCCTGACTACATCATACACCAAGCGCAATCTATTGGACTCGTCAAAACAAATCGTATAACTCAAAAGTCGAAGTAATTATTAGTAGCGTGAGTATTATGTATGAATATAAACTTATGTTTGCAGGAATCTGAAGTGGCAATGCTAGCGGAGGTTGGTCATCTACAGGAAGGTACCGAGCAGCTCATCAGACACACAGCCGAACCCAGGACTCTACCTGCTGCCAGTTTACAGGTGACTTTAATTACCGCGACTTCTTGCTCGGCTCATAGCGTGATGTTAAATAGCCTATAGCAGTCCTCAAGAATTGGGCTATCAAATACAAAATGTTTTTTTTAAACCGACTGGTAGTTTCAGATAGGCTCGCCCCTATTACATGGGACTTAAACATAACTGGCGAAATGTGGGTGTACTATAGGTACACCTCTGCCCAACCCTTCGGGGAAACAAGGCGTGATGTTATGTTATGTTAGTTTCAGATATTACTCCAAAATAATAAACAAAGAAACAAACAATCAAAGACACATTTTGACTTCTTTATAATAATAAGTAAAGTATAGATTTGCTAACTTTTTAAAGGTGGTCAATATTTAACTGGAAACTAGTGATTTTAATCAGTACTGGCTGTTTAACGATTAACCACTTCGAAAGTGTGTTTCATTTGATCTTTTTCCAAATAGCGTGTCGATGGTTTGCTGTTTCTATTTCTGCCATATCAGCAAAAATTAGATCTGACAGCATTCAGAAACCGTTGGTAAGCGGACATACATTGTGTGCGCGTTTTGGCTTAAAAGCGATTATCAGCCTAATTTGAATAGATGGGTAAAGAGTTTTGAGCATGTTCTTTACTCTAGAAACGAAAAGCTGATCAAACATAACATAACATCACGCCTGTAATCCCGGAAGGGTTAGACAGAGGTGTACCTATAGTACACCCACCATTCGCCAGTTATGCTTAAGTCCCATGTAATAGGGGGCGAGACTATTGCCATAACCGGGCATGAATTTAGACTCCGGGTTGCTACTGACATATTCTTGATAGAAAACTTAATAAAACTTTGCCCGATCTGGGAATCGAACCCAGGACCTGCTCATGCTCAGTGTTAGCTCTTGCGACCACTAGCCCAACGAGGTAGTTGATCAAACTCCTCACATTTCCAGGTGATATGCGACATAAAGTCGTGCTACTCCGGCTGGGCAGAGGGCGGGTCCGCGCCGCACTCTCCGTCCGCGTCGTCCCGCCTCGGGAGCCGCAAGTCCTCGCTCACGTCCATATCCTCGCTGAACTCGCAGTGTTCCGACCAGCAGCTTGGTAAGTGCAGTGGGTATAAGCGACTTAATTAGTTCCCAGAAGAAAGATCCTGCATTAGCAGTTATATTGGGCGCGCAAGCAGAAATGTTAATGAGTTATGCAAGAAATTTGATTTTGATCCATTCACAATTAGTGTGCATTCGGCCAGAAGGTGCTTAAGCCTCAAATTTTTAAGTAGCCTTTTGTTATTTAGAATTATTATTAAATATTTATTATTTTCTCTTTCATTTCAGTCATAAAATTTTAAACCGAAAGGCGATGTGTTTTATGTTTTTGTGCTCACACCATAAGTAACTATTATGAGGCTTTCTGGTGACTATGGTCTCCTTTTTGTCTGTTTTATTAGCTGTAAATCTTCCATGTACTATGAATAAACAAATTAGAATATCTCAAAAAAAAAAAATTGCATTGCACATCAATGTCATCATCAGTATGAGGCGCAGTAATGGGACGAGGTTTTCACAGGCAAATAAATATGCACCTTGAGTTTATTTAAATAAAGTTGACATTCAAAACTTCCAGGTGTATCAGGTTCCACAGTGAGTTGCTCAACTCCGATATCGAACGCGTCATCTTCTGGCACCATTCCCGCGCCCAACAGCGACTCACAACACTGTCTTTCACAGGTACAGTATTTTTTCTCACTCGTTTTTTGCTTGTGGTAACCAAGTGTCCAAACACGCTGTGAATGTGTGCGTGAAGACAAGTAGCGTCAACACGAAACACTCACACGCACACACTTCCGACTTCGGCATTGTCTCGGGCGGTACCGAGAGCTTCTGCTCTTACACACACATCCACAGTGTGTTTGTACACTTGGTAACCGCAAGTAAAGCGCGCGCCGCTTTGTGAGATGAAAATACTAAATGATTACATTTATAGGGTTTATGTGTAGTGTGGAGTGATAGATTTGCATTTGTAGAAGTGAAAGTAGTAGTTTTATAGATTGTTGAAGTGAACGTGAATTTAGAACTTGCCCCAGAAATTTTTGGATTGCTCCTCCAGCTTGACAGTTGGAAAATGCTTATCGTTTGACGACAGTATCTTTATCTTTACCTAATACAGTCTGCATTTAAAAACCTTGTTTATGCTCAAATTATACTTAAAACCTTTATCATAATACGATTGAAAAAAAAATTGCCGTCTTATTCATAATAAAAGCTATGCGTTGAATAAACCTATTTTAAATATTGAACTGTTTTGTCCCTTTTTGTCAAGTTAAAACAACGACCATATAAGCCCATAGACGCCTCTTAACAGGCGACCGATGTCTGTCGACACTGATGTGTATGACTTATAGATCTGATGTAGGTCGCCAATCAATAATTTCAATTCAGTTTCGACCACTTTTGTGAGCTGTAAACACTTCCGCGTTAGTCGATAAAAATTTGTAAAATAAATATTATAATGGACCCTTGCAAAATACATTGGTGTGGTAACAACAGCCAGACTTCGAGTTTCCGAAAAGATGGGATAACATATCATCGGTAAGTTAATAATAACGTAATCATAATCATACATCAGTTCATCTTAGTAGTTAATCTTATACTGGCCAAACTTGTAGGTGGAAAAAGGTGCAAGGACTCTCGTTGATCTCTTCTGTCTTCTTGGCTTTCATGTTTGCGTTCCTTTCTTCAAAAAATTTTTTTTGCTATTTAATTTTCTCTATTATTTGGTAAACATACCTAATGAATAATAGTGATGCACCAAACACTATGACCTAAGTTATCGACAAAGTAAAAACCTATACATTATAAACGAAATTTGAAGATCTTATTTAGAAATTTGAGCACCAAAACTCCAGGGAACGAAATGTGCCCTCAGTACCCTTATAAGCCCCGCGAGATTTCGCGATTTCGAGGAATTTCGCGGCCGCGATTATAAAAACTTTTTTTTTTACTTTTTGTTCGATTCCACTCACTATAAGTAAATTATTTTGGCTTCTTGAATAAACATACCATATTACAAAATAAAAACAGTTTTCGCATTACGAGACGCGAAGTGGGGTGGGCCCGTACGGGCCCGCGCGGGCCGAATTGGGAATCGAACAGTCTCGTTTCCATTCCGGAGACCGGAGCGTCACCGAAGATTACGTAGCCAAGAACGGTTTCAAAAGTGAAAGGCCAAAGCTGTGGGAACGGTCCCTGGACTTTACGCAATTCAGCGTAAACATTAATGGTCCTTCGAACCTGAATGTATACAACATGTCCCGTCCCAGAAATCAACGTCAAAAAACTTCTTTCTTCGTACCACCTTAATGCAGATGATTTATAAATATATATAAAAGCTACTCTTTTGGATTTGGCTGATGTCATTAATATCATAAATCATTTGCGAGTCTTCGATTTGCGTCGATTTGCGAGAATTTGCGAGTGAGGCACATGGGTTGCAGGTTAATTCATCGAAGACTCAGGTCATTGTTGTTGGCTGCTCAAGGATGACCCCCAAGATAAACTGGTCGCAGCTTCCAAAAGTTCAATTTAACGTAACTGTTATTCCAGTCAGCGAAAAGGTTAAGAACCTTTGGATCGACAAACATCTTTCTTGGAGTAGTTACAGGAAGTAAGTCGCAAAGTTTTTGCATCTGGTAAGTCCCTGAGACGACTGAACTTTCTACCAACTGCCACACATTTTACTTCCCATCCTTGACTACGCTGATATCAGTTATCTCGATCTCACTGCGGCACAACTAGATAAACTTGAGCGACTTCAAAACTTTTGCAAAAGATTTATATTTGGCCTGCGCAAATATGATCAAATTTCTGAATTTCGTAAAAAGCTCAAGTGGCTACCCATACGTCTTCGTCGGAATTCTCATATATTATTTCAGCTGTACATTATTCTGTTCAACCCTACAACCCCCTCTTATATTAAAAAACGTTTCAAGTTCCTTCATGATACACAACATATATCTGAGGTTATTGGAAAACTTAAGACTAGAGGTGCCGATGCATTCCACCAGTTTTTATGACAAGTCTTTTACAGTTCAAGCAGTACGGTTATGGAATGCCAAAGTCGATAAGATATACTCAGTCACTGTCCACTTTGAAATTCTGGTAAAAAAACACTTTCTCTCTCCTTAAACATTATTACATATAGCTTTATTGGTCCTGTTTCGTGTTTATTATTGTAAATACATATATGTGTGTTTTATGTATGTATATATTTTGCACTAATTACAATAGAGACATTCAGTTAATCGGAATGTGTCATAATAGAAAAAATAATTCTTCAGTCAAGTAAATACCTTTTAATAAGATTTAACAAGATCACATAGAACTGTTTTTTGCCAATATACGTTCACACGGCGGTAGTAATGACAATAGAACTAAGCGACTATTTGAACCAATATATAAAAAAAAACGAATACACAAGGAGTTAATGGATGTCTCCACTGGCAACTGTGTTCTTTTGGAACATATCTCCATCTTAAACTGTTCATCAACATTGGGTAGAATTAACTTGACGACAAAATTGGATGACAAACAAGATCATGACATCGTTGAAACTGAAATTCATGACGACTTGAACCGAGCCCTTGAAAGGATTACTTTGTCGCTTTCCTCTGAAAGGGCATTAGAGTAGATTGCGGAGTTTGTGTCTAGTTCGTTAGTCAAATAAATAAGATGCAAGCCATGTATTGGAGCTTTAGTTTCCTCTCTTAAATCAGGACCAAAGTAGTCTATTATTATACAAACTCGAAGGTGGCTTGATATACCCTTCCGAAATAACCATACCTTGAAAAAATTCCAAAAAACCAATATCGCAAAACTAAACGTCCTGGTTACAAAAACTTTAAGCAGTAACACTGTAGGCCATTCTTCTATTGTATAAATAATAATTTGACTTTCAAACTGTAGTTATATTTTATTAAATACATTTTTTTACTATTACCAACCTCAGAAAACAGTATGTTATAGATTCGGCAACAATTTTGATATTTTGTTTTTTTACATCTATGTTATTACTTGAAGTATATTAATTACGTGTAATTAAAATAATAATAATACATAGGAAGGCAAAAAAGCCAATTAAACATAGGTACATTAATAAACATTCTAATAAGTACAATTATTGACAAAAAAATATCGATACCTTCGTGTTTTATTTAAACCTGTCCCATCCCTAGTGATACGTTATGACCTTAGAAGGGCCAATCAGAACGCAGTACCCCGGTTCCTCATACCTCAGATAGTTGACAGAATTGTTTTGGTGCGTTAAAGCAAGCGTGGGCGCATACGGGCTATAAGGCCGTTGAGTAAAAATGAAGACAGGAAAGGGATAAAACAGTTTGATAGGTAAAATAGGTTTATTAAGCGAATAGCTTTATTATGAAAAAGACGGTTAAAATAAAATTTGTTAAAACAACATATTATTTTTCTTACGTTATCAAACTCCTGCAGGCATTTTCCAACAGTTTTTTTTTTAGTTCACAATTTTGCTTTTCACCCACATTTTATTTTTCCATTTTTTGCTTCCACATTATGACCTCCCCCTCCCCCCCCCCAGGCCCCGCGCCTGTCGAGCGTGTGCAGCGCGGACTCCGGCTTCCGCTCCCAGGACGCGCTCCTGCGCCGCGAGCTCTACGTTGACAATGTAAATACGTAGGGACACAGTGTGCACAGTACAACTGTCCCGTAGATACAGTGTGCTCAGTGTGGTTTGGTAGGCGGCGATAATATGTTATATGTAAACTGTAGGTACTTCAAAACATTTTATTAAAGTTTTCGAGAGAAAAAATTATTATTGGAAATGCTTGTTTTGGCTCTTTCAGAGTAATGTCATCAGTTCTATGTCCTTACTAGCATTTATTATGGACTACTGATCTAAAAAATAATTTTATTCGCGATAATATTATTAAAACACACAGTACCCGCTGTCGTTTGTTGCTTATTTATGAGAAAAAAAATGAGTTCACTCGCTCCGAGTAATCCTGAGGGCTGTCCTTTATCTCAGGATAAGATTTTCAAGCTGACATTGTAAACTTACTCAATTCGGATGATGACAAATAATATAAATGTTCGAACAAATAACGTAATTTCAAAGAAGGCTTAATAGAATGAGATAATCTAATAAATCAGTGAAATCGATGGAAATATGAAGGAGCTACACGCTTTAGAACTTTTTGGAGGGGATTATTCCCATCCTTGTCGCGAGATACGGACAATGTATGAGTACCGCCAGTATGAACTTACATAGCCGTGTCGTCACTCCTACGATAGCGCTGTCTTGTCTAAAAGTTATTTGAAAACGTTTATATCTTAGCATTTTTTTAAGCTTTTACAAAAATGATCTAATATTGTTTTGCACTATTTGCAAACAAATATCTAATGAAAAAAAAAATGTCATCATGCCTATTGTTTAACAGTTTTATTGTCTGGTTACCATAACAAGTACATACTTGGGCACTGATGATGAGACTGATAAGATGTCATAAATGTGAGATTAGAGATTAGAGCAGAAGATGATACCTCCCAATTTATTATATTTTGCATTTTTTTCTGCATCTGTTTTTTTTTCTTCATTATATTTGTAGTTATAGAATTGTTTAAATTACTGTAGTATTTTATTGTCTTTTTAATTTAATAAATGATTTCTATAAAAATGTGTTGTGAAATATCAAATTTTTATGAAGTCTTTTTGTCTGTATTAAAACAGGTTAGTCTGTTATAGGTCCCAGCGCAAACAATATAAGTAGAAAACAAAATATCTTTTAATCGATAACATTCCAGGGTTCAGATAATCAGAGCGTTAGCAGCGAATGCATAACTCAGGCGAAGAGTCATATCGAAGACGACCAGTCCGACGAAGTGCATGACGTCATCAGCAATGCAGGTGAGCAATAGACACACTACGTAACGGTTATTATCACATCGAGTACCTAAAAGTAACGTATTTACTATAGACTTAAATACTCCTAGTTTAAATCTTTCAGAAAATAAAGACTGGGTAGGCAGTTTCACGCCTTAAATCAAATCAAATCAAATCAAAATGTTTTATTTCACATAAACCTACATGGGCACTTATGAAACTCAGACGCTAGGTGCACGGTACCAATAGGTCGTTGCCTATGTAGAAGAGCCGGCAATAAATTTCACGGTTACTTTTATTATTTAATTTTCTCAATTAGTTTTAACTTCTCTTAATCTTGGTCTGGCGGTTTGAGTAATTATGCGGCCTACTCAATGTCCTTTCTTTGGTGTTGTACGTCGAATTGCTGATGTCTTTAAGTTTTGAGTTAAGCTGCACGATTACTGACAAATGCGTGCACTGACTGGACAGGTCCACTCTATCTGTTTGGTTCTTTCCTCATAAGACCATTTCAGACATCAATCCACATAGTTTTTACATAATGTGACCAAGATTATGCCTGGTGCCATTATGCCATCTAGTTAAAAAAATATGATTGACGTGCAAAAAAGATATAAAATCATTTATCATTTAAAAATAATTGTCTTTTACAATGTTTTCAAATTACGGTGTGAATGGGTAGATATGGGAGGACAGTGTAGGCCTGTCAACAAGTACCATTACTTATCAAAATAGAAACTGGTATACAAATCTACAGTCTACAAGGCCTACAACGTTCTCACATTCACAAATAATAAAAGAATCTAATAAAATAAAAACGAAATAATACAATTAAAAACTTTTTAAAGCCAACAGAAGGTCGCCTCCATACAATGTGCGAAAACGCACGCACACATACGCACAGTGCAGGTGCACTCGCGACCGGCATTCAGTTGAGATCGCATGTTCGTGTCTATGCGTGTGTGTGCCTTTTTTCGCTCGTTCCGTTTTATCAAACTCAAACCAGTTATTTCAAATAAACCAATTACAGGCATTTTTGAATTGTCAAGAGGTCGGTCAGTCAGAAAAATGAAGCTAGTTGCCCATTCCAAAGCGTAGTAGGTACATATGGAAAAGAAAGGGCAAGAAACTTCATGGACACCATTTTGAATGAAATTGTTACATACAATTAGTTACATCAGTAATGTTGAAATTATACATGTGAGAATGATGTAGAAAGACGTGCCGTGCCGTCCTTAATGAAAAACATACAAAACAAAAAAGTAAACCGTTCGGAAATTAAAATAAGACGTGGCAGTATGGATGGCTTTCTGTGCCTTAGTTGTACAAAGAAAGTTCAGTCAAAACATCATCATTGCTGCTTAACAGTTTGTTTGTTATTTCTCAGCATCGGCAACTTGGCCGGACCTAAAGGACACGGCGCAGTTCGAGAGGGCTGCGTCTGCCATCATGGGCGGCAGACCTCACACTATATCTGCAGGTATGGCTTTTAACTATACAGAAGTTTGACATGATGTGCAAGTACTCGCCGTAACTAGCCGTTAGCAAGTCGAGAACAACCAGAGATTTATATTATATTATTACTATATTTTAGCATATTCACTGCCTCGTTGGTGAAGTGGTCGCAAGAGCTACTGCCGAGCATGAGGTCCTGGGTTCGATTCCCAGGTCGGGCAAAGAGTTATTGTATTTTTTTAATGTAGAATTTCTCAGTAGTAGCCCGGGGTCTAGATTTGTGCCCGGTTGATGGCAATAGGCACGACCCTATTACAAGGGACTTTAACATAACTGGCGAAATGTGGTTGTACTACAGATGCACACCCTGCCAAACCCTTCTGAGATTACAGGCGTGATGCTATATATTGTATTAACATGGTCTATCTGTAGGCCAAATTTCATTGAAATCCGTTCAGCCGTTTTGGCGTGAAAGCGTATCAAACAAACAAACTTACTTTCGCATTTATGATATGACTAGCTGTTACCCGCGTCTTCGCCCTCGCGAATTTCGGAAATGACCCCAAGGGAACGTACTACCGGGAAAAAAGTATGCTATGTGTTAATCCAGGTTGTAAAACCAAAAAATGTGTTCTTTAAATTTTAAAAAATACTCTTAACTCACTACTAAAGTTTCTAATAATAAAATTCATCAATCATGATTCGAAAGACACGTAGCGCCATCTAGCGTCCTAAAGTAATTGTGGCCGTCGAAAGTTATTGTTTTTTCCCTCGGGAACAGCACCTTTTTTCTGTAAGAACAGTATCCTATGTCCTTTTCTATACCCCTGACCAATTATATGCAAAATTTCATGATGATCGGTTCAGTGGTTTAGGCGTGGAAAAGTAACAAACAAACCTGTTCTCGAATTATAAATGAATATTACTATGATTAATACACAATATCCCCGCAGCGTACTCGCGCGGCCACCCGCGGCCGTCCCTGAGCGCGCTCCCGTGCGCGCCCGAGCACGACGCGCAGATATACGCGCGCCCGCCGCTGCCTACTGTGAGTTATCTACAGACCTTACACACATATTTTAACTCTGATTTTGCATCAATATCTTCTTATAGAAGAAAGAAAAGAAAGAAAAATGGTTTATTCTGCTCAAACAAAACGCACATTACAAAAAAAGAATGACATAAAACACACGTACAAAGTAGCCAAAAGCCACGTATTCAAATTTTTTTATTTCAATTTGTCCATTGCTCAATGTTACTTGTCAGGGCCAAAGACACAAGCATTGCTACTTTTGTAACAATAACAATTAGGCTGTGCGTCGCATCTGTGCAAGAACAGGTCGTTGCTCAGCAAATGCTGTGTTTTCGGACGAACCTATCGCCAAAAGCGCTGATTTTCAGCAACTACCTTTCGAATGACGTAATGAGGTGCCTGTGTAACATGAGTATTTATATTATGTTTTTTTTTTTTTTAATGTTGTTAATGTGATTTTTGACGTGACAACGTCTAATAAATCAATGAACGCCGGCTCGGCGAATCAATGAATGAGTCATACTTTTTCGAAATAGGATGACTAATTCATTCATCATAAAGTTGTTCGATTTGAATTAGTAACGATAGTGGTTACTGTGATGGCAGGACAAATTTAGTAAAACGCTATCTATCGCAAAGAGCTCCTACTGAGAAGAGGTGCCTACTTTTATCATAATAAGGGTTTGAATGGAAGTAGAAGGCTTCATTTATGTTTTTTGTTCAATATACTTGCTTTTGGGTGTAAATATAAACGCAGCAGCAGCATTAACCAAAGAAGTTTAGATTTTACTAATCTTACTTCAGCCAAAATTCTGCCGTTTAACGCTTTTTTGTGATTGTTAATTTCATAATGGTTCCATATGCTGCCATCTATTTTTTTTTCAAGACTAATTATTATTGTGTGCTCATGTTCTAGGACTTATGTATTATTTTTACTACGTATAGAATATAACCCTAGAGTTATGGGTTAAAAAAACACGTGGTATATGACAGATGTGTTTTAATGAAGTGTCTATATTTAGTAATGGAAGTAAACTTGTTTATATTCCTCAGAGATGTTCTTCCCTCGAGCGTCCGGCCGTGCCCAACAAGTCGGGCAACGCGAACACTGGTCAGCAGGAGTTCAAGGCGAGCAAACCTTCGTCTTTGCCGCCACATCTCACTAAAGGTAACTATTTGTCTGTTTTTGGAAACACTTTTTTCGCGGATTTTGGCGATTTTTCGACCCTGGGAATGCCAAGCTAATACTTTTTATTTTATTCAAACAGAACGACAAACAACACACAAGTTCACAAGTAGAAGTTAAAACTGTAGGCCACGACGCTGTTCACAGATTAGCTGAGAAAGAGATGTCACCCCTGACCTAGACTAGAATTTTCAAGTTGAGCTAATTGTTGGCTTGGTCTATAAATTTAAAGGAAGTAAATAATTCAAACAGCCGTAAGGTTAAGGTCTATCCAGAAAGATGCCACGCATGTGATAGTCGTATCCTGCAGAAAAACTTACTAAAAATTTCCAGTTATACAACTTTTGCTCAGGAGATTTTGAAAGGCGCGACACCTGTAACTGGGCTGTTTAGCGACTAAATCGGGACTGTAAGCATTTGAATCATCCTGCACCAAACTAATTACTTTGAGATCTAACATTATTTACGTATTTTAAAGGGTTAAGGCGTTTCGATCGGTCGTCAAGAAAATCATACGATCCATGTTTCGATGTCCGTCCGCTCATACACGAACGATGTGATAGAACGATTATCAGTGTCTGTGCGGAGAGAGAGCGTGTGCCACGTATTCGGGTGCGCGATGGGGTCGCAATAACTTTGTTTAAGCGCATTGGCGTTCATTTCATATAAAAAAGATGTACAATAATAAGGAAAATTAAGACCAGGAAAGAATGGACTAAAATATGGCTTCTGTAAAGACATAAATCCTTTAAAGATTGGCATAACTACCATAAGATGTCAGAGGGAACATATTTAGAGCTCTTGTATAAGATATTTTCAAGAATAAAAAAAATAAAAAGATTGACATTGATCGCATTGCATTCGATCACGGCATACATGTGAAATAGATCGAACGGTGTTGCGATCGCAATCGGGGTTGCCTGTTGCGATCTCCGATCGATCGTTCGACTACAAAATTTGGATACGATAATGCTACAAAACAATCCGTCGTTGGATTTTAACATCGAACGTTACGATAACAGCCTCGTGTATAATCATCCACCTTACCCTTGTTACAACTTATTTGAGTTCGGCGCAGCGTCTTCTTCTCCAATAAGTAATTCTCCTTTATAGTTTTATCGACCAATAATATTTATTCTTTCTTCTCAGAAATGCCTCAAGCCCTGTACGTGAACATGTCAGAGCTGGCAACACTAGCGGCGTCGCGTGCGCAACAGCAACAACAACAGCAACATAACGCCGAACATCCACAACAGGAGAAGGTATGTCTTTATTATTATTGTGACCATCTTCGTACCGCCACTTACGACAAAAGGTGTACAGAACAATATAGGTGTCGATGACACAATTGGTGGTTGGTGGGTTTGGTTGGTTGGTGGTGGTTAGTGGTGTTGACATAATTTTGTGACATGAAAAGTACGACATGACATAATTTGTGGCGATGCGATGGTTGATAAAGATCGGCCTTTGAAGGCCGAAATGTCTTAAATCTTGAATAATGTAGGTTCAGAAAAAACAAATTAAAGCCGCATCTTATTTTAATTCCACTTTATTAGTTATGTAAAATTAATAAATATACTACAGTAAAAATAAAATGATTAAAACCAATTTGCACCAATCTAGAACTATTTTATAGTCATTTGTTCGTAAAGCCGCCGTTCGTATATACACAATAAATGGTCAATAATTCTTTGCGTGACATTTTTTTTACTAATATTTTATAAGCTTATATTGGTAGTACCTGTTTTTTGTCGGCGAACTTTTAGGAATCTCTGCCTAACCATTTGGGGAATACGGGCGTGGTGTTATTTTACGAATATCAAAAAAAAAATACAAATGTCTAATCAGTAGAACATACCAGTTTTAACGAAACATTGTATAGCGGTAAAGTGTAAAACTCACTCTAAGCTGTATCAGTTTATACATGTTGATTTTTTGAGATGGGACTTCAGGGACAATACAGAAACTACAAATGTGGGATCATAATGGTACAAGAAAACATCTTCGAAATAGCGAAAGCCTTCGACAAAGTCTGGCACAACGGCTTGTTATACAAGCTTTACCAACTAGGAGTGCCAGATCGTCTCCTGCTCATCTTACGAGACTTTTTGTCGAATCACACCTTCCGCTATCGCATCGAGGGTGCACTCTCGTCCCCTCGCCCTATTCGCGCCGGGGACCCTCAAGGTTCCGTTATATCTCCTCTAGTCTTCACTCTGTTTACCAGCGATATCCCACAGAGTAAAAAGGCTCAGTTGGCTCTCTTCGCCGACGACACTGCCGTTTACTATACCGGTCATTGTCCCAATGCTATAGCTCGTGCCCGATCACTATGTACGGTAAGCCGATCCCTTGGGAGAAGCAAGCCAAATACCTAGGCGTGATCCTCGATCAAAACCTTACCTTTAAGGCTCATATTAAGGCGGTTCGCGCGCGCGCCTCCTTCGCTCTTAGCATGTTCCACTTTGTACTGACAGCCCGTAGTAAACTGTCACTTAAATGCAAGCCCACGTCATCTCCATAAGATGCCCTCCTTCCTCAGAAAGGTCACGGGTGCCCCCTTCTATGTCCGTAATATAAATCTCCACGTCGACCTTAAAATGCCTACCATAAGCCAGTTCATGAAACGCTTATCGAAGTGTTTCTTTGACTGTGGCATAAAACACCCAAATCCCCAGATTTCAGCGGCTGCCCGCTATACTCCTTCCCGCATAAGCAGTATTCGCCGACCAAGGCATACCCCAATTGCCCCCGACGACGCCACTACCCTCCTCCAGGAGAGCAGTAAGGCCACCAGCACTTTACACAAGCGCAAACCCCAATCGCCGTCCTCCCGTCCTCCCCGCCGAGGCCCGCCGCGACGCTTAAATCCACTTCCCTCCCGACCCTTGCTCGAGCCAGCCCGCACCGCTGAGCCTGTAGCTTTAAATTCGTCCCTAAATCACTCAAATCCTGATCCAGCTAGTCCCTTGCTGCCCTCTTCCAGCGACGCCCTAAGCCGAGGTTCGTACCCCACAGGGGGTGCACTTAGCGTGTAGTCGCTTAGTTTTTAGTTAGTATTTAAGTTTAAGTCCTGGCTGGAGGCCTTAATTTATTAGGGCAACCACAGGCAAGTCCGTTTAAGCAGACGACAACCTCATAGGTTGACCTGCGAGATGCCATTCCCAAAAACAAAATGTACAAGAAAACATGTACTTGATTCTGACGAAATCTCAAACTGCATTTTATTGCTCTCCAAATAAGAACATAATTTCTTTAACCAATTTGCTCTACTGTTCAAAGTTATTTGTTGTAAATTTGTTAAGTATTGTTGTTAGTAAATTATAAAAATAAATTACGTTAAATAAGTTTTAAAAAAAACTATTTATTCTATTTATAAAAATCTACATTAGTTTTAGAGTTCAATACAGGTTCTTATTTGTGAGGCATGTGCCCTCACAAATAAGAACCTGTATTGAACTCTGATATACTTAACTCAGTTCGGACTGATTAAAAGTTTCGTTGCAATGGGGATGATGACAATTTTTTTATTTTTATCTCATTTTTTTTTATATTTACAAATAGTATTACAAAAGTAAAAGATTTAAAAACTGCCAAGTTATAAACGTTTTAAAGTGAGTGTTAGACTAGGACTACGTAACTTAATAATAGCGCCGTACATTGTCCTTGGCTGACCTTTGCGTTATGCTCGTGAACGGGTGCTGCTTGTGGTGACTGGTCGTCTTGCTGCCTTTGGTTTTATCATTGTTACAGTAATTGTTCTGTTGATTTATTTTACTTTGATGGTCCTAGTTTATCATTTATTTATTTTATTTGTTTGTATAATAATTCCAGTATTGCATATGTAAGCTGCCATGCCCTTTAGGCCCGAAGGCTTTATTTATGTATTTGTGTTATTTACATGCAATTTTTTTTCTTTTTTTTTGTCATTGGCGTTTCGGTAATTACTTGCAATTGTTTAGAATCAAGTTCTTCTAACCGAACAGACAGCTGTGCTGCTGGGGAGTTTGTTGCGCCACTTCTTCTTCCCAGCTAAAGCACTAGGAAGTGGTGAAGGGCGGGCTTTTTGGGGGACTGTCTTATGTAATTTTGACGTTCGAAAAGTGCTGATTCTCAGCCTAATTTGAATAAATGACTTTTGATTTTGATTTTGATTTCGTACCGCGCGACAAGGACAGGAATAATACCCTCCAAAAACTTTTAAAGCGTGTATCTTCTTCATTTTTACATCGAATTAAGAGATTTTTTCGATTATCTCATTTTACTATGCCTTCTTTGAAATTACATTATTTTTAAGAACATTATTAATAGTAGTCATCCGAAAGTCGGTGACACTAATAACTTAATTGGGATCAATTAAGTTATTAGTGTCCCATTTCAAAAGTTACAAGTTATATTCATTAATTTACCATTAACATAATCTGTAATTTGATTGATGCTATTCAACGCCTAATTCCTCGGCCGAAGACTTGTTTTAAATAATAAAATACTGCACTGGTATTTGAGAAGCGGTGTGAAATTTAATCACACACATTTTTAAAGTTTCTCAAGTCTTATGCGAGTTTTGAATCAAGTGAATTCTTCAAATAGTTAGGAAAACCTTTAAATGCTGACATGATGTGAACTATGTTAGCATTTTGAGATTTTAAACACAAAAATAATGTGAAATAAAATGTCGATTTTAATAATGAAAATACAAATAACCTTACATAATTACAAACTGCCAACCAAGATGGCGTATCGACCCGACCGACTTTCGGACGACCGAGATACATCTTAATGTCTGGCACTAAATTCCGATCACAGTTATTTTACCTGTGAGTTTGCATTATTGACAAAATCACAGTGATATTTATTGCCGTTGCAAATAAGGTTGCTGGTGGGCTGCTGCCATTGACACGTCTGTCAAACTCACAATGATCTTTAAAATCGTTACAATAAGGTTGCTGTTGGATTAAATGTGAATGATCTGTGCTTACCCTGCTACAAGGATCTTTTATAGTGGGCGATATTGGTAAACGTCTGTGCAAAAGGGATGGTGACATTTTTTGTCATCTTTAACTAAAAAAATATTTGTTTCCAAATAGTGCTAACAGTATTTTAAAAAGTGTTAAAGATTAATGAATTGCCAAGTTTAAAATGAGTGATAGACAAGGGCAGCACTATCGTAGAAGTGACGTCATGATTATGTAACTTCATACTAGCGTCATACATTGTGCGAACCGCGCGACAAGGACGTGAATAATTCCCTCGATAAATTTTGAAAGTGCTATATAGCTTCTTCTTATTTACATCGATATAACAGATTTTTTCGAACATTTTAAATATTAGTTATGAAAAACTGACATGTATGACAAAGAGGTTTTGTGCGACACGATAGAAGTGAAAACTTACAGAAAACGTGGCTCATGACAGCTGATGACGACTGGAGCCGAGTATACGCGACTCAGCGCCATCGGCCGACTGCAGCCGAGTATACACGACTTTCAGAAAGAGTGCAAAGTGCGTTCTTTCTGAACAGTAAGAAGTTTTCTCTTTAAAAAACAAGATGGCGGCCTTAGTTCCGATTCTGGCCAAAAGACCTAGTGGCGCTCTTACTTAAGTTTAACTCTATAAATATTGCAAAATTAGTTAGAATTAAAACTTCTCATGTTTGTAGTTTTGTCCATTGTGAACAGTGGTTGATCCCGCCGTTGTCGGATTGATCTGGGAACAAAGAGTTTTGTCAACATTGACTCGGTGACCATAAATGACTAATGTTAAACGCTGCACTGACGTCCAAGGATGTGGACTGTGACAATCATTCAGTAAAATCGGTGTAAAAAGACACTTGAACTCCCCGTCATTCTGTTTTTTTTTTCCTGGGAACCTTCTGATTACGGAGATATTGAAGGTCAAAATTCCACCCTTTTTTTTTGTTTACGAAAAACTTTAACATCTTTAAGGACCTGCCCACAACTCTTGTACCGTGCCAGTAACTATAGTTTTTGCTCAATATTACTTAGTTTGAAGTACAAAATGCGTAGATGAAGCTGTGTAATGGATCTCTTAACATCCTGTATATTATCCATCTTTTAAATCAACTATATTTGTTCCCGTAGAGAAAAAGAAAGGCCTCTGTTCCGCTGCAGAGCTAAAGCCTCTTCTAATACAGAGAATAGACGAACATTGGTCACTAGCATTTAGAATCTAGCTTTTTTTCACTTGCCTTATCCGGTAAATAAATATGGCGTTCCGATTTTGAGTAATAAAGATTGAGACGTTGAGTAGGCCTCACGGTAGTGGTAACAAGACCAGCGAAGGCTGACCTGTCATTTTATTAAATGTTCTAACTACGCTAGGCCAGCTCCAGATCAAAGTGTTACCGCTGACGCGCAGTCGATTGAGTGCATAGTGCGTGATTTATGCAAAAAATCGTTAGTTAGTAAGGGCTGATTCTTCTGAAAATCATCAGATGACTCTTATCTGACGACTAAATATGACAATTTGGCAGTTTTTCCTTATATAAGCTGTCAAACCGTTATATTTACTATTCAGATTAAAGTTATCTACTGAAAAATCTGCCCTTAGTAATCACGAATTTTTGCAATAATCACGCAACGAATTAAAGTAAATGATCTGTCGATTTTTCCTAGTTCCCTCACACAGCAATAAATCCGGTAAATTTATCAGGCTACTGCCATTTTTTTGTTAGGATAATTCCATAAAATTTGTAAAACAACTCACAATTTATCCCAGTTGAACTTGCCAGCGAGCACCTCAGATATCTGTCCCTCCTTCAGTTGCTTTTTGACCACTCTCTCGACCAGACGTAAGGATGAGAACATGTTCTGAACCGAAGACGGCTGACGGTTGCGGGAAGTTACCTGTTATGATTTAATCATACATATTTTCAATGGCTTACATCACTTTGTAGTGTGTCCATGACATTTGTAGGAAAACAACTTTAGAAATTTGTATGGTAATGACAAAACTTGGCGGTAGGGATGATGACAATAAAAAAATAAACTCAAAAAAATATTTATTTCCAAATAATGCAAACAATAAACTAAAAAGTGAAAAGCTTAAAATTGCAAAGTTATAGACGTTATAAAATATATGTTAGACAATGACAGCACGATCGTAGAAGTGACGTCACGACTATGTATCTTTATACTAGCGCCATGCATTGTCCGTACCGCGCGACAAGCACGTGCATAATCCCCTCCAAAAACTTTTAAAACGTGTAACTTCATCTTCATATTTCCACCGTCTTTGAATTTACATTATTATTTGGAACATTTTTAATATTACTCTTCATCCCTGTTATCTAAGAATCTGAATTGAAGTTTAGTAGTTTGTAGTTTTACAGCCGAACCCAATAACCCATCTACCTCCAACTTTCGCATACTGGAGATAGAAAAACCTATAAGTCTCTGGTTTTAACGTCCCAATAAAGCCAAAGTATGCGACCCTATATCGTGTTGACAGCTATTTGTTTGACAGGGACGGATAGAATTATACTGTCTGTCATCAGTAGCGATATGTCTTAGGTTATTGGGTTTGGCCGTTATTTTTCAACAGTCCCCATACAAAACGAGTTATAATTTTAGTTCAAGCCGAAAGTTTCGAACCAGTTATTGCATTTTGAACTTTATGCTGATGAATGTAAAGTTTGTAATACATAAACTTACTTTTGAATCGAGTCTAAATTGTCAGTTTTCTATTATGAACCTAACATTTGTCGGATAATGTTTTAAAACAAAAACGGCTCGTATGTTTCTTGCCTGGGCTAAGGTAAGAACTGTTTCTGTAATGAGACGAAAGTTTCTTTATAACACCTAATACTCTGTACATTTTGCCAGTAACATTTTGACCGTCAAGACACTCGCTATAGAATGTGTGTTTGCGTGTATGTGTACAAGCTTTAGTCTATTAATAGGTAACTTTACTGTAAAATTATTCATTCATTAAAATTTTATAACCTTTCCTTTTTTAATTCTTTTTTTTTTTTCATTTATTTGCTCTAAAACTTTGTTAATTTATGGTGCCTATTATTTTAATACATAATATACAGCCAAAAACTTCGTTTTAACCGGATGTCCCACGACTTTTTTAATTACTGTAGTATCACAATAACTCTGTTTATAAAGGTACAAATATTAAGCTGAACATTTGCGTAACGTTTGGTTAATTCTGTTAGATTTTGCTCAGCGTTAAGTTATTTCGCATCGATAAGAAATGTAAGATTGTAAGAACTGTGTCGGTAGTTCCCACTAAATATATCCATCTATTGTTGCTGTGAAAGAGGTATAAAGAAGTGTTACATTACGCCTTTTTTTTTTTGGGTGGGAAATCTTCAAATGACTTCTGCCGCGCTGGGTGGAGCGGGAGGGCGTGTCAGACTTTTATTGACTGAAACTCACCCATGTTCCTTCAATTGCCTGTGCCAGGGCCACGATTATTCTTTCGAATTACCCGCGACCCTGAGGTGTTGGCCCTATCGGACCCCGGTTACATTAAGCCTAACCTCCACCTTAATTGAATTGAGTTCTCATCTCGGCTTGCAGTCCACTGCTGCACGCTTTGCCTGACTGGGTTTTGTCGAAGGAAGAATAGACAAACGAAGAATATTAATTAATAGCTTAGCGTAGCTATTAATTAATATTTGCATGCCTTTGTCTAACGCTATGAACTGTTTTTATCCGACTTCAAAATATTTTAACTGACTTCAAAAAGGTTCTCAACTCGTCTGTATGTTTTTTGTATGTTTCTTACGCGATATCTCCAGCAATTGGGGTTTCGATTTCAAAAACTCCCTTTTTAGTGGATGCCGCTGGAGTGGTCCCATATAAAATGTATTAACTAAACAAACGACTTCCAACTCTACAAAGTGAAAAATAATTTTAATTTCGGAAGTCGGTGAACAAAAAAACACCAAATTCCGAAATGAAGGTTTTTATTTTTACATATAACATCTCTTAGTGCCGATTTCACCAATGAAACTGAACGCGTTCAGCACAACTAAAACGCGTTCAAGAGCTGTCAGTGTCAAAATTGGTATGGAATATTGACAATGACAGCTCTTGAACTAGGTTTAAAAGTGATGATCGCGTTCAGTTTCATTGGTGAAATCGGCACTTAGATGACACATCACCATCATCATATCATGCTGACAATTTGTTTTCAATCTATTGTTCTCATGTTTGAACAAATAAATGATAATATATCTTATCTTATTTTACGATTGCTGATTGCTCTTACCATAATCTCAACAGCATCAAACAGCTTGCTCATCTCTTTCTTCTCTCTATCGCTGAGAGTGGGGTCCTCCCAGTTGAAGATCTCACTCTCTCTTAACTTAGTCTTTATTTTCTCCAACGTTATTGGTGGCTCCTGACCATCGTGGATTTCCCCCGATTTGTAGGCAGCTTTCAGTTCCTCCAGGGGACTGGAATGGGAGAATGCAGGTTTATATTAGTTTGTTGTTTGTGTTATGAAGAAGCTATTTGCATCGAACCATTTATTTACACAAAATTATAATGTAACGAGCTATTTCTCTTTGAACAGTTACAGCCACTGATTCCATTTTTTTTTTTTTACTTTTACTATCATGATAATTGAAGATGCTGATATGAGAAAAAGAAGAATAATTTGACGGATTATTAGAATGCTTTTTTCTATCGAACCTTTTTTTTCAAACTTAAAGTCAAAGCATTTTAATTAAACCGCGGATTTCGGAAAACAAGTGAGTGATTTTCCATAGGGTATGATTACCTGAAAATATGAATTTTTCACCGAAACATTGTAATTTAATTAATTTTTATAACTAAATTAATTTTGAGTGTTATAACGGTGCTTTCTGTCATGGCGGCTCAAGTGACTTTAAGACTTGTAAGTTTATTATTAACAGTGTTCCTCGCACACGAACTATTGGTACTGCAAAATAAACTTTAATGTCTGACGTATAAAGTTGGTTTCTATTATGGAATTTGAAACTGTCGTCTGAAAGTCATGAGTTAACGCGCTCTGATTAGAGTTCATTGTCACGTAACCAACGGCTTAATTATTATACAGTAATTTCTCAAATTACTACAACAACTAAACTAGCCAATTCTCAAGGAGTCAGTCAATCATAAAGATGAGGCTAGTTGCCCATCACATAGCCTAGTAAGTTCTTGTGGAGAAGAACGGGCAATAAACTCCATAGACACTCTTTTAAATCAAAATATTGTAAAATATGAGAAGGATGTAGAAAGACTTGCTCGTAGACAACTTTATTCTACACTAGCTTGTGTGAATAAAATGACACTCGGCAATACTGTAGCTCACATAGACAAATATCACCCGTCTCTACTAGTCCAACGCTTACTTTAGGGTGCATACTCGGTTGGCTCAAAATCCCTCCTATCCTATGGGCACGTCCTCCCTACCATTAAAACGCCCCCCGGTCAACTTCTTGATATGCAATGGAAGGACCATTAGCACTACGAAGCATGAGGCTTCAGGGGCTAGTGCAAATCTTGGGGTTCATTCGATTAATCGAGTCTGTTCAAACCACGCTAGGTTCAGTGCATTTCATTCATTCATTGTTTCACTCAGCAATACTGTAGCTTCCCGTTAGTGAAAGAATTTTCGGGATCGGATGAGTAGTTGATTGCCCCCTACATAAAACTCACAAACTCTTTATAAAACATTTTAGTTTATAAACGAATGCGATATTTATATACTTTGGGTTTTCCCATTACGGCCTTACGTAGGTAGGTAAACATCGGGATCATAATTGGGGGTATTCCATACAGTGAGTTTTCAGTAATAAAAATCGAGAACGTAGTAATTTCTAAGAAAGGAACGCTCCATAAACTAATATTAATTTTCTGATTAATTTAAACAGGTTTTTGTTGTTGAAACTTACAACAAATTGATTATTTCAGTAATAAAAAAGATGAACGGAGTAAAAGCCTACGGCATAGTTTTTTATGGCGTCCTCGCCCGTCAGTGTCCAGCGCGCTCGTTCTCTCTAATTTCGGTACTTTCAGTTGCGATTAGTCAAGGAGTGACGTCGCGTTCTTAAGTTGCTAGTACTTCAATTGTGTAGAATTTATTGTTAGATATTTCTTTATTATTGAAAAAAACACTTATTTTCTACTTCTTTCACATATTTTTCACTTTTACCCTATGTTTTTAAAGACGGTAAAAAAGTGTCATCTGGTAGAGGTACCTACTCCGCTTTGTCTGTTCATCAGCCTGTTAGTTTCAATTTATTTCATTTATAAATGAATTGAATGATGATTTGAGTGTTTTTAATGTGCCCTTACACTTAGGTGAATACATGCTCAATACTCAACACTCAAAACTTTATTGCATTCCAAATGTTTTACATAGGTATATGTAAAACGAGTTAGTACTATCAACATGGACCATGTCGGGCACAGCTATAATATGAGAGAGGAAAAGGGCTAAGAAGCAATTCAAGCTCGAGAGCTCGATATGTGTGATATAAATGATTTATTTAAAACTGTCTTAAACGCCTGCCAGGTTTTGAACTTTATGATTCACAGTAGTGCTTATTTTCCTCTTATTACTTTATCGTTAAGATTCCTATAAAACACGAATTACGACCGTATCAATTCCATATTAAAAATAATATTGTTTGACTCACCATGACTCGATGTGTTGTATATTTACTGCTATTCTGAGAAAAGAATGGAGAAAAAACTTGGTTAACGTACTAGTAAATAGTTTACTTGCCCACGTACTCGCGCATAAATATATTACTATGAGCAGCTTTGCATTAGGATCCGACACCCAGATTACGTTGAAGATAAAAATAAATATTTTATTTTTTGAGCTGTTACTTTACAACTTAACTGTCTGTGACATCACAGCGGGCCAGAATCCAGCGCTGTTACACTTATGTGTAAGTGTCGCAGCATTATGCTTAGATAGGGGCCTTTTGGAATCGTACAGGACTATGTTTTTATTTTGTTTTATATTTTTAAGAGTGCGATTAGTTTAGTTTGTGACTCTACGTACGGCGTATTCCTGTGCGAGTCACAATATATACTTTTTTTCTTTACTAATTTCATCCATTGTCCATTAATATCATTTATCTGTCGTCAAGATGACGGCTAAAATATGTGATCAGTTGTGGAAAGTATGTACTATCGCGGTCAAGAGCGGTGAACCGTTAATCTGACAAAATGCTTTAAACTACATAACGTACGTATGAGCAGATAAACCCCGCCCACAAATAATTTGGCGAATCACAAGAAGTTCCTAAACTCGCACTCGCCAATAAACAATTTAATGTACAAATCACTGAAGTCTAAACATGCGATCCCAAAAACTCTCTGAATGAAGAATGCCTAACCGATAATACAACTAAGCTGCTTACAGTACAAACACAGATATTTGTGCGTGTGTGCATAGATAGGGGGCGGTGCTAGCTCTGCATTCGGAATCCCGGATGCAAGTGATAATGGCCTTAAGGGTGATTCACCGGAACTGTCAAAAATATGTGTTCCTTGTATAAGTGTTCCTTCGATGTCACAAATATGTGACATCGAAGGAACACTAAAACATTCTGACGAGGCATGCGATGCCAACATACTATAAGATGCTGTAGCTGCTCCAAAATATATGTCACCTCTTACGATTCTATACTATTGGACATGTTTTGCGTTATAAAACATGCAGTCGCTTCGTTCGTTGTATGTTGATATTGCATGTACCTCACTTCGAAAAACTTTTCTAGTGAAATTACAAATGTCTGGATTTAAAAAGAAACCCAGTCTTTTAAGTTTCATGACACATTTTCTTAAGCAAAAGTGTTACTTTATGTCACCAACGAACAAAATGAAATGAAAGGAATATTTATCGTGTCTTAAAAATGAGAAGTAAGTAGGCTTCATCCATATTGAATAAATGACCTGTGAAGTACGGTCTACATCATTCTTATCGAAGTAAATATTGTTGAATTGAATGAATGAAACAATTATCGACACACACCAATTTAAACGCGAATCTAATCGCTTATTGCACAAGCTACTCGTAGAAAACATTATTAAAATTGTGTGTTTTGTTACAATTAATTAAATAGTGTTCAATGCGTTATAAGCATAAGATAACATCACGCCTGTAAACCAATATTTTTCTATGTATGAGCAAACAGACATCGGCTCAAAATACAATTTTTCGGATATAAGTATTAGAACCATTGATCTGAATATCAAATTCCACAATATCAATAATATTATAATTCCGTTAACATCAATAATTCGTAAGTGATAAGGAAAACCTTTACATATTAGAACATAATGTTTCACTGTCATAGTGAACCAAATGAGGGTCAGCGTTCTAAAGGACCACACATTTTCACTGCACAAAGGAATAAGAAAAATTGGAGTAACTAAGAAGATCTGAATCTTACAACATCTGCTTTGTTTAGTCAGACAAAATGATTTCCGTAGTAGCACATTGCTTAGTTAAGAATTAGCCAGTTTAAGTTATGTTCGCAACCAAGCATCAAGATTTTGTTATTGAATTTCTTCAACTTAGCGGAAAGATAAGAAAGTAGTTCCACCACAGTTGTTAGCAAACAAAATAGGAATTGTGTTTACATGATAATAATAGATTTACTAGTAGAATATTATGATGCCATCATGTCCTGCTTTTTTTTACGAATCCTGTTCATAAAAATTTCTTCTTTATAAAAAGATTTTACGTATCGTGTGCGGTAAAAAAACCTTTGCTTTAAATCTTCTCTAACCTAACCTAACAATGAATGTATGTGAGAGACAATCAATCTTTTTGCAACAATGCTGATTTGTTAATAAATTCACATCGTTATCGATTCATATCCTCAAGAAAAGATTTTTTATTCCCATTATTGTTCTCGTCTTCTCGCTGTAGCGAAACAAGAAGAAATTTTTGGGTTAATCAGTCCATAAATTTCCCACTGCTGGGACACAGACTGCCTTTCTTCGAGAGAGAGAGTGGACCGTAATGCACCACGCGGGCCCAGTGCTGGTTTTTGGATGTCACATCATGTCTGCGAATTTTTGGTTCAAGGACCGGCCGGTTTTCTCTCAATGTTTTTCTTCGCCGTTTTGAGAGCAGTGGTGATGAAATTATTTAGACAAAGCAAAGCGCCTGCCTTGGTTCGAACCCACGACCTACAACATGTAAGTCGGGGCCGTTACCACTGGGCCACCACTGCTCTTAGAAAATCGAAAACGATCAGGCATGCCTCGGTCATGGGTCATCTCAATCCGACACCCCTCCGTGCCTCGAAAAGAACGTCAAGCCATTGTCCCCGGCTGTCATTCGTAAATCATTGACAATCGCAGACTTTGCGAGCGCTCAGAAGTTAAATAGTCTGACAAACAGTCTTACCAAGGGGTACCCGTCATCATCATCTCAGCCGAAAGACGTCCACTGCTGGACATAGGATTCCCCCAAGCCCCGCCCCTTCGACCGGTTCTGCGCTTCCCGCATCCAGCGGATTCCTGCGGCCTTCACTAGGTCATCACTCCACCTTGCGAGAGGCTTTCCAACGCCACGTCTTTCGGTACGCGGTCGCCACTCCAGAACCTTCGGCCCCAACGGCCATCTGTTCTGCGAGCATTCCCATCATGCTTTCCAGTAACTAGGTTGTGAAGATCAGGTAGGTAGTCACTCCATGTAGAATATTGGTATAGAGCTAAGACAGGAAGGCAGGAAGCCACTTGAATCGACCCTAACATAGTTGCGGAAAGGTTAGGCAGATGATAAGTTTACCAACGGCTAGACCAAAGACGCAGTCTTGCAAGGTAGCCAGACTTCCTCTTTGGTCTTATTCAGGGGTCGAGGGTTGAATCCTCGGATCGGGCAGTGTTAGTGGGTTTTTCTGTTAGACATTGTCAGAAGTACCTGGGAGTCTATTGTTCTCTACAGTTAATATAAATAGGCTCGCCATCTATTACATGTCATAATTATAACTGTCAATTGCTTTGCTACCAAGTTCCGAGATCAACTTCGCTTCTTATTAGTGGTTGGTCAGACAAGTATTAATAATAATAATCAATATACATCGAACTAATACCTAGTATTTAACTAGTTCATAATCTTTTACCCAGGACCAAAGGACCAAAAAGCTTATTCTGGTGACTTAGCTCAGAATGTTTGTAGGATCATCGTTTGTTTTTTAATGGGAAAAAAAAAACTGCCTCGTTGGTCTAGTGGTCGCAAGAGCTACTGCTGAGCATGAGGCCCTGGGTTCGATTCCCAGGTCGGGCAAAGTGTTATTAGGTTTTTCTATCTAGAATTTCTCAGTAGCAGCCCGGAGTCTGGATTTGTGCCCGGTTGATGGCAATAGGCTCGCCCCCTATTGCATGGGACTTAAACATAACTGGCGAAATGTGAGTGTACTATAGGTACACCTCTGCCTAACCCTCTTGGTATCACAGGCGTGATGTTATGTGTGGATAAACATTTCTAAGGGATGTTATGCAGTAAACGATTTGTTTTTTTTAATGTTCTTTTGAGTTTTAATTGTTCTTAATGCGCACTTTTTATGCACAACTTTTCGGAAATAAAGACCACAATTTTAAAGTTAATTTCGTTAACAAACACATTTACCAACAAAATAAATACTCACAATAAATTAACCAAGACTTTGAACGCCGTAGTCATCTTCTGTAACTTGACTTAATGCGTTACGTTACACTGCACGATAGCACTCGACTGACCAGCGATTTGTTACGTGATGTTTAACGCAACACTGAGTTATATTGCTTATCCCTCAATGAAATCGGTGCGTGTGGAAGGATTGAGGTGTCTTGATCATTGCGTGTCATGAAAATATATGGCAATTCAGAATTATGGTTTTAATGGTCAGCTTTCTGTCGTTCAGTCATTTATCCAAGACTGGTGTCGATACATAAAAAAATAAATTTAACTCAATTTTATTGTGCTAATATCAGTTTTGGATAATCATCAGCGAAAGACGTCCACTGCTGGACATAGGCCTTCCCCAAGCAGCGAAGTGAAGTGGCGGTGTTTGGGGGAGGCCTATAAGTCCAGCAGTTTTGGATGCATGGCAAGTATCATTTTGCTTAGTTCAAAACTCAGCTGTTCAAGCTGCTTTTGACCTCTACTTGTACAATAAACTTATTATTTTCAATTCATTGGCATAATTCTGAATCCACAACGTAAAGACGATAATAATATCTCCCAGCAGGCTTTGAACTTTGACTCAATAATCCTGGGTAAAATTTTTCGTTTCATAAAGAGGTAAAAGCCTATGCTTATTTTTTTATTTAAATCAAATTTAGAATTAAACCCTTTTGAGGAATAGCTTCTCAGCTTGCTTTGATTGATTACGTCAGATTGCATCCAGTAATGCCTCTCCTATGTAACAGGTCTCGTGATTTCAATGCTGTGATAGAATATAGCCAATCTTAGCTTATCGAGCATCTGACCAGTGATTGCTTTTCGACTTATATGGTAACATAGATTTCTGCTTACGATTGTGACAACGATATCTTACTCAACATAGAATGCAGCCTAATAATCAGTTTTATGTTGTTACTTTGTATTCATAGACATACATAGAAACAGTATGTGTAGTCCGGATTTATGCCCTGTTGATGACAAGAGGCTCGCCCCTTATGACATGGGACTTAAATATAACTGTGCCTCTCCCGAACCCATCGGGGTAAACAGCTATGATGTTTCCAAGTCGTGATACGTTTTGCGTGGAATTCAAATAACAAGGACAGGAAGGCCGAAGAGTTTTGGCTGTAATTATATCCTTCTGACATGAAAATCTTAAAAGCCCGGTCCGAAGCGTTTAAAATCTCAATTTTATTTTGCCTATAAGCTTTGAAGTAGTTCCGTCAAAGTATCAAAACCGTTCCATCCAACTATTTACTACACGTTACTGTACATAGCATTGTTCCAGGCATGGAAACTTTGATTACATACCGTCTTAAACGACGCGGAGTGTGTGGCGCGCAAAACATAGGTTTTGTTTGTATAACTTTGTCACAATGACAATTATATACTACATAATATGTATTTTGATTTTCCGCTTGGAAACATAATATGCAAACATACAACACTTGGGAATCAGATCGTTTTCTCTTGGCTCTTGTAACTGATCAACTAACTTGTCAACCAAACTCCGTTTGGCTATCTTACAGGAAAGCCGAAATACTGTTACGTAAGTTGGAGTATACGGGGTCAACATAAATTTGCTAACAAAACTCCGCAGACGTGATTGGCATTCAATACAGGGTGGTATTTTTTAACCTCACCGTTACATGTCCGGGTTATGTCGATAGAATAGACAAAATGACAGGTTTCTTTCATTCATCTGTAATTTTGCCTATTCTTATTCGATACCACGCCTGCTGAAGGGAAAGTACTCTAAGTACTGGAGATAGCAAATTTTACTCAAATGGAACATTCCTTTATTTTTTTTAAAGAAACAAATCTGCATTTAAAGATTTTCGAAAATTCGCTTGCCACACTCGGGAATGGAACCGGCTAAAATCCGAAAAAGTAACACCCTGTACTTTTATGGCATCAATCGTTTGGGTCAATCATAAGGATCGAATCTCTCTAACAAATATGATAAATTAAATGAAAGGAAAACCATAAAATCCTAACTTACTTTAATTCTACTAAAAAAAGGTAAATTATCCAATTTGTTGCTTGAACTGAGCTCCAATTTGTTTTAACGATTAAAAACCATAATAATATACATGCAGTCATTCAGATTTTTGTCAGATTATTCTACAAGCAACATATTAACGTAATAGTGTTTAATTTTTTTAGTCCAATCAATAGATTTTGAGTAAATAGATAATTGCTTATTTTTTTTTGCAATACCCAATTGCAAATTACCAGCGTTGTGTCATCGCGCTTCTCTTTCTTTTCTATGCAGTCTGACAGTGACCGTGCTTTAGCTCTTGTCAGCCTCTTAGACATTCATACACGACTATTCGCGTAATTCGCGATAAGTAATTAAGTCTTTTCTTCAGTTGCGCCGTCACAAGTCATCATTAATAATGAGAATGCAGCTTATAATGTTCCCACTGCTGGGACACAGGCCTCCTCTCTGTGAGAGGGAGTGGGCTGTAATCGAGCATGCGGGCCCAGTGCGGGTTGCTGGATGTCACATATCTTCCATTTTTTGGTCCTAGGACATGCCGGTTTTCTCTTGATATTTTACTTTACCGTTTTGATAACAGTAGGGATGATAAATTACACAAAGTAAAGCACCTGCCTGGGTTCGATCCCTCATCCTACAACTTGTAATTCGCGGCCGTTACCACAGGACCACCTTTTTTTTTTTGAGTCGGGGAGGAAAATCCTCATGGATGTCCTCCGCCCTGGGGCGGGCGGAGGGGTCTGTCAGACTCTAACTGACTAAAAACCACCCCGGTGTTCCATCTCACACCTGCGTCGGGGTCGCGGGAACATATGATTCTTCCGCAACCCCGACTGGTGCTGGCCTGCCTCGGCAGGCCTCCTCGTGTTGGGAGGGTGAGTGAGGTGTTAGACTCCCCCCGCACCGTCTAAGAGGGGTGCGCGTGAAACACTACGCGCCGCCACCTCGGGTCCTGATGTATGGGGGGCGGTGGACGTCCCCGAGTCCGCCGTCCCTGGACCCATTTAGAGGGGCTGGAAGAGGGCGTTGTCCGCCCTTCGCCTACGACCAACCCCTTGCCCCTTGCAAAGGGGCTGATGAATGGCCCCGTCGCCTACCATTTTTCGGCCGCAGAGGATAAGGAGAGCGGCCAACGACATACCGACACTCCTCTTCCCCTGCGGCCCCACAGCAGTTGCGATTTCGCCCAACAACACCGCAACATTGGCCGCTACGTGGTCGGCTTGTCTGCAAAAGCCCTGACGAGCGGCCCCTCCTCGGGTTCCTCTTAGCTTCACCGTGGGGCCCTAACCACGGTTACTGAGCCCCCCTGCCTCGTCAATGCGGGAACCCATTGGGGGGGACCACAGGGCCACCTAACCCACTACTGCTCCCTATGAGAATGAAATCTAATAATAATAGCATATTTCACTGTCAAACAAACAAGGGTATTTTAAATGGTTCCGGAATAAGGATGAAGACTAATATTAAAAATGTTCTAAAAAATAATATTATTTCAAAGAAGGCATAGTAAAAAATGAGATATTAGAAAAAAACCGTTAAATTGATAGAAATATAAAGAAGCTACACGCATTGAAATATTCTGCAGGGGATTATTCCCGTCCTTGTCGCGCGGTACTGACAACGTGTGGCGCTAGGGTGAAGTTACATTGAGTCGTGACGTCACTTCTACGATAGTTCTGTCCTTACAGCTACTGTTGGGGATTCCCAGAGGTGTTAGAATTAAAATAGCGGACTGTAATTTTAGGTATGGTTCGTATATTGGACGTAAGAACGCGCGCCTCTATGGTCCGTCTTTTTGAATGGTACTGGTCGTCGCATTCGGCCGCGGGTCCCCGGCTCTCGGCCCCTCGTCCCCCGTTCCCCGCTCCCGTTGTCGCAGTGGCGGGCGGTGATACGTTTTGTCTCCGACACCTACACACTTATTTTAAAATGTTTATGAATTGGCAACATTTATAATTTAGTTTGCACTATTTGGAAACAATTCCAAAATTTTATTTAAAAACAAAATGTCATCATCCCTATTCAGTTATGGAAAACTCTTTATTGATTTGCATTTCTCTTTTATTCCAGGTCTGCTCAGAAAGCAGTGCCAGCGAATCGTCTCTAGAGTCCTCAAGCGGTTATGGCAGTCAAGGTGCATTTGCAGCCGAAGACCATGCTGTGCAGCATCAAGTCCAACACGCGGATGGTAAGCGAATGTCATCCTTATGCGTGTAGTGTAGGGCTGTGTTTAAAGCAGTAATATGTTGTGACTTTTGCGTGTTAATAGACTGCATTATGACGACATAAAACACGAGAACAATAAGGTAATGTGTGAGACTTTTATAAGTTGTTCAAAATTCTGTTATGGATTTTAAAGCATTAAGAAGAAACGAAAGCATTCATCGTTTCTCTAAAATATTGAATTTGGAGTTAGCTCTCAAAACTTTGGAGCCGACTTCAAATACAAAATTGTAGAATAATAAAAAAATACAAAACTTTTTATCTGCACTACTGGCAGGCAATATATTCTACAGTGTGCTTTAGTTTTGGTTATACATACATACATAAACTCACGCCTTCTTCCCATGGGGCTAGGCAGAGACCACAGAACGCCACCTGCTACGATCCTTACATACTCCTTTTGCCTCGTTTACGTTCATACATCTGGTCATTCACGCGCGCCGTGTAATACTCTAACGTTGCGAATTGCAATAGTCTCTAATATAATTTCGCCCTTGACATATGTAATTTTGCCGTTCGAAAAGCGCTGATTCTCAGCCTAATTTGAATAAATGACTTTTGATTTAGACAGTATTGTCGTCATAGTGCAGTCCGTCTTTAGACTTTTTTAACGTTTTTTCAATGTTGTTGATGTACAGGGTGACTTGTAATTTGACGTGTTACTTCCAGGACGTGATAGTGTGACCCATTTGCAACATAAAGCACTCCAGAATGCCTAGGCGAAAAATCATGGAATTCGAGAGAACTTAATTTTATGTAATTTTGAAAATTTCCCAAAATTCGTCACTAAGTATCACTTTTCTCTAAACTCTCAAATTGAATAGCCTTAATTGCCATTATATTAGGTACCCAATACCTAAACAAACCTTTCGATGTATCAAAATGTTCTAAAACAACAGACAGTTAAAAGTTAAAGAAAGCAGTTTATTAACCATTTAAAAAAAAATCAACATGACCTTTGACACCAGTTATCTTATTTTACCATAGCATTATGCGTACAAATTACGGAAAAGACATATTTATTTAATCAGCAGTGTAACGAGGTACAAACGTTTAATTATACTCAGAGGTGCCGATGAAACAGTCGATAATGCTAGCTAAGGTCGAATTTGCAAAGAGATGAAAATTGTGTGATAATCGAATTAACTAACTGTTTTATGCCAATCCACTGAGTGACAAATTGTGACAAAGTAGTGTGTCCTTCCTTACATTTTGTTATGACTCACGTTATTATAGTCAATAATAATATTAAAAACACGGTACTTATTAGTAAAAATATTTTACTCAGTTTAGGTAAGTACTAACGTACGCGGTTTTATGTAATGAACTCTGGGATACTTTTTAATGCGTCTTCATTAAAAGTGCTTATTTTTGTTAGGTGTTTCGAGTCATATTAACTAACTACACGGCTGGCGGAGCTGGGTGTATTTTGCCCAATAACCTTTAAAAAAATCATAAAAAATGGGTTTTCTCGAATTCCATTAATGATTGCCATGGCTTTATTTGGTGTTGACTGTTGTAAATGGGTCACACTTTCACACGTCCTAGAAGGAATACGTCAAAAAAAAAAACACCTCTTATAATATAAAAGTGTGCTGTGTGAATTTTGTCTATGCCTTGAGTAGATTAATGTCTTTGCCTTAATGCCTTTATTATTGTTAAGTCCCTTAGACACCTATTTTGTTTTTGGCATTTCAAATTCCCAAAACTTTCACCAAGCTTTCACTTTTTATTATTTTCGTATCACTTTTATTTGTGTTGTAATACCGCTTCGCATGCATTACCTAGTCGAATCCGAGATCGTAACTCTTCGGCGTGACAGCGAAGCTTCGGTCGCGGCCGCTCGGGAGAGTTTCTCTATCTCGCTCGGGTCGCTGGAAGAGGCTGTGCGGTCGTTGGACGAGGCCAGCGAGACGCCGACGTTCGCGACCATCGGCAAGAAGCCTGCCGTGCCTAAGCGTAGACCTGTGTCTATGACGGGTAAGGACATAATAAGCAAATAGGTGGTGGCCGAAAAGTAGGGACAGGTTTTTCCAAATCAGCATTTTAGGAAAGCCAGTCTTAACCTAACCAGTCTTTGAATAAAACCTCGTGCACGCGTAGCGAGCGTCACCTACTTTTGTCGACGTATGAATAGACAAAAAGAAAGATTTCTTTTGTCATTTGTTATTTTGTCTACTCTTCCATCGACAAAAAAATGATTCTATTGTGGTCATGCCACGCGTCCTGAGGTAAGAAAACAAATTCTTGAGGAGTTTCTTGCCCGTTCTTCTCCATAGGTACCCTACTACGTTTTGGAATGATGAAATAGTTTCATCGTTCAAAGATGCCTGTTATTGGTTTAACCATACTAATAATATCAATTCGAAAGTAACTCTGTCTGTACGTTACCTTTTGACACCTAAACCACTGAATGGATTTCGATAAAATTTTGCAAGGAGATAGATGGCATTCTGGGGAAGGATATAGGTACTTTTTGTGGTAGCTCGTTCCAGTGGGATAATTTCCGACATACACGCGAGCGAATCCGCGGGCAGTAGCTGGTTTAAAATAAATTCTTTGAGTTTGAGTTTGAAATATTAGGCAACAATGTTGCTACAACATGTTAAACCAATGTTATAGCAACATCTCAAGACCTGTGTCTATAACCGCTGAGGATAAACTTGGGAGTTATAGATTAAATTTGCCAACGTCCTTAGCAATGTAGTGACAAGTAGGGTTTTTGATGTACTTACGTACTTACACTTGCTCAGTCAAAACTGGGGGAACGATCGAAATGCGAAAAAAATTTTTTTTCTTTAATTGCCAACCAACAATTTTTTGTTTACAATCTTAAAATGATAAAATAATGTTTTACTAAAATTTATGATTAGTGTAATAATTTCTTATAGGTTAGCACCGCACTGCGCCCGTCGTGGATTACGGCCCACTCCCTCTCACAGAGAGGAGGCCTGTGTCCCAGCAGTGGGAACGTTATACGCTGATTATGCTTATGCTTATGCTAGCACCGCATGTCCCATAAAAGTAATAAATGTACGACAAGTATTGTAATATTACTATCTAAGTAGAAAAAACCAACAGACATTTTCTTTTAAACATGAGTAATTGAGATTTTAATAAAAGTAGGTATGATAACTTATACTTGGTGTATGAAAACGTTTGCTTGTCGCGTCATCGTCAGCTAGTTCAAGTACGTTGCCCAATGAAAAGGTATATTTATCATCAATTCAACAAACAAAATAAGTAACAAAATAAGGAAGTAAGTTTATATTACTCTGAAGATTAATGAAGTGCATGCGTTTTATTACTACTGTTTTGTGAAGCTTTATTTTTTATGTCTCCCTGATTTCTTATTAATACGAATATCACATCACACCATATTTTTTAGGTATAAATAATTTTATTATTTATACCTAAAAAATATTCGATCCGGCTTTTAGGCCTATAAATTTATAGAGGTATTAAGAACACGGTGTATCACTCATCCTCGATAGAAAAGGAGGAGTCCTCCGACCAGACGAGTGTTGTGTCTGGTGGGCAACTGCCCGACGATTGATGTCGGGACGTTGTGTTGTTGAATCCTTCACAATGCGCACGGCAAAAGAGTGGAACTCACTACCTGCGTTCTGGTTGAATGTGTTACCGAACGCATTCAACCCGAATCTCTTCAAAGTTAGAGTGAACAGGCTTCTTCTGGGTAAGCTCACTCCATCGTAGACTTTGTCTCTGTCACTTCTGACCTAGACTAGAGTCAAGAGCAAACCCATCTCAAATAAATAAAAAATATGCTAGTTGCGCGGTAAGCGCTGCAGTGCGAAAGTAAACAATAGGTCTGTGTATTTTTTTTTCTCTAAAAATAGACATAGTGCTTTTATTTTAACAATAAGTAAATCAAAGTGGAAAATTATAAAACCAAAAATGACAGAAATTATAGTTTCAACTTTATCTAACAAGAAAAGTGATGAAATTTCCAAACTAAAAACTGTGTCAACGTTAACGACCAAAATTCAAATCTGCACTACGTATTTACTGGGAAAAGTAGTGAAAATGAAAATAACTCCCGTTGAATTGAAAAAGAAATAAATTGCGAAGTATCCCGAAAAGGTGAGAAACAGATATAAATTGCTTAAGCGGATAAATACTGAAAAACAATAAATAGTGCAAATCATTCTGCATCCCTATCAGCTCCATCTAGCGTCAAATAGCGAAAGCACTATCGTTGTATTGACAGCTATCAACGCTCAACTACCTATTTAAGTTCAACGCACTAGAGGGCGCTATTATAAATATCTCCAGATGTCATCTACGATTGTGTGTGCAGGATGTCAACAAAACCCACCAGATATGGAAATGCTTATCTGTTGATAAATATGATCTGCAATGTGCGAACACGACATTGGATCTCTTCAAGAGCATGACGCCAGAGCATAAAAAACATGGCAATGTCAGGCATGTCGCTGCAAGGCTCCGAAAACCGGCATTATAGACACTCCTATACGACGTCAAGACCACAAAAGAACCAATCGGTCAAATTCCCCCCTAGAAACTACTACAAATAATAATATTACCATCAGAAAGAAAACTACAAATTTTAATAATGATAGTACAATATCAGAAGACTCGTGCTTTCTTGGTGATACTATCCACCAAAAAGATATGGATATTAATGTAAACGCGGGTATACAAGCGACTTTTTCACTAGAAAACCTGAGTGAAATAATAATATAGCGTTTAAAAGAAAATAATACATGTATAATATCAGAACTACAAAATACAATTGAAGTTGAAATTAATAAAGCAATTACCAAGCTGAAAGAGGATATTGAAGGAAAAACCGACTTCTTTTAGAAACAAAATGATAAAACAATTCATGAAATAGAAGAAATAAACCAAAAAAAAAATAGAAAAACTAATCAAAGAAAATGAAACCCTTGTGGCGGCATCTACACCGCCACATGCGAATAAACGCATCAATTCTGCATCGCGCAAGCAGAGTTTACCGCGCAGATAGCATACATACAACTTCCCGATAACAATCATCGGGCAGTTGCCCACCAGATACGACATCCATCTGGTCGGAGGATCCTCCCTTTTCCAAGAGTATGAGTGAACCAAACACCCTGTTCCTCATATCTCTAAAACTGGTGACCCCGAGTATGAACGTCAGCGCAGCCTTCGTGCAACTACTTCAGCGTGACGTCATCATCATCACTCCCGCAAGTCACACAGCCAGCCAGCAACCACGGCTTGAACAGTTGTCCTGACCATCAGCATGCAGCGCAAGCGCATACCTGGTCATCACCCTCAGCCTCATCAGCAACCTTGGCACAGCACACTACACATTCGGCCGGTCCACAAGCAGAGCGCTTAATCCCTCTCCTGGTCGACATCAGCAGTCAGCCACCCCGACCCACTGGGGCATCTTCGCAGACAGTTCCGATTCACCGCGAACTATGTGACAGCCGGTTCCAACCCACTGGAACCCAACTGGCATTGGCAAGCATCGCAAGATACAAGACTTAGTCCACTATCGACCTCCGGTCTTCGGAGGGGAGTGATGTGGCGGCATCTACACCCCCACATGCGAACAAACGCATCAATCCTGCATCGCGCAAGCAGAGTTTACCGCGCAGATAGCATATATACAACTTCCCGACAACAATCATCGGGCAGTTGCCCACCAGATACGACATCCATCTGGTCGGAGGATCCTCCCCTTTCCAAGAGTATGAGTGAACTTTACACCCTGTTCCTCATACTCCTAAACCCTGAAAAACGAAATAAAAACTTTGAAGCATTTATCACCAACTCTGGAAACTAAAGATATTAAAAACGACCCCAAGAAAATAGTAATCTATTGCTTCTCTGAATACTACAATGAGTCTGACTACGAACTACACAGCAGATTGCTAGAAATGCTTTATGAAATTCAGCATGTAGACCTAAACGGATACATAGAAGAAACAAATCGTATCGGAAGATTTACCACAAAAAAACAGACCCCTAGTTATTGAGCTTCTAAGCAAGAAAATGGCTAGGTACGTTGTCGAAAACAGCCACTATTTTCAAGGAACTAGCATATATGTGTCCGAATTTCTTAATGAAAATGCACGAAAAGAAAGAAAATCAATGCGTGAAGAAATGCTACGAGCACGAAAAAATGGACAGTGTGCAGTAATACGAAATAACAAGTTATTTAAAGATGGGAAACAGATTAACTAGCGAAGAGGCGATCAGAGATACAACCCACCGCAAAAGCGCCACATCTAACGAACAAATAAACAACAACAAAAAAACCCTCATTAAACAACATCACAAACCGAATAATAACATATAAAAAAATACTTTTCGAGATCACAGAACAACATTTTAAAATATTAAATCAAAATATACAAAGCATTTAAAACAAACAACGTCTACTTGAAGCCTTCATCCATGAAAAATCAATGTATAATGCTATGTGCCTATGTTAGACTTGGCTATCACCAAAAAAATTAAGTAACTTACATTTTAGTGGCTACAACATTGCAGCATCTTACTGTCGCCGTAATCGAGGAGGCGGCGGCGTCTGTATCTTATTACAAAACCATTTCCAGTACAAAGAAATTAGTGATATGTCTGTTGAGTATTGTATAGAACTGTGTGCAATAGAATTACCGAATGAGAATCTACTTATAGTTACTATTTATTGGAATAGAAGAGAGGAGGAAGTATTTACTCGCAAATTAGTAGAAATTATGCATTATATTAACAATCAATATTTAAGACATAACGTGATATTAGGAGGAGATTTAAATATAAACATCTTAGACAGCTGTTTAAAAACTAATTTGTTCTTAGATCTAATGTTGGAAAATAAGTTTGTACAACATATAAAAGTCCCCACACGTATCTCACAAACCACCTCAACATGCTTAGATTTAATTTTTACAAATTTTAACTCCAGATATACTTATACTACCGTAGAAGAATTAGGTTTCTCAGACCACTGTGCAACTATCTTTCACATGAAATTGCTTAGCGACAGCAAAAATAAAAACTGGTTCGCTAAAAAAAGATTAGGTATATAATACCCAAAATGTAGATAACTTTAAATCTGAATTAAAAACACAAAATTGGAATGAAATAATACAATCAAATAAAAATATTGATGAAAATTAAATTGCGTTTAATAATACGTGTAACAAAATTTTAAATGTATTCCTCTGCAACAAATAAAAATAAAAACGACATATAAGAAGTACTGTCTCACTGAGGGTATTAAATTATCTTGCAAAAATAAAAGACTTCTTAAACTACTTACCATTAAAACAAACAATCCCATATTATTAAAACATTATTAAAAATACGAAAAAACCCTAAAGCAATCGGTAACGACATAAAAAAAACTACACTATATAAATAAAATAAAAAAGTCTACAAAGAAAGTAAAAACTATGTGGAATATAATAAACGAAAGAACAAATAAATCAATAATAAACAAAAATAATAATATTAAATTACATAAAAATCATAACTTGATAACTGAACCTAAGAAAATTGCTAATATTTTCAATGACTTCTTTGCTTCTATTGGGGAGAAACCCTCACCAGCAGTCGATCCATATGAAGTAAATAAAATCATAAAAAATCTAAACAATAAAAAGAGCTATGGAGTAGACGAACTTCCCCCATTTCTACATAAGCAATGTGCAGATGAACTAACCCTACCTTTATATAAATTAATAAACCAATCGTTCGAAGAGGGAACTTTTCCCAATCAACTTAAAAACGCTCTAATAAAACTAATAAAACCCATACATAAGAAAAATTCAAAAACTGACCCTAACAACTATCGCCCTATCGCACTGTTACCAACTCTGTCTAAAATCTTCGAGAAGGCTATGTGTGACCGCGTATACACTTTTTGTGAAAAATATAAAATACTTGACGACTGCCAAAACGGTTTTCGTAAAGGCAGGTCTACAACGTTAGCAGTCTATAAATACGTACTCTTGTACGTATTTATAGACTGCTAACGTCTATAAATACGTACAAGAGTACTCTAACTATTATTAATAATAAAAACTACGCCGTATATGCATATATATGTATGTATGCTGCTCGATATGACCAAAGCCTATGATAAGGTGCAATTTAAAATACTATTAGACCAGCTACATGGGATAGGAATACGAGGAAAAGCTCATGAATGGTTTGCATCATACCTAAAAGATAGGGTACAATTAGTAGAAATTGAATATTTTGATAGCAACACAAAGGAAATAATTAAAATATGATCCGACACAAAAACAGTTAACGCGTCAATTCCCCAAGGTAGCGTAATAGGCTGCCTATTATTTCTAATTTACATAAATGACCTTCCTAAAATTATAAACGGACCATGTGTTCTATTTGCGGATGATATTGATATCTCTCTACTTACCTCTTGCCAAAAAGATGACAATATAAACGCTAAATTAAACTCCCTTCTTTCTGCAGTTGTAAACTGGATGGAAAGCCATAACCTTGAAATTATTTTAGCAAAACAAAATTAATTACTTTTCATCCCCATCAAAAATCCCCATTAGAACTAAATTTCATTTTTAACAATGCAAAACTGGAACAAGTAAATGAATTTAGTCTCCTCGGTTTGTCTATAGACACCCACATAAATTGGAAATCCCATGTACAGAAAGTAAGAGCAAAACTATCAAAATTTTCATATGCACTAAGCGAAATTAAAAAAACTACCTATCTACAAACTGTACTTATCACGTACTACGCATATTACTAGGCATGGCTCAACTATGGGGTCATGCTGTGGAGAAACAGTACAGATTCACAAACCGTATTTATTTTACAAAAGAAGTTAATTCGAATAATAACCAATATAGCACAAACAGATAGCTGTAAACCATACTTCCGAAAACACAAAATACTCACACTTCCCTGTCTATATATCTTAGAATTATGTAAATTTGTCAGAAAACACCCAGATCTTGTTTCAAAACCCAAATACCGGTCAAGCCAAAAGTTTCGACAAACAGTATTAAATTCTTTTAGAAACGGTTCTTTCACCAATTATGCCATTGTTTTATTATACCGAAGTATCCCCAAACCAAGTTTGGATTTCACATTTAAAATTTTCTGTGTACAAAGTCAGTAACCTCGTTCCTCTTTTTCCAGCGACGGTGTGGTCCCGCCGCGGCTCGTCCAGCTCGCTGGGCAAGCCGCCGCCGCCGGTGCGACGGTCTTCTTCGATATCGAGGCCGCAACGACCGCCTTTTGTGCAAGTAAGTTCGACGGAAAGTCAAAATAAAAGATTTATTTGCAGATAAATATGGTTACAAGAACATTTTACAGGATAGCAAACAGATCTAAATACATTGTACGAGTATAAGACCATAACTTTATAATACACACATCAAAAAATTCTAAGCAACACATACAATTTCAAATTATTAATCAACTATTATATCATTTCTTACCAAGTAGGTAATACCTATGTAAACTTTTTTGATCTAGAGGACATACTGGCTGGTTGTAAAAAAAAAACAAGTATCATTTGTTTTTTTATTCACAAATTCAAAAGCGAATGCATTTGTTCGAATTTTATAGCATTTTCTTTGCTTATAAAAATTTAGTATTCTGTATCTATTTTATGAATTAAACAATAATTTGAATTTTTTTTTTAACAAATTTGGATTTTGAGACTTTTTTTGCGTCATGGAGCGACGTCATTTGAACGCAGATAAAACGCAAAGAGCTGTAGGGATGTTGCAAGCGGGAAGAAGTCAATCTCAGGTATCTCGTTATTTAGGCGTCAACAGAAGCGTTATTTGCCATCTTCACCAACGTTACATGGGAGATCCTGCTGAGCAACACCCAGGTCGAGGAAGGTGAACCAGACGGCAAGATCGATACATTCAACTGACTGCAAGACGCCAGCCAAAGTTAACCGTCCGTGTTGTTGTTAGCTGCCAAACTGTGCGAAATCGACTGCGTGAGTATGGCCTACGAGCACGACGGCCAATTGGGTGCCCACCGATACGTCACGGGAATCGCACTCGTCGAAATGAATGGTGTAGGGAACACATTACATGGACCCGGGAACAATGGGATAAAATTTTATTTTGCGATGAGTCTCGATTTGGGTTCAAGCCTGATACCTACTAGAAGGGTAAGAGAGTACCGTGTTCCTGGAAATACTGAAAGACTGAGGTGCGTTCAGGAAGTGCATCCATACAACGGCTCAACAGTTATGGTATGGGCGGGTATTATGAAGAACAGACGAACTGAGCTCGTTTTTGTAAATGGTAACATGCGATTGTGCAGGCCAAGGCAATACTTACTTTGTACTACGTACTTACAGTACTTACTCGTAATTATCGTTAATTAAGATTATTAAGAAAAACAAGTTAAATTTCAAAAAAACATTAAAAATAATATAAATAAGAAATACTAAGGATTTAATGCGAAAACACATTGTAAAATTGAAATTTGTATGTGTTGCTTATACTTTTTTGATGTCTGTATATAAGTAGTAGGTATGTACATAACGTGGTGCATTGTTATGTAAAGGAGCGCCTCTCGCCATCAAACGTTAAAGTTTGGCGAGTTTAGAATTTAAGTTACATCTCTGTATTTTAATATAATTAAATAAATAAAAAAATACAATGGTAGTACAATAGTAGTTTAACATATTCAGTCATAACATAATAGTCTTATCCATAGCGGTTGAAGGTTGACTAATAAGTTGTCAATGATAATTTAATACAATGTTGCATGTTCTTAATCCAATCTACTTGATGCTGGCCTCCTTTAAGTTAGACCTCAATAAGGGTGGATTTCACCTATGAAACTGAACGCGATCAGTACATATACTACGATTAAGAGCTGTCAGTGTCTTTATTTTCTATGGAATATTGACAATGACACACACAACCGAACCCACACACCGAACACATCTCCGAAGACAGTGACAGTTCAAATTTCGATATGATAGTTTCGAATATTGTTAAAAAATTTGTTATTTCGATCAAATTTTGTCGTTTACGCGATGATGCCAGCTGCAATTTTCGATGAAATTCGCCATAGAATTATTACAATGCATCAGCAGGGAGAGACATGTGCTCTGGACGGTGACCTCATTCTCGCATTCATGTTTTTTGTTTTCGCATTCAATTATTAAAAAACGGGTAATATCATAAACCCATAAAATTGAAAATTGTGTTTTTAATAGCGAAACACTGTTATTCCTTTGTGGGTGAGATGATACGCCGAAGAAGGAAATATAAGCGATCGTCGCCGGAACAACCATCGCCCCGCTGCAATATGCGAAGCCCAGAGAAGAGTAGTGCTCCGCGAATACGACGTTGATGGCTTTATACCAACGCAGCATTACGCAGAACGTTCCATTTCGGATCCGAGGGCATCTTCATTCAATGAATTTTTATCATAGAATTCCTGCCTTCAAAGTAGATATGACAGATGCTCATAAAACCGCACCGTTTAAATTTTGATTGGACATCAACTATTTCAACAATCAAGCGACCATGGTCGCTTACAGTTATGGCGATATACCAAATAGGAAATCGGGGAAGGATAAATGTTAGTACCTGTGTGGGGTTGGATGAGTCCCAAAGGTGAAGGCGAGCTTGTTCAACTACTGCCTCGTGCAAATGCCGTGAACTATATCATCATTTTGGAAGATAATATGTTATCCTCTGTAAGGATTGTGTATCCTTAGCATGAAAGGACAAATATGCATTTTGTTCACGATAATTGTGCCATACATCGAGCAAGGATTGTCAGCAGCTGGTTTGATGCACATCCAGACATGATGATAATTCCATGACCAGCTAAATCTCCTGACCTGAATCTCATAGAAAATCTGTGGGGTTTAATGGTGGAGCGATGGGATTACCGGAATGAACGAAGAAAAGAAGATCAGGCTCAACATTGCCAAGAAGTTTGGGAAAACATGCGAGGGACTGATATTGGTACGACTGCAAGTTGTAATTAAATAGACAGCTAAGTAGCACTCGGTATTGAGTCAGTCCAACTATATTGATCGATAAACAAAATAAAACTATTTTACTATGGTTGATATTTTTTTTTAGCTTAGCACATTTTATGACATAAAATAGCTAAAACATTAACTACATAACAGAACAGTAAATAAAAATGCATAATCCATTTTTCCAAGATGGCGGCAGTCAGGTGTTATTTATGTTTATGTGCAACAGTTATCATATTTGTCATGAAAGTCATCTTGGACGATACGCGTTTGAATTAAATCGTGGGTGCGAGTTTTTCCGATGTCGTAATGACCAATCATAATTTATCAGTACGCCAACGAGCGTACGGATATTTAAGAGATTGATTGGTTGGTTATGGTTGGTTTTACTATCGTTACGCTAAAACAATTGTCTCGAGGCTACGGTTGCTAGACCTGCAATTGGTTGACTTTGGTCACTCTGTACTATGTACGAATAGAACCGACTAAACCCGATTTGCATTACACGGCAAAAATATAAAAGTCCTTGACTATACAAACCTACTTACAGAAATAAAATTAGTTATCATTTAGCATTAATACTTAAACTATTTTGTCCACAGAACACACAAAACCCTCAGATGTGTTCTACAGACGCGGACAACTTGCCGCCTCCTCCCGCTTTCCTGCTGCACCCCGATGGCGACGCAGCCGGTGATTATGACTGTATTGACCTTTATGCACTAATTAATACTATTAAGTTTACCATCGAATAAAGCGTGTATTTTTGACATGGGCACAGATGATATGATACTAAGCAAGACAACTCCCTAAGTCTGGCTATTGAGCTGGCTATTTCTCTTCGTCCAAATTTTCAACAGATGGCAGCATCAGCGACTCACTAACTGCAAGAGACTGTAGTTTTACAACGCCATCTAGGAGTCGACCTACTTTTACAACGTTTTGTGCAATCCTTTTTATATAAAGTTTTATAGTTCCGGGTTCAGAAAACCATGTTAATAGATTTCTTCTGTATATATTTCTATGTAAAGTAATAGTTTTTTTACAAAGTTTTAAAACAAATGTTTAACAGATGGCTACTTTTATCATTAAGAAGGGTTCGAATTGACGTTAAAGGCATCATTAAAGAAGTTTTGATTGTAACTTATTTTACTTCAGCCAAAACTCTGCCGTTTATCGCTTTCTAACGATTGTTAATTTCATAATGGTAGCTGCCATCTATAATTTTTGAAAGACTTATTATAATGTGTTCGAGTTGAGACCTCATGACATGGGGCTGTAAGCGCAGGTACTACATCTTAATCAAATAACTACATCGATTACCATCATAAAAATAAAACGTATAATAGACTTTTTTATGGCTGACTGTATCATTTTTCCAAAAACCTGTGAATGAAGTAGGCAATTAATCAAAAAGTTAGGACAGCTGCTAAGACTGACTTTTTCCTGTAGCTGCAGCGATTAAGGTACCTGAGGGCCTAGGCAAAGTAACATTCGATTACCTAGTGGTGAAGCTAGTAGTTTAGCCAAAAAATGTATGGGGTTGACATAAGCTATCAAAATGTCACGTGATCGTAGGTCATAGCGTAGTATCATAGTGTAGTGAAGCGATAGCGATTGTAGAAAAAGAATCGCTCCGAAGCGAATGTCATTTGTCTAGGCCTCTGGTCCTCCGTCTCCCGTCTCAAAAATCCACACTGTACGAAGAAATACACCACCTAGATTGGTCTTATTATTTTTTGCAGTACAATAGTTAAAGATTAATGCACCGGTTATAGACTTACAAACAATTTGTTTTCCTGTTAAATTTGGTAAATTATGTGTAGCCAAATTGAATAATTTTAGGGATTGGGAAGCACATTAAATTATTTCAATTATCGTTTGGATATTTTACTGCAACAAATACAAAAAAATAACGTGATTTAAAATTACATCATCCGCGTTACGTACAAAATATCGAAGCGCTAAGTTTGCACAAAGAAGTTTTTAATTGCGTGCACTGAGTAAAAGCTTCAACGCACAAATGCGACACACAGGCTGGCTTAACGCACTTAAATTTCGACATCGTAAAAATAAGCAACTGACAAGCAATGATTTAACCTATAATCAGTTACAATATCAGCAGTTTTATCATGTTTCCTCATTTGGCTTCTGTTTCTGTTCTACTTATGCTTTGAGGGTTCAATTCCTCAACATGTTTAAAAAGACTCAACTTTTGAAAAGATTTCAAATAGTCATCATGTGAGAAATGTAATTTAAACCAAGAATTAGAAAAACCGGAAGAATTCATGGAACTGAGTTTAAAAAAAACTGAACAATCAGTCTGTTTTCCTACCTCATTAAAGGTAGATTACAACTCAATTAACCAATTCATTTCTTTCAGCGCACATCAACGTAGCTGAAACAGTAAAACAACTAACGGAACTGAAACACATGCCCGCATCGCCCGGCATCGTTCGCCGCAGTCTCCAACAACTGACCACCACCAACAACTCCAACAACGCGAACCCACCACAACAACCACAGTCCCCAACAACACCGTCCCTAAGCACGTTCCAACAAGCGAAAAGTAACTTCTCGTCCTCAACTAGTTTGAATAGTACGGGGAATTTGAACCCGATATATGGGCAAACGGGGCATAGGATAATGGCATATGTGGAAAATTCTATGTATGTGAGGAAAAATAGCTTGAATAGCTCGAATTCGGATTTAATTAACGCTGGTGAGTTGTTTTAAGATTATAAAATTTAATATTTTAATGTAGGCATGAGGAGCAGTGTTAGCTCAGTGGTAACAGCCCCGCCTTACAAGTTATAAGTCGTAGGTTCGAACCCAGGCGCGCGCTTAACTTTGTGTAAATGATTTGATCACCACTGCCCTCAAAACGGTGAAGGAAAACATCGGCCTCCATTATCTTTTTATTAAGGCCTCCTTAATAAAAAGATAAAAACAATTCAAATATGAAATAAAGATAAAATAAGCCGTGGCAGTTTAGAGATGACCAGTTTTTCCATGCAGCCATCTAGTGTAAAACAAAAACTGAAACTTTTGAAACTTGAGACCTTACTAGATGCCTGTGTTTTAATACATATTACAGCGAAAGTAACCGCGTTTCAGTCTGGTGTCCCATGACACCTACCGACTCTTTTTTTTTACTTTGACTGTAGATGCCAGTGTGTGTCCCTGCAGTTTTGTATACAAATCAAGATTCTACAGTCAAAGTAAAAAATCGCAGCTCCGCACACCAGAGCGGTGTCCGGTGCAGTGTAATAAGCAACACTACACAAAACAATACCCAAATCGTTCTAGCCGTTCTCAGTTGATGTGCTTTGCAGCATTTCAATTTCATTTATATAGAGTCGTATGTCCGCAGCTATATACGCCGAAGGTCGCACCTCGCCACACTGCTCGTCTCCCTCCACTCCGATCTACGGAGAAACCAACTCGTTCTCTAGCTTTGGACCGAGGATGACGAACGAGTCACATTACGGACAAACTGGTGAGTTTTATGAATAGTTTTTTTCGTAATTATTGTATTAAATGTTAAGCAGAATACTTTTATTATCTTTTTTGAGAAGATAAAAAGTTTGAATTTATAATTATTTTTAACATTTACTCTTCTAAATAAAAAAAATCGTATTAAGTACTGCGAATAGAAAATAATTAAAAATATTGAAAAAAATTATGAGTCAATAACAAAATTAACTGAAGAAAAAAAAACACCCAAACGTACATATACCTACGATCCGGTGCTTGGCTGGAAAAATAGTATTATATTGAAATTTAACAAAATAATCCCGTAAAACTACTAGGAATGCGACATTGCCAGCCCGCGTGGGATGAAAGCTCTTAAGGAACTCAATAGTTGGAGAAGTACCTGATATTGCGTAATAAAATTGATCTTCTAGGGTCCGTCTTACGCTTTTGATTTCCCAAGACGGAAAGCATTCATGATTAAAAGGTGTCAGTGCCTGATCTAATGGCGCAGTCGATTTATAGTCACAACCTGCTTCACAAGTCTTTTGCCACCGGCATTATCGATATTCATTTGCGTCTTATGTAGTGCCGGTGGCTCATTTGTGCGTCACAGTTCAGTAGATACCCGGTAGCCGTCCCGACAGTTTGTTACCCATGAAACATCTTACAGGCTTCAAAATGCAGCAAGACAAGAAATACAACCAGAACACGATCTACGCACAACCATCGGAGATAATAGCCGGTTTCAACAACATGTCGCGACATGACACACTCAGTCCCTTAGCGATGAGGAAGAACATCGCAGCCAGGTCGCACAGCGCTGACAGACATCAACTCGAACGTAAGCCCCTTTTTATTTAGCCTTCAAAACCTTTTTACCAGGGGCTCGTGGTGACATGCTCGGGTCGGTACATACGATTCTTAAATTCTGGGAAATAGGGGAGGGCGCCTAATATTAAAATGAAGAATCCGGTTCGAAGGACCAAGAATGGTTATGCGGATTAGAGTATGATGAAAAATTGGTTAGCGGGGCGAGTATAATGTCCGGCTCGAATGGACCAAAAAATTGGGGAGCGAAGCGGGTTTATTTTCGCTTTTAGATATTTTAAAATAAACTATAATCCTACAATCGACCCGCAGCAGTATTTTTGAACAACAAATCCGTCTGACGAACATGTGTGGTAATTGCTTCGAGTTGGCTTTTTAGTTCAACAAATATTGACGAATCGAATGTGCCGACCATTTCACCCCTTACCTAACCACGAGCCACGAGCGAAAAAAGAGTAGAGCCAGAGAGAGAGAGAAGAAACATGTATGTAGCAATCCCGACTGGTTGAAAGTATCATACTGAAGTAGCAGAGCATAATATTTAAATATATCTAGCCTTTATTGCTCCACCCATGGCAAAGGCTACTGTGGTAATAGCGAGGTTTTGAACGCTTTCGGAGCGAAGTTTTCGCTTCTGTACAAAGTATTTTTTCTTTTGTACTTATACTGGGTTGAATGACATACCAGAAAATCAGTATTATTTTAATGTTATCTTGTTTATCTATACATATCTGTGAAGTATATCAAGAAAGATGTTTTTTTATAGCATACGTCCTGCAGTGGCTGGACCCCAATAATAAAATCACAAAATATTTTTTTTAAAATCTTGTTTAGATATTGATACCCATCACGTCTGTGATCACTAGTTAACTTAATTTGACCTGGTATACTATACAATCAGCTGCATGGGTCGATCGATCAGGTTCAGCTACGATTGCTGCGGTCGGTCTGTGGATGGGTGACCGACCGAGACCCCTTCGTGCACCGGAAAGCACGTGAAGCCGTTGGTCCAATCTGTCATTCGTGGATTTTTGACAGTCGTTACGGGTTGTCAGAACAGAAGTCCGAAAGTCTGACAATCAGGCTTACTGCGGTGTATCGTGTTGCCCAAGTAACCCTAGTAACTGGGGAGGCCCAATAGGCAGTCTCTTTATGTAAAATACTGGTATACAGTTGCATCCGGTTAGATTGGAAGCCGACGCCAACACACATATTTGGGAAAAAGCTAGGCATATTAATTAATACTACACAAGGCCAGTAGAAGTGGCGTGACATATACAAGCGAGGGTTTTACGCTGAATTGTAAAGCTTCACAAAAATATACATTTCTTCAGAAATCAGCACGATCAATTCTACAATGGCTGTAATACACAAGTACCAATGAAAAGGGAGGGGAATTGTTTATTTAGAGCCTTAGCCCACCAAATAAACAATGTATTGGGTCTGACCTTCGACCACTTATCGGTACGCCGCGATCTGGCAAAATTTGTGTCAATGAATTGAGACGATGAAAGAATATGCGTTTTTAAATAATATTCAGGACTTTCGCCCTAACAATAATCTATCTCAGGAACAAATGATAACAAAATACGTAACCCCAAAGTTTAATGAGGCGTTCTGGGGAGGGGAAGACATACTAATTGCCCCGTCAGAATTCTACCTTGTAAATGTGTTGTTGTTCCTTGTAAATGAATCCACAGAATGATACACAATCCTCAGAAGCGCGCCGTCTGCCACAATGAAGTACACTTGCCCTGACCTGACCTGATTTTAAACATAAACAATGCCACGATGCCGATCTCAATAGCAAATCCACCAAAACCAAATACCAAGAATGCATAACTAAAAAACTAGAAAATATAGGAATCAATTATTAATCCAACTAGAAATACCTTGGAGTCCTATTTATTTATTTATTATGGCACTCCAACGACTAATTCACAAAATCATTAACCGATAGCTTATCTTATTATAACTTAAATACTGCAGCGAACTTGTCACTTAAAGGTGTGTGTGCACGATATCGCTCTGGTAGGTGGGATTCCACACCTGCGATGCATAATCCAGTAAACTTCTGACGAGGGTGAAGTGGAGAAGTTTGAGGGTACGAATAGACTTAAAGTCGTGACAGATACGCTTAAGGAGTCCCAACATTCTAGTTGCCTTTTTTGACAACATTGGCTATGTGGGGAATGAAAGTAACTTGACTGTCGAGGCAGACTCCCAGATCGCGAATTGTGTTAACCTTCTGCAGAGTTAGACCATTAAACGAATACGAGGATGGAAGGGTATTTCGTTTTTTTGTGAAGGTCATGTGCTGACACTTTTCAGCCTTAAGTCATTTTGTTCTTTATACACCACCTGCACACTGAGTTAAGGTCCTCTTGCAGCAACGATATATCTCCGGGTGAATTTATTTGCGTATAGAACTTAACATCGTCTGCAAAGAGCGAACATTCACTGTGTTTCATGCAGTTCACTATGTCGTTAACGAATACTAGGAACAATATCGGACCCATATGGGAGCCTTGTGGAACTCCGGAAGTGGAATAGTAAAAAACGACTGATGCCCCTTTACTACGACCTTTTGTTTTCTGCCAGTCAGATTATTGGATTTGGAGGAGCTGGCCGAATATGCCGAGGTTTGAGAGTTTCTACCTTAGGATCTGGTGGTCGACCTTGTCGAAGGCACTGCTAAAGTCTATATATGGAGTCAATTTTTGTGCGAGATTCAATGAGTTTGCTGAGGTCATTGACATAAAGAATCAGGTTCCACTACGACGGATCTTTGTGTGCAGAATCCGTGCTGTTGGGAAGCTAGCTCTATTTTGAAATAAAACGTTAGAATAGGGCACATGAGGGATTCAAAGACCTTCGAAAACACAGATAAAATAGATATTGGGCGATATTTTTTTATGTTTGTCTCGCCTTCTTTAATATGGGCACTACATTGCAATTTTTCCATTGAGAAGGGAATTGTGCTGTTTCGATTGAGTCGTTCAAAATTATTTTTGGCGGTAAGGGCAGTCTACTTGTACAGTTTCGAACAAATAATGGTGGAAAACCATCTGGTCCCGGTCCCTTGCATACGATTAGATTTTTAAGGACTCTATATCTCTTTCGGAGAATGTGACCCGACTCGAGCTATTTTGGGAATACTTGTGGTTTTTCTCTAATGAAGCATGTATTGCTTCATCTGATGAGGTGAACGTTGAAGAGAAATGGGAAGCAAAGAGCTTGAAAACCTCGTCACCGGAAGTGGATTTCTGATTATTCCGTTTCATCTCAGACGGTATGTCATTAGACGTCGACTTTTGTGCCTTTACAAATGACAAAAAAAATAATACGGATTTTGTATTATGCCCCTCTCAATTCTCTCCACATAGTTACTTTTTATCATAATATTAGCTCTTTCACCTAACAATTTGTATTCGTTGTGGTCGCGGGGATTCTTATATCTCTTAAACCGCATCCTTAGCTTTTCCTTCTCGTTAAATAAGAGCTATAACTAACTATAACGGCATTACTAAAAGCGGCGGCCCAGGAAACCCTTATTTTTCTACCAATTCACTCCAGGGATCATCGATTAGCTTTTGCCAACCTCCAAAAGGTTAAATTCTTAGAACTAGATAACACAAATAGACATTCTCGTGTAAAAGAATGTCAGGCGCTTCAAAAGGTTAAATACAAAGAAGAACAAAATGCATGCAGGGACTTTTTTAACGGAAGGAGGAAAAACACCCTTCAAAACGCATGCAGGTACTGTACCTATCTTACAGGAGCAGCACACAACACACCAAACGTAAAAGAAACGCATAAGTACCAATGTCCAAATGGGAGCAAATCCTAAAAAGTTCTGAGGGCCCACCTACACCAACGGTTAATGTTACGAAGCCGATAACTGACGCTCAAAATGTAGGACCCACCGTGGATGGCGAATGGATGGTAGAAATTATTAACAAAATGAGAAACGGGACAGCTCCGAGAACAGACCAAGTGGTAATCGATCTTTACAAAGCGATGCCCCTAATATTACAGGAAGCCGGAATTTAAACGGAAAAACCGTAACCAAACGCATCAAGAATCACAGGATGTGTTATCTCGTTCATGTCCACAGACGCCGAAAACCACACCTGCTACATGCAACAATGCAGAACAGGCCAAATTCAAAAAAGTCAGCCGACCTATTTACACTTGGAATGACAATCTCAAACAGGACATGACTTACTTCGACAAGGAAATCAACTTCTGGATGGACACTACTCCAATGCTTACGTTGGGTTGCACACTCCCTAGGGTCTTAATCCTTTCCATCCTAAGGGCACGTCTTCCCTACCATTACAGTGCTCCCCGGTGTATTCCTTGATATGCAATGGTCTTTTTAGCACCATGAACCACGAGACTTCAGGGGCTAGTGCAAATCTTGGGGTTCATTCGATTAATCGAGTCTAGTCAAACCACGCTGGGGTCGTTGTATTTTTTATTATTTTTTTCATCTAGCGAAACAGTTGCGTATTTAGTGTGTAGGTAACTGTATCCGATGCCCCTCCCCCAGGCGGCCTCATCGCGCAGCTGAGTGCCAAGCTGGCGCCGCAGCTGTCTCCGCGCACGCCGCGCCGCGCCATCTCCACCATCACGCCGGCCGACCCGCCCGCTAAGGGCACAGGTATGATCACTCTGTTTTATCTAAACTGTTTGTTCCATTCTTATGTCAATATCTCTTTTGCAAAATGACCACTACTCAAAATGTTTCTTGTGTCTTTTCCAATGCTCATTCAATCATTCATATCAGTACAAAATCGATCAAGTGCGAATCGGATTCGCGCACAGAGGGTTACATTAATCTTTTATTCAGATAGGTACGGTAAAGGTTGTCTGCAAAAGTCAACCTTATGTTGCGCAGGCTGAGAACTGTCAAGCTTGTTGAAAATTAACCGTCATTTGTTTTAGTTTTGATGTTTGAGAAAACAATTCTATAGATAACCCCGTCAAATCAAATATCAACGCAGAAAAACAAAATCAACAAATTGTATAAAAGTCAAATCAAAGAAATACAATAAAAATATATATTTCAATAATGACGAAAATTAAAATCACTTTTATAACTTTTGTGTAGTTGACTTAAAAACTATCATCAAAATAAACAAATCTCGCGACTGAGCCGTCCTGTGCTGCTCACATTCAGCGGATTCCCGAGAGCGGCAATAACTTCAATGGCTTTATTTATGACAGTTTTCATTTGCTCTCAACTATATGATATTTTATCGGCAGGAACAATCCCAGTGCAGCCCGCGTTCCTAGATAAATTATCGGCGACAATACAACAACAACGTCTGCAGCTCGAGACCACGCGCGCTAAGAGTGTGCGGGACATTATCAACCAACATGCGCAGGTAATATTCGTCTAATATTGTTTATTTGGGGCAGAAATATACAGTGTGAGTCTTCGTAATGAGGGAAACTAAGCTTCTCTCGCTCTTCTTCAAATCTTATGGAATAAAATACTAACAAGAAAAAATGGTGTGTGTGTAACTTATGCATAATGCAATTTACCTACTACATACCTAGACCACTGACACATCGTCTCTCCATAATTTGACTTATAACACTATAACACTACAAAGTGAAAAATAACTTTAATTTCGGAAGTCGGTGATGTGACTGGTCGAAAAACGTTTTTATTACTATTACTTTTTTACTGTGGCACCTACCACACACAAATTCGTATACCGCTACTTGCTATGTAAATAAAACTGTCAGGATGTTATTATAACACCATCAATATACACTAAGTGGAAAAATACGTATTATTTAAGCCAACTGAAAAACGACCCAAGCAAACCCTACCTATTAAAAAAGGATTATTTTAAATCTTTCTACAATTGCCGGAGACATCGCGTAACAAACATTAAAAGAAAAGACAAACGAATAGAGAATCTCCTCGTTTTGAGAGAAAAATATAGAGCAACGCCGCGTGTCTACGTCACATCTTATGGTTTTGCCCAAAGATCATAAGGCGTAGTATGACTAGCAGAAAAAAATGTACAACTAACATGACAAGCATGATACGTATGATTTGAAAATAGGTGGACCGTCTATGAGTTGACCTTCTTTTAAAACGTTTCTTGCAATCCTTTTAATATAAAGTTTAATAGTTCCGGGTACAGAGAAACATGTTAATAGATTTCTTTTATTTTTCTTTGTAAAGTAATAGATAAAAAATAAAGTTGTTTGATTCAAATTAGTAACGATAAGGGTTATTGTGATGACAGGACAAATTGATAATATGATTTTCGATAGGGTTCGGATTGAAGTTAAAGGCTTCATTCATGTTTTTGTTGAAAATACGTGCATTTTGAGTGTAAATAGGATAAATCAGCATTAAACAAAAGAAGTTTTGATTTTTACCAATCTCACTTCAACCAGAATTCTGCCGTGAAACGCTTTTTAGTGATAGTTAATTTCATAATGGTTACCTATGCTGCTATGGGGCTAATGGTTATCTATGATGTTTTTTCAAGACGAATTATAATTTTATCGAATTGTGACCCTATGACATGGGTAAGATTTTAACTGTTTATTTTCTCCTTTCAGCCCGACCCTCGAATCTGCCACACATCTCTGATGGAACAAATCAAACGCGGCGCAACCTTACGCCGCAACAAGCATTGCAACGATAGATCTGCGCCTAAAATACGCTAGGTAACGTACTAAATATTTACATTGTTTACTATTTCAGCTACACTTGTGGACAATGTTGATGGACAGGATCAGGGTCTGGGCTGGCAAACATGTGCGTGCACATGTTCATGAAGACAATTAATGTTTAATTATTTTATTTTTAAGTTGTTGGGTTTACTAACATAGGCTTAGTTCATACGAAAACTAAATAGATCCCACATTAGACAACAACTTCCAGTAAATTGTCAAATAGTCCTTGTCGTTTTATGTCATGCACTTTGGTCTGCAAGTGACCTTTATGCTCGGATACACCTAATCCGTCCACGGTCCAAAGATGCTCGGACGTCGTCGGCCAGAATTGTCCGACGACGTCCGACAATAACCGATTAATCGTCGAATACGCAGCACAGTCACACTACTCAGCCAAGACCGGCAAAGCCCGACAGCGGCAGCAGTGTGTATACGGGAAAAAGCCGCGAGTGTCACCCGGATAGTTCCGATACTAAATCGGCCGATGATTCGGTGATAAACTAAGATTGGATATTCGGATGCATGTTTACCTAAAGCTGATTTTTAACTATGAAAGTATGGAAGTAGCTTCTTAGAATATATTTTTTGAAAGAAAAAAAACCGGTTTGCCAGGAACACCAGGAATGCATAACTAGTCGGGTCCGGAAGCGACTTAAAAAAAAATGCTTACTTATAAAGAAAACCCCTGGATTCTTGGATTGCATAACTATTCAGATGCATATATTTCATTAAAATGTTGGCTGTTTAGTATCTACCTACCTAATTTACAATATTAGTTAGGTAGTTATGCATCCGATTCAGTTGTCAGAAAAAAACTTACAAAATTTGTCGATTCCGGAATCGCAGGATTTTACGATCTAAACAAAAGTGCTATCCTTATAAGCCAGCATTTCAAAGTAAGTTAAGATACATCCAATGCCTGAATTGTTAATGTTTGAAGTACTCGCCCCCTATTACATGGGACTTAAACATAACTGGCGAATGTGGGTGTACTATAGGTACACCTCTGCCTAACCCTTCTGGGATTACAGGCGTGATGTTATGTTGTTGTTGTTGTTGTATATATCTATTCCTTAGTTTCATGTTGTATGGGCTATGGGCGTTAATATAGTCACTTAAAATGGCGCTTCCTTTTGAAGTATTTTTAACAGGCTACTGTAAAACCATTCATTTTGCAAATAGGAACCTACAAACGACGTCACTGTCAACAATACAAAATAAACACCAACTTCCCTTTTTCCTCATGACTATTTTCGTACGGTCTGGTATTCCCATATTAAATTTGTACAGAAGATTTTCTGTGTTTAATTATCATGACGTAGGACATACGTCATCCCTTACTTATCATTTGGGATGTACGATTGAGCAGCTTAATGCCCCCCCCCCCCCCATAGTACGGACTTTATTAAAACACCTACATCAACGTTATTAGCATTCAATTACCCTCAAAAGATTGGCGGCACTTTACAGTCGAGGAAAGTGCAAGTAAAAATTCATCTAAGTAATCGTGCCTACACTACATAAGCACGATGAGGTAAATTTTTACTTGCACTTAAACCTAGTTTATGAGCTGATCGCGTTCCGTTTCATAAGTGAAACCACTCTAAGAGCGAACTTCACCAATGAAACTTAACGCTATCAGCAGATCCAAACCGCGTCCAAGAGCTGTCAGTGTCATCATTGTTGTGGGATATTGACACTGACAGCTCTTGGACGCGGTTGACCAAAGAGTAATATAAGTTATTAGGATAAGAGAGCCTCCTCTCGAATCTTTTATGCATGACAGTTTATACGCCATCTGTATTTCTGAACAGGAACTAATTCCCAATCTATAGGTACTATAGATTGGAAGGATATTATAATTTTTATAGCTCTTTATGTTTTAAATGGATGGATAAATATGTTGTATGAAGAAAATAGCTTACCATTGACGTGGTGATTTTCAAGGTAAAATAATGTTCTGGAAATTGGAATAAAACAAACTAGTTATAGTAGTATATTTTATTTTCTATTAAAAAAAAACACAGCAGATAAAAATTAAGTACTCTCACTGGTTTTCTGAATAGTCTTAGTATCAGGACGGAGGAGTACTCTCAACTCAACTTCTATAAGGAGAAAACACTCGGAAAACCACAAAAAATACACAAAATATGAAGAAGCAAAACAAACGCAGACGCACGTTCCGGCAGCCATATTACGTGTGTTTCAGTGTGCGTGTCCGTCCGTGTGTTCAATAGAGGAAGCACCAACTACAAGTAGCACAGTAAATAATTATTTTATTTAGGTGTAATATAAAATGTTCTTTATTTTATGAGTAATCATAAAATTTGATTGTTTATAAACATTTTATCTTATGTTTTATTGTGACAGTAGCGACACCTATCGGCACTTTTTTGATACTTCTGAAGACGTTTCCTAGTTCAGCAATGTAGATGGCCGTACATTCTTTGCAATGTGCTTAATGTTCTATGTCCCCCCCCCTGCGGTTGACATTCGCCCTTAAATTTTCAAATCACGTTCAGTTCAATTGTTGAAATTCACTCTTAATGCTTTCATAACTTTTGAATAACAAAGCGAATTGATTACGTTATATTGTCATGTTAAAATAAATTTATGAGTATTTTAATATCTATTGTCAATTATTTCTAATGACGATGACATGTGGAATGAGGTCAATTTTAAATCGACTTTAATAACATAAGGATATGCTGACTTGTACTATTGGTGCCGGTAGGTACCAGACGTAGCACCTGTATTAACCAAAGGGTTTCTGTTCGTTATACTGTATCCTTTATCGAAGTAACACAAAAGTTGGCAATCCTAAAAATTCCGGTGTTGGTAAGATTGTTGTCCTGGTGGTGCAGGCGGCGGTGCCGGGGGCGAGGGGGGTCTTATTCACTTGTTGTTTTGAAAGATATAATTATTCTGTTCGGAATAAAACGTGGTGGTTAAGAGGGCTGTACTTTAGTCCTTACACCCTTATCAGTCCTGAGAGCAGTCGGGCCCAATAAATTTAAATTTATTTAATCAACTAACAACTAGTTTTGTTTACCACCCCTACCTACCTACAAGTTAATGAGAAAATCCCAATGATGTGGGTTGCGTACAAGGTGATGCGGGTTTATGGAAGATATACCTCCATGTTTACAAATAATGTAGTCTCATGACGTCAGAAGTACCTCAGTAAACATAGCCTGCATCAATCTGTGACGTTTATTTATAAGACTAACTTGTGATTTGTGAAAACCTGTATTTGTTCTGGCTGGAGAGTTGACTGATTTGTTTTTGTGATTGCTAAGTTGATCTGTCATAATACTTTTGATGTTCTTTGTGACGCGATCAAAGAAGACTTTTGATAAACTTTAAAAAAATATCTAAAGAGTTTATAATGTAAGTCTGAAATCGCCAACGCGTCTTGAGCAAGCGTGTTGATCAATGCTCGTGCCCTCTCTGTATGAGTTGAGGCTTTTGGCCTGCAGCGGGACAATAAAAGGTGTATTATTTTATAAAGATTTTTTTTGTGGGAATAATATTGGCTGGCATTAGGTGTAATTGGTTGCAGGGTTTATGCCTGTCGCACTAATTTCGGCTAAGTCAGAACTCACTACACTCACACGAAACTCTTAAACTAATCTAAAGTACTATACTGTCAAGAAAGTACCGGGAAAAGATCAATGATACCTACACAAATTGATAGTTATTCGGCCAAATTTATTTTATCGCCTTCAAAGTATGCTCCTTTAGAAACGATACACTCACGCCAACGAATAATCCAATCATCAAAAAATTTTTTTGACATTTTTCCGGAATTCAGTTCAGTTCTCGCCGCGAATTCTCCTTTATGTCTTCTAGCGATGAAAACGGGTGCCACGAATTTGAGTTTAGGAAAAAGAAATAAGTCGCCTGGAGATATATTTGGTGAATAAGGTGCTTGATCGATGGTATTTGTTGAGTTTTTGGTAAAAAATTCGTTCACAATGATGGCCTTATGCGAAAGCGCATTATACGAGGGCGGGTCAATAAGTCCGTGACTTTTGGAATAAAACACAGATTTTTTGATAAATAAATGTTTTATTTTTCAACGTAGTCTCCCTTGAGCTCTATACACTTTGTCCAACGCTTCTCCAATTTTTTTATCCCTTCCAAAAAATATTATTTGTCGAGGTCCTCAAAATAGGCCTTTGTTTGCGAGATGACTTCATCATTGGAGTCAAATCTTTTTCCACCAAGCCATTTCTTCAGGTTTGGGAACAAGAAGTAGTCACTCGGAGCCAAATCTGGAGAATAGGGCGGTAAGGGAGCAATTCATAGCCCATTCATGGATTTTTGCCATGGTAAATGCACATGTGTGCACCCTTGCATTGTCTTGGTGGAAAAGAACTTTTTTCTTGGCCAAATGAGGTCGGTTTTTTTTCAAATCGTCATTGAATCGGTCCAACAAGTTGGCATAATATTCCCCATTGACTGTTCTTCCCTTTTGAAGGTAGACAATGTGGATTATCCCGCGTGCATCCCAAAAAACAGTCGCCATAACTTTATTGGCTGACAAACCCACCTTGGCCTTCTTTGGCGCCGATTCACCCTTAGAAACCCACTGTTTTGACTGTTGTTTGGTCTCTGGTATGTTGTGATGGATCCATGTTTCGTCCACGGTTACAAAACGGCGCAAAAACTCCTCCATATTGCGATTAAACAACGCCAAACCTTCCTGTGAAGTTGTTACACGATTGCGGTTGTGGTCGACTGTGAGCAAACGCGTCACGCATCTTGCGGAAAGCTTTCTCATGCACAAGTGATCATTCAAAATTGAAACCACTGAGCCATGCGAGATCCCTACGGCTTCCACAATCTCTTGCACTTTCAATCTTCGGTCGGCCAACACCATATCGTGAATTTTTTCGATTGTTTCGGGTGAAGAGACCTCAACTGGGCGTCCAGGACGTTCGGCATCTTCAGTGCTTGTACGGCCACAACGAAATTCAGTAAACCACTTTTTTACCATTGAAATCGATGGTGCAGAGTCCCCATAGTATTTATCAAGCTTAGCCTTGGTCTTGGTAATGGTTTTTTTTCGCAAAAAATAATGCTTAATAAGCACACGAAATTCACTTTTTTCCATTTTTTTCTCAAATTAACTAACGCAGCAAGTTCAAATTTTGACAGAAGTCAAATGACAGATGCCTATTGACAGGAGTACTGTTGCTTTTTCAGTAAAGAGGTCAGAAATTCATAAAGTCACGGACTTATTGACCCGCCCTCGTAGTTATGCAAAATCCAAGAATTTTCTTTCCACTAATCTGGCTTTTTTTGGCCGAATTTGCTGTCTTAAACGCCGCATAAGGCTCAAATAATATTCTTTATTTACCGTTTCACCTTTCGGCAAGAATTTCGAGTGCACAACACCGCGATAGTCAAAGAAAACAGTCATCATGACTTTGACTTTTCATCAACTTTGGCGTGGTTTTTTCGTTTCGGTTTCGGTGCAGTTGGAAGGCGAAGCTTGTTGACTAGTTTGCATGTCAAACTCGTAAATCCACATCTCGTCAATTTATAAACAGATTTGAAAAATCTTTTGTTTGAAAGGGTATACTTATCGAGTGGTCCCATATAAACCAGGTCGAGTACAGATGAATGGTTTTTGAGTTAGCTTCAATAATACGTATTTTTTCCACTTAGTGTATGTTGATGATATTCTAGGAACTTCCTGTCATTGTTATTTATTTAGCAAATAAAGGTATAAGAATTTGTGAGGTGTAGGTACTGCAGGTACTACTCTGTACCTACCAAAACTAAAAAGTGAAAAATAAAAATAAAATTCAAAAAATAAACAGCCGACATACATAAACTCACGCCTTCTTCTTTCAATGATGTTGGCGCACTTTTTTTTAACCTACGGATTAAAGTAAAATTGTAATTTTTTTTTATTCCGTGGAAATGAAAACAAGATCTAAAAATCGTAGTTAGTAGTCTAAACTACCGTTGGTGCGAAGTTTCGCTAGCTAATTTATTTTGACCCTGTGTTATTATTTTCTTAATAAAATATTTTTTTTGTTAACAGATATGATGAGACATTCAAGAATGCTACAACATTCAACAGCAAATAATTTTCACCGGACATCGCAAGTAAGTATACCGAGTTTTCGAAATACCGAAAAATATTGTATACAAAATAGGACATGAAGATTTACTATGAAAAATCGGATACGATTTTCGGATTCGCCTTTTAATTTTATGAAAAAGCGTTTAAACTTTGAGAAATAATAATGACAGTTTTATGCAAGTTATTATCATTCTTGCACTTTTGAATCAGTGTCGTTTCTATGTTTCCCTTTTACGGTTTACAAATATTAACTTACGAGTTATTGTTATTTTAATTACACGCGACATTATCGCGCGGGACCACCCAGAAGTACCTACACATATACCTCGATTCGCGCAAAATGGCCGACACAAGTCAGCGGATATACATAGTAACCAATACCTAGATATGTTTCCGCAACATAATATAGCAACATTCTGTGTCGCGATGGTTTCAAAGATGCTTCAATTGTACTCTTTAATATTCCTTCAAAACCAATAATTTACGAATAAATCCGAAAATTCGGAGTCCTTGTTTTTATAGTAAATGTTATAAACCTTAAAACGAAAGGGTTCTGGACAATAGTGTATAAGATTTTCAAAATATAAATGAATAGATTATAAGGAAAATGATATCAATTGTTAACATTGTATTGAAATGATTCTTTTTTTGCTATTAAAATATTTTTTTAATAAATAGTAATAATCTACTGTTTTCATAGACTTTACTGTTGTCCGTAAAATGTATTGCAATGGAAGCGTTAGTTTTAATTGACAAAAGATATTCAATTAATTAATTGAAATCAATCGAATTGTCAATCACAATTGATCGCTTCAAAATCTGTCAATGTTCGTGTTTTCTAACATTTTGTAGTATACTATTATCTAATGTGAGAATTCTTTGAGAAATAAATATACACTTCAACATATCTTTTGACTTGAAAATGTCTCTTCTTAGTAAGGGGTTTCACTAATGCGATTGCGCGACAAAAAACTGCGACATTTTTGTGTGTTTTTGAATAATTTATAAAATATTTTGATAAAATTGTGTTGACCACAATTTTAAAACTTACTATTTATACCTATATCATAATTATTCTGTTATATTTTATAAAGTTTAATCATAGTTTAAACCTTAGTGTTTTAAGATAAAAACAGAACTCTCCTACACATATCTTTGACAACTCTCTTGACTGACAAGCGAGCTACAGTCCGCATAACCGCATCAATGAAACCAACCTTTAATTGAGTGTCTGTAAAGTCTTTGCATACATTCATATACATATAGATATGTCACAATGTTTATAATATATTATACGTATATAGTTAAACATAGCGTTTTATAGATCAATATTGTAGTTTTTTAGGTAGACAATGATTTCACGCTGCATGTAAAGGTCAAAATAGCTTATTGACATGTAAGTTTCAGCGAGAAGCATGGGTTGCTTATGTACTACCTATTTGCAGTAAATGCGACTTTAAGGGCTACACTACAGTTGGCCCTTAAAGCCGACATAGGTCGAACTTTAAAGCCTAAATAGCCCTTAAAGTCGGATTTCAGAGCGTGAATGTATAACGGCAGGAGGCTAACATTTCATTAACAAAAAAAAAACATAGTTTTATATATATCTTAGAAACTATTCGCTCGTTTCATTTTATCTCTTTTCTATTATTTGCAACGAGCAGTACTGATTGCTAGTTTATATGTAATATAGTATAAGCGTGTTTATAGCTGTGTAGGGTAGATGTTCACATATCTAAGTTGAATTGTATGAACGTCCATTTTAATGTCACCGAATTAACTTCCTCCTGTTTGTTATGTTTGTTTTAGTGGAAATTACACCTTATTATAGTACTGTTTTATTCACAAGGCGAATGACGCCTGGAAGTCTCTCATAATGTGTTATTAATATGGTCGACACTTACTAGGAAAATCCTCGAATGTTGAACGCCTATTCAATTTGATCTTTGATGATAGGTCAGGAATGTCAACTTGAGCCAACCAATGACAGCTAGATCTTAGCTAGATTCGACAGCTAGTTTACTGATAACATTTATTTGATAGAGATTCCAATATGCGAGGGTAAGTGGCCTGATATTTACGGTTAGGAGAGTAATGTATTAATTGAAGATTTTCGGGGAAACGACGTTTTTTTCTAAACTTTTCACTGAAAAAAATACTTTTATTCCTACTTTTTTACAAACTTTATATGCTGTTGAAATCGAGTATTCCTTGCATTCATAAATTGTCATCAAAATAGGCTGATTAACCATGGCAATATTTGCAATTAGCACTAGATTTTTCTCGTGGTGATTATTATACTTAAAAAAACCTTAGAGTTATTTCATTAGATTTTTGGTTGCTCGATTGTCGATTCTAAAGTTGATACCGAATATCGATTCAACAATTATTGAAACTCAAAAGGATGTCATATTATTTGAAAGAGTATTGGTACGGTAGGTACTTATTCAAGGCTTCTAAATGATTTAAAGTTGTAATGCAATGGTTCATTGTTCCAACAATTTATTATTATTATTTAATAACTTTCCTGTTGAGGAATTAAACAGTTAATTACTTGTACCTACTCATACATTACGTAGCTTCAAGGAAATAGTTTAAATTGTGGTTTGTGATGACTTATGATTTCGCCTTTTATGGTAAAGATCAGTTACCTACTATAGCTAGACCTTAGAATAAATCATCTGCCAAGCCTTTTCTCGTTCGGGTCGGATGTCCCTCTAGAAATCAGAGTATATGTTGCAGTTTGTCTGAGTTTCCAATGGCTTTGAAAGACAAGACCCTAAATATGACCGCTATTAGCTTTTGTAAACATAGTCTCTGTTTAAATGTTTATCCATTCTAACTTGAACATATCATTATAAAGTTTTCTAGGTTAAGATCGTCATAACAAAGTACTTGGAAAGACATATATCCGACGGGTTACAAGGCTTATTTTGAAACTGCAATATTTGAAGAAAAAAAAACTAATAAAAAACGAGCTGTTGCAAATCAACAGCTCGTATTTTATTGCAAAAAAATGAGTTAATTCCCTCATACTGGCATAACATTTCCTATGAAATCCGTGTAATCGGTAATCGGTATCCAATGAGCGACGAAAAACGTGACAGGTTGCAGGTATCTAAATCAACGTGAACATCCTCAAGTTAATAAAAAAGAAAAACTATAAACTTTTTTGTTCTTCATAATCATGTTTATATTTGTACTATATTACCTACATATTAATATCATTGGTCTTCTAACATGTTATAAACCAATCGTAGCCAAGAAGATAACACAAACAGGCAACCACAATCAAGAGAATTGCAGAAATCGCCAATAAAACGAAGATCACAGATATTTTGTTCACTGATATTTTGATTTAAAGGTAATTTCCACTAGAACAGATCTACTAGAGACTTCCGACTTACTAAACTATTAGTTAAGAGAAAACATATGTAATTGATTGTAAAATGGTGAAAATTATAACAATATTATGTCCCCCAAACGAGTGTTTTATTAAAGTACGTACACATCCTTAAAAACATGATATACTAAAGACCATTTATTTATTTATTAAAATCTCCCTTACAAACATCATTCTAGGTGTATCATTTTACATTTCTATATGATCTTAACATACATAACATCACGCCTGTAACCCCAGAAGGGTAAGGTAGAGGTGTACCTATAGTACACCCACATTTCGCCAGTTATGCTTAAGAAACATGTAATAGGGGGCGAGCCTATTGCCATCAACCGGGCACACATCCAGACTCCGGGCGGCTACTGAGAAATTCTAGATAGAAAAACCCAATAACACTTTGCCCCACTTGGGAATCTAACCCAGGACGTCATGCTCAGCAGTAACTCTTGCGACCACTAGACCAACGAGGCAGCAAGTTGTTATTTACAACGAGTCCATGTCCAAGGGGTTCCCGAAGAAGCCAGCTGCAGACGGCGCGCAGCTGGCCTCTGACGCCGAAGCGTCGGACTGGCCCTGAGAAGGGCCTTTCGGTTGGCCCTGAGAAGGGCCTTTGGGTTGGCCCTGAGGAGGGCCTTTGGGTTGGCCCTGAGAAGGGCCTTTAGGTTTTAAAAATCGCCCGGAGGCATCCCGCGTGGGTTTGGACATAGCCCCTCCGCAGGTTCGTACGCTCAAAGCAAGAGAGATAAGCTAAGAAAGCACAGTGCACTTTGGCCGAGCCCAGTCTGCCACTCCGATACGGTGGTCAGAACTGGGTCGTTTCCAGGGGACGCGACGTGGACGCAAGCCCTGTGGGGTGGTTACGTATAATTAAAAGAACGAAAACAATTTTCTAAAAAGTAATAGGAACACAATACCTTACATTACAAAATACTCAACACAATAATATAATACCTACACTAATCTAAATTATAATTGATAACCTAAAACAAATAACGTTTTCCTTGCGAATTCACTCAAATGAAAAGTGAACACATCAATTTACCCATGAAGTTCGTTACCTACTTAATAGTACTACTTGCCTGCATCCTGGCGACATGTCGCCAGGGAGTTTGCACATGTCGCCGCATGACGGGCGGGCGTTTTGAGGGACTGTCTTATGTAATTTTGACGTTCGAAAAGTGCTGATTCTCAGCCTAATTTGAATAAATGACTTTTGATTTTGTCGGCCAGCAGGGCGGGAGCCGCCGCCGGCACAGCGCGCTCCGGTGGGCAAAGACTCAACCGCTGCAGCACTCCCGGATTATACTTGATACCACGAAGTCATTTTACCAGTTATGCGACAAGTGCAAACTCCCGTGGCACCCTCAGTTCATTGTACCCGGCCAGACCCATAAGCTAAAAATAAAAACATTGATCTTTTGTTACCGAAAACTGTACCAATTTTCGTTTCAATATAAATGAATAGATTCAATTGGTTTTTGGTAATAAACTCAGAAAATTTATATAATTAATATTAATGTCTGCTTCAGCCCGCGCCTTTCTCCACGTATTTTTTTTTAAATATCTATGACACTGCAAGTCGGAGCTTCCTATGAGTGTAAGAATTTCCGGAATCGGATCACAGAAATTTCGAAGATTATCAACCAATTAGCCAATGACTTTGGCTACTTCACGGAATCTGACGAATCTTATCGGAGCATTACCAGATTAATAATTTCAAAATATATTGTTAAATAACACAATCTCCAATATAACCTAACCTTAGATTCGACCTCATATATCTTGATAGTGCAGTTGTCAACCTGACAAATGCAATGTTATTTCAAAGAAGGCATAGTAAAAATTCGAAAATCTAAAAAATCTGATAAATCAATGTAAATATGAAGAAGCTACACGCTTTAAAAGTTTCTGGAGGGGATTCCCGTCCTTGTCGCGGGGTCGGACAATGTTTGGCGCTAGTATGAAAAAACATAGTCGCGACGTCACTTCTACGATAGTGCTGCCTAACCTTTATTTAAAAACGTTTAAAACTTGGCTTTTTTAAGCTTTTACTCTTTTTATAAATTTGTTTACACTATTTGGGAACAAACATTTTTCTGAGATAAAAAAAATACATCATTACTATTGTGGACCCCACGATGTATGGGATATGGTCGATGTCCTTTTCCGTCTTTATAATATTAGTACAGATGAAGGACTATGGGCCAAATATTGACAAATGGACCAGCAATTACCTACTTGCTTATAATTATGAATATTTAATATATTCCTATTATGCATACCTCCTTTAGGACTACCAAAGAAAGAATTTATGAATAACAGACTACGTTACAGGGTACAGAAAAGTCCCTCTGATTTAATGAGTTAGTTATTAATAATGTATTTCTATCTTACTCAAACTTTCTATAAGACGTATCCTTCAAGTTTATATAAACAGCTGTTATTTACATAAAACATGCTTTTGAATTCGAAACCTTAATACTACGTTACACACAGTTCAGTTTCAATAAAATTGCAAAGAAAATTATATCTTTAGGGAATGTTGGTGTTGGACAGGTAATGGTATTATTCTAAAATGTACCTAATGTGCATGACCTTACTGTTGATATTTGCGTAAAAACTTGTGTATATGAGAATTTCAATCCCATTTTCTGTGGGTGATTTCTGAGTTTATTTTTTGTTCCTAAATCACTGAATGAAGGAAATATTTTCTCTATGCTTATAAAAGTACTTTGTATGTACTTGAATAAGATGGCTGACGATTGTTTTATTTATTTAAAATCTTTTAGATATTGTTATTAAATGTCTAGAAAAACAATAAACTAGTTAGGTACACATTACATCACTAAATATCCCAGTGGGATAAATTATATCAATTAAATTATTGGTTTTCCTCTAAACAGATTGGTTAATCGCATCAAAATATTTGTTTCTATGTATCTGTTAAGGAAACAATATCTATATATTATAAAGTTTGTTTGGTTATTAAGCTGATGTGGGGAGTCCATTTTAATTAATTATATCTATTTATTTATTTATTCAAAAGTATAATATATAAGGATCTGGCAGATATGCAATTGCTTTTATTAACATGATTAGATTAACTTTGCAGGATAAGAAAAAATCCCAATGTTTCCCCTTTTTGTAATGTTTAATCATCACTGTGAACTACAAAAGTAAAGTTTTTAAATATATTTTATAAAAATTAAACGGTAGTAAGGTTGTGTAGCACAATTCGCTGAGTTTGTCTTGATAAAATGATAAAATGATATGAAATACTGTTTAAATACCTACTAAAATGCGCGACCGCAACCACTCGCAAGCCTAGGCTTCGGCTCGAGCGCCGGATAATAGGACCCTGTGCCCTTTTTATTTTTTTGGTCGGAAATCATCAAATGACTTCTCCCGCTCTGAGTGGAGCGGGAGGGCGTGTCAGACTTTTACTGACTAAAACCCACCCGTGTTCCTTCAGTTGCCTGTGCCACGGCCACGGTATCTCTTTCGATATTCCCGCGATCCTGAGGCATCGGCCCTATCGGACCCCAGCATTAGTGCGGACATCTCTTTGATGCGTGCGTGGAACACGACACGCCATCGACCCGGGCCTGGTACTTACCGGATGGCGAGCTACCCATTGCTCGCCGTCCGCAAGCCCGCGCCTATGGTGGCCGAGAATCTGCAGGCGACTCCCGACGCCCAGGGCGGCGGCCTGCGGTTACTAGGGGCGTGAGGGCGCAAGACTCTCTCCCTCACGCGCTCCGCCACCTCCTTCGCGAGTATTACTGCTTCGCAGAAGGTGATGGCTTTCCATTCCCACCGCTCCGTACCTTGGCCTGGGCCAGGGCCGGACGCGAGAGATCGCCGCCGCCGATCGCCTCCGCGAGCACACGGTGGTGCTCCACCCAAGCTGGGCAGACCTCCACCGTATGCTCCACCGTGTCCGCCGGGCGATCCACACAATGGTGACACTCGGCCGTTTCCACCCGCCTTATGCGAAACAACCGTGTCCGGTGAGGACCTGTGTCAGGCGGAAGGTGAGGACGCTGTGGCGCCTCTCTAACCACTCCTCAAAGAGGGGACTTATCGCCGCTATTGTGGCGTGCCCAAACATGTAACGACTAGTGATGTAATTAACGTCTTTAACACACTTAAGTCTAAAAAAACACTGGTGATTACTGGGGCATCTCCATTTAATGAATATAATAGACATCGTAGCCCCATATCCAGCTGTTACTTTTAATAAATGTGTTGATCTGGGAACTTTTTCTGACCTCATGAAGAGTAGTAAAGTCATACCATTATTTAAATCAGGTAATAAAAATACCATTGGCAATTTCAGGCCTATTTCTATCTTACCAGCATCAAAATATTTGAAAAGTTAGTACATAAGCAGTTGCTAAGACATTTTAATTTAAATAGCCTACTTCATAATGAACCATATGGCTTTACAAAAGGACGTTCGACTACAGATGCGGGTGTTGCTCTGCTGAAACACATATTTAATGCATGTGAGAAATCGCAAAATGCTATTGGAGTTTTCTGTGATCTCTCTAAAGCCTTTGATTGCGTGCGCCATGGCACGCTTTTGCGTAAACTACGTCATTACGGTGACGTAGTTCTCAACGTAATAAATTCTTATTTACATAATAGGTTCCAATGTGTAGATGTCGATGGTGGCGTAGGGCCCCGTGCCCTAAGATTTATATATCAAATAATTACGAGCTTCATGGGACGCAGGCGCGTATCAAGGTTTTCCCTTAAGGGTGGCGGAAGGTTCTCTCTAAGGAAGGTCCGAATTTAGAACATTCCCAAGCGAATTGAAATCGGGTCTTAAATTCGGATTCGGATCGCTCACAGTGCCGAACCGCTCCGTCAAAGTTTCTGCAAGAGATTCTTAATTGATACTGCATTCTGGATTTGTGTCCAATTCATGGCGATGGCCTACGGGGAAAACTGGCTTCATGAAACTCATGCAACCAGGTAAATAGATAATAATAGCTATGTATATGCTTTCTTTGATTTACGCCATCTATTAACTGGAATTTGTGTGACTCAACAACCATGATCCTTTTCAAAACATTGCACAACATGAAATTAATGCTATATTGCATATTTTCTAAAACAGCATTTTCCAACAACTACGTACCTACGTAAATAACGGTGAGTCGGTACGTCATAGTATGAATGACTAACACGATACGAATCAAGATAAAAATAACTTAGTAACGTAGTAGAACTTGTTTTGTACTTTATCCTGTTAATCTTGTGCATATGCGGCTACGCTCTTAGCGTAAGATCCAGCTTACTTCGAGTAGGTACAGTCAGTGAATTAAGTCAATTTAACACACAGGACCGGGCTAAAATTAAAAGAATACACACATAAGATGGCGTATGGTATCGCGATGAAATGTGATTGTGTAAAAAAGGACTGAAATTGTAACTGTCAAATAAGAAACCTATAGAGCATAATGTTTTGATTTGATAGAGTGTCTATGGATTTTCCTGTCCGTTCTTCTCCTTAAGGAACCTACCTCGCCTTGGGATGGGCAAATAGCTTCACTTACTAACTAAAACTGAACAATTCCTTGTTCAATGATAATTCAAAAGTGCCTGCAAATGGCTTTAATCGAAATAAATGCTTTGAATTTGAGTTTCAATCACATACAACACGAAGGTAGTTGTGTGTGATTGAAAACCTACTGCCGACCATCAACGAAAGATTACGCAGGACACTGGTTGGAGACTAGTTCCCTACACAATGGGCATCCCAATTGTATATAAATTTTATTGAATAAATTTGCGTCAATTTTTATGATGCGTAAGATTCAATGCCTTTGTCGATCGTACCTGAGTATCTTGAGTATCTGAGATCGTACGTCCGTATGAGATGACTACCTCACCTGAATGTACCTAACATTCAGTTCTCGGCAGGCTTTAAATATCGTTTTTTTTTGGGAACTGGTACCATCAAATTGGCCTTCTTGTGATAGCAGTACCACAGTAGTACCTGTATTATTGGTACCGGTGCCAGACGTAGTACCTGTATATTTCGATTCATATTGTACGTAGTTACTGTACTAAAACTGGTACCAAGCAAATATTTCCGTTAGTATAGTGAAAATGCAGATAGGTATAGTAAGTAAAAAGGATAGTTAATAAAAATTAAAAAAAACAACTTTAAGGTTGCAAACCGTACGAGGTTTCTCGTACTACAATTAGGAGATTTGTGTCATCAAATCAATTTGATACCCGTACTTGTTAGTTCCGGTACCCGTCTGGAACCGGTACCCAGGTACCGAAATGGCAAGAACCGCTGAGTGTCGGTACAGATCCAGTACTTTTGTTACAAGCCCTGTTTCCCGGTAGATACCATGACACATTGAGCTTTAAGGCTCCTACAAACACGCGCGACGCCACAGCACGACACATAGGCTCCGCGTGTCGCGCGACGAGGGGTGCCTTTGTGTCGCGCCTGTTTTAGGGGGGAGCCTGTATAAAGATACCGTCACACAAAATATTGAGTGACAGACACGACGCGGCGACGTTCTACTTTGCCGAGCTTTTTCTTTTCACTTACATCTCGATCTAAATATCATCAGTATCTAATTCCTAATGTGTCATTAACTGTGATTAGCATAATAATATATTATTGAGATGGTTACTGTATCTTTTACCTACATGAGTAATAGCATATGGCGTTCAGTAGTTTCTGCCTACCACCATGGGAAGAAGGCGTGAGTTTATGTAGGTATCTACCTATGTATGTATGTGTGCTGTTATTAACATTACCATGTAGCGTACCTAATCCAGCAAGACTACTGGGTAAAATTGAGCATAAAACTGCCCTTATTTAGGGACTTTTGATATGGTCCAAAAATGATAAAATTTGGCGCTAGGATAAGACCTTAAGCAACAAATTCTGAGCCATTTTATTCTCTTCGCCATAACTGTCTGCAAAAAAAACTATTAATAGTAAATTAGCCGGGAATTTCGTTCCTACGGTGTATTTTTTTCTCTAAAATATATGTATATATTTAACACAGAGCGCCGAACTTACCTAATACCTACCTACCACCATACTTTGTGCAATAAGTATGTAGTTCTTTCTAACAGGGATATAAACCTTAATACAACACACACCACAGATTTTTTTGCCATCCATTATTTAACATTTATGTAGGGAAAATCCAAGATATGTTGTTGTAATAAATCTGCGACACACATCATCATCCACAGCCCGACTTCACCCACTGCTGAGCATAGGCCTCTCTTTTCTTGTACCAATCTCCACAAGAAAAGAGAGTAGATTTGAAGACGTACGAAGGTTGTTGATATCGGAAAACGAGTTAAAGAACTCAAATGAAGTTAGACAGGACACCTGGCACGGCGCAGGGATGGCTGGTGGAGTAAGTAAGTGACCGAGTGGCGACCAAGGACTGGAAGACGAAATTTCGGTAGTCCAGCGGCGAGATTGGCAGATGATATTGTTGCCATCTCGGGTAGAACCTGGATGAGGCTGGCACAGAAGCGTGGAGATTGGCACAGGACACACATACCTCCTAGGTAATTAAAAACATCTTCACACCAATGACACGCCGTCAAAGGAATATTTTAACAGACACATGATTCACTTTACCATTCCCTCTCAGTGAAATTAGGAAAAAACGTAAAGTAAGTAGGTTTCCAAATAATTATTTTAAATTGGATTAAACTGGTTTAAGTCGACCAAGTTGCACTGAAAGTAACCACATACATTATTCATACTAATTTAATTATTGGTTAGGTACATGTTTTCCTTCAAGCCTCGACTTATCATCTGACTAGTGTTTTCACTAGGCTCCCATCTAATAGATGAGTCTTGTGAGTGTGCTCAAATACCTGCAAACCCCTTTGAAGACTACAAGATTGATGTTATATAATTATGCGCTTGATGGCGCGCTTCTCTCTGTCTGCTCCGACTTTCGAAGCGAAGTAGATCGTACTTTAAGCACAGAATTAACACTGGATGGATGAAAATGATGGCGGTAGGTCGACGGAATAATTAAACCTATGGGGTACATTTATAAAACAATGGTTAGACCTGCTGTCTTGTATGGTCTTGTCTTGGATGAATAAAAGGTAATTGCATGCAGCTGAGATGAGAATTATAAGAGAGATGTGTGATGTTACGAGATTGGAAAGAATAAGAAATAAATACCTACTGTAAAGTATCGTTTAGCCGGCTGGCCAAACGTGTTCACAAGTAATATAATTTTAAAACATAAAATACAAAATAATATGTAGAAAAAGATATTTAGAATTAGAATCGATTAGATGACGCGAGGCAGCTCGCATTGGCCGCTCCTCCGGCATGCAGTCTGTCGTGTGGGAGCTCGCGGTCGCGTAGCAACTCGCGGGCGCAAAGCAGCTCAACATCGGCAATTCACCAGCCCGTAGCCCGGCGCGAGGGAGCTCACGTCGGCCGCTCCTCCGGCACGCAGCCCGTTACGAACCAGCTTGCGTCAACCGCTCCAGCTCGCATCGGTTGTGGATCGTCGCGGAGGAACCCGCGAAGTTCTCAATCCTTTACGTACACAAATGATAAATGATTTTATTTTCTGTAAATAGGTTTGTACAAACACTTTTACAAGTCAATCATATTTTAAAAACTAGGTGAGATCGGCAATTCCTATCTGACTATTCTGAGAAGAAACGCCGAAACTAATTCAGAGGTCACAGTCTCTTTTAAAGTCCAGACATAATCTTGGTCAGGTCATGTGAAGACCATGTGGATTGATATCTGTAATGTTCTTTTGAGGAAAGAACCACACAGAATGAGTGGACCTGTCCAGTCAGTGCACGCATTTGTCAGTTGTCATGCAGCTCAACACAGAACTAAAGGAGCAAAACGATTCGACGAACAATACCAAAGAAAGGATATTTGGGAAGGCCGCATAAATTAGTATTCTTAGTCATATCATATGAGGACTATGTAGACTGGTGTCTGAAATGGTCTTTTGAGGAAAGAACCACACGGATTTGAGTGGACCTGTCCAGTCAGTGCACGCAATTGTCAATCATCGTGCAGCTCAACTCAGAACTAAGGAGCTCAACGATTCGACGAACAATACAAAAGAAAGGACATTTGGGGAGGCCGCGTAAAGTACTCAAACAGCCAGAGCATCATCATTAAAAGAAGGAAAAAATAAATGCAATGTCCCACATAGTCCTCACATTCACAAAAATTAAAACAATATTATACTTTATACAGTAAATATGTACATGCCATTGTTTAGATAAAAAGGTACGTATATAGAAAAAAAAAACATTAAAAGAAAAAATAGCAAATTACACATCAATTATGTCTGTGTAAACTTATTGGAGCGGCTCAATCCCAAGCCTTCTTGTCCGCAATATAGTCCTTGACAGTATAATAGGCTTTCTGGCATATTTTCCGCTTTATAAAAGATTCAAATTTATTAAGGCTTAGTTCTTCAATGTGGCTAGGAAGTTTATTATAAAAACGTATACATTGACATTTAAACGAGCCACCTATTTTCTTGAGCCTGGTAGTGGGAACAACGAATTTGTGTTTATTCCTAGTATTTTTGTTAAGGATATCACTGTATTTTATAAACAGATTAATATTTTTATGTGCATATAAAATATTTTCATAAATATACTGAGAAGGCACAGTCATTATATTAATCTCTTTAAATTTGTCTCTTAGGGAGTGTTTGGGACTTAATTTATAAATTGAACGAATTGCCCTTTTTTGTAAAACAAAAACTGTTTGAATATCCGCGGCATTTCCCCACAAAAGAATACCGTACGATATCACACTATGAAAATAACTAAAGTAAACTAAACGCGCTGTCTCTAAATCAGTTAAATTACGAATTTTACTAACGGCGTATGCTGCAGAGCTTAGTTTATTTGACAATTTATCTATATGGGGGCCCCATTGAAACTTGGCATCCAAAGTTGATGCCTAAGAATACTGTGGAGTTTTCGGGTTTCAACTCTTCACCCTTTCAAGTCACAAGTTCAAGTTTCAAAGATGAATTAATGAACTCACTTTTTTTTTAAATTTGTAAATAAATTAGAAAAACGATCACATCAGTATTAAAAAGATAGGTCAGAGAATTGGAAGAACGAAAGGAAAGAAGCCAAAAGAGCGAGACAAAAGGGCGAGTCAAAAGAGCCTGGTTAAAACTGGCGGCTGCCTTTTATAGTTTCTGGCCGATCTTCTAGAAGTTACTTTTTAGTTTTTCTAATATAAATTCAAATTATTCAAATTTGGTTATCGGCCAGAAACATGGCTTTACGCTAGTTTTACAATATGTTAGCATAGCATATAGAAAAATAAAAACTGACAGATGACAATGTAAGATACAAAAGGTCAAAACATTCACTATAAGGTAAATAATAAGAAGTCACACGAAATTAGACAATTGGATGTGGAAAATAGACAGAGGTGGCTACAGTGCTCCGAAATCGTTTTAAAAACTGCAGCTGGTTTAAAAACTACTTTATTCGCTTTGGTGGTAGCAATTTAAGCGCACAAACAGTGAGGAGACGTCTTGCTAAGGCAAACTTGAAACCATTAAGGCCCGCAAATGGCCCCAAACTGGAACGGCAACATCTAATTGCAAGACAGAGATACTTGCGCGAGCACCAACACTGGACACTGGACGATTGGTCTAGGGTAATGTTCACGGACGAATCGAAATTCATGCTTTACAAGCATGATGGTAGGCAGCTGGTGTACAGAAGACCAGGGGAACGCTTCCATCAAGACTGTGTGGAGGAAAAAGTGGCACACGGCGGAGGCTCAGTAGTTGTTTTTGGCTGGAATTTCTGCTGAGGCCCGCACCGAGCTCGTGATAATTCAAAATGGCACTCTGAATGCAGAGAGGTACACAGTCAAAGTCAAAGCATTTATTTCAAATAGGCCCATAAAAAGGCACTTTTGAAAATCAACATTTACAAAAAAAATAGAACTGATTCTAGGCGCCACTTCCAAAAGGTAGTTTCGAATGGAGAAGAAGGGGTAAGAAACTCCACCGTTACTCTTTTAAAATGTTTAACAATATTTTGTATACATTAATTAATTTACAATAATAATAATTAATGTATACAAAATATTGTAAAGTGTACGTAAAGGAGATCCTGAATGAGCATGTGGGACCTTTGGTAATGGCATATTAATGCATGATAATGCGCGTCCCCATACCGCCGGAATTGTAAATGAATACCTTGGAGAGGTCGGTATCGAACTGATGCAGAGGCCAGCGCGAAGCCCTGATTTAAACCCCATAGACTCTATGGGGTTTAAATCAGGGCTTCGCGCAACGCTCATGCTCGTCCCATGCATGCTCTATGGCATAGAGCACGCATGGGACGAGCATGAGCGTCGCGTAAAACGTCGTAACTCCCCACCACTCACGCTACCCGAGCTCAGACAAGCACTGGTGGAGGAATGGGAAGCCATTCCTCAGAAATTCCTGGCTCCGAAATTTGGTGTTCAGCATGCCGAATCGCCTGGAAGTTGCAAGAAGAGCTCGGGGAGGCAATACGAAGTATTAAAATTATGTACTCGTATGTAATGAAAAAAAGCAAACAAAAAAATCTTAAAATTTTTTTTATGTTTCAGAAAAAAATGTTTTACTTTAGCTTATTTTTATTTTGAGAATAAGAATGAAGGTACACATAAGTTTTTTTTTTTTTGTATCATTAAATGCCCAATCGAACAGTATTCGTTTCATTATGATAGCATACGTAGTTCGGGAGATATTCGGACTTTTGCGACTGACCCGTTATTTTTGGGACCGAGTGTATATAAGAGTAAGTCTGAAAGTGACACCGGTTGTCTGAAAATGGTGGATGGCTATATGAGTACGAGAAGACCAAGAAAACGATAGATGGACTGTGTGAAAGATGATAGGGCTAGAAAGGGGGGACTACCGAGATGACGACTGATAGAGGTGTATGGAAGGCAAAGAAATGTTGCGCCGATCCCAAATAAATTATGTACATCAGAACGTTCGGCCAATCGAGGTAGGGAGCTGGCTGCTACTCCAGTTTTTTGTGACGATTTGGTGACTCACAAAGATGCCAGCCAAATAATTTGTGACAGTACAGTTCGAAAGTTAGAAGCATTTATGTATGGCCGAACGTCCTGATATCAGAACGTTCGGCCAACCTGAATCTCCATAACTGAGGACCTTAGAGAAACTGTTACTGAATAAGGGTTTAGTGACGATTTGGTGACAAACAACCACTACTTTACTTTTACTCATAATGCCACCGGTTAAAAGTAAAATTACCTTTAGCTCCCGATTGGCCGAACGTTCTGATGTACATAATAAATTGGGATAAGGGCAAGACAAAGAAGATATATAGTCGGCCCCGTAATTGCTTAAGGTTGAATTTCACTTGCTCGTCATAGGACGTCAAGGTCTATTTTGCTTTAAAACCTTTTAAGAGTTAGACAGATTCAACCTTTGCGAAGTTTCGATTTACTGGAAACTTTTGTCAAAAGTCGTAGCAAAGCATTTATGTTATTAGGTACTCGTACTAGTCCTACCTACCTATATAGGTAGTCTTTTCGCTACTCGCTTATTTAGCTTCCAACATGTAATTTCGTCATTTTTTTTTTTGGGGTGGGCAATCATCATATGACTTCTCCCCTAAAACCCACCCGTGTTCCTTCAGTTGCTTGTGCCAGGGCCACGGTTTCTCTTTCAAAATTCCCGCGACCCTGAGGCGTCGACCCTATCGGACCCCGTCATCATGTGCTGACATCTCTTTGAGGCGCACGTGGAAGACGATGCGCCGTCGACCTGGGCCTGGTCCTTACCGGACGGCGAGCTACCCATTGCCCGCTGTCCGCAAGCCCGCGCCTCGGCCGGGAATCTACAGGCGACTCCCGACGCATAGGGCGTCTCCTGCGGCGACTAGGGGGGGGCGTGAGGGAGAGAGCCTTGCGCCCTCACGCGCTCCGCCTCCTCCTTCGCGAGCATTACTGCTTCGCAGAAGGAGGTGACGGCTTTCCATTCCCTATCGCTCCGTACCATGGCCTGGACCAGCAGGCCTATTCACAAAGGTACGATATGGTTTCGTACGTACGTCGTTTTGGCCGCTGCATAGATCCAAGAATATTTTTATCATTTTAGGTGGTTACATAGGTACGTATAACTTAAATTCGTTTTAGACTTAAATTTAAATTACTTGTGTAGATGGAGTACGTTTGTGCGATCCAGAGACCGTCGGAGTGCCGCAGATAAACAGAGGCAGGAAACTCTGTCTCTCCGTCGGACCATAAGGGACGTGGCGGATCCGTTTGCCCTTGCATAAACGCAAAGAGCAACTGCCGCTGCTCCAATGACACTATTTTTTACAAATATGCAATTTCAGTTACGTTATATTACTTGAAAACGAGCAAATAGCAAGAAATTGTAATTGTTGATAAAATACTAACACCCATTTTTCACAGTCAAATTCAAAGCATTTATTTCAAATAGGCCCATAAAAAGGGACTTTTGAACGTCAAAATTTACATTAAAAATAGAACTGATTCTAGGCTCCACTTCCAAAAAGTAGTTTCGTATGGAGAAGAAGTGGCAAGAAACTCCACCGTTACTCTTTTAAAATGTTTTACAATATTTTGTATACATTAATAATATTTCTATATGTGAAGACGATGCACCAATAATAAAAATACTGTACCACAATTGGTAAAAAGAATTAAAAATTAAGCAAAGGCAGATAAATTAGTCACGTGATAGGTACATTGTGCTCACAAATTTACAAACATTGTAAAAATTTATGATTTTCCTAAAATATTAACTAGGATAAGTCAGTGTGTGAGTAAAGTAAAAATAACAAATTATATATACAATAAGCAACTAGTATGATTTTGTCTAGCCTCTAGATTGTCCTATGGAGCAGGACCAGCATGTTTCCAAGCATTCATAACTAGAATATAAACCTCTAATTTGTAAAATGCTTGTTTACAAAGTGTTTTTTTAACATGAGTTTTAAACTTTCTTTCATTTAATTGCAATATTTCACAAGGTATTTCGTTGTAACATTTAACACAGTACCCCATAAAAGATTTTCTGTGTTAAACGCCGTCGGGTAGTTTTACTCCGACCAAAACTTATTTTTACTTCAGTTAGCGTATTCCAAAAGTTCAAATTCAAAATGAAAATGATGTCCGGAAAAAATTACAAACAATATTCTAGTTTCCCGGTTTGTCAGATAGTTGAAGTTTAAAAAGCAAGTTAAATAGAAATGGGGTAAATTGATGTATTAATAAAATAATTGTTTACTGTTTTTTTTTTCTAATAGTATTCAATGTTTATTCTATAGTTACACATAATAAAAGACCTTTAAAAAAAAACATTTGTGTACCACTTAAAATTTTCTACCACAATCATCCATTTTGTAGCGTTCCCCCTAAACACACCTACAATCGGTTAACAAAAAAACCCTGTCGCACGGATCTGTGAATAGCGTTTTGCCAGTCCTACGGTTCAGAAATCAGGTTATCGAACAAAATGTCATTGTCGATACGGTAGCGAATCGTACATTTGTGAATAGCACTGCAGGGCCGGATGCGAGAGATCGCCGCCGCCGATCGCCTCCGCGCGGACACTGCGGTGCTCCGCCCAAGCATGGCAGACCTCCACCGTATGCTCCACCCGCCTTATGCGAACCTGAACAGGAACCTCCCGAAACAACCGTGTCCGGTGAGGACCTTTTTTTTTTTTGTTCCGGGATGGAAAATCCTCATGGATGTCCTCCGCCCTGGGGCGGGCAGAGGGGTCTGTCATACTCTTACTGACTAAAAATCACCCCGGTGTTCCATTGTTCCATCTCACACCTACGTCGGGGTCGCGGGAACATATGATTCTTCCGCAACCCCGGCTGGTACCGGCCCGCTTGCGCGGGCCCCGTCTCGGGCGGGGGGAGTGAGGTGTACCTCCCCCCGCAACGTCTGTGAGCGGCGCGCGCGGAACACGCGCCGATGTCCCCGAATCCGTCGCCCCTGGACCCATTTAAGTGGGCCGGAAGAGGGCGTTGTCCGCCCTCCTCCGATGCCCGGTGCGTCTGCTGCGGGCCGGGTCGAGAGTCGAAATCTCTCTCTCCCTTTCCGCAGCCTCCTTTTGCGAGATGACCGTTTCGCAAAAGGAGACCACTGCGTCCCAGGACTCTGCGCCGCCGACCATCGCGTTCACGACGGCCGGCAGCGACAGGTCGTTTCCTAAGCGGGCTGCAGCAGGCTCCTCCCAAGCGGCACACTCTGCCAGCGTGTGCCACGCCGGGTCCTCCGTCCGGTGAGGACCTGTGTCAGGCGGAAGGTGAGGACGCCGTTGCGCCTCTCCAACCACTCCTCAAAGAGGGGACTTATCGCCGTGCCCAAACATGTAACGACTAGTGATGTAATTAACGTCTTTAACACACTTAAGTCTAAAAACACTGGTGATTACTGGGGCATCTCCTTTTAATGAATATAATAGACATCGTAGCCCCCTATCCAGCTGTTACTTTTAATAAATGTGTTCATCTAGGAACTTTTCCTTATCTCATGAAGAGGAGTAAAGTCATACCATTATTTAAATCAGTTGATCAAAATACCATTGGCAATTTCAGGCCTATTTCTATCTTACGAGCATCAAAATATTTGAAAAGTAAGTACATAAGCAGTTGCTAAGACATTTTAATTTAAATGCGGGTGTTGCTCTGCTGAAACACACATTTAATGCATGGGAGAAATCGCAAAATGCTATTGAAGTTTTCTGTGATCTCTTTAAAGCCTTTGATTGCGTGCAGCATCACACGCTTTTGCGTTAACTACCTCATCACGGTGTCTTAAACGAAGCTCTCAACGTAATAAATTCTTTTTTACATACTAGGTTCCAATGTGTAGATGTCGATGGTGTGAAATCTACCAAGCTACCACTTCAGTAAGTTGTACCTCAAGGCTCAATACTGGGTCCATTCATATTCTTAGTGTATATCAATGACTTACTTTATATTCTATTTAAATGATATCTGTGACGTTGTACAGTTTGCAGATGATACCTCTCTTATTTTTAATGTAGACAGGAATAGACAAGATTTTGGCGACGTAAACAGTGCACTCTCAAAGGTTACGGATTCGTTTACGTTAAATAATCTTGTTCTCAATGCCTAGAAAACGAAATGTGTAAAGTTCGTCTTACCGAATGTTAGAAATCTAGGACCCAACATCTTCTTAGATAAAGAGCTGCTTGAAACTGCCGACTCGGCAGTTTGTCTGGGCATAACAGTAGATGCCAAACTTCAGTGGGGCCCACATATATCAAGCCTAGCGGGGAGGCTCAGTTCAGCCGCCTACGCCGTCAGGAAAGTAAGACAATACACTAACGTTGACATAGCTCTTACAGTGTTTATGTCCTGCGGTATTCTGCTGTGGGGCAAAGGCACTGATATTCATAATATATTCGTCCTTCAAAAACGAGCTTTTCGTGCAATTTATCATTTAGGAGCCAGAGTTTCTCTTACATTTTTTTTTAAGATATTGGTATTCCCACGGTGGCATCACAATTCATCTTCGCCGACATCTTATACAATATTAGGCAAAACAATGTTAACACTAGAAATAAGAACAAACTACATGCTCCCTTTCACCGGCTTCATAAGGTGCAAAACTCATTCGTTGTGCTTCTTTTATCACAAGCTAACCTCTTCTTTGCCTTTTATTGCGTTTAAAGCTCAAGTAAAATCCAACCTTTGTTTAAAGGCACATTATTCTATTAACTACTACTTAAACGAATAGGTGGTCGCTGTGATTATCTTAAGACACTGTTTATGTTCTTGTGTGCAGAATCAGCTAACGTACTGACAGGTAATATGAGTTCATATTTTAGTTTATTTTTATTTGACTCTAAAAGTCAATTCTTTTGTTATCTTCATTTATTGTTGACATGATCTACTCACTACAATGTTTTTATAATGAGCTGTGCGATTTCGAAAATTTATCATATTATTCTTTCCCGAGCAAACGGCAGCAAGTTCGTCATGCTCCCGTATATGTCGGGTTGCCTCCTTCCCCCAAATTTGGCGAGTGGTGTAGTGGCTGATCTTTGCATTATGCTCGTGTACGGGTGCTGCTTGTGGTCATCTTGCTGTTTACGGTTTTGCTATTGTTACACTAATTGTTCTGTTAGTTTATTTTACTTCGATGGTCCTAGTTTAGCATTTGTGTTTATTAAGTTATGTTGTTTTTTTATTTTATGTTTATGTTTATTTTTTGGCGTGGCTAGCGTGGGTATTTTGGTGGTGGATCGATAATTTAATATGATGTTCTATGTCTCGTTTATTTTTTATTTTTTTATACCGATTATTGTATAGATTCAAGTTTTTTTTCTAACTGAACAGACAGCTGTGCTGCTGGGGAGTTTGTTGCGCCACTTCTTCTTCCCAGCTAAAGCACTAGGAAGTGGTGAAGGGCGGGCGTTTTGGCGGTTCTTTTGTAATTTTGACGTTCGAAAAGTGCTGACTCTTAGCCTAATTTGAATGATTTGATTTAGATTTTGCTAGGTACTCTAAACATAATATGCGAGTTAACTTCGCACTCCCGAGTCATGGTAAAAGGTGTAGCATAATTAGTCGATTTCCTAAATGTGACTGATTGCCTATGGCATAATGACTGCCATTTCCCTATACAGCGTTCCCAACCCTTAGACATAATCGTTTCTTTTTCCGGCTCATCGCGAAGCCTTCGCATTGAACTCCTTGTGTTAGGATGAGTACTCTATTATATTTTCGTGGTTAATCTATGTATATATTATTATCGAGAACCATGTGTATTTTATTCTAATGTTCACCATGGGTATTTTATTCCACTGTCCATTCATTGTCTAATCGCGCTGGCATGTTTGCCACTCTGCCTGCTAAGCTGCTTGCTCTATTACCATGCCACATGTGAGAGAATCCCTACTGTTCAAAGCTACGGCCTTCATGCTGAATCACTGTAAAACGCTTCGATGTTTGAGCTTTTGCTCGCCTTCCACCTTTGCACGGTTGCCTTGGGCTATAGCTCCTTCTGCCTGGCTGGGAATCGCTGCACGCATCGCATGGGGTTACAGGAATATTTCCTGAAAGTAGCGGGCGCTCCCTTTGCGCTATTTTCAGGGTATTTCCAGGCGATTACTGGAGCTTACTTACCGACGCCTTTACAGATGTCCTCTACATCGCACGTAACCACTACCGTCCCCTGCTGCCCGCACCGCTATCGTGCGCCACCCACGATGTCCTTTAACAGACAAAGCCCTGGGCTGTACCCTATTTACCAACCAACGAATTGTGAAAGATCCTACGCTGTTCCCATACTTTAAGAACCTACCCTCGAATATTCTGTGCTCGTGCTGTAAACTAATAAATGCTAATAGTGAGATTTTGTTTCAATCTAGTCTACCCTTGTTTCCCTGCTTTAGTACCTTCTAGTCCAATTAAACCACTGCGCCACAAAGGAATACTATGTAGTCAGTACGAGCCCGACATAAAGTAAAATAATTTCTGATGTCATCTAATATCGGCAGTAAATATACTCAAAACATTAAAATAAAACAATTTTACAAAGCTTGCACCAGAAGGAATGCTATTGCTATGAGCCTAAAGTCTAGTACCGAGTAGTAGATTCGAGTTGCTTTTTACTTGAAATGAGGTCGTCGGTAATACCTACATAATAAGTAGGTACTTATTTTACACGATTGAATAGGTAGGAAAACGTTTTCACGAAAGCAAATGGCCCGGACTCGAACTGCGCCCCCTTATTTTATTTTCTGAGTCTACAAGAGTTATACCTACAACGCTCGGGTGTGTGTTGGTATACCTCGTGCAGATTCATCGTGGTTCGTCATCTTCTAGTCACATGACCTGTCATTAATCGTGTAAAATAAGTACCTACTTATTATGTAGGTATTACCGACGACCTCATTTCAAGTAAAAAGCAACTCGAATCTGAAACTTCTCGTGAAATTTCACTCTTATTTCCGACAAAGAGTAAAAGAACTGTTTAAAACCTGTATAAAGTCACGTACTCCCAAAGGCCCGAACTAGATGCATCACACGTTGCATTTCGCGTCATCAGCTTCGTCACGATTTAGTTTCTATTTTATCCGTTAATTGACCCTAATAGTGACGCAGTATGCGGTCATAGTTATCGAAAGGTAATAAATAAATAATTATTGTAATTTATGCGGCCCTTACAAGGTTATCGGAAGTTATATGTATTTCAACGTAATAAAGGAAACATGTATTATATCACGTAGATTTGGTAAATTCATTAATTTACTATTAAACAGGGTTCTACGAATTAATAACATAGTCCGCCTATTAGTTCCTGGATCCTACTGCTGGGACACAGGCCTCCTCACTGTGAGAGGGAGTGGCAGGCCCAGTGCGGGTTGGTAGATGTCACATGTCTTCGAATTTTTGGTTCTAGGACGTGCCGGTTTCCTCACGATGTTTTCCTACACCGTTTTGAGAGCTGTGGTGATAAACAATTGAAACAAAGTAAAGCGCCTTTCTGGGTCCGAACCCACGAAATTCAACTCGTAAGTCGGGGCCGTTACCACTGGACCACCACTGCTCTATGAACAATAAGAAGCATAAATTTTATGACTGATATGATGATATATTTTATGTTACTGATAGTATTACAATAACTTTTAGGATTAAGCAACTTATACCAAAACCGTTTAATTGATTTTGAATTAAAAAAAAGGATGGTTGGCATCTCATTCAATTTGATAAAATGAGATAAAAATAATAGATAAATGCTTCAATCCATCATCATATTTTTTTCACAATTCAACCTTATTTTCGTGTATTCCTTTATTCGTTTCGATATCAAACAGAACTCAATCCTGTTTTCACTATTCCAAATAAAACTGTTCACAAAAAAAAAAAAACTTGTCAATACTTATTTTGACATTCCTGAACAACTCCGTTTAAAGTGTGGTTGAAAGTTTCAACGAAAGCAAATTTCTTCAGGCAACAGCTTCTAAGTTTCAGAATGATTTTAGTATACACAACACAAATTAATTACGTACAAGTAAATATAAACATAATAAGTGGGTATATCAAATCCATGCGTGAAATAAATCAGCGATGGTATACCATCTCATTCGCTTTAAAAACCTATTTTAGCTATCGAAATGTTTTGTCCTTTTCTGTCAAACTTCATTTTAACTTGACTTATAGGGACAAAACAGTTCTATATCTTTTAAGACCTAGGTATCTCTTTTTCCTAATGTATATTGTAGTTTGATCTCGGCCTCCCATTATGCAAGTCTTGCCTGCAAGTATGACGTCACATTTGCGTACAAGCCTGCAAGTGTGCCAATTGCATGCAGGTTTTACTTGTATGTAACCCACAAATGCACAACCTTGTGCTAAGATCGTATACATAATCAACGTCCAACAGGACAGTTGTTTTCTGGCCAGCATCCGCGCCACTCGCGTCATATAATAAGTACAGTTTGTTTATAGCCACCACCCGTGTCACTCGCGTCATATAATAAGTACGGTCGGTTAAAAGCCACTGCCCGCGTTAACTCGCGTCATTTATATTTACAAAATTTTAGTCATTGTACATTAACTGTGTAGTTGTACTTTAGTTGTAGTAACTACAAAATTCATTTAATTTCCCCTCACTGTAGCACCTAACTCACGTCCCAACAAAAGTTCTATACTAACTATACAACAGATGCAGCTGAAAACCAGTATTTCAATTAGAGCGACAGCCTCTCTGAGCTCCACAAACCAGTTACTGCGTAACACGATACCTCGAGACTTTCGGTGTTCTGACTACCCGTTACGACTGTCAAGAATCTACGATTAACAATCGGGATCGAAACCGCACACAAATCCAATCTATTGGCTGAGAATTTCCTGCAAGCGTAGCCTGACTGGGTTTTATAAATAGACAAAATGACAGGTGGAATAGACAAAATTACAGATATCTTTTATTCTTTTGTCATTTTGTCTATTCTGCCGTCGACAAAACTCGTTTATAGGGTGGTCATGCTACGAGTGCTGATGGGATCGATCCAAGACCTCACGCTCGATAGTCGTACTTACGGCCACTAGACCAACAAAGATACATTGAGTGAACGTTTTTAGTCCTCCAGGCCGAATTTTGGTAATATCGACCAATCTCAGCGGAGACTAGCCTTCAGCGCGGGGGATATTATAGTGCACATGCGTGTGCACAAACACTTGATTTGACAAAATGGACAGTCCCTTTTTATGGCACTGGGTGCAGAGGCACGTGCCAACGTGTGTTGGGCCCCGTCTTTTATAGTTGTTTATATTGTAAGAGTTTTACTAACATAGTTTTTAAGTCACTGTTACTAATACGTTATGGATTGTGAGTCCACTGCACTGGTCCGAAATAAAGAATAAATATATATTATATATAGTCCGATGGGATGGCAATCCGACACGACCGAAGAGATATCGGGCGCAGGAACAACGGCTTAACATGCTTTCTGATGCACGGGAGTATCACACCGCCAATTTCCAGACTACGAGCTGCTACTAAGAAATCCCTAATGGGAAACCCAATAAAAAGCTATCTACATAATGAAAGGTACTTTCCCCGTATGTGGCGTTGCGTTGCCCATTATTATGTCGATATGTAGATTATGTCACCAGTAGTAATCATAATCATAAAACACCATAATCATCAGCATAATCACACCGTGATATTGAACTTAATCGTAAGCGTGACGAAGATTTGGCCGGTACCATTTTTCAAGGGGTTGGTCGTAGGCGAAGGGCGGACAACGCACTCTTCCAGCCCCCCAAATGGGTCCAGGGACGGCGGACATGGGGACGTCCGCCGCCCTCCAGACAGGACGCAAGGTGGCGGCGCGTAGTGTTCCAGGCGCGCCCCTCTTAGACGTTGCGGGGGGAGTCAAACACCTCACTCCCCCCCCCAACACGACGAGGCCAGTCGAGGCAGGCCGGCACCAGTTGGGGTTGCGGAAGAATCATTTGTTCCCGCGACCCCGACGTAGGTGTGAGATGGAACACCGGGGTGGTTTTTAGTCAGTAAGAGTCTGACAGACCCTCCGCCCACCCCAGGGCGGAGGACATCCATGAGAAAAAATGTGTTTTGATTCATACGAACTAGATAGCATTCATATTAATAAGTACGGTAATTGTTTGAAAATATGTACGACACTTGTAATAAAAGAGAATTGTGAGGGAACCTGTACTTATAATTAACTAGCTGCTGCCCGACTTCGTCTGCGATCCAGGATAGAAAGTAGCCTATGTCCTTACCCAGGTCATGGTCTATCTGTGTGACGAATTTCATGCAGAATTTTATTTATGATATTTTAATTGATTTATTTCTTTAAATAAGTTTGTACTTACGCTTTTACACGTCAACATTATTTGAAAAACTAGATGAGATCGGCGTTTTCTATCTGACTACTGTGAGAAGGAAGGCCGAAACAAACTCAGAGATCACAGTCTCTTTTAAAGTCCTGACATAATCTTGGTCAGATCATTTGAGGACCATGTCGACTGGTGCCTGAAATGGTCTTTTGAGGAAAGTACCACGCAGATTTGTGTAGACCTGTCCAGTCAGTTGCATTTCTCAATCATTTCATTCACGCTTTTGTCATCATTTTGTATTTATAATATTAGTTCAGTAATCACCAATCCACCTTGAGCAAGCAGGTTATCCACTTCGTCCGTCATATCGATGATTCCATTTATAAGTTTTAAATAAGCTCCTTCATCTTCCATAGTGCAGGTGTTATTGCACGCAAGAGGTGAGACATGGTTTGCAATGTGAGCCACATTGCAAACCATTCACACAGTCGCATTGGGGCTCATCGGAGTACTAACCCTCACCTGACTAAGTTGTACCTGTTTGGGATGATGACTAATATTAAAAATGTTCATAAAAATAATGTAATTTCATAGAAGGCATTGTAAAAATGAGATAATCGAAAAAATCTGTTAAATCGGTGTAAATTTGAAGAAGAAACTATTGCCGTCCTTGTCGCGCGGTACTAAGAACGGGAATAATACCCTACAAAAACTTTTAAATCGTGTATCTTACTCATATTTACATCGATTTAACAGTTTTTTTCGATTATCTCATTGTTGCTATGCCTTCTATTAAATTATATTAATTTTACGAACATTTTTATTATTAGTCATCATCCCAATTAAAACGTCATCACCACGCACACGTAAAAGTATAACAACTTACGTCCACTACTAAATTAGTCATCAGGTTCATTCCCGTCTATAGTAGTCCGTTCGACCTGCGTTAAATTATTTACTGTGTTATTTAAGGAAATTAAAGAAATTGTGGCAGTTATTTAAGCTATAGTAGGGGGAATCCCCTGTAAGTAAATGGGATTTTCTTAAGATAGATCCTTGTGACAGACGGTTAGCCAGACACCGTCGGTATTGAAGTAGAGTTCCGATGTTCTTCTTCTTAGCGTATCGATGGCTATAAGTTCAAACATCTTTGGCCCAAAATAAAGCTGCGCGAACTCCACTCACTGACGCAGTCATAAGATCATCAAGTGCAGAGGCAACAGGGCATGCGGCTTATAATAACTTAGTTAGACCTTCAACGCCTAGCCGCTGTTCGCCGGGGGTGTTTTGAAGCTGTGGTGCGGTAACGACCACACCTTAGCCTGGCTAAGGAAGACTGTCTCCGAACTTCTCTTCCTACTAGCATCTCGCTATTTGTCAAGAGACAGTCGGAGATTCTGAAGCGAGCACGATAGACAAGCAGGGGGTCTTCGGAGAGCCGACCAATATTGGGCGCGCTCTCAGCTACCAGAACCCCTGGGTCGACATAAAGCAGTGGGTACTCCTGCATGCGGACAAACAGGCTGCGGCATGGTTCGTGGTGGTTGGTGTCCCTGTGGACCAAATCGCGACCCTGATGGAGGCCGGACGCCGTCTTTTAATAGGATTGGCGACTGTGTACGTGAAGTTTCAGGGTCGGAACGGCAGGTTCACCGACGTCCCCCAGGATTGGGACCCCACCACGGGAACCATCGGTGAGATACCAGCACCAGCAGGGGAGTCTACTCCCCGGTCAAGCAACCCGGGAGCATCAGCGGCTAAACCTGCTATAGCAGAGTTGGCCGCCCCTGCTGCAGCCACCGTGAATGCCGTCCCTTCACCGGTAAAGCTGCAAATACAGCGTGGTGAAACCGAGGAGATGGTGATCGATTTCACCTCGACCTACATGCCCGAGGTGGAGGCGCCGCCTCCGCACGACCTCGTCCGCCTCGTGAGCTATTGCGAGAGGATCGGGTTTGAGGGCGTCGTCGGGGCCGATGCAAATGCTCACCACCAACTTTGGGGTATGGACACGCAAAACGAGAGGGGTAAGGCCTTGGTTGACTACTTATTCTCGACTAACCTAAGCACTGGCTCCGAACCAAAATTCGTAACCAGGCGAAACCGCACAATCATAGATCTCACTCTGACAACAGAGGGCGCGGCGAAAATTGCTACGGGGTGGCAGGTCTCTAAGGCGGCCTCATGCTCCGATCACAGGTAGATCCGAAACGACATCTAGGTTTGTGTCACCCTAAAACCACCAAGGCGAAATCCGCGCAGCACGGATCGTGCCACCTGCACACGCAGCCTTCAATCCAAGTAGGCGTTATCAAGCGTTCCGACGAGTTTTGCGGATACGACACAAATTGAGATACAAGTAAGCCATCTCACTAAATCAATGATAGACACCAGGCAAAAAACCTGGTGGGGCGCTGATCTGGAGCGCAAGCGCGGCAAGGTAAGGAAAGCACTTAATAGAGCCATGAACACATGTGCGGATGAGGACTGGGATAAATATTATGCAGCCAAATCCAGCTACAATAAATGCATCAGATTCAGAAGTACCACGGGATGGCGCAAATTCTGTGTTAGCATTGAATCCTCTCAGCAATTTAACAGGGTAAGGAAAGTACTGGCGCAACTGCCTACACCTGGGCCCGCTACCCACCTGAAACACGACAACAAGCTCTCTTCCTCGCCAGAAAAAACGAGACGCATCCTTATTGAAACTCACTTCCCTGGATGTATCTTCGCGCAGGTAATCGACTAGCAAGAGGTAATTCAAACACCATCAGACAATGATTGGCTTTAAGCCAGTAGGGTGATCGTTGGAGAAACTCCAATGGGCCATCCCACGCTTCCATCCTTTTAAGGCAGCTAGTCCTGAAGGAGTGTTCCCCGCCTTAATAGAGTGGAGTAACACCGGTGTCGCAATAAGACTGGTACCTCTTATGCGGGCGTGCCTGGCCTTTAGATACGTTCCTAAAGGATGGAGGGAAGTGAAAGTAATATTCATCCCTAAGCCAGGTAAGGGTGACTACACAAACGCCAAATCCTACCGACCAATCAGCCTTACCTCCTTTCTACCAAAGACGCTGGAAAGGCTATGTGACAGCGAGCTGAGGGACAGCGCTCTGAAAACGATACCGCATCACGGTAACCAACACGCATACAGCTCGGGTAAGTCAACCGAATCCGCTCTTCACCTGATAGTCAGACAGATAGAGGAAGCGATTCATCAAAATGGCACTTGCCTGGGCACTTTCATATACATCGAAGGAGCTTTCGATTAAACTAATTTCTGCAGCATCAGCAGCGCCCTCTCCAGACATGGAGTAGAACAGGTACTAGCGGACTGGATTACAAACATGCTAAGCAAACGAGTGGTTCCCCTTGAGGATGAGCAGCAACTGGCCATGATAGCCAGAGGGTGCCCCAACGAAGGGGTGCTGTCCACCTTCTATGGAATCTGGTGATTAATGACCTCATCACCAAACTCAACGCCAGCCGCTATTACACAATAAGGTATGCTGACGACCTCGCAATCATTGTTTCGGAGAAGGTGACGGGTACGATCTGCAACCTCACTAATCAAGCGCCACGTATCGTCGAAAATTGGTGCAGGGAATTTGACCTATCAGTGAACCCCACTAAAACTGAACTAGTCATGTTCACCCAAAAACGAGCATTAGGCTTTTTTCGCCTACCAAAACTGTTCAATACAGAACTTCAGTTGGCCAACGAGGTCAAGTACCTGGAGTCATTCTAGACAGTAAGTTAAACTGGAGTAGTCATTTGGACAAAAAACTAAACAGGGCCTGCATAACCTTCTGGCAGTGCAGAAAAATTAAAGTTAAGAAGTGAGGACTATGTCCTAAAATTATACTATGGCTGTACACCACAATGATCCGCCCCATGATCACCTATGGGGCTGCGGTCTGGGGGCCCCGAACCAAGCTGGCTACAGCCTCAAACAAACTACAACGCATGAAACGACTAGCCTGCTCAGCGGCTACGGGCTACATGAGGACCACAACGACTGCAGAAGTTGAAGCCATAACACCCGCTGCACCTGTTCATACAGCACGAAGTGACATTGGCGGCGGTGCGTCTTAAAGCACTAGATTTCTGGGGTAACAGAGACACACCACACATCGCGCTACTTGAGGGACTCAACAAGGAGTTTTCCAGTACGAAAGCCATTAATGATCGGGTACCCCAACAATTTATCTTCGATAAAAATACAAGATCCAGCTTCACGAGGGTGTGTGCCCTGCATAACTGCGCATCTTCACAGACGGATCCAAAACAGGTAATGGCACAGGTGCAGGAGTCTTCTCGGAGGACCTTAACATACGCATAGCCACACCATTATGGGTCCATAACACAGTGTTCCAGGCCGAATGCATGGGTATTTCTCTTAAGCGCATTGTCGTGGAGTTGTGAACACCAGCCCGTATTACCTATTCCCTACATAGTGGCTCATTAATTTTAGTAAAAAAACGGATTAAATTTAAAGGCCGTAAGGATACTGTGAGCCTCTCTGTTGAGCGGACGATTGAAATAGCCTGTATAGAATTGGAGCAGTTCATTATTATTAAGTGTGTACTGACCTTCTTCAGGATTGTATGATTGTTTGGAAATAGTTAAGGATGATGTGTTGAACAAAATCTGTAATTCAAACAAGTCTATCGACACTTGTGGTGATTCGAATGTTAATTAGGTAGATAATTCTGGGATAAGTACTAATCTACTGGTGTGTTAAATTCTCTTCCAACAACAGCGAACAGGTGCTTTTATTAGATGTGCGTATATAATTATTAAAACAGTTTTGTTATAAAATTGCACTTCAGTAGTTATGTAGTTTTTTATATTTATTTTTTGTATTATTTTCATTCTTTATTTTTGCAAACTATGTTGGATGCGGATCTTGATGATGATTTTTCTCTTGCACTTTCTCTTCTAGCAGTTTCTTTAGTGCGTCGAGTGGTTTTTCTTATCACGACTTCATCTTTATGTCCTACAAGATTCGCCATACCAAGCGTTAACCGCAATATATTCTCCTTAGGAACTATAAGGGCATGGACCTGGAGGCATTGCAGCGTGGTTCTGGTAGTATCAACTGGACGGACGTCTTGGAGAGCGCATGGATCAACGATATGGTTCACATTTTCAACAGCACTCGACTCAGCTTATACGACCATTATACCCCTATCCGTCGAGTTAAATTAAAGTATTTCCCGGCCCCTTGGCTCACTTCTGCCATTAAGGATGCTATGGCCAGTAGGGACAGAGCCAAAAAGAGTTTAAGACGCTGTCCTTCTGAGCGCAACTTGATTACGTTTAAGTTACTGCGTAATCGCTGCACTCGTATGTGTAGAGATACAAAGAGACGCTACTTCCATAATTCTCTCGACAACCGTAACTCTTCTGAAGTCTGGAAGTTTCTAAAAACTGTCGGTATTGGTAAGTCTCCAGTCGTTTCCGGTAATGACGCTGACGTGTGTGCTCTTAACAAACATTTTCACTTCCCCCTGTTACATTGGATCCACACGTCAAATTAGCTACTACAAATAAACTGTTCTGTTTGCCGGTGCCGCAGTGTCCTTCTTTCGAATTAAGTCCTGTTGGTGAAAGTGAGGCAAAAAAATCTATTTGTGCTATCTCCTTCACTGCAGTAGGTAATGATAATCTTTGCTCAAGAATGATTTCTCCGATTGTCCTCACATTACTTCCCATCTTGACCCACATCTTAATTTATCCTTGTTTTCTTGTACTGTTCCTGAGGCCTGGCAACAAGCCCATATCTTCCCCTTATCCAAAATTCCCAACCCGGTCTCACCGACTGATTTCTGACCTATTTCTATCCTCTCCAAAGTGCTTCAGCACATTGTTCGTCAACAACTTTCTGCCTTTCAAAGTCAAAGTCAAAGCATTTATTTCAAATAGGCCTATAAAAAGGCACTTTTGAACGTCAAAATTTACATTAAAAATAGAACTGATTCTAGGCGCCACTTCCAAAAAGTAGTTTCGTATGGAGAAGAAGTGGCAAGAAACTCCACCGTTACTCTTTTAAAATGTTTTACAATATTTTGTATACATTAATTATATTTCTATATGTGAAGACGATGCACCAAGAATAAAAATACTATACCACTATTGGTACAAAAAAATTAAAAATAAAGCAAAGGTATATAAATTAATCACGTGATAGGTACATTGTGCTCACATATTTACAAACAATTGTAAAAATATATGATTTTCCTAAAATATTAACTTGGAATAATACAGTGTGTGAGTAAAGTAAAAATAACCAAATATACAATACAATAAGCAAATAGTATGATTTTGTCTAGCCTCTAGATTGTCCTATGGAGCAGGACCAGCATGTTTCCAAGCATTCTTATCAAGGATATAATCTTCTAATTTGTAATATGCTTGATTACAAAGTGTTTTTTTAACACGAGTTTTAAACTTTCTTTCATTTAATTGCAATATTTCACCAGGTATTTTGTTGTAACATTTAACACAGTACCCCATAAAAGATCTATGTACTTTAGATAGTCAGAAAAATGGTTGATCTATTTTATTTTTATTTCTAGTGTTAATATGATGTCTATCACTTATTTTATTAAATAGATGCAGATTTTTTCTAACATACATAATATTTTCATAAATGAACTGGCAAGGTACAGGTATTATATTAATCTTCCTAAATAGTTCCCTAAGAGATTCGCTGAATGGAGTTAAGATAGAATACGTAAAAACTGTAAAAATCTGTTTTGTGCATGTTGCTCAAGTTAGTCGCAAGGTGCACTACACGTTCCATTCGTTGAGATGCCTCCAGAGCTTCTTGCCCTTGAACACAAAAATCTCCCTTGCTCAAACTCTCATACAGCCCATCATAGACTACGCTGATGCCTGTTATTTGGATGCCACCGAGGAGCTTTTAAATAAGCTTTAGCGTTTGCAAAATATCTGTATACGTTTTGTTTTTAGCCTTAAAAAGTATGACCACGTTTCTAACTTTCGCAAGATACTCAAGTGGCTCCCTATTCGACTTCGCAGGAACTCTCGGATATTTTGTCTGCTGTTTAACATACTCCACAACCCTTTAACGCCATCCTATCTGCGGGAACGCTTCTCCTACGCCCGTCCTTTGTAACGAAACGTTTAGCCGACTGGCCAAAAATGGTCACAAGTAATATAAATGAAATATTAGAATGTATGAAATACAAAAAAAAGTACTTATGTTAAAAAAGAAATTAAGAAATTAGACGCAGCACGCGTCGGCCGCTCCCCCAGCCCGCTGTCTGTCGCGAGGAAGCTCGAGTCGACCGCTCCACTAGCCCGCAGCCCGTCGCGTAGCAGCTCGCGTCAGCCGCTCCACTGACCCGCAGCCCGTTGCGAAGAAGCTCACGTCAGCCGCACCACCGACCTGCTGTCGGTGGTGCGGCTGACGTGAGCTTCGTCGCGAGGGAGTTCACGCAAGAAATGGATTGTCGCGGAGGAACCCACGAGGTGCTCAAATCTGTCCAAAAGAAGAATATTACTCAACTTCTGAGGCAGCGCCTCCCGCTTGCCAGGAGGATTGTCCTTTATCTTCCAATGACACGTGGGTGGAGTGACCCAGCGTCGAATAACTCCCAGTCCAAGAGTGGCCGGCTAGGGCGTCTCACGCCACGCAATTTGGAGAGCGTATTACACACACAGTATTTGCTACTAGGAATGAAACGTATATTTCCACCGTTAATAACTGTATTTATTATTTCTCTAAATAATAGCCAACCTTCTAATCATTCGTAACTGGTTAACGGCCAGGAACAATAAAGATGACTTACAATGAGAACCAGGCTTTACACTAGTTTTACGATAGCTTTACAAAAAATAGACGACCTTTTAGCTCCATACCATAGAAAAAGAAAAACTGACAGATGACAATGTTCGATACAAAATATCACACCATTCAATAAAAGGAAAATAATAAGAGATCACATGAAATGAGATAATTGGAAATAATTGGGAAAATAATATAATATATAATATAATATATATCGGCGCAACTACATTAGTTAGTCAATTAAAATAATGAAATGATTAAGTTTACTAATTTAATTGTTTGAAATTAGTTCATAAACCATTGATTGATTGTTACGATGTTAAGCAACTTCTATTATTTAAAACATTAACAAAATAATTGTAACTCACATAGTTCCATACTTAACCTAAAAATGTGCACGTGGGACGATACCTATAAATACGGCCGCACTGTGAAAACTAGATTCATTCTTGTTCGAGTCACTGGACAGTGCGGACCTCTCTGGGACATCGCCACGTTGTCAGTTGAATAAAACAAACCTTTGAAACAAGTCGTGAGGTTTTCTTTTGAAAATCAAAGATGAGTGATCACCATGAAGACGACATCAGTGACGTCAGCTATGCTGACGTCACACTTTTTAAAAACAACAAGGAGTCATTTCCTCCATCATCAGAAGTGGGATTGCAAGAAGCTCCTACCCAAGTCGCTTCCACATCAGCTCGTTCCCCACCTGATCAACCGGAACCAACCAACACACAGCATGAGTCTGTGTTCGTCACAAATACACCATTGGAAGCTGTACTGCAATCAAGACCGAAAACGTACCCTCACCATGGAATGCAGATGGATGGGATACCACCACAATTCCTGATGCAAATGATAGAGATGATGCAAAAAATGTCGGAGCGCTTATGTGCTCCGTCCACCGAATCAAAAATAAGGATCAAGGATGTCTACTTACCATCATTCGACCCGGACACCCACGTCGGTGTACGAGAATGGTGCCAGCATATAGATCAAGCGATTGAAGCCTATAAGCTGAATGATTTCGATGTACGCATGAAAGTCTGCAGCCTATTGAAGGGGCGGGCAAAACTGTGGGTTGATGATTGGATGGTGACTACTACTACATGGAGAGAGTTGCGGAAGAACCTCATCACCACATTTGAACCTGAAAATAGATACTCCCGAGACATCATCATGTTCAGAGAACATGTTTACGACTCAACGAAAGACATTGCGGAATTTTTGTCACGCGCTTGGATACTTTGGAGAAGAGTGACTAAAGACAAACTGGGAGACGAACACGCTGTAGAAGCAGTGATTGGATTCGTAAACGACGAAAGTTTGCGTATCGAATTATTAAATACCAGAGCAACCACTGTTCCTGAGCTCATCTCAGTTGCAACGTCTATAAGGAAGAAGCGATCTCACCCAAGCTCAAGTTCCGCAATAAATACCAAGCGTCCACGTTTTTCGGACATTGCACAATCAACATCCAGTTGCCGTATATGTAAGAAGACGAACCACTCCACTAACGATTGCAGATTTAAACCTCCGGAGAATAAACCTGAAGCTGTCAACAAGGACTCAAAGGCACCAACCACTCCTGCCTGTACCTATTGCAAGAAGCCGGGTCACACTTTTGAAACTTGCTTTAGACGTGAACGTTCGTTGACTTCAAACGTGTGAGAATCACTTCCGACGGGACGAAGTACGTCATAGTCACCATTGATGCCTTCTCGAAGTACGATTTACTCTACTTCGCCAGCAACAAAAACCCACGCAATATATGGGCTGCTCTGAAACGTACTGTGTATTTATTTGGCGCACCAATCCTAATCATAGTCGATTGAGGAAGAGAGTTCCTTGGCGAATTTAAAGACTACTGTGGCCAGATTGGAATAAAACTCCACGCTATAGCTCCAGGAGTCAGCCGAGCGAATGGCCAATGTGAAAGGGTTGTTGCATCCATAAAGAATGCATTTGTGATGATCAAAAACTACAGAGCAGTGGTACACTGCACTTAAAGAACTTCAACTGGCAATCAACTTTACAACTCATTGTGTCACTGGTGTTGCTCCACTAACACTCGTCACAACACAACGGAGGCATTGCTCACCTCCTGAGCTTCTCAACGTAGTGAATATTAACGAAGAAACCATTAATATCAAAGCACTCATTCAACAGGTACAACAAAAGCTGATTAATTTTAGCGAACAAAACAGTCAACGCTTCAATCTACGTATTGATTGAATAAACCTCGCTGGACCTTAAATTTAGCGTGATCAGCTGCACCGTGCTCTACAACCTGGTGAACATTTGACCGTATCGGCGGGAAATGAATCACCTACTTACCGAGACTCAGTAGCACCAACCGAGCCTATCCCAACGACCTCACGATAAGAGCTGCAAGTACAGGTAAACCACTACCGGGTGTAGACAACCCACCAGAATAAGGGTAAGAAACTCAATTCAATAATAATTTAAAAACAAAACTCCCTACTAACCTTTAACAGATCTAAGAATCTCCGAGAATCTCCGAGAACCCTTCGAGAATCTCCGAGAACCCTTCGAGAATCTCCGAGAACCCTTCGAGAATCTCCGAGAACCCTTCGAGAATCTCCGAGAACCCTTCGAGAATCTCCGAGAACCCTTCGAGAATCTCCGAGAACCCTTCGAGAATCTCCGAGAACCCTTCGAGAATCTCCGAGAACCCTTCGAGAATCTCCGAGAACCCTTCGAGAATCTACGAGAACCCTTCGAGAATCTACGAGAACCCTTCGAGAATCTACGAGAACCCTTCGAGAATCTACGAGAACCCTTCGAGAATCTACGAGAACCCTTCGAGAATCTACGAGAACCCTTCGAGAATCTACGAGAACCCTTCGAGAATCTACGAGAACCCTTCGAGAATCTCCGAGAACCTACAAACCTTGATACTTTAAAACATACAAGTCAGTTGTGTGATTATGTAACAACCAACAGCAAGCAACGTAAGTTGCCTAACAGATATCCAACTCAAAGAAAATTATTTTACAGGTAATCACAAGTATCACAACGAGAATCAACGAGGCTGGTGCAGAGCGCGCACCGCCTGTCAGTATGGCCGTATCGGCGCAACTACATTAGTTAGTCAATTAAAATAATGAAATGATTAAGTTTACTAATTTAATTGTTTGAAATTAGTTCATAAACCATTGATTGATTGTTACGATGTTAAGCAACTTCTATTATTTAAAACATTAACAAAATAATTGTAACTCACATAGTTCCATACTTAACCTAAAAATGTGCACGTGGGACGATACCTATAAATACGGCCGCACTGTGAAAACTAGATGAAAACTAGATTCACTCGACGCTCGACTCTCGCCGCGGACGGACGTGTTTGTGCGCTCTCCCGCTCCAGTGTTGTGTTTCCTGTTCCTACTCGTCGCAACCACGTGACGTCATCATAGTCGCCCCGACTACTCCGATTAAAATAAAATCAAGCAATTGATTTTATTTTTAATCAATTAAAAAGTGCCTTTTTCAAGGCAAATCTCGTTTCTCTATCAGACGTTTTGTGAGTAGCTTCACTAGGCCCCTTCTGGGTAAAACCACAGTTTCGTGGTCCTCGGTTGAAACCTTACGGTGTCAACGAAGCCGAGTGGGGTGTTGACCCAATTCGCACCCGCCGAACCCCTTCAGGGCGAGGCAGTTAGTTGGACGGGTCCCAGATAACCGGCCTTGGGGGATCTCCTAGTCGGCTCTGGTGACAGTTTTGCTTTCCAGCTACTCACCTAGTGTCTTTAGGGTGTGTCTACACCCTTCGCGCTAGACTGGTCAGGGCCCCGTTCGCACAATAAGACTGGCGACGGGTATACAAGCTTAGGGCTCACCATTAGGTACACACCTCCCTGTCTGCACCCGACAGGGAGGGAACTCATCCCCGGGCCAATCCACCCGGGGAGTTAGGAATAGGGTTATTAGGCTAAGTGGAAACTTAATTTCCACCATTCCCTCCCATAAGTAGCCCCCCCTCCTCCGACCATGGGGGACGCCCTCCTCTTGGCGTTCCTCAAAGAGGTCCTCTTTAAGGACCCCGACTTCGTCGCCAAGTATGGCGCCAAATTCGCTGCTCTGCAGCAGTCCGTCCCCGGTCCCTCTGACCTAGTAGGCACCGACGACAGCTCTGATATCGCTACGTTTAGCGATGCCCTCGAGCCCTCTCAGTCGCAACTTCTAAGTTGCTCGCCGCCGGCTGTCCACATGGACACCAGCGAGCCGTCCCCTCGCCCGACTTCGCCCTACCTAGACGAGAGCGAATCTCAAAGCTCCTCCCCCTCTTCCGACGAAGGCGTCTTTAAGACGGTCGGCTCCAAAAAGAGGAGCTTCAAACCGAGTCCTGACACAAGGACGAAGAAACCGGCTATCGAAGCCACCTCCGCTCCCGTGGCTCCATCCGCCACCGCCACCGCCCCCTCTCAGGCCGCCTCGGCCTCAACCTCTTCCCTCAGCCACAGTGCTGCCAAGCCCGCTGCCCAGCCTTCTGCGGCAAAGAAAATCGCCCCCCCTCCCCCTGTGTACATCCAGGACAAGGGGAAGTGGACAGACGTGTCCAAATGGTGTACCGACCTGCGTATAGGCTACACCAGCGCGAAATCTACCCAACAGGGTATTAAGGTAACCGTCCCGACGTCAAACGATTACAGAGAGCTCACAAAGACTCTCCGTCTTAGAGGTGTGTCCTTCCACACCTACGCCCTCCCCGAAGACCGTCAAGTCCGCGTCGTGATCCGTAGGATCCCGAAGGAGATACCCGCGGAAGATATAAAAGCCGACCTTCTGTCGCAAAACGTCCCCGTTGCGGAAGTCCACCGCATGCACCGCGCCCGAGGCAGGGTACCGTTCGATATGGTCCTCGTCGTCTGCCCTCCTACTGAGGGTCACCACCCTATCTTTAACGTCCGTTCCGTCTGCAACCTCACCGGCTTGCAGATCGAGAAGACCGGTGTCATAGGGCAGTGTCACCGCTGCCAACTCTACGGGCATTCGCAGATGCACTGCCACGCGAAACCCAGGTGCGTCAAGTGCCTGGGCGATCACGGCACTGCTGACTGCAGCCGACCTAAGGACCGCACCTTGTGCACAGAGCCGCCTAGCTGTGTGCTATGCGGAGACTCAGGCCACCCGGCCAATTATCGTGGGTGCCCCAAGGCCCCCAAATCATCATCTCCCAAACTGACGAAGCGTGCAGACGCCCGCCTGCAAAGGGAAAGCCCCCGCTACGCCCACGCGTGGCCTACCACACAACACCAGGAGCGACTCAGTCCTCAGAGGCCCTCGCCCTGGAACTACTTCCACCATCAGCAGGCTTTTCCAGCCTTAGCTCCTAGACCCGTTCCTGCGGCCATCCCTCCACTTATGGACCCCCGCATCCGCGTCAACGCGCCTCCAGGCATTCCTGTGCCTCTAAACAAAGCCGCTCCGGCCGCGTCAGCTCCGCCCGCAGCCACCCGGGTGGTCGGTCAGAACCCGATGGACGCCTTCAATGTCATATCTAGTACATTCACGGCCTTCCTTACCCCTCGTGCCAGGAAAATGGCAAGTGAAATTGTTGCCGCCAGAAATGCCGGCAACATTTATATGATCCAAAATATATACAATGCGTACCCGGACATTACGCAAGCCCTGATGTCCTTCAACAACCAACCCAACCCTAATCATGGATAAAGGAATCCTCGCGCGAACCAAACCCCGATCCCTAAAGTTAGGTTATTTCAATGCCAATGGCATCCTGCGACAACGCGCTGAAATCAGCGAGTTCCTCCGCGACCATCACATCGACATCCTCCTTGTTCAGGAAACGTTCCTTAAACCGAGTTACCGAAACCCGTCAATTGCAAACTATCGTACAGTTCGCAATGACAGGACGCGTTGCCATAAGGGCGGTACCCTTATCTATTACAAAAAGGAGCTATACTGCATTCCCATAGACCCTCCCACACTCTCACGATTAGAAGTGTCTTTCTGTCGGCTTGGCATGACAGGTCATCAACCGATCACCATAGTTTCGGCCTACCTCCCCCCCATTAATACTTCGGAGAACTTCCAACTCCTTACTGAAGATCTTTCTGTTCTGTTTAGCCTGAGTGACTCCGTTATCATAGCGGGTGATCTCAACGCAAAACATCCCTCCTGGAATAGCACCAGGACCTCTTCCAGAGGGAGACACTTATTCAACCTCTCCTCCTCTCAGAATTTCGATGTCATCGCGCCGATGACTCCCACTCATTTTCCCCCCGATCCCAATCACACCGCCGATGTTCTCGACGTGGCGCTCCTACAGAACGTCAACCTACGGTTGGACTCTATAGAAGTGGTACAAGAGCTCGCTTCCGATCACCGTCCAGTAGTCATGAAACTGGTCCCCCGCATAGGTCTGCCCGATTCCACCCAACCCCCTTCCCAACAAAGTGGTAACGGACTGGAGGAGAGTAAGCGATCGCTTAAAATCCACCACGTCCCCCCACTTGGACCCAATCCCCGATCATTTTGACTCTATCGCTGACACGACGGCCGCGATCGACTCATTCACAGCTCACGTACAATCAGTCCTGAACGATTGTTCAAGGGACATTCCAGCGACGGATGACCGTCGCTGGAAGTTGCCGGACGATGTACGCGAACTGTTGAATGAGAAGAACGCGGCTGTCCGTGCCTACAGCAACTTCCCCTGCGACGCGAACAAAGCCCATATGCGTTACTTACAGCGTACTGTAAGAACACGCATAGAGGAGCTGCGTACCGCCGGCTGGGACAAGATGTTGAGCGAACTAGAGCCCACCCACCTAGCCTTCTGGCAACTCCAGAGGAAGCTCAGATCCGGAGAAATAGTCTCCATGCCCCCCCTGATCCGTCCCGACAAGACCATCGCCTTCGATGATGTCGACAAGGCTGAGCTTCTAGCCGACACTCTAGAAGTCCAATGCTCGCCTAGCTCTCAACCAGTAGACCAAGCTCACCTCACTGAGGTCGACGCTGAAGTCGAACATAGAGCCTCCCTCCCTCCCGTCGAAGACCCAGAGTATCCACTGCCCCCAGTCACGCCCGACGAAGTGCACGACCTCATCAAAGGTCTTAAGGCTCGTAAAGCCCCCGGCTCAGATGGAATCACCAATAGGGTATTCCAACTTTTCCCTGCCCACCTGATAATGCTACTGACCACCATCTTCAATGGTGCTCTGAGCAACAACATCTTCCCGCAGGCATTCAAAGAAGCCACCGTCATCGGTATCCCGAAGCTCGGCAAGCCAAAGTCAGAGCCTAGTAGTTACCGCCCCATCAGTCTGCTCAATGTCCTCGGCAAAATCTATGAGAGGTTTATTTATAAGCGCCTCAGAGACTACGCCGAGACAAAGGGCCTCATCCCCAACGAACAGTTTGGTTTTAGAACCCAACACTCGTGCGTACAACAGGTCCACCGTATAGTCGAACACATCAACTTCGGTTTCCAACGAGGTTTGATGACCGGTGCTGTTTTCTTCGACATAGCGAAAGCGTTCGACAAAGTCTGGCACAACGGCTTATTATATAAGCTGTACCAACTCGGTGTGCCAGATCGTCTCGTGCTCATCTTACGGGACTTTTTGTCGAATCGCACCTTCCGTTATCGCATCGAAGGAGCGCTATCCTCCCCCCACCCTATTCGCGCAGGAGTCCCTCAGGGCTCTGTGATCTCTCCCCTAGCATTCACGCTATTCACCAGCGATATGCCCAAGTGCAGCAAGGCACAGCTGGCTCTGTTCGCAGACGACACGGCCATTTACTACACCGGCCGCGATCCAGACTCGATATCTCGCATTCTCCAAACCCAAGTCAACAAGCTTGGCGCCTGGTTTAGGAAATGGAGAATCGAAGTAAATCCCGACAAAAGTCAAGCGGTCCTATTCTCGAAGCCGCGTCATACCCCCTGCCCCCCTCGACCGATCACCATGTTCGGCAAGCCGATCCCTTGGGAGAAGCGAGCCAAATACCTGGGTGTCGTACTAGACGAACACCTCTCTTTTTCAGAGCACATTAAGGCGGCTCGTTCGCGCGCCGCCTTCGCTCTAGGTAGACTTCACTTTGTCCTCAATGCACGTAGCAAATTGTCACTGAAGTGCAAAATGCGTATCTACACAGCGTGCATCCGCCCGATCATGACCTATGCCAGTGCAGTCTTCGTACACGCCAAGCCCGTTCGCTTCAATAGAATGCAGACCCTCCAGAACAAGTTCCTCCGTAGGATAACAGGCTCCCCCTGGTACGTTCGCAACGAGATCCTTCACGTTGACCTAAAGATTCCCACTATCCGCCAGTTCATGAAACGCATTTCAAAGCGTTTCTTCGAGACCGCCGCGAATCACCGCAACCCTCTGGTTGTGAAAGCCGCTAGTTATATTCCCTCCTCCATTAGTCAAGTCCGCCGTCCCAAGCATGTCCTCACCGATCCCGATGACCACATAACTCTCATTCAGGAGAGCAGTAGGGCCACCAGTACAGTGCACAAACACAGACCGACATTCCGACCTCGCCGCCGAGGTTCCTCGCGAAGATCCCGACGTAATTGTCCCCCCCGACCCTTGCTCGACGAAGTGCCAGCCCGCGCCGTAGCTGAGCCTGTAGCTTTAAATTCCCCGATTAATAATAATCAACCAAACTTGATCCAGCCTGTCCCATCTTGCTGTCCTCCCGTCAGCGACGCCCTAAGCCGAGGTCCGTACCCCAAAGGGGGTGCCCTTAGCGAGCGTTCGCTTAATAATATAAGTAGTTTTACGCCCCTGGCAGGAGGCTTTGAGTCCGCTTAAGGCAGCCACAGGATAGTCCGGTTAAGTAGTCACGACCTCTCAAGGTCAACTACGAGATGCCATACACAAAAAAAAAAAAAAAAAAAAATACGACGTCACACTTTTTAAAAACAACAAGGAGGCATTTCCTCCGTCATATATAAAATAAAATAATATAATATATATAAATAATTGGGAAATAATTGGGATAATTGGGAAAATAGACAGAGGTAACTAAAGGTTTGCTTTTTATAAGCACAACAATTATCAGATAAACGAATGTAAGTTAAATGAGTGTCATACAATTTTCATAAAGACTTTAGTACTTATTGAATCATAAAAAGAATTGCTGTGCACAACAGCTCCTCAGGTGTTAAATAGATAAATAGATAATAAGATGTGATTTTGGTGTGACAAAATACCTTTTGTTACACCTTGCAGGTCGTACCTTAGAAATCTCCTCAATTCCCCTTCCCACTCAACCGACTTCTAGTCCTATTCTGCAATACCGCGAGAGTGTAAAAACTGCTTGACTTTAGATGATAAGAATGATGTCACACGATCAGAATGTAGGAATGCAGGCATTCCGAATAGCATAAACAATTCATTGAGATTCTTGATGACCGTTGTCAAGCTCATGTCTGAGCATGGAAATGCAAAGGGAAAGCGAGAGTATTCGTCAATCACTGTCAGGATGTATTTATTCTTTGTATTACTAGGTATAGAACCTTTAAAGTCAATACTTAGTGTTGACCAATCTACGTCGACTGCTCAGTTCCAGGAGCGAATAAATAAAATACGTGGACTAAATAACAAACTGGTGTAATGCGTATATAAACAAGAGTTTTAAGAATAACGCAGTGCCTTTGTCGTGGTAAGATTGTAAGTGAGGCGACGCGCGGAGCTCTCGGACGCGCGAGTGTCCGCGCCGCCGCCCCCGTGCGCCCCTCAGCCACCGCCGACGCCCGATGCTGATACCGCTGTTCCGCGAGCCCCCTCAGCCACCGCGCGCCTCCAACCAGTAGAAGGCATGCCATGCATAGACACTTAGTCTTTCGAATGGAGATGTCGCCTTAATTAGATTAGGGCCGGGTTCTGTTGTTTTGTAGTATCTTGGCTTCAATTCCGAGCAAATACGACAAGAGTTTGTCATATTTCTGATTTCTTCAACAGAATAGGGTAGATTTTTTGATCTCGTCCAATGCACCATCCTTGTAACGCCGGGGTGACAAAGGATCTCATGTAGGGAAACAAGTTTTGTTGATCGAGATTCTATAACAGCGCATACACGCGACAATGTATCAGCAACATTATTTTCTTTATCTGGACGGTAAACAATATCGTATTTAAACGGACCTAGTTCTAAACGCCATCGTTGGATTATTTCGTTTTTGATTTTGCTGTTTAGCTTGTTATTGAACATAAAGGCTACCGATGTTTGGTCTGTAATTAAACGAAATTGTTTTCCGATAAGGAAGTGTCGCCATTTCTTTAACGATTCGACTATGGCGTACGCTTCTTTTTCAACAGCGGAGTGGTTTTGTTCACTTTGATTCAGGGTTCGAGAGAAAAATGCTAAGGGTCGATTAGTTTGTGATAAGGTTGCAGCGATTGAATGTTCAGATGCATCCGTTTCAACGAGAAATGGTATATCGTTATTGATAGCGTGAACAGATGATTTTACTATATCAGCTTTCAATGCTTTGAAATTTTCGGTAATTTGTTTATTTAGTGGGAATATTCTTGTATTTGCTAAAGCGTGGATTCTTTCCGAGAAGTTTGGAATCCATTTGCTATAATGTGCAAACATTCCTACCACTCTTCGTAATGACTGTGTGTCATTTGGCGGTATAAGATTGAGAAGTGGGCGCAGCCGTTCAGCATCTGGCTTTATGACATGGTCTTTGATGGTATAGCCTAGGATATCGATGCTATTCTGCGATAACTTTCTTTTCTCTTTATTGAGAGTAAGGCCATATTTTTGTGTGGCTGCTAAAAATTTCTGCAAATTTACATCGTGTTCAGATTGATATCGCCCACAAATGTTATGTCATCGAGATATGCGAAAGTACCTTCTAAATATTCTTTCCGAATAACCCAGTCAATGGTTCTTTGAAAACTTGACACTCCGTTCGTTACGCCAAATGGAATGCGACGAAACTGGTAAAGATTGCCAGCAGCTTCAAAAGCTGTATATGGTTTTTCTTCTTGCAGGATTGGCACTTCATGGTAAGCACTCTGTAGATCGATTGCGCTGAAGATAGAATACTTTGAAATATTAGAAACTTGGTCCTCCATATTGGGAAGTGGATATGCGTCAAGCTGTGTATACCTGTTTATCGTAAGTGAATAGATATCCAAACGATCGGGTTTCAAGATGGCAAAATTTTAAAACATTTTGTTGATGAAATTGTAATAAGATAAACCTTTAGAATAACGGTTTTAATCAACAAAATAAACGATACATAATTTGATAAAGTAAGCTATGACATAAGTGACATTATAATACAAAGATGCCATATTATGATAACATCACTAAAGAGTTTGGTTGGTATACCACACTCTGACTATCAGCACGGCTTCAGACGTGGGCGTTTAACTGTAACAAGCTTGATAACCTTCGTCTCTGAAAAATAATGTGAGGTTGATAAGGGAATGCAGAAAGACGCAATATATACCGACTTCAGCAGCGCCTTTTATAAAGTAAGTCATTACTTACTATTAGAAAAACTGAGATGGTTTGATATTGGTGGCGTACTGCTGACCACAAAAAAAGACCACAATCTGTAGTGGTAGGTGGCATCAGATCGGAAGTATATTATGCGGACTCCGGTGTTCCGCAGGGATCTCATTAAGGGCCGCTTCTCTTCCATATCTTCATCAATGACATAACTGATCACATACGACATTGTAGAATTTCCCTATTTGCTGACGATCTAAAAATATACAAAGTGGTAAACTCCCTTATTGACGCTGTCTTGATTCTACTGTCAATGTGCGTATTAATTTTCGCTCTCAAAATGGATGTAAGAAGTTTACAGACCGTCGACAAACACGTGATCGGTCTATAATTCTTGGGTTCCGTGGGACTACCTGACTTATGGAGCAGGTAGGTAACGCCTGCTGTTAGAAACAGCCGTAGCGACCGAGACTCTAAGGATGACTGAAACTGAGATATCAGGCAAGTGTGAACTAATTAGCTATTTCAGCCAAAAGTTGTGCAGTCCGTGCTGTCCGGGTGATTTCCAATTCCGTAACGGACGGACTGCTCTGGCAACGTCTAATGGCGTAATTTGGATTGCTTCCATTTTCGGCATAGTTTCACACACTCGCTGGACATCCCGCATCCAGCCAACCTAAGTGTATTTTGCATTTCCTCTAATTATTGTTCGAATGATTAACTTTCGAAGACATATTTTCTTTGACTGAATCTGTGTACGTTTTAATACGTAAAGTTTGAAAAATGCTAGATGACACAACGTTTAATCACGCCCACAAAAAATGCGTTTTATTTTCACTACGTGTGGCTGTGGCTCATGCCAATTCCTTCAAACTACGTCACCACGCCGTGTTACTTGAAACTTTTAAATTGCTAGCGCCTCTGCACGTTAGTTTTATTGTCGCATTCTAAAACCACACATACGCTCAAAGTGTTAAGTACATACATTCCTTTGTTGGGTACAATTTTCTATTTGTCGTCGCTTTTAAGGGTTGAAACGCAACGAATAGTTACTTTTTCGTTTTTCGTTTGGTTGTACGATGCGAAAAAGATGCGCATCCCTGGTGCGCCGGGTGCAGGCCAGCCCCAACATTATACTGCGGTGTATCGCGAGCAGACTGGACTGCTTGTGTGTGAGTCGCTGCTGCAAGCTTTCCACATCGGTGTTGAGCTTGTAGCAGGGGTTCTCATTGATATATATGGCAGTGTTAGGTTAAGTGGAGTCATGTTATTTGTTAAAAAAATATAAATAAAATTTAATTTCAATTAGTACCTTGAATGTAATTAGTAAGTTGAGTTCGTGATGTATATAAGCACTTTAATATACCATATGAAATATAGTACTTCTTGTTTCAATCTTGAAGAGAGATTATATTAAATAATGTCCAGGTTATTATTTTTTCGTATTATTATCACAAAACCAGTCAGGCAGGTCACCTTACAATATAATTTCAAACCAAATCATTAAGTAATTAAATTTTAGTTAAAGTTATTTTTAGGCACTATAATTGCATGGGAAATCTTGCCTACTGTTGGCAAAATTTACAGTTTTTATAATTGTTTCATTAAATATATTTATTTACTTATATTATTGAATAAACACCTAAGCACATAGTAACTTTTTTAAATGTCGCCCAGCTGCTTTTGTTAGCAACCATCGCTTATATTTTGTTATTTTTAATAATTCATTATGCAAAAGCACACAATATTCTCACGAGGACAGAGCCCAGTTCTAACACTTATTAGTTTTACATAACAACCTACGTCATTGAACGCTTGTTTTTCTCGAACGTGCGCGGCTAGAGTCCTTGACGTTAATTCACGTCGTCGTCATAGTTTTAAGTCAATTAGAAATTGGTCCCTAGGGCGATATTCAAAGAAAGCGTTTTGAAAAGAAAGAAGGAAAGAAGAAAGAAAAAAATGTTTATTCTGCTCAAATATGATTTTACCGTAATGCCCAAACTCAGAGCGTTTTTAGACACCTTGATGTCAAATACTGGTGCAAATCACAGATTTTAATGACGTCCAAAAATTATGACGGAAACAAATAAAGTAAACGTTTGGATTATGTCAATTGGTTAACTTAGGTATTTTTTTTTAAATCTTCTTTTCTATTTTTTGAATGTGTAATTTTATGAATGTTGTAAGCCTTTTAGAATCATAGATGATTTGTTTTATTGGACATTTTCTTTTTTTTGTTAAGTACCTGGTACTTGTTGACAGTCCTACGCTGTTCTCCCATACCTATTAGGACTGTAATTTTAAAACAATGTGAATACTTATGATATTTAAAGAGTAACCGTGGAGTGTTTTGCGTGCTCTCCTCCATAGAAAACGACCAATTGGAACCGTGCACCTAGCTTTTGAATTTTCATGAGTACCCATGTAGGTTAATGGTAATTGAAATAATATGAAATTTTGAATTTGAATTGTTTCATACGAATATGAACTTTATTCTTATGCGAATTTTGTTCATAAATGTGTAAGAGATTAATTAAACATCATTGAATATAGTTCACATTTGAATGAGACGCTTACTTGGAAAATTTAACCCAAATTGCAATCTTTAGTCTTTCAGTGAGAAATTAGAGCACTTGCACTGAAAATACAAGTGAAAAATAAAAAAAAATCGAAGACACGGGACATCTACCAACCCGCACTGGGCCCGCGTGGTGGATTACGGCCCACTCCCTCTCACAGAGAGGAGGTCTGTGTCCCCGCAGTGGGAACATAATAGGCTGATTATGCATTCTACCCAAAAATGTTACAAAGTTAGAAAACTTAACTTCAGCTATGCAACAACCCAATAAATCATCATTAATATAAGTATATCAGAGTTCTATGAAAACACGAGTTTTTCGCTCTAAAGCTTTCATAACTGTGTTAAACGCCTTGATTAATATTAATATTCAATGTTACAAGACATGTGACATCTACCTACCCGACTAGGCTCGCATGGTGGATTACGGCCCACTCCCCCTCACAGAGAGGAGGCCTATGTCCCAGCAGTGGGAACATAATAGGCTGATTATGCATGTATCTTCTTTTAATGCAGGTAATCATAAGTCAGTTATTATATATGATTACGTACATAAACGTTATAAATTTATGTACATCAGAACATTCGGCCAATCGAAGTAGGGAGCTGGCTGCTACTCCAGTTTTTTGTGACGATTTGGTGACTCACAAAGATGCCAGCCAAATAATTTGTGACAGTACAGTTCGAAAGTTAGAAGCATTTATGTATGGCCGAACGTCCTGATATCAGAACGTTCGGCCAACCTGAATCTCCATAATCAGTTATGGAGATTCAGGTTGGCCGGAACTTAGAGAATTTGTTACTGAATAAGGATTTAGTGACGATTTGGTGACAAACAACCACTACTTTACTTTTACTCGTAATGCCACCGGTTAAAAGTAAAATGACCTTTAGCTCCCGGACTATCAGGACGTTCGGCCAACCTTATCTCCATAACTGAGGACCTGAGAGAAACCGTTAATGAATAAAGATTTAGTGACGGCACTGAAACGAATTTATATTGCTTTAGTTTTTTTTGTGTGTGTTGTTTAATTTTCAATTTACAATTGAATGGGGTCGCCCATTCAATTGTAAATTAAACATTTAACCTCAAAACATTGGGATTGTCGATTCCTTCACAACGAAGAAGCCTAGAAGAACCGTTAATGAATAAAGATTTAGTGACTGCCCTGAAACCAATTTGTAATGCTTCAGGTTTTTTTTGTGACGACCCCATTTATTAGTAAATTGAAAATTAAACATGTAACCTCAAAACATTGGGATTGTCGATTCCTTCACAATGAAGAAACCTAGAGGAACCGTTATTAAATAAAGATTTAGTGACTGAACTTAAACCAATATGTGTTGGTATAGGTTTTTATGTGAGGACCCCATTCAATAGTAAATTGAAAATTAAACATTTAACCTCAAAACATTGGGATTGAAATAGGGTGACCATGTATTTTAACGAAACAAGTATGTATCGTGTAGTAGGTACCTAGGTACCTACTACGCGATACACAAGTGGACACTGATTCGTTGGAATATCTTCATGATCACCTTATTTCAACTATTTCGACGTATTGAGTACCTAGAAACACAATAAATACTTGTTTCTTTAAAATACATGGTCACCCTATTTCAATCATCATCCGCCATTGCGCCATTTAATAGATTCATCTTAAATCAGTAAAAATACTTGCACCATTACACTGAAAACCTGCAGAGCAGTTACTTATTCTCGACGACTGCAACACATCAGGGGTTTTTACGAGTTTTCTAGGCTTTTGAGTTGTGGAGGAATCGATAATCCCAATGCTTTGAGGTTAAATGTTTAATTTTCAATTTACTATTTAATGGGGTCCTCACAAAAAAACCTAAAGCAATATAAATTGGTTTAAGTTCAGTCACAATTTTTTTTATTTAATAGCGGTTCCTCTAGGCTTCTTCATTGTGAAGGAATCGACAATCCCAATATTTTAAGGTTAAATGTTTAATATTCAATTTACTAATAAATGGGTTCGTCACAATAAAACCTGAAGCATTACAAATTGGTTTAAGGGCCGTCACTAAATCTTTATTCATTAACGGTTCTTCTATGCTTCTTCGTTGTGAAGGAATCGATAATCCCAATGTTTTGAGGTTAAATGTTTAATATTCAATTTACAATTGAAGGGGGTCGTCACAAAAAAAACTAAAGCAATATAAGTTCGTTTCAGTGCCGTCACTAAATCTTTATTCATTAATAGTTTCCCTCAGGTCCTCAGTTATGGAGATCAGGTTGGCCGAACGTCCTGATATTCCGGGAGCTAAAGGTCATTTTACTTTTAACCGGTAGTATTACGAGTAAAAGTAAAGTAGTGGTTGTTTGTCACCAAATCGTCACTAAATCCTTATTCAGTAACAGTTTCTCTAAGGTCCTCAGTTATGGAGATTCAGGTTGGCCGAACGTTCTGATATCAGGACGTTCGGTCATACATAAATGCTTCTAACTTTCGAACTGTACTGTCACAAATTGTTTGGCTAGCATCTTTGTGAGTCACCAAATCGTCACAAAAAAACTGGAGTAGCAGCCAGCTCCCTACCTAGATTGGCCGAACGTTCTGATGTACATATAAATTTGACTGTGAGTTGAATCAAGTGAGGAAGTGACATCATAAATCACCGAACCGTGAATACCGAACGTCAATGTTCGGTTTTCTTGCACATTCGACTAAATAATCCTACACGGTAGTGCTTATTGTTTGTTGTACAAAGTCTTAATGAAATTCCTTGTAGTGACGTAATTTCGTTAGGAAATAAAAGTAAGTTTCGACGTGTAGTCTCGTGATGTTTCGGTTTTTTAATACGAAGTTACGGGATTACCATACGTGCGAATATATCCGGCTTTTTAGACCTCCGTTGGAACTTTGTCCGTCCTTGTCATTTGTTCGGATTATAGCGTATTCCAAAAAACTTTGTTTATCTCGGTGCCAGTAAATAAAAAAATTAAAATGGCTAATATTGCTGTCGAATCTTCGAGCCACATGCCTCTAAAAGGAAATATCTTGAAGAAACTTCGACCTCTTGATTAAATTCCAACGAGCAGTAAGCTAGCGTCAGGCTTACGAGAGAATGCGTTCTTGACACCTGCCAGTTTCACACAAACCAATGAGTGTTTCGCGATTTGATCTTTATTAGCTACTAGAATTGTCGCACTTGACAGCTATCAAAAACGCATTCTCTAAACCGCTGGACTGTAGGTTACACTAATCTTCTTTGGAAATAATCTCCACAAGGTGTGATAACATCGACCCGCTAACTTTTAACATGAATTCAATAGTTTCTAGACTGACGGAAACCTGAGGGAAACCGGCGCGAATAGGGTGAAGGGACCAGAGTGCACCCTCGATGCGATAGTGGTAGGTGCGATTGGACAAAATGTCTCATAAGATGAGCACGAGACGATCTGGCACTCCGAGTTGGTAAAGCTTGTATAACAAGCCGTTGTGCCAGACTTTGTCGAAGGCTTTCGCTATATCGAAGAATAGCACACCCGTCATCGCGTTACCCTGCAGACCAGCGTACAAGTGCTCTACGATACGGTGGACCTGGTGGATATTCGAGTGTTGGGCTTGGAAACCAAACTGCTCTTTGTGAATGAGGCTCTTTGCTTTGGCATAGTATTTGAGACGCTTATTAATAAGCCACTCGTAGATTTTGCCGAGAACATTGAGAAGCTAATAGGGCGGTAACTAGAGGGCTCAGACTTTGGCTTGCCTGGCTTTGGGATACCGATAACGGTTGTTTCTTTCCACGCTTGTGGGAAGATGCTGTTGCTCAAGGCGCCATTGAAGATGGCGGTGATGAACATTATTTGCGGGGCAGGAAGGAATTTGTACACTTTATTGGTAATACCGTCCGCTCCGGGGGCTTTCCGTGCGTGAAGCCCTTTTATGATGTCGTGCACTTCGCCCGGAGTGACGGCAGGCAGAGGATCATCGGGGTCTTCGACGGGCGGGAGGGATTCTCTCCGTTCGACTACAGCATCGACCTTGTTCAGGTGAGCTTGGTCTACTGGTTGAGAGCTGGGGGAACATTCGGCCTTGTCGGGACTGTCGAAAGCGATGCTCTTGTCGGGGCGGGTGAGACGAGGCATAGAGACCTCTTCAGAGGAACGCAATTTCCTCTGTAAGTGCCAGAAAGTTTGATAGGTGGGCTCGAGTTCACAATGCATCTTATTCCAGCCCTCAGAGCGAACCTCCCCTATGCGTTTCTTTACAGCACGCTGTAAATGGCGCATGTGGGCTTTGTTCTCGTCACAAGGGAAGGAGTCGTAGGCATGAATTGCCGCGTTCTTCTCGGTTATCAATTCACGTACGTTAGTAGGTAGTTTCTCAATAGGTAGGAGTCACTCATACCGAAGAGGGCAGTGAGGTCCTTTTGGAGAGAGATGTGATCTTTCGGACCATTGTCAGGTTGGTATATAGGCGGAAATGACGGTGAACGGTTGGTGACTAAACTGTTTAAACCAAATTAAAACTATTTATACTAAATTTTCTACTATATTATTCTGTTTTATTTCTATATACTAAGTTATTCTGACGAAAATATTTTACGCTGGAGGGTCTAGAATTTTGAGGTAACGGTATCCGCTTCGATATTTTAACCGCATAGGACTGTATACATTTTACCTTATTCTTACCTATGACATGGAATGTTTAAGCTACAATAATCATTGATTATATGATTTGGTGTCATACTTTTTCGCTCGTTTAACTTGTATAGAAGGAAAACTTAATTACTTATTTATTTAGGTATATTTTAAACTCAAACTCAAACTCAAAGCATTTATTTCAAATAAACCCATTACAGGCACTTTTGAATTGTCAAGGGGTCGGTCAGTCAGAAATATGAAGCTAGTTGCCCATTCCAAAGCGAAGTAGGTACCTATGGAGAAGAACGGGCAAGAAACTCCATGGACACTCTTTTAAATAATATGGTTACAGAAAATTTGTTACATCAGTCTTGTTGAAATTAAACATGTGAGAACGATGTAGAAAGACCCGTAATAAAAAACATAAAAATCTGAAAATAAAAATTAAAAAAGCCGTGGCAGCCAAGAGATGACCAGTCCCCACTGACGGCGCCCGTTCACGAACATGACGTATGGATCAGCACCATTCAGCTCAACCATTTTGAAGGGAACTTAATGATCCAACACACACGCCACCACCAGCGAGACATTTGAGTGAGCGTGACATACTCTCAGCCGCCAGGGCACATTCAAGTCAATGACAGACGTGCCCAGTATAGGGTAGCTTTATAGTAGGTACTACATAGTGCTCACACGTGTGCTTTGCAATTATACAATACTAAAAGATTGAATTTATACAGTGCAAAGATAGTTTTTACAATCTTCAGCAGCTCCAACAATATTTCCGAATGCTAATCAATTGTTTAGGCGCCCTTGTGGAGCAGAACCAGCGTTGAGCCAAGCATTTTTGTCAGAGATGTAATCCTCCAACTTATAATATGCTTGGCTGCATAGTGTGCGTTTGATACAGGTTTTGAATTTCGTTTCATTCAGTTGGAGTATGTGGGGAGGTATTTTATTATAACATTTTAAACAGTACCCCATGAAGGATGAATCTACTTTAGCCAGCCTGAAACCCGGTTGAACCAATTGGTCCCTATTTCTAGTCCCATAGTTGTGTCTTTCACCTCTTTTACTGAAAATATTTAAGTTTTTCCTTACGTACATGATGTTTTCATATATATATTGACAAGGTACGGTCATGATGTTAATATCTTTAAACAGTTCCCTTAAAGAATCGCGCCTGCGGAGGCCATATATTGCTCTAATGGCTCTTTTTTGCAGAATAAAAATAGACTCGATGTCTGCAGCGCGTCCCCATAATAAGATACCGTAAGACATGATACTATGAAAGTAACTGAAATAGACCAGCCTCGCGGTATCTACATTAGTAAACTGACGGATTTTTCTTGCAGCATATGCTGCTGAACTTAGCCGTCCTGCAAGAGATGTTAAATGGGGACCCCATTGCAGCCTCGAGTCGAGCGTGATCCCCAAGAAAACCGTTTTATCAACGAATTCTAGTTTCTCTTGATTCAATACTATGTCACAATCACTACTTTTAACATTCAGCAAAGCAAACCTTATGCATTTTGTTTTTTTCCCATTTAATACTAAATTATTAGCAGTAAACCAATTTTGTACCTGCAGCAGTGCGTTATTTACGTCGTCAAGATTTGATGAACGTCTACTTATCTTAAAAATTAAAGAAGTATCATCAGCAAATAACACCATTTGTGGTTGTTTTTTTAATAAATGGGGTAGATCATTAATATATACTAAAAAGAGGAAAGGACCTAATATCGAGCCTTGTGGAACACCCAATTTTATTTTTAATCCAAGTGAATTGACACCATTAATTTGAACTTTTTGCCGTCTATCTTGTAAATAAGATCTAACTAAACTTAGCGCAGGTTTACCTAGTCCGTAATGCTCCAGTTTTAGGAGCAAGGTTTCGTGATTAACGCAATCAAATGCCTTGGAGAGGTCACAGAAAATTCCTATGGCATCTTGGGCCTCCTCCCACGCTGTAAATATGTGTTTTAGTAAAGTGACACCAGCATCAGTCGTGCAACGACCTTTGGTGAAACCATATTGCTGTTCGTGTAAGATTTTGTTGATGTTAAAATGATTAAGCATTTGATTGAGCATTACCTTTTCGAACACCTTGCTGAATACCGGCAACACGGATACTGGTCTATAATTGTTGGTGTCTTTGCTATCCCCAGATTTAAAAAGTGGTATAACCTTACTGTATTTCATTAAATCCGGGAAGACTCCTTGATCTACACACAAATTAAATATTAAAGCTAAGTATGGTGCTATGGTCTCGATTATGGATGTACAAACTTTGATAGACATTCCCCAAAGATCTTCGGTCAACTTGATTTTTATTTGCCGAAAAGCTTTTATAACTATCATAGGGTTTATATGTTTAAATTGAAATTCAACCGGGCAGCCCGGAACGTTCGCTCTTAATAAATCAATTGAGACTTTGGGTGAGGAATTTAAAGCCTCCGTAGTTTTAGATGGTATATTAGTAAAATAATTTCCAAATTCTTGAGCTACTTCTAAGTTAGAGCTTATGGCACCACGTGAAGTCTCCAATGTGTATTCAATGTTTCGTATTTTTTTCCTACTAGTTTCGTTATTTATAACTTTCCAAACAGTTTTTATTTTATCTTCCGCTGTTTTGATCTTGTTGCTAATGTACAGGGCTTTAGCTATTTTGCAGGTATTTCTAAAAGTTTTGGAATATGTAGCAACATACTTATTGAAAGTTTCAGTGTTAATGTAAGGCTTAAGGCCATACAACTCGAACAGTCTTTCTCTACTAATCCTAATACCTCTGGTTGCCCAGTCACTAAATATAAATTTAGTGCAAATATTTTTTGTTTTCTTTTCAAAAGTTTTATTAAATTCAGTGTGGACTAATGAAAAGAAATCCTCATAAAATTTATTTGCATCGTCCATATTATGGCCCAGAACATTTAACTTATTATTTAGGGCAATATTGAAACTATTTAATTTGCCAGTAGTTATTGGTCTAAATTGTATTTGCAATTTTTGTAAAGGTGTTTTAAACCTAAAAGTTACCGTTTGTCCACTATGATCTGACGGCAGAAAATTTACGATGGCTAAATAATCAAAATCGCAGAAGACATTATCAATACAAGTAGCAGAAGTTGGAGTTACTCTAGTCGGTTCGGTAAAAACATTAAATAAATTGAACGATTTAAAAAGGCTTAGTAATCTACAGCTATTTGAATTATTTTCAAGAATATTAATATTAAAATCACCACAAATAATTGCGGCTTTGTTACTGGATGCAAGTTTCGCTAGGACATCTTCCATTATTGACTCAAATAAAGAAAAGGTCTGATAATTAGGGGGTCTGTACACGCACACTACAACATGCTTATCTAGCTCAACACAGGACAGTTCGATGCATTGTTCAACTGATAAACCAACTATGTCATTGCGTTGCTTGGATTTTAAACAATTTTTAATCAAGATTAGAGACCCTCCACGCAGCATAGATTTACGGGTAAAACAACTGCCCACACTATAGTTCTCATAATTAATTAGCATTTGGTAATCCCTTAACCAATGTTCAGTAAAACAAACAATGTCAAACTTTGTTTTCTCTAAAAACATTTCAATTTCTAATAATTTGGAAGAAATACCTTGAATATTTTGATGAAATAACTTCAAGGCATTCTGCTGACCTTCTTTTTGATAATGACATCTTTTTGAGCAAGAAGATACCTTGTTGTTGTTAGTTAAAAGAATATTCTTCCTGGTACCTTCTGTTGTCTTACAAACTAGTTTAAATGATTATCCGGAGTTAAGCCCAAGACTTGAATGTCACCACCAGACGGTGAGCTCGTAGTGAGTGAGGGACATGGAACCTCCTTCGTACAGTTTGTAGAATTACTTATAGCTACATTTGAGCTACATTTATTCAGGCTCGCCACGTGACTTTTAGTATTATTACTAACTATTGTGGTATTAATAACACAAGACTTCGACATACTACTTATGTCTGAGTTTATATAAAAAGCTAATAGCCTTGCTATTATGTGTCTAAAATTAACAGGCAGATACACAGTATCCCTAGTCGATTTTAAAGTTTCAACAAAACTGTTGGTGTCAAAAAACACAAGCTTGTCACTGTGATGACTAGCTAAAAAGTGCATATGCTTATTAAGCATATGAATATAATTGTTTTGTCTATTCGTCAGTCTTTCAAAATATGGGAAAGCACACAATATTATTTTACTACAATCTATCTGTAACAACTTTGTTACACAGTCAGTGATTTCATCTTTTTTGACATTAGAACTATTACCTACAAATACAGTAACGTTGGTTTCAGGATTACATTCATTTCCTGTTACTGATGCCATTATTCGTTTGTAGGTTGACCCTGGCGTACAATAGTTTTGAGTAGAATAACTCAGGTTGTTATTAATTAATTTACCTAAACCTCTTCTCTCTTAAGTCTCTACATCATTATTTTAATATTATCACGAGATTACATCCGAAATGTGCCATATGTTACTATTGGTACTGTTAGCTATTATCCTGTCGTAATAATAACAAGGACAAATAATTAAACCAGTGTTTAATTCATTTAGACATTATTTTGATGAGGAAAATACTTCTAGATCGCTTTTTGTTATGATCTTATTACCTACTGCCATATTTTCTTGATGTAGGTAGGTAAGTACTTAGATGCCTCAAGAATCAGTAATTCAACAGCCTTCTAAGAAAAGAAGACCAATTCTAGGTAAGTATATTCATTCTAGTAAGATGTGCCGATAGATATGTGGCCTGTGACCCTTTAACCGTTAAACCTGGTGATAACCAGGGATAACAATGGCGGTTTCCAAGTATATCAACCAAACTAGGTTAACTTCCGAACCGACACTTTCTTTTAAGCAGTACGGTTATGGAATGCCTTGCCCGTGTCGATAAGGTGTGCTCAATCTTTGTCCATTTTTAAAATTCTGTTTCAAAACAGTTCCTCTCTCCTTAAACATCATCATAACATATTGTATCCTTGTTCTTGTTTCATGTTATAAGAATATGTGTAGTTAAATATATGTTTTTGTATCTATGTATGTATTTATTGTAAATGATAAATGATTTTGTTTCTATATGTAGGTTTGTACAAACACTTTTACACGTCAATGATATTTTAAAAACTAGATGAGATCGGCGTTTCCTATCTGACTACCCTGAGAAGAAAGGCCGAAACAAACTCAGAGGTCACAGTCTCTTATAAAGTCCAGATATAATCTTGGTCAGGTCATGTGAACACTTGGGTAGGCCGTATTAATTACTGCCAGACCAAGATTAAAACTAACTTAAAGAAAAAACTTTGAGAAAAAAAAGCAACAAATCTACATTGCCTTCACATTCACAATAATTAAATATTGTAACACTTTACAAAGTAAATTTTCATGCCATAAATGTCAAAGTGTATAAAAATCCGAAAATAATCTTGTCAGTAGACTGGTCTGTAGACTGGTGTCTGAAATGGTCTTTTGAGGAAAGAACCACACTGATTTGAGTGTACCTGTCCAGTCAGTGCACGCATTTGTCAATCATCGTGCAGCTCAACTCAGAACTAAGGAGCTCAACGATTCGACGAACAATACAAAAGCAAGGACATTTGTGTAGGCCATATAAAGTACTCAAACAGTCAGATCCTAATTAAAACAAACTGAAAGAAAAAAAGAAAAAAACAATGACCCACATAGTCCTCACATTCACAAAATTAAAATAATATTTTATTTTATACGGTAAATATATACATGTCAAATGTAAACATCAAGATTGTCTGTCTAAATGTATTGGAGCAGCTCAATCCCAAGCATTCTTGTCCCCAATATAGACTATATTGACAGAATGAAGAAGGCTTTCTGGCATAATTTCCACTTTGCAAAAGATTTGAATTTATTAATGCTTAGTTCTTGAATTTGGCTAGGAAGTTTATTATAAAAACGTAAACATTGACATTTAAACGAGCTACCTATTTTTTTGAGCCTGGTAGTAGGAACAACTTTGTATTTGTTCCTAGTATTCATATTATGGATATCACTGTATTTTTAAACTGATTAATATTTTTATGTTCATACAAAAGATTTTCTTAAATATACTGAGAAGGCACAGTCATTATATTAATCTCTTTAAATTTGTCTCTTAGGAAGTGTCTGGGACTTAATTTATAAATTGAACGAATTGCCCTTTTTGTTAAACAAAAATTTTCTGAATATCGGCGGCATTTCCCCACAAAACAATACCGTACGACATCACACTATCAAATTAACTAAAGTACATATTCTTTAGAGACAGCCCGTTAAAAAGCTTCAATGGGCCCCCCATTGAAGCTTTTCATCCAAAGTTATGCCTAAGAATACAGTGGTGTTATCGGGTTTCAACTCTTCACCCTTAATAAGGACACTAGTTTCTACTTGTCTAACATGAGGTATCGTGGTAAATGGTACACAACTACCTGCAGTATTGTCTCTCCTTCTCCCTTTGATAAATTCAAAGGTCGTCTGAAAAAATCTTTTTAAGTGAAAAGACCGCCCATTGTGTCACCCTATGGAAAACTTCTACATTTATATCTGTAATTTTTAAGGTGTCAAATCAAATGAAATCAAAATACTTTATTTCACATAAACCTACATGGGCACTTATTAAACGTCAGAATCTAGGTGCACGGTTCCAATTGGTCGTTTCATAAGGAAAAGAGCCGGCAAGAAACTCCATGGTTACTCTTTTAAATATTTGACTTTTACAATGTTTTAAAATGACAGTATTAATAGGTATGGGAGGACAGTGTAGACCTGTCAACAAGTACCATATGCTTAACAAAATATACTATGGTCTATAAATCTACAATCCACAAGGCCTACAACGTTATCACATTCACAAAATATAAAAGAATCTAAATAATAAAAATTAAAACCAATTTAAACCAAATGACATGATTGCCATTTTTACATAAAAAGAGTATTCTGTTCTATACAGACTCAGCTTAGAGTTTGGCACCTTCAATAGAGTCTATCAGCTCCTGCAACGTGCAGGCAACAGGATATGCTCGACACAATATTAAGGGCAAAGTCATCAATGAAACCTGAGCAGGTGTTCTTCGTTTTGGCCCACCTGGGTCTGGAGAAGATTTCCAGATTAGTCAAGGCAACTAATGTCCATATGGGAAGTTTTCAGCAGGTAGAACGAATGGATTGGTAGGGAAGCCACAGCTGTATCCTGTCCCTAGACCGTTCGCCAGTAAGTTGTAGGACACGCTTTTTGGCCTTGGCCACACGAGGACGTTGTCGATCAAGGGCAGCGACTCTTTCACTCAAGCTTGCTACGACTCTACGAACTTCTTGTGGCGCTATCCCAGCCAGTAGATACATCATTTGTACCGGGGTCGGTTTAAGGCAACCATGACTTTTCTCGCCCGTGTAGATAGCGCCTTAACAAAAAATTGTTACCAACAAAATTAATTTAATAAATTAACCTCCTAATGACTAACCCACCGCACAAGCCCATAACCTAGGTAACAATTAAGAGGCGCTAGCTGCAACTAGCGCGGGCGCAAACCACTGAGTCTGCAGACAATATCGTCGTTGGAAAAACCTGTGGTGACGTCGTAATGACCTAAAGTCTAGCAAGCTTGTGCGCGGCTCGTGTTCGTATAAATAAACAGTGGTTTATTGCTTTAACTTAATTTTATTTTTATTGGTAGGTATGGCGACTTGCACAATCAGTGGTATTCTTAGGGCCGATTTTTCAATCCTCAGATAAACAACCAGATAGCTTTTATTCCATAGATAGCAAGATTCTCAGTTTTTCAATGGTCAGATAGTAGTTAACGGTCGAATTAAGTCTCTAACGGAGGAATAAAGTTATCTGCTTCTTTGAGAGCCAGTTAGGGTTTTTCATCCGTTATGTATGACGTTTTAGGTAATATTTTTGACTGTTTCATTCGTTTTGTGTTGATGGTAAAGCGACATTAGTCCAGTAATTTGTTAAGACTGATGTGTTTGAACCCACCTGAGAGAGAAAAACCGAGTTTTACGAAAAAGCCTGATAAATTCAACACATGGGACGAGAATGAATTTTGGAGAAGATTTTGCTATAAAAAGATACCATAGCCTACTTAGTTTAATTGATTGAGAAAAAACGAAAAAAGATAAGTAATCTTTGTTAAAAAAAAAATCTAGGCTAAAAAGAAATTAGCATACCATACTTCTTCATTATTTGTATAGTTCCAGGAATAGTTGTATGTGCCACCAATGCAAAAACTACTACTCACCCTGCGATTCTATACATCTGGCGGCATTTTTATGTAACAATTGGAGATTTACACGATTTGTTGCTATTCTCGTCTTACACGTTGAATACCGTATCTGTGCATCTTGCTTGCACATATACAGTGTGAAGTTCGCTAGCATAGACCACAGATAGCTATTCTCTAGTTAATAAACGATTGAAAATTTGAAAATATTTATTCGCCTGATAAACAGCCAGATAATTTTATACTCTGATAATTCTATTGCTATTCGACGACATAACTGAGGATTGAAAAATCGACCCTTAAACGTCTTTGTCGTGTTCAGTGACAAGAAATTACATCATCTTATCATTTTCCAAAATACATATATTAAGACTGCCTCCAAAGTCAAAGTCAAAGCATTTATTTCAAATAGGCACATAAAAGGCACTTTTGAACGTCAACATTTACATAAAAGTAGAACTGATTCTAAACGCCCTCTCTAAAAGGTTGTTTCGTATGAAGAAGAATGGGCATTGAATGGGCATTGATTGATTGAATGGGAATGGAATTTTTAAATGTGAGACGATGCATACAGCAAGAATAAAATGACTATACCGCTATAGGTAAAAAGAATTTAAAATAAAGCAAAGACAAATAAATTAATTATGTGAAACATACATGGTGCTCACATATTTACAAACATTATAAAAATATACTACTTTCCTTATGAATAAGTCAGTGTGTGAGTTAAATAATCATATTAGTATTTAGGGTTCGCAACCGAGACCGCTCCTAAGGTCGAGCAAAGTATTGGTTTGGGTTTTTCCGTTTGTTTTTTTTTTTTTTCAGTTGCAGTGCGGTGTCTAGAATTTTCTCTGGCGATAATTAGTATGACCGCTATATAAACGAGTTTTGTCGATGGTAGAATAGGCAAAAAACACGTCATGATATGCGTGCTAGTATGGATAGGACTCGGACATCTGCACCTAATAATTCAATGTTTACTCCAAAGTCATTAAACAGTTGAATGTACACGTGTTTTTTCCCTATCGATGCATTTCACTACCGACCGCCATCCATTACATTTTAAACCATACATTGACATAAATAAAAGTCAATTAACGTTGTTCCTGTACCTAATACCTAACTTGTTAGAGCTAAGCCGATGATACACCCGCAAATAACTTGGGAAACACATACTGGTTAGGTATTTGACTCTACTAACGTCATGACGAAGTGAAAAAGTGCAAATATGAATGTATTGTGTAAGAGAAAGTAGTGAACGGACGTGATTGATAATAAAATACCTTTGTTTTTATTTGGTGTCAAAGTCAAGTCAAAGTCAAAGCATTTATTTCAAATAGGCACATACAAAGGCATTTGTGAACGTCAAATTTTACATTAAAAATAGAATTGATTCTAGGCGCCCCTTCCAAAGGTAGTTTCGTATGGAGAAAAAGGGGCAAGAAACTCCACCGTTACTCTTTTAAAAGGTTGCACAATATTTTTATATATTAATTATATTTCTATATGTGAAAACAATATACCAAGAATAAAAATACTATACGACAATTGGTAAAAAATTAAAATTAAGCAAAGACAAATTAATCATGTGATGGGTACATGGTGCACACATATTTCAAACAGTAAAAGTATATGATTTTCCAAAATTATTAAATAGGAATAAGTCAGTGTGTGAGTTGAGTAAAAATAACAAATTATACAATTAAATTAGCAAACAATATGATTTTGTCTAGGCTGGATTGTCCTACGGAGCTGGACCATCATGTTTCCAAGCTTTCCAGTCTTGTATATAATCCTTCATATGTAATATGCTTATTTACAGACTGTATATTTCATATGAATTTTTCTTTCATTTAATTGCAATAGATCACAAGGTATTTTGATATAACATTTAACACAGTACCCCATAAATGATGTATGTACTTTTGCTAATCTGTAAAATTGTTAATCTATTTTATCTTTATTTCTAGTATTAAAATGATGTCTATCACATATTTTATTAAAAAGATGTCGATTTTTTGTTACATACATAATATTTTCATAAATGAATTGGCAAGGTACGGTCATAATGTCAAATCCCTTTAATTTGTCCCTGAGAGATTCGCAAAATAAAAAGGGATTCAATGTCAGCAGCCCGACCCCACAGTAAAATGCTATACGACATAATGCTGTGGAAGCAGCTATAATAGACCAATCGTGCGGTTTCTATATCTGTTAACTGTCTTAACTTTCTAACAGCATAAATGGCCGAGCTTAGCCGCCCCGCAAGAGATGTTATATGTGGTCCCCATTGTAATTTCTCGTCCAGCGCGATTCCTAGGAAAACAGTTTTATTAATAAATACCAGTTTTTCTCCATTCAATATGATGTCACATTAGCTACTTCTAACATTAGGTAATTTAGATCGAATGCATTTGTTTTTTTTCTCATTTAGTACCAAATTATTTACCGTAAACCAATCTTGAACTTGAAGAATCGAGTTATTCACGTCGTCCAGATTTTGTGACCGTCGGCCTATTTTAAAGATCAGTGATGTGTCATCTGTAAATAACATCATTTCCGTTTGATTTTTAAGTAATTGGGGTAAATCATTAATGTAAAATAAGAAGAGGAATGGACCCAATACCGAACCTTGAGGAACGCCCATTGCCATTTCATACCCTAATGAGTTTATGCCGTTTACTTGAACTTTAACCTTTCTATGTTTCAGGTATGATCTCAGTAAATCAAGAGCTGTATTCCTAACCTCATAGTGCTCCAGTTTCAGCAGAAGGGTCTCATGGTTTCATCAAACGCCTTAGAGAGGTCGCAAAAGATCCCAATGGCATCTTGTGCTACTTCCCAGGCGTTAAAAATGTTCTTTATTAGAGTGACATCAGCGTCAGTGGTACAACGCCCTTTGGTTAACTTGACTGGTTGAGCGCCTATTGATAGCTCTGGTTACCCTTTTTGGTAGGTCGAGTAGTCAAATTGACAGCTTCAGGGGTTAAATAAATAGCTCAAGGGGTAAATTTGGCAGGCCGTGCGTTCAAATTGTAAGCTTGAGTAGGCAAACTAAAAACATGAGTTTTCTATTTGATAGGACTTGCGGTCAAATTGATAGGCCGTGCGGTCACATTGTTAGCTCGTATGAACAAATTGATAGCTCGAGGGGTCAATTTGTTAGGTCGGGTCGTGCGTTCAAATTGATAGATCGAGTGGACGAACTGAAAACATGAGAGGACTTCAATATGACAACTCATGTTTTCAGTTCGCCCAAGTGGTAAAATTTTGTGAGTGGCAGTGGATAAACTAATGATGTCATGAAAATTACGACATAATCCGACTTATCAAAATGTATGTAGGTTAATCTGCAAATGTCTATAGAAATCCCATATAATTACCATTTAATAACATCTATATTTTTCCCTATCACGAGATAATTTCAAATCAAACAAACAACTAGCTTGCATGTGTTTCCTCCTTATTTGATAACAATGAGGAAAATGTTATACCAAATTTAAATCTACGCTTTATTGGAAAAATAAGTACGTCTACCTACAATGAAAAAAATTAAGTACGTCTGCTTACAATGCACGATGTGATGTGACATGACAAATGGATGTTGCTTGGGCAGGCTAAACTAGAATAACCTTATTACATTTTTTGAAGATTTAAAACTCATTTCCTGTCGAACTTTAACGGTCTTATTATAAAAAAAAGATTTATTTTAATCAGCTTGACACCATCGTGCCATTTTTTAATTACGAACTTTATTCCGAAAACGATCATGTTTTAAATACAAAAACTGATTTTAAACCGAATCTAATTGCAAAATACAAGTATTTTTCATGGAGCAACTGCCTACCGAAATATCAGGTTTCATTGTTGGAGACGGGGACAGACTCCACTATAGGTGAGCGCCAACCTAACGTTCTCGTTGCCTGATTGGCTCTTGCTGGGCCTTCCCTACGGAACAACGGATCTCACCCAGCACGGTTGCGTTGTGAAGCACTTCGGGCGCTCCTACAGTCAGTCACTTTTGAATTGTCAAGGAGTCAGTCAGTCAGAAATATGAAGCAAGGACTGTTGCCCTTTCCAAAGCCGAGTAGGAACCTATGGAGAAGAAAGGGCAAAAACTCCATGGACACTCTTTTAAATAATATTGTGCATACAAATACATTAGTTATATCATTAATGTTGATCATATATGTGAGAATGATTTAAAAAACCGTACACGTTAAAAGCGTCCAGAGTGCAGATTTTTTTTTTATAAACAATCCAAAAAAAAAAAAATTGCTAAAGATAATAATACTAATAATAAAATTATTCAACTTTCGGATTCCATACACCTTAGATCCCTCTCTTCATCCGAAAACTATAAGTATTTGGGTGTGTCGGAAGCGTTAGGCATCAACGTTATTTACATGAAGCAATCGTTGAAGGAGCGCTTCTTTGGCCGCCTGAAGAAGGTATTAATTAGTCTTCTTTCGGGCGGAAACAAGGTGCGCGCCTTCAACGGTAGGGTTATGCCGATTTTGATGTACTCTTTCGGCATACTCAAATGGACCCAAACCGAACTCGACGCCCTGGATAGGCGGGTCCGTACACTTCTGACCGCAAATCGGATGCATCACCCACGATCATCGGTGATGAGACTGTACATCCCGTGAAAGTGCGGGGGTCAAGGCTTTTAAATGCGAAGACCCTCCACAAGCGCGAGGTGTGCTGTCTCAGGGAATATTTTTAAAAAACCGAAGTGGGTATGCACCGCGATGTGGTCGCAGTGGACAAGGGGCTAACCCCGCTCTCCATGGCTAAAGGGAACTGGCACAAACCTGTAGTACTTACTTCCGATGACCTTCACGGGCTTCATACAAGGAGCTTCACGGGCGCTTCTATCATACTGTGACTGTCTGTCACTTATTCCTATTTAATAACAGAATATTATATTTATTCTTAAACCATGCATATGGTTCGGCCCACTTTAGAAACACATAAAATCTTAATTTTATGGTCTGACAGCTTGACGCGTTACCCTAATAAATAACAAGATATCCTAATTCTTTGCACTTGTAAAATAGTTTAGAATCTCTTAGAAGTCCATTCCATTTCTATTTAATGGCACACGCAAATGACCACTTATGGCAGCCGTCGTCGCTTGAAAGAAATGTTTAGACAATCGAAACCCATAGTTCTTTACAAATTCTGAGAAAGTTAAAGCGAGGGCGCGTTATTGCAACCAGCTGTGAATCGTAAAAGCAATTAAGAAATAGAAAAATGTGTTTTAAGTCGAAGTTTACAAAAAAATAGTGTGGGAAAGTACCGAGCCCAGATTTGGGAGAGTTGGCGGGGGTGTTGAGGAAGGATAGTGGGTCTGAGGACATGACAGGGTTCGGTCGTTATAGTCTCAAGAAGGAAAGCTAGTTAAGTTAGGAGGTTGGTGAGTGTTGTGAGCTGGGAGGAGCTGTGTTCGAGGTGAAGTTGGTACTACGTGCGGCATTTCGTGAGTAGTAATCTAATTCCCTACAAAGATATCATTGGTAAGTGTTAAACTCTTTACTAATAATGTGTCTTTTCCATTGTATTGTTCTCGTAGGCTGATTTGTTTTATGATTTGTAGGTAACATTTAGATATTATCGCTGCAGAGCTATTAATAATCATTTATTCCAGCATAGCGACATTGCGCTATTAATTAACTCTATTTTCTATTGTATTAAGTGTCCATCTCCTTATCCATACCCTGACAGATATTTGTCATTTGCGTTTGATTATAGGGAAACGGAGAAGGCCTTCCACTTTATTTGACACTGAGCACTGACGCTCGACTTTTGACGACTTTGACCTGTAACATGCGCAACTACATACGGAAGGCAGAACCGTAAATACTCTCAGTTCATTTAAAACAACATATGCTATAAAGTCGATCTAAATCGGCATTATAAAACAATCAAACGTTAGTGATAATTACTGCTTCCAAAAAGGTTTGGCCACACAACTCTTTACGAAAGGCTCGTTGTACGCGCGTCTCCGGGGAGAGGGGGTAGGCTTCACACACTTCCCCAAACTGGATTGGTACTCGTTCTAAGAACGCTAGGGACCGTGTCTCGATAAAACCTACACCCGGCATATGGTACGCCAATTTCTAAATCGACACTATTTATCGAAACACGTCAATTTGGACGCTTTGCCGCTTACAGCCGCACTGTATCCTCGAAATTGGGAAGATTAACGAGATGTGAGGTGACGAAATTACCACCTCGGCAGACACCGAGTACGATCGCATTGAGTTTTGCTACAGACTGAGTCTACGGTACGCTTGTGCAATATTTTCTGTTATTTTAGAAATGGGGCTAGGCTGCCGTAAAGGTGATATTAACATAAATACGCGTTTAGAACTTTATACTCAATACTTGTCTCACTCAATGGCAGTTGGGCTTCGTAGTTCACTGTCTCTAGGATTGAGTAAGACATTTATATTGTGCTTAGGGAGCATGTTCTACTAAAATCGTATATTGTCTCAGAGGTTTTATGCGTTAGGTTTAGTAGAACACGTACAAAGAGACAAACGTTGTAAAACGGTTCCCCGTCTCACGTAAAATGGGTACATCATACACAGATACATTAACGTAGCTATTATTGATTGATTAAAGCGCAAGCGTAACGATTCCCTTACCTCTTCACATTATGAAGATTCTATTACAGGTATTATTAGCGCTACCTGCGAGAAGGAAGACAGACCGCGGTAGGAAACGGTCGGTGTAAGGCTAGGCTAAGAAAGCTAGGAGAATTATTGAGTGCCAGAGGCCTTGTCCAAGTGGGCTGTTGTAGGAGAACGAGTTAATATTAAATAAGTAAAATATAGTTGTGTTGAAGCACAGGTTTAGTTTATTATTATTCTATCATCTAGTTTTAACTTAGTATGTGTTAGTGTCTGTTGGTGAGACTGGGTGTGCCTTAAGTTATTATAGTTATCCTAGGCTGATGGAGTTGATAGTCATTATAACTAATCAGACAGACACGTGTTGCTGGAGAGTTTGTTGCGCCACTTCTTCTCCCCAGCATAAACACTAGGAAGTGGTGACGGGTGGGCTCTTTGGGGCTTTCTATAGACTTTTAAAGTGAGTTGATTCACAACTCTATTAATAATGCTTGAGTTTGATTCTCTACTCTCATAACTAGTAATTCTTGAATGTTGTATTCGTTGCCTTTGGCCGATACTATAACTCTAAACTCTATTTAATAATTATCCATGATTCTCTACTTCTCAACTCAAACTATCTAACAGTTCAAAGAATATTTTATTCTATATCTTAGACTAATAACTCGGTCATACTGACATGAGCACATGTCTTGCAAATATGCTTGTTGTGCAAAGAGTGAACTTCCGGGGGTTTGGGTGACCACAACTATCTCATATCCAGTCTAAGGACTGATAGGGACCATGTCTCCTTAAGAGCATGATGCAGACGCAATGCCGCTAGAACTAGCCGCTCCGTTGCTAGACAAGGACAGTCGCACGGTTGCCGCAGGAAAAGCCGCTTCGTCACGTTTATCAGTTCGAGAGAACTGCTAGGGGCCATGACTCCAAAAGAGCATGATGTCGACGCTATGCCGCTGTAAAGCCGCTTGCGTCACTTTATGGAAGTGTATCTCTGAGTACTCCGAGTGTAGATGCGAGGTATTGTGTGAGTTACGACTGATCAAATACCTGTTACGCGCTAGCGTTTGGGTTTCTCACAAGTTTATATAATAATTTACTCTGCATTCCTCTATTTTTAGCTTTCTAAAATCACTTCCAATATATTTCACAACTATGAATTCCCAAGTATCATCTAATATTGATACATTGTTTCCTTGCCTCATTCATAATATCAAGGCATTTGGCTTCTATAAATTTGGGAATTCACTTCTATTATCGGTGGGAGAGTGACCAAGTCTGGTGACGAGCTCTACAGGACCGTACGGGGTTAGAGTGCGGCCTTTTCCCCTTAGGGGGAAACCTAATATTAACATAATTAGGAAAAACGAAAAATTTATCAGCCTAGGGTAATTTAGGTACTGACACAATACATACCGGAGACATATTATGAAGGACGGGACGGTTGACGTGTGTCGGGCATGCCACCGTCCAAGTTAGTCGATCAGACATATTATCTCTGGTTGTTCTTGTCTAGCTAACGGCGAGTACTTGCACAGGCATAACCAAGTAGCCAGGATTATTCACCAGCAACTTGCTTTGAAATATAAACTTGTGGATTCTGAGGTACCGTATTACAAGTATGTGCCCGACCCAGTTCTCGAAAGTGACCTTGTCACGTTGTACTGGGATCGGTCTATCATTACTGACAGGACTATTATCGCTAATAAGCCTGACATAGTAGTGATAGATCGATTAGCGCGCCGCACAATGATTATCGATGTTACCATTCCACGTGACGAGAACCTCGTGAAAGCTGAGAAAGAGAAACAAATTAAATATCTCTACTTAGCGCACGAGGTTGTTGACATGTGGAATGTGAGCTCGGCTGTCATTGTGCCGATTGTCGTATCGGCCAATGGCCTGATGGCAAAAAGCCTCGACCAAAACAACTCTCCAGGCTTTCGTTAGGCGGTTGGATCAAGGGCCTGATTCAGAAGGCAGTACTCCTCGATACGGCTCGCATTGTGAGGTGGTTCCTGTCTCTGGAGCCCTAACCACCAGTAGCTTGGACCCTGCTCCCGCTACCGGCGGACCACTATTTATTTATATTTTTAAATGTTTTTTTTAATTTGTTTTATAAAAATATTTAAAAATGTAGCAAAGAGAGGATAAAAATAAATAAAAGACATAATATTAATAACAGTAGCGCGGGATTGTACCCGCACCGTCACAATTATTTCAAAGCTAAAAAATAAAAACTGTTCTCTCATTAGGCAACACTGTACTGTCATTTCGTTTAAAGCTAGTTATTTTAAACAACCCTATTTAGGGGAGAACTTCAGTAGGGATGGGTTGGAAGACCTGTCTCGGAGAAGGAGCTTCGTATAATTATGATAGAACTTCACTTAAGGTAAGTTCGTTTAATCACATAATTATACTTACTCCTTCTCCGAGACATATTTACGAGTAGATGTTTGAAGTCAGCCAGGGTTGTTTAAGGGATAATAAATACTTGTTTGATAAACTATTAAGGTATTTATTAAAATCAAAGAGTGCAAAAAAATCAAGTCATATTATTTAAGGTGTTACATATAACCTCACTGAATTTAGTTGGTTCTTGAATAACTGGCCTGTTATAATGTCGAGCAAAAGTGGCCGAGTTCTCATCGAGTATTCACATCAATTCCAGATTCATGTAAAGTTAGTTGTTTTAATCCAGCGGCTTATAGTTTGGGTTGAGGCACTATGATGAGGCTTTTTAAAGGTTATTATCAGCTTATCAGTCTCTCTTCTCAGTGGTTTAGTTTTATTATTATATGTATATATTGTCATAATGACAAATTATTGTTTTTTGACACTAACAAGTTTGTTAGTAGTTTTAAGTTAACTCAGAGAAGTTTATCTCTTTCTTGGAAATGTAGACATATGATTGCTATGTTGATAGCATATAACATTAATGAGGTTATAGCTAATATAACAAATTGTAGGAGTCTGCTTGACGACTCTGTGTTGTCTGCTTATTCTAACAACATAGTGAGCAATCATGAATCGTCATGTTGTACGAAGGAGGAACCACCTATAAAACCAACATCCTTGGAGGCTACTACTAGTCAGGAAAGGTGTTCTCTTCCTTATGGAACTGAAAAGGGCATTCTAGACTCTTCAAAAATTGTAGTTGTGGAGGTCACTCCGGATAACTTTTTAAACTAGTTAGTAAGACAACAGAAGTTACCCCTACAAATAACCAATTATTATTAAACAATAGTAATAAAGTATCTTCGTGCAATTTAACTCATAATGAGAAGAAACCAAAGGGAGTGCAACACACTTTAAAATTACTTAATCAGAATATTTAAGGTTGCTCTTCCAAATTACTAGAAATAGAATTGTTTTTGGAAAATACCAAGTTTGATGTCATTTGTTTAACAGAACATTGGTTAAAAGATTATCAAGTACGGTCAATTAACTATGAAAATTATTGTGTAGTTAGCCATTTCAGCCGAAAACGTATGATACATGGCGGGTCATTAATTTTAGTTAAAAACACAATTAAATCTATGGAACGAAAAGACATCACTGGTCTGTCTGTTGAACACATCATTGAATTGTCCTGTGTTGAGCTTGATAAGCATGTGATAGTATGCGTATACAGACCTCCAGGTTACCAGAATCTATGTGTGTTTGAATCAGTAATGGAAGATGTGCTGAAGAAACTTAGTGGTAGTAGTAAGTCAATAATCGTATGTGGTGATTTCAATATTAATTTATTAGAAAATAACTTGAATACTGTCAGATTATTAAGTCTTTTTGGGTCATTTGATTTATCAAATGTTTTTATTGAACCAACCCGAGTGACAGCTTCTTCTGCCACTTGCATAGATAATATTTTTTGTAACTGCGATTACTTACACAAACAAATTGTAAATAAGCTGTCATCTGATCACAGTGGACAAACAGTAACATTTTGCTCATACATGCCTATACAAAAAAATCAAATAAGGTTTAGGCCAATTACATGTAAAAATTTAGAGAAATTAAATAACTCTTTGGCCAGTCAATTATTTGTTCAACGTTTTTATAATTTATGTGACCCAAATGTGTTCTATGCCGAGTTCTTTTCACTATTAAACACACAATTTAATGAAATTTTTCCACTTAAAACCAAAAGTATTTACACAAAGTTCTTATTTAGTGATTGGGCGACTCCAGGTATTCGTAAAAGCAGGGGAAAACTTTTTGAACTTTATGGTCTAAAGCAACATATGAATAATATAAGCTTTAATATGTATGTTGCAAAATATTCTAAAATTTTTAAATGTGTGTGCAAAGTTGCTAAAGCTCTTTATATTAGCAATAAAATAAAATCAGCCGATGATAAAATAAATACTACCTGGCAAATAATAAATAACGAAATAGGTAGGAAAAAACAGCGTAATACTGAAATTAATTTAGAAACTGCACATGGCCCTATCAACTCAGATCTAGAAGTAGCTCAGTCATTTGAAAACTTTTTTGCTAATATTCCCCTAAAAACTACTGAAGCTTTAAATTCCTCACCCGAGTTCTCTGCTGCCTTACTTAGAAATAATGTAAATGCATGCCCTTTGGAGTTTAGGTTTCAACATACAAACCCCCAGGCTGTAATAAAAGCTTTTAAAGATCTTAAAATTAAATCAACAGAAGATCTCTGGGGAATGTCTGTAAAAGTCTGTAGAACTTTCATCGAAACCATTGCGCCCTATTTAGCTGTCATATTTAACACCAGTGTCTTTCCGGATCTCATGAAACACAGTAAAGTAGTTCCTTTGTTCAAATCCGGTGATAGTAAAGAACTCAACAATTATAGGCCTGTATCAATTCTACCAGTTCTCAGTAAGGTGTTTGAAAAGTTGATGCTCAATCAAATGGTACGTCACTTTAATAAAAACTCCATCTTTCATGCACAACAGTACGGTTTCACCAAAGGGCGTTGTACCACTGACGCTGGTGTTTATCTAATAAAGAACATTTTTAACGCCTGGGAGGAAGCAAAAGATGCCATTGGAATTTTTTGCGACCTCTCTAAAGCATTTGATTGCGTAAACCATGAGACCCTTCTTCTGAAACTGGAGCACTACGGGGTTAGGAATACAGCTCTTGATCTACTTAGATCAAAGATAGAAAGATAGAAAGGTTAAAGTTCAAGTAAACGGCATAAACTCATTAGGCTATGAAATGGAAATGGGCGTTCCTCAAGGTTCGATATTGGGTCCATTCCTCTTCTTAGTTTACATTAATGATTTACCTCAAGTACTTCAAAATCAACCGAAGATGGTGTTATTTGCAGATGACACATCATTAATCTTTAAAATAGACCGACGGTCACAAAACCTGGACGACGTGAATAACTCGATTCTTCAAGTCCAAGATTGGTTTACGGTAAATAATTTGGTACTAAATGAAAAAAAAAACAAATGCATTAAATTTAAATTACCTAATGTTAGAAGTAGCGAATGTGACATCATATTGAATGGAGAAAAACTGGAATTTATTAATCAGACGGTTTTCCTAGGAATCACGCTGGACGAGAAATTACAATGGGGACCACATATAACATCTCTTGCGGGGCGGCTCAGCTCTGCCGCTTATGCTGTTAGAAAGATAAGACAGTTAGCAGATGTAGAAACCGCGCGTTTGGTCTATTTTAGCAACTTCCACAGCATTATGTCTTATGGCATGTTACTGTGGGGTCGGGCTGCTGACATTGAATCCATTTTTATTTTGCAATAGAGAGCTGTCAGAGCCATATACAATCTTCCTCGTCGCGAATCTCTCAGGGAACTATTTAAAGGGATTAATATTATGACAGTACCTTGCCAATTCATTTATGAAAATATTATGTATGTAAGAAAAAATCTACATCTTTTTAATAAAATAAGTGATAGACATAATTTGAATACTAGAAATAAAGATAAAATAGATCAACCATTTTTCAGATTAGCTAAAGTACATACATCATTTATGGGGTACTGTGTTAAATGTTATAACAAAATACCTTGTGATATATTGCAATTAAATGAAAGAAAATTTAAAATTCGTATAAAAAGTACACTTTGCAGACAAGCTTATTACAAATTAGAGGACTATATACAAGATAAGAATGCTTGGAAACATGATGGTCCAGCTCCATAGGACAATCCCGTCTAGACAAAATCACACTGGTTGCTAATTTTTTAAATTTTTTTTACTTACTCACACACTGACTTATTCCTAGTTAATATTTTAGGAAAGTCATATATTTTTACAGTGTTTGTAAATATGTGAGCACAATGTACCTATCGCGTCATTCATTTATCTGCCTTTGCTATATTTTTAGTTCTTCTTACCACTTGTGGTATAATATTTTTATTCTTGGTGATGCGTCTTCACATATAAAAATATAATTAATGTTTACAAATATTGAAAAATATTTTAAAAGAGTAACGGCGGAGTTTCTTGCCACTTCTTCTCCATACGAACCTACTTTTTGGAAGTGGCGCCTAGAATCAGTTATATTTTTATTGTAATTTTTGACGTTCAAAAGTGCCATTTTATGGGCCTATTTGAAATAAATGCTTTGACTTTGACTTTGATTAATGTAACATTTTACAGGAGTGACTGGACAAATCTCAATTATTTTTTCAAAAGTTTTAAGGTGCAATAGTGGCTGAAGGCTGCCTGTTTTGGAGGTTTTTATTATGTCTGGTATGTAAATCTGAATTCCATCATTTATGACCTTAATATTTTTAATATTAATTAAGGATAAAGTTTGTACTCTATGACCTGTGGTAAGGGCTAGAATAGTTACCACTTTTAATGTTAGTTTTTCTAAACTTATGTCATCATTGGGGTAAAGATTAGCTAAATATGATAGTACAACTCCAGGATCCCAAGTAAGGTTGTACTTATTTATATATATTAAGAATTGAAATTGGCAACACCAACGTCAACACGTCACGAAATTTGTTAAAAATATTTTCAATTACTTATATTCATTTTAGACACAGTTTATATATTTTCTGAGTACCTCTACAAGCCTGAAGTCCAAAAGATAACATAAAAAGTATAATGAACCAGAATAAAACAAAATTCCACGCCATAAACTACCGAATTGGAGGTGACATCTGTCATGTCACCTCGGAACATGTAAATAATTAATAAGTATGAAAATTAACAAATGTTGACGAGATCAGCCGCACGTCAAGCACGCCCACCACCTCCGGACTCTTCGCCCAGCTCCGCCTCGCCGCCGCCGGTATCCAGCCCCACCGTGAGTGCTGTGACGACACCGGCCGCGGTAGTTGCGTCGAGCTCGAGCGACGAGTATTTTTCCCCGCCGACGTCGCCAACACCTGTTCATCGGCAGGGGAGAGGCCGGCCACCGAGGAGCTTGGGACTTAGGGGCCATCCGGCCCCGAGCCGGGTCCGCGCTGCCGGTGGTTGTGTGCAGCGCATGAGATGGACTCAGTCTATGAACGAGAACGTCATGCGCGCATATTATGGGTCTACAGAGGGGGGAACTCACCTCACTGCATACCGTGATAGGATACTGTCTCTTTTTCAGGAACTAGAACCAACCGTCAGCGTCTCGGCCCAACGACTGTCGGATCAGGTGCGGGTCATCCAACGCAATCATAGGTTGGACGATGCCGCACTTGATAGGCTGCGCTCAGAGATACTGAGCAACCTTATCGTCTCGACTCCGGCACAAACCGCGGTACAAGCATCAACCATTGGGCTACCGCGGTCCAATACTTCGGACGGACTTCCTGAAGCTGTGCAGAAGAAAGTTTGTGCATGGGCGAGCCGTATTCGGCGGTATAAGCGGCGGGTTGATCGATACACGCAGAATAGCATGTTTCAGAGCGATGAGTGCATTCTGGCGCAGCATCTGGTCAGTACCCGTCTGTCACACTGAGGCTGACTGGATGCAGGATTTCGAGCGAGTGAACCAGAAATGGAAACAGTCCTAATTACGCCATCAGACGTTGCCAGAGCAGTCCGTTTGTTACCGAATTGGAAACCGCCAGGGCCGGATGGATTGCACAACTTTTGGTTGAAATGGCTAATTAGTTCGCATACTAGCCTGGCATCTCAGTTCCAGTCAGCCTTAGAGTCTGGGTCGCTACCGCAGTTTCTATCAACTGGCGTTACCCACCTGCTCCATAAGTCAGGTAGTCCCACGGAACCCAAGAATTATAGACCGATCACGTGTTTGTCGACGATCTATAAACTTCTTACATCCATTTTGAGAACGAAAATTAATACACACATTGACAGTAACTCGATTATGTCTGCCTCTCAAAATGGATGTAGGAACGGGTCCCGAGGTACTAAGGAGCTACTCCTCATCGACATGGCCATTAGCCAACAGGTTCGTCGCTCCCGCAAGGATCTGTCGACATGCTGGATAGATTATCGTACTCTGTTCGCGCTTAATTCTTGTCGCACTAACTCTGGCTTACGCTGCCCTATTCATAGAATGTTGGAACCCTATAATTCTAATTTCAATGATATTGATATATTTGCATGTTCGAAAAATAAATTTAAATCTAATATTACAATGAAATTATCTTTATTGTAATCTTATTACTATGTTTTATGAATTGCATAATTTAAGTAATTGAAATTGTTTTTTATCTGTTTTGTTTTTTTTTTAATTATATGAAGGCCTACGACTCGGTGCCACATACATGGCTTGTGAGGGTGCTGGAGTTGTACAAGATAGATGCAACTGTACGCACCTTCCTTAGGTCCTGTATGGGGCAATGGAGGACGGTCCTTCGCTATCCGGGGTGTCAACAGATCCAGGGGAATAACGAGCCTGTCTGGATTAAACGGGGAATATTTCAGGGAGACAGTTTGAGTCCACTTTGGTTCTGCTTAGCTCTCAATCCTCTAAGCACACTGCTGGAGGATTCAGGTCTAGGCTATCGGTTGACCAGAGGTGGTCAGGTTATGTTCATATCTCACCTTCTGTTCATGGATGACTTGAAAATCTTTGCCCCCAACAAATTGCAACTGATGGAGCTACTGAAGGTAACTGAAACATTCAGTAGCGCCATCAGAATGGAATTTGGTGTGGACAAATGTGCAATCATGCATGTGAAGCGAGGTGAGATTATGGAATCCGAAGGTACTCAACTTTCGGATTCCATACACCTTAGATCCCTCTCTTCATCCGAAAACTATAAGTATTTGGGTGTGTCGGAAGCGTTAGGCATCGACGTTATTAACATGAAGCAATCGTTGAAGGAGCGCTTCTTTGGCCGCCTGAAGAAGGTATTAATTAGTCTTCTTTCGGGCGGAAACAAGGTGCGCGCCTTCAACGGTTGGGTCATGCCGATTTTGATGTACTCTTTCGGCATACTCAAATGGACCCAAACCGAACTCGACGCCCTGGATAGGCGGGTCCGTACACTTCTGACCGCAAATCGGATGCATCACCCACGATTATCGGTGATGAGACTGTACATCCCGCGAAAGTGCCGGGGTCGAGGCTTTTTAAATGCGAAGACCCTCCACAAGCGCGAGGTGTGCTGTCTCAGGGAATATTTTTTTAAAACCGAAGTGGGTATGCACCGCGATGTGGTCGCAGTGGACAAGGGGCTAACCCCGCTCTCCATGGCTAAAGGGAACTGGCACAAACCTGTAGTACTACTTCCGATGACCTCAAGGCGGTTTGGCAAAGCAAGGAGCTTCACGGGCGCTTCTATCGGGCTCTTCATGAGCCTGATGTAGATTACCTAGCGTCCGTATCCTTTCTACGTTTTGGTGACTTTTTCGGGGAAACTGAAGGTTTCATCTGCGCAATTATGGACGAAGTTATCTTGACGAATAACTACCGGAGACATATTATGAAGGACGGGACGGTTGACGTGTTTCGGGCATGCCACCGTCCAGGTGAGTCCATCAGACATATTATCTCTGGTTGTTCTCGTCTGGCTAACGGCGAGTACTTGCACAGGCATAACCAAGTAGCCAGGATTGTTCACCAGCAACTTGCTTTGCAATATAAACTTGTGGATTCTGAGGTACCGTATTACAAGTATGTGCCCGACCCTGTTCTCGAAAATGACCTTGTCACGTTGTACTGGGATCGGTCTATCATTACTGACAGGACTTTTATCGCTAATAAGCATGACATAGTAGTGATAGGTCGATTAGCGCGCCGCACAATGATTATCGATGTTACCATTCCACGTGACGAGAACCTCGTGAAAGCTGAGAAAGAGAAACAAATTAAATATCTCTACTTAGCACACGAGGTTGTTGACATGTGGAATGTGAGCTCGGCTGTCATTGTGCCGATTGTCGTATCGGCCAATGGCCTGATGGCAAAAAGCCTCGACCAAAACATCTCTCGAGGCATTCGTTAGGCGGTTGGATCAAGGGCCTGATTCAGACGGCAGTACTCCTCGAAACGGCTCGCATTGTGAGGAGGTTCCTGTCTCTGGAGCCCTAACCACCAGTGGCTTGGACCCTGCTCCCGCTACCGGCGGACCACTATTTTTTATATTTTTAAATGTTTTTTTTTAAGTTGTTTTATAAAAATATTTAAAAATGTGTCTAAATAAGGATAAGAATAAATAAACGAAATAATAAAAATAAGTTTATTGATCCAAAAATATAAACATAGACACAGGTTGTATTGTAGTATAATCTAAGACTTAATCAACTAACAATGGGCACAAAGGGAGAAAGAAATAATTGTCTGTATTACCAAAAACATTAAATTCTGTCTCCTAAACTAGGGGTGGCCTGTATCTTAGGCAACAGTGATTCAACCGAGCTGTACTGTAAGTTAAATGAATGATGGACGAGTGTCGATGCCAATCTACTATAAAAAAGATGTGAGTTAGCTGAGTAAGTAATTTTAGATTTATTTGAGCATGGATGGATGGATAGATGGATGGAGGAATTTAGAAAGAGTAGGGATGTGAATGGGAGAGAGGTGTGCGTGTTCGTATTTGTGATTGAAATGTTAGTTGTGTTGTATGGGTGTGTGTGTTGATTATTATGAGGTGTTTATTTGTGTGGCGTTTAGTGTCCCAATTAAATATTTAATATGTCGGCGTCACCGTTAGCGGTAGGTGCAGCGGGCCGAGTGACGCTGTGCAAGGCGGGACGTTCGCCTCCCAACTCTCCCCACTTCTCAAGCAACTTAATGTCAGCTAGTGCGCAGCGAAGAGGGGGATCATTCTTGTGGCAGGCTCGGCCCGGTACACCTGCTGTAGCGCCTAGAGCTATTATAGCGATCAATTTAATTAATTGGAATAAAAGAGTTGGTTACTGCTATATTTCATACTTTCCTTTAATATGTCAGACCTCTGCCTTCAGGTTATTTCATGGTGATTATCTTATAAGAAATTGTGAGTGGAATAAAGTGATTGTGCTGTAACTAGTATCTCTATTTTCTTCGCCCGACACGCCTACTTACAAAGTGCAAGTGTAATATCGCTGATGAGGGCCTATCCCGATATCAGAATTGGGATTCGAAGGGCAAAAACCTGAAGAAAATAATGACGACAGTGAAGTGTAGGCCAACGTCTAATCTATTCAAAATATGGAGTTTTTGCTATCACGGCTTCCGGCAACCACTTAACCGCAAACGTCAAATTTCACCGCAACTGCTCGACTGATACGGTTTCATCCTGATAATGACAATCGCTTCAATGGCACATGTCAACGTTGAAGCACAACAGTCCAAAAATCAAGTGATTGAAGCATGTGTCAGTACTAACCTTTGACCGAAGTGAAGAATTCGAATCGAGCACCAGCACCGAAGAGTCGTGATACGAACCGTCTCACCTGCTACGTGTATGGACAACCACATCATCCGGTGAGCTCGTTCCTTTTCTTTTTAATAGATAATCTGGTAGTTCGTTTGTAGCTTTTAGCTTTGTCAAAAATTCCAGGGCACTATGCGCTGTGATTTAGTTTACTTATAGGCAAAGAAAACGTTAAATATGAATCGCAGAATACTGAGCCGTGGTGAAATTCAACACGTCAGTGTCCTTTTTGTTTCATGTTGTACCTGTTAACTCAATTAGAGAACTAGTTATTATAGGTAGGGATCTATTAGATAGTGGTATCCATGTACGTACGGATATTGACAAAATTACATTCTATTTGGGGTAAGAAAGTTAACCTTACTGAAGAGTTTCATTATCATACACCACAACATCAACACTGACCTACATGGTGAAGATAAACTCGCATTAGTTCAGTTCGAAAGGATAATTGATTATTTATTAATGGTATGGTGTTTATGGTTATAGTAATTTATTTCTCGATAGGAAATTACAAAGATTTCACATACTTGAGAACGTTTTTAAACTTAAAATATAACTTGGACACACAAACTAAGCAGCTATTGTTTTAATTTATATTAAATCATCTAAGTTGTAATACCATTTCTTTTCGTACGCAAATCATAGACTAATATATATAAAATGAGATAGACTGGCAACTGACGTTCTCGGTTTTAGTTAGCGACCAGCGCCGTCTGAACGACAAGCAATGAACTAAATGAATATATATAATTTGTATAGGTAGGTGCGTATAGGCCGTTACGCATAGGTACTTACGTATGAATTCATGAATTGTTGTCTTAATTATATTTCTATGGATGTTTTTAGACAGACAAGTTTAAATGATAAATGATAAATGATCATCATTTATCATTTAAACTTGTGTGTTTAAGTACCTATCTTGGGTTATATGGGGTACAGGGAATGAGTTAATAATACACAAATATATTATTGAATTAATTAATTTATCATACATTAATTTCGACACCAGTTTGCCTCTGTCGTTTCACACCCTTTGTTTTCATAAAATATTCTCGAGCCCGTAGAAAGATGGGGTCGGTTTCATCACTTGCATTACACAAATAAAACAAAACAAGTAAAACTCAACGAAATAAAACACAAAAACACCAAAAATTACAAGAAAAATGCGTACGAGCATGTAAACACACCAGTGGAAAATTTCCTGTGACGTTCGGACTTGTGTTGCTAACGTATGATACCAGAAAACTACTGATAAAATTCTATCATCGTGAAAATATCATTTATAATACAGAATGTTATATTAAAAAATTACGAATAAATTACACTTGGTTGTTATATCATAAATTTTGGTGCGACTGGACTTATTAAATAAATATAGTAAAATTCAAAATTTGTGCAAATTAAGCAAAAAAAAAGTGGCAACACTGCTATGAAAAAGTTCCATGTGTACAGGACAGATGGCACTTTTCACAATAAAAAAAATTTGTTCTAAGTTACCAGGGCATGACGCAAATAACATTATTAACTAACACACAATTTAAAACTTTTTGATCCACCCGCAAAAGAAATAATTACCGTAGATAAGGAATGCGATCCCGGTGCCACAATAAAGCAATGCAGTAGTAGGGCAAGTCTGTTTAATGGAGTAGTGTTTGATCATTTAGAAAGTGATTTCTTTAAATTTAATTTTGAAAATACCAAACGTTTAGTTCGCATTCTTTACTTCTATAGGTAGCTTATTATATTGTTGCACTCCCGCAAAAATTATTGTTCTCTCGCCATTGACTGTCCGCACTCGCGGTAGTAAAATGTGATCCTTCCTACTATTGCTGCGATTGTGTACCTGATGTATTTTTGTGTGAATGAACTTACTTAGAATTTTTAAGTATTCTGGTACAATATGCAGGAAGTTGTTTAATATTCATGAGTTTCGTTTCCCTGTAAAACTGTAGGTGTAAGGTAATCATAGTGAAATAATAGTTTAATAATTTTATTTTGAGCGATCTGTAGGTCCTTTAGATTAGTTTTTGGTGGGTTGCCCCATATTTCACGTGTTTTACGTTAAGAATCTTGAATCAAATTAAAAGGGCCTATCAAATGGACAGACAAGATATTTACAAGAAAGTGATCGAAATACTAACATCAGAACCGGTTCTGACTAAAATGATTTGACTGGAACGCACTGATTGAACTTCACACTTGTGTGCTGTGCCTCAAGGGATTGCTTGGGGCTCAACGGGTACGGGGACTCCATCCTATGCTTAGGGTTTCTGTACAATGTTATACTGTACATTTAGAGCAATTTTATGGTGAACATGGTGTAGAGTTGCACCTTGTTGTTAACGGTTCTGGCAGGGCAGGTGTTCGGGTAGAGAGAGTCATGAGAACATTGAGGTGCTTACTTGTTATAATCGAAAGTGAATCTGGTGGGACCTGGCGCGGCGAGCTTCTCGAAGTGCAGCTAGCGACGGATGGTGCAAGGGCTTCATATTCAGAGTCTGGGTTTCGGTTAGATTTGGGTGAAATTCGTAAGATAGCATCCGAGAATATTGGGAGAGTTGCTGCGTCACAGTGGGAAAAATGGGACCGTTCTACAGTGGTGATTCCTACTCCATTGAATGTGACAGGGGGGGTTCGATTGGGCTTCGCAGGGAGTACAGCCTTCCCTTTGTTGTGTGTCTAATAGAGAATGCAAATATGGTCATAAGCATTTTCGTGCAATGCGCGGGGGAAGTGAGGGCTTGGTGCATTTAGCTACCACCTTGACTGGTAGCTTGAAGGAGGCCGAGGTGGCGGCAGTCTGCGATTGTGGAGTGGAATGGGTGTCATCGAGTGGTGGCAGTGAGTTGTCTATTTGTAGTTCACATATGTTAACAGCCAGGTCTGGAAATATCTCGGTCTCTGAGAGTGAAGAAACGTAATAAAAGGTAACATTGATACTAATCTGTGAGCTAAAGTAACTGTGTAAGGATAATGTAAGTGGCAGACTCATGTGGGTTGAAGTCCTATGATGTGTTATTGGGTATTCTAAAGAACTGGCTTATGCAGGCCAATGTTCTGGATCATATTATAAAGTGATCGTCTAGTCTGAGAGGCTATGAGATCAATGGAGATGTGTGGTACTAGTGAGTGATCGAAGAGACGCTTATTGGTTGCCTGGTCCATGTTATCTGGAGAGATAACTGGCTGAAGGGACGCCTATTTATGTTGTCCGGCTCAGCTCCTAAAGGTTGATTTTGTGGGTTATAAAACGTTGAAATGTATGTCACTGATGGACGAGCGTACAAAGTAATGTATCTACCAGTTTTATTCTTTTTACAGAAAAATGGGCCCGCGGTGACTTTAAGGGGATGGAGACGCACAAGGACGTGCGAATGTCAGTCTGGCCGTGACGGCGCTTCAATACTTAAATTAGTGTTATTTAGTTTTCATAGATGTCGTTTGTTAGATTAGAGTCTTATGAACATGAATTATGTGTGTGCTGCGACACATTCAAAGACATGACACTCAGACACAACACAGAACGCTTATGCACCTTGAAGTGACATTTTGCTGGCTGTATGACATGAGACTCGGTCGGCATCAAACAGGCGTGCTACGCATTCGGTGGAGTGTCTAAGTCAAGTCTATTCTTAAGATTAAAATAGTTTGTTTCTGTTATAGGCTCTAAAGTAAATGACTTTGGTGGTAGTGAAACTGCCAATGAACATAGCATGTGTGGATTGTTGAGACAAGTACTTTAATACATTTGATTATATAATCTACAGGGACCATTTTAGTCCCGACTAACAAGAGACAAAAAAAGAGACAAAAAAAGAGACTAAAAATAGACTAAAAAAAGAGACAAATAAGAGACAAAAAAGAGACAAAAAGGAGACAAAAAGAGACAAAAAAGAGCAAAAAAAGAAGAGAAAAAAAACTGTATAAACTGGGGTAATCTTGAAGGGTCATTCATGACCGGACCAAGCAGTAACAATCCTGAAGGGTTTGTTATAACCGGACCAGGAGATTATAACTCTGTAGGGTCGTAAGACCGGACCAGGAGGTTATAATTCTGAAGGGTCATTTGACCGGTCCAGGCGGTTATAATTCTGAAGGGTCGCTAGACTGGGCCAGAAGATTATAACTCTGAAGGGGTAAACCGGACCAGATTCCTAAAGTTCTGAAGGCTCAATAACGAGCGGTCCAGAATTAGTAGTAAACTCTGCAGGGCTGAACCGGACCAGATTACTAGTATAAGTCCTGAAGGCTCAATATTGAGCGGTCCAGAGTTGGTTGCACAGTCAGTAGGGATGATCTGAATTTTTTTGCTCATCGAGATTGCTAGTCAGGATGAACGAACATTAATAATAACGTTATGTCTTTTTAGACAATGCTTGATGAGTCTACGCGTACGAGGACGTCCGCACGTCAGTATGGCCGTGTCGGCGTCACCGTTAGCGGTAGGTGCAGCGGGCCGAGTTACGCTGTGCAAAGCGGGACGTTCGCCTCCCAACTCTCCCCACTTCTCAAGCAACTTAATGTAAGCTAGTGCGCAGCGAAGAGGGGGATCATTCTTGTGGCAGGCTCGGCCCGGTACACCTGCTGTAGCGCCTAGAGCTATTATAGCGATCTATTTAATTAATTGGAATAAAAGAGTTGGTTACTGCTATATTTCATACTTTCCTTTAATATGTCGGACCTCTGCCTTCAGGTTATTTCATGGTGATTATCTTATAAGAAATTGTGAGTGAAATAAAGTGATTGTGCTGTAACTAGTATCTCTATTTTCTTCGCCCGACAATCCACGCCTACTTACAAAGTGCAAGTGTAATATCGCTGATGAGGGCCTATCCCGATAAATATTAAATATTGATTTGTTAAGCTATGTATGCCAGTAGAGATTCGGTGTTATCGTAGTCCTGTTGTATGAGCCAGTCTGTAATTTTAGATTTGATATTGAATTTATTTAAGTTTAATTTATTTATTTATTTAAGATGACCAGTCCCAAAAGAGGGCGCCCGTTCATGAACATTACGCATGGATCAGCACCATTCAACTCAACTATCAGTCGCCAGGGCACAATCAAGTCAATATAAGAAATGGTAGCTCCATAGTACAAAGTACTCACACTTGTGCTGTGCTTTTATATAATACAAAGGAGATTGAGTTTATACAATGTAAATATATTCTTGCAATCTTCAGCAGCACCAGTAGTATTTCAAATGTTTACTACTTTTCTGTATAAAATAATAAATATACTGGTAGAGATATACCCCTTAAATAGGAACAAGTGTAAACCTACTTTAGTAGATTACATCCGCAAGCTAAACTACGATGATACTTAAAACCTGTTGACTGTATAGTAGCTTATAATATTACTCATCCTCCTACACACATCCACACATTTACTTTCCACTCATCGGAGGCCATCACTACACAACTTATTTTAAGATTATTTTCCTAAATTTTCCCACTTTTTTATTATTATTATTTGGATCAAATGTTGTCTTTATAGATGTGTATAGAGGTCAAACAAAGTTATTTATAATATGTCGCCTACAACAGGGAAAGAGCGCTGATTTCTGAAATACAGATATTTTGTGTCTAGTTCAGGCAGATGTTCAAATCGACTCATAGAAACAAGTGTTTTAAAGTGTATCACCATAATATTAAATAATAAATTATACTTATACTTACTTAATTCGTTGTGGTGTGGGGCAGCATTTCAGCCGAATGACGTCTACTGAAAATAACTCCACCTTGTGGAAGGCCTTTCAACGCTACGTCTTCCGGTAACGCGGTCTTCACTCCAGAACCATTCGGCCCTATCTGCCATCTGTTCTTCGAGCAATGTGCCTGTGGTTACAGACCCACTAAGACCAACTGCCCAGATAGCTTAGACAAATGGCAATCGCGTTCAAAGTGTTTTCGTATTTCTACAGCGACGTTCAACAACTTTGGTATTGTTCGTCGATTCGTTGAGCTCCTTAAGTTTCGATTTGAGCTGCACGATTACTGACAAATGCGTGCACTGACTGGATAGGACAAGTCAACCTGTGTGGTTCTTTCACATGGTCTTCACATGATCTGACCAAGATTATGTCTGGGAGACTGTGACCTATGAGTTTGTTTCGGCCTTTCGTCTCAGAGTAGTTAGATAGCAAACACCGACCTCGTCTAGTTTTTCAAATATAATTGACGTGTTAAAGTGTGTGTTCAATTGTACTTACATTAAATCATTTACCATTTAACAGCATTGACATGAGCTTGACGGTAGCTTATGTCAATCCAATCACTGTTAACTTTACCATCTTAACAATCGTTGATATAATTTCACTTTGTTTAGGCCCTCAGCATGTGCGGACGTATCGCCATGATTCATCGAAGCTATTTCTATGTATACGCATAACTATGTAAGGATGGGTTTACCTAATCGAGGAGGGGACATCCCTGCAACTGTTAAATATTTATTTTCTTGACGTCACTAACTTGCAGCTAGTACTTAAACCATCCACTCCTTATGTTTCCCGACAGCGCGACAGAAAAGGCAGTGCAATGGATGGGTTTTAATATCTATGAGGTGAATATCGAATCGTCTACGTCGCGCATTGGTTATAGGCTAGGTTTAGTTTTCATTCCACTACGGCAAACTCAAAGAAGGGTTAAAATTTTGGATAAAGTGACGGACTCTATACCTCAGTAGATAAAAACATTTTTGCTTCCATGACCATGAGGGGCTTCAAAATAGAGGCAGAGATGTTTCCAAAATATGTTTTTGTAATCGTCTCCTAAAGCTCTTTATTTTGGCCACAAAATGGATAAAAAAAATATTCGTTTATTTAAAAAAACACAAAAAAAACAGCAAGCAACTAAAAAGTTCAAAACTATATCACTTTTTTAGCAGTCTGATGCAGTTGATGGCTTCAAATCTGAGATTGAACTAAAATAGCTGCCACCAACTGCAACAGACTGCTTGAAAATTAAGCTGGATGTTTAAATTTAAATGTTTTATGCCAGGTGGTACTCACACCTTCCAACATCCACCCCTCCCTTCACCTTTGGGATAGGCGGGTAAAATGACAGATCACAGGCGCCAATTGATTTTTCCGTAGAAGGAGAATAAGCTCTTAATTATGAACAATATCCATTGTCTAATTAATATGACCACATCAATTAACTGTATAGGAAATTAGAAATGATTTATTTATCCAAACATATAAGACCAGAAGGTGCGTCAGTACGTTATAGGTGTGTATGAGTAACGTTTTGGTTAATTCTAATGATTGAATTCGGGAAAGCCCACTTAATTTATTTATTTACTTAATCGTTTATGTATGCACGTATATCAACAGAGAAGAAGAAACTAACAGATAAGTACTTAGCACAAGCATAATCAGCCTAAAATGTTCCCACCTGCTGGGACAAGGGCCGCCTATCTCCGAGAGGGAGTGGGCCGTAATCCACCACGCAAGCCGAGTGTGGGTTGGTAGACGTCACATGTCTTCAAATGACAATGCCAGATCCTGCCCCAGCTATTTACAGGAAATATCAATTAGTGAAAATAGTTGTTATGATTATAGGACCTTTTCATAATACATTGTTTTTCAGTAGAACTTGCCGATTACAAATCAATGATAAAAGGAATTCAACCCCTGAATTTCCTATTGCGTTACTTATTGCGCATGATACACAACAAAAAAAAGTTTTAAATACCTGTTTAAAAAAAAACTCATATTACGATTATATTAATAATGATAATGCGTAACGTATATGTTGTTTAAATCGCTTTTTAACAATTATAAACGGCACCTAACCTATTATCAATGTCATTATTGTTTTAAGATTTTAACAGGAACCGCAAGTTCTACAGGCATTAGGACAAATGTTTAGTTAACAGTAATAAATAAGCTGTAAGATGCTGCATATTGCAGGCTTGTAAATGACTTTTTGATTTGAGTGGGGCAAAGTTCTATTGAGTTTCTGGCATTGTCCTTTATGGTTCTAGGACATGCCGGTTTCCTCACAATGTTTTCCTTCACTGTTTTGTGAGCAGTGGTGATGAAATAATTTACACAAAGTAAAGCGCCTGCCTTAGGCTCGTAAGTCGCTGCCGTTACCACTGGGCCACCACAACTCATGAAAAATACTTACTAATAAATAAAATTAAATACTTTTTCGGTTTAAAGAATTTATTCTCATTAAGAACACAGAACAGTTCGCTTAAATATGAGATTTACAAATTATTCATGCAATTATTAACTAGCATCATGACTCCGTGAGTCGATAACATTAAAAACAGAAATTTAAAAGTAGCCTTCTAAAGATTCTAAATCATTCAAAGGGCAATATACAGCTTGTAACAAAAACCCTGTCCGATCCTGAAGGGTATTATTTGGTATCGTACTGCGTACACAAATACGTAATCCTTTAATGGATACGAGATAATTATTTTTCCCCAATGAAAATAATTAATTTAAAAAATTAAAATAGTCATACCAAAGGCAACACTGATCGCTCGACAGGGCCGCCGCTCGTTTCGTGTCAAAGAAGCCGCCTGAGCGCAGCGGTGCTTTGTCGCATGCCGCCAATCAAACTTAGGACTAAAGAAACCTACGTTTTGCCTACGCGTAGGTATCATCTGATATTTAATTGTAGGCATAGACGCATAGTGACCCCGATTTCTGACCTTCTGTTTATCAAGAAACAATTATTATTGAGTTAATGTGATGTGCTTTTGGCAATGTATCGACTGTAGGTATCTGTTTATTATAACATTTACTTGTTGCATACCTCTGAGATTGTGTTCCATATGTCTATCTCGAACATTAGTACACATCTTATTATCGACACCTTTTTATTCAATTTGCACGTACTCTTCGCAGCGCACTTGTGTACGATTTGAGTGAGTCAAAAGCTACCACAATCCGAGCTCTTACTTCGATTTCCGAATCACACTCACACACAAATAAAAATTAACATTTTCAAATATTCCTGATTGGTATACGACATTGTTCGCGATACGCAAGTGGCACGTGATACGTACAGACATCCGATCGCAAGCTATCTCCACGTGAGACTGGCGACAAACAAGTAGAGCCAGTAGGTAACCAGTCGGCTACATCAAAGGGTCTAGGACTCGTTATGAGTACCTACAGCGCGGCTAGTGCACGGCGGTGTCCTTTGAAATAAAAATAAGCAAAAAATAAAAGATTTCGCCGGCCGGTGGAGTGTTGTCAACTTATGAAAATTTACCATATTTAGTGTTACATTTCGTATGGTAACTAAAAAAAAAAAAAATCAATAACTTTTGGTTTTTATGAGTTACATTTTTTTTTGCATTTTTTCTAGTACGTATGTTAAACCAGGAATACGCCTTTTTGGATTGGACAGGGTTTTTGTTACAAATTGTATATTAAAATTAGATATCTAAGAATATATCTTCTAGCTAGGTTTTAGGAACATTGTTTCTGAAACATAAACCTTTAACATTTTTTTTTTTTTTTTTTTGCATTCATTAACTTATCTGGCAACTTATTGAACAGTGCCGCTCCTTGGTATAAAATATTTATCTTCCCGTAATTGGTTCTGGGTGGTCTAAGTTCGAGTTTATTGCGATTTCTAGTATCCGTGATTTCTCTTTTTGAAAGTCAATTGAGAGTGGGTTTCCTTTGTTATTATTTTCCAAACTAAAATACATGTCTTGTATATGTCTAGTTGTTGTATGTCGTAAAGTTTAGTGACATTGTATATTTGTTTAGTCGATGTTAGGTAGTGATAATTGTATAAAGTTTTGATTAGTTTGTTTTGTATCACTTGAATGTGGTTTAAGTAGGTTTTAGCGGCCCCCTACTTCAATCAAGTAGTCTAGGTGTGGTTTCACGAGTGCATTATAAATCATGTTTCTAATCTTGTGTGGAATACAACCAGAAAGTTTACGTAGTGCCCCCGTAAGTGAAGGAATTTTGATTCGTATTTTTTATATGTGGTTTGACCAGTTTAGTTTCGGATCCATGGTTAGGCCCAAATATTTTTCATTTGTTGATTTTTGTAAGAGTTCATTATCTACGGTTAGTTTGATGTCACTTGGTATTTTTTTGTTTTTAGCTGCAAAGCTCATGTACGACGTTTTTTTCGGATTAATGGTTAGTAGGTTGTACTTGAACCATTCGCTAAGTGATGATAAGTCATTTTGCGCTTCTCTAACAAGCCCTTCCGCATCACTTCCAAAATAAAAGAGACATGTGTCGTCAGCATACAGAGTGGTGTCACCAGTTATGTAGAGGTTCTTAATATTATTTACATATACAAGGAAAAACAAAGGCCCCAAAATCGATCCCTGTGGCATTCCGCAATTTAAACTAGCTGGTTTACTCTCATAACTGTTTATTTTAACTACTTGAACTCTGTTAGTGAGATATGATTCTAAGATTCTATATGCCGATACAGTTATTCCAATGTTACTTAGTTTTTTGAGCAAGAGGGAATGACTAACGGTATCGAACGCTTTCTTCAAATCAATAAAGATTCCCAAACCTATAAGTTTCTTGCCGATGGATGTTTTGATTTTAGTGATTAAATCTATTGTCGCTGATAGTGTGTTCGATTTTGGTCGGAAACCGTATTGTTGAGTATAAAAGAAATCTGTACCATTAAGATGGTTTATGAGGCGATTATAAATATTTTTTTCAAAAATTTTAGATAGTACAGGTAAGACGGATATCGGTCGGTAATTGCTGGGATCAGATTTGTTTCCAGATTTGTAGATTGGCGTTAATTTCGCAACTTTTAAACTATCACGGAACCTTCCCAATTCAAGATATTTGTTGTTGCAGTTAGTTAAGTGGTCAAGGAAACTTTTAATACTTTTAATGTCTTTAACACTGATCCCGTCGATGCCACTGCTTGTATTTACATTCAGTTCGTCGATAATTTTGTCTACCTCTTTTATTGTGCATGGCTTAAACATGAATAGTTCATTCGTTGGCGTGTCTGTAGTAGAGTATTTGTTATATTGTTAAGGTATTTTAGTGGTATATTATTAGCCAAGGCAGAACCAATTGTCGAGAAGAAATCATTGAAACATTGACAAATTTCATTTCCGTTTGTAATTACACATTTACCAACAATAAGTTTAGGAGGGGTGGAAATTGTTTACTTTTATTATTAGCTAAGTTATTTATAAGATTCCACATTTTCTTTGGCTATATTTCACATTTCTTGAACGCTTCGTAATAATAATTATTTCTAGTATTTCTAATTCGTTTCATTACAGCATATCTCTTTGATTTAAGTAGATTTTCCAGTACAGGGTCATCAGGTTCCATTTTATGTTGCATCCAGATAATGTTTCGCTACTCGAGTTCATCCAATATTTTCTTATTTATCCAGTCATCCCAAGGTTTATTCAAAATTTTAACTTTTGTTATTTTATGTTGTTGTAGATTAGCTACAATGAAGTTTTCTAGGTTTTCGTAGCTGGATTCCTCATTCACAAAGTGCTGGTTTTCTATAGATTTGTACAGCATTTCAAAGTTAGTCACTGTGAAAGTAGTCTTTTGTTTCGGGGTGTGTCTATATTTTTTCAATTATAAATAGAGTTGTTTATGTTCCGACAGGGATGAGATTATACAAGCCATATGAAATTTACCTCCATGTAAGTTTGAACAGACGTGGTCAATAAGCGACTTAGTGTTACTTGTTTCTCGTGTGCAATAGTCATCATTTAATTTTATTTAGTGTTTGATAGCCCAATTCATTCAGTGTATCGATGTAAGTCGTAGTTTGACGTTCATTACGGAGCAAGTTTATATTGAAATCACGAATATTATAACTCGCCGTTTATTTTCCAATTGAGTTATGTAGGTTTCTAAAAAACTGTTTACGTTTGTATTTGGAGGTCTGTAGACTAAGCCGATGTATAGAGGATATTTTATAATGTGCAACCACACGTATTCATTGTCTTCTTTACTTTTTATTTCGATAACTTCGTGTTTAATACTGTTATGAATAAATATGGAAACTCCCCCTCCCCGGCGGCCTTTTCTATAGTTGTAGATATGTGTGTAGCCAGCGATTTGAAACAGGTTGGCCTCAGAGTCGGACTAAATCCAAGTTTCCGTTAGTAATATCACTCCTATAGTCTGCCCAGTGGCTTTTAGTATACATAATAATTCTAAATAATTAAATAGGTTCTAATTTTAAATAATTAAAAAGGTCTACATAAATAAAAGCCGGCCTATTACTAGTAATAAAGTCGTCTGTCCACTGCTACGTCGGATGTACACGAGGCGGTTAGCTGCGCGGTTCATTTGTTTGCCAACGTGTGTGTCGTTGTGTACGTTCCCGCCTACATTTCCATACAAAATGAAGCTAAGTGTACGTGCGTAGCTAAGCCGGGGCTTCTGTGGAGTGGCGCTTTAATTGACCCACTGCTGCACGCCTAACATGACTGGCGTTTGTCCGGGTAAAAATAGACAAAAAGACAGACTTATTTTATTCAGCTGTCCATTTGTCTAATCTTTCGACGACAAAATTTGTTTCTATGGTGGTCATGCAACGTGATCAGCATAAAAGCTCGTACAGAGAAGGTATGAGCATTGATCACCACGTTTGCTCAAGGTGGATTGGCGATTCCAGGCTTACAAATCTGAAATAGCGAATCCACCTTTTCAAATTCATATTGTTTCTACATACATAATATGATGATCAGTTCAAAAAGTCACTTGCCCGGTTTCGAACCCGTTTCCTCATGCTTGAGAAGCCATGAGGAAAAGCCACGCAGCAATGGAATGCGTGTGAATTCGACTACGACATTCTAGCGATCTCAGGGGCAGATAAATCACTGAAGTTCTTTCAGTACAGCCTAGGTGATGACGAGGATATTATTGCGTAACAAAATTACACAAGTACCTACTTTGAATTACGTGATTGTTATGTTACAAATATTATAGGAAATTAATTGTTTTTGATTGATGACGTATGGTTGTAAGCACGAGTCGAGTCGTGATGGGATTCCCGAGTTGTATGCATGGCGTTTTTCAATTAAGTATCTCATTTGTTCAAGTAAAGTAAATAAGGTGTGCCAAATAAACTAACATGATTTACAGAAATGAATATGTCGGATTAAGCCCAGACATCAGAAGTAAGAGTCAGGTATGACAATACATTTTCAATTGATCAATCAGTTAATAAGTATCATGAATCTCGAAGTATAGAAATATAATTAAATAACTAATAATTTTAGTGAGGGCGGTCACATAGGGCAGTACTGACTGTCAGGGACAGTGGTCCATGCACCCACCGCAATAAGGACAGTACTAATTGTCAGAGACATCGTTCCACGTCCAATAACCGGGCAGTACTGACTGTCGAGAGACAGTGGTCCGTGCACCAAGACGCATCCGTTTGAAATGCGTGCTGATTGTTTGTTTGTTTGGCATCTCGCAGGTCAACCTATGCGGTTGTCGTCTGCTTAAGCGGACTTGCCTGTGGATTCCCTAATAAATTAAGGCCTCCAGCCAGGACTTAAACTTATATACTAACTAAAACTAAGCGACAACGCTAAGGGCACCCCCTGTGGGGTACGAACCTCGGCTTAGGGCGTCGCTGGAAGAGGGCAGCAAATGACTAGCTGGATCAGGATTGATATTATTAACGGACGAATGCGTGCTGATTGAACAGCGCAGCTCCTTTTAAAGGCGATCGCTTGACAGCGAAACGTCACAACATTTTATTAGACTGACAACATTGGATTCAAGTCTATTAAGCCAAATGATCTATAGAGTGAACGATTTCTTTATGATGCGTCTGGTGCACGTTCCACTAGCGCCATCTAGTCGCCGTCTCTCGCAGCTGCTAATCAATATGGCTGCCGTCAAATATTTAATTGTGTTTTAGTAAACTAGCTGACTAGTTTACCTGTAGTTATTCAATTTTGAGACGAAAGCAGTGGTGGCCCAGTGGTATCGGCCGCGACTCACGAGTTGTAGGTTCGAACCCAGACAGGCGCTTTACTTTGTATAAATTATTTCATCACCACTGCTCTCGAAACGGTGAAGGAAAACATCGCGAGGAAACATGCATGTCTTAGGACCAAAAAATCGAAGACATGTGACATCTAACACTCCCTCACACAGAGAGGAGGTCTGTGTCCCAGCAGCGGGAACATAATAGGCTGATTATAAAACTAGTAGATTAAATACGCAATGCACGCTGACGAAGTAGAGGGCAACAACTGGACAGGCTACAGTTTCCAATTTTATTATTCGAGGTATTGTTGTTTTGATTCGAGGTTTTGTTGTTGTTTTGATTCCGGACTGTTATTGTGGTGTGCACCCCGTCATCGTTTCATAAAGGGATCGTCTGACTTGGCAGTCTTGACTCAGGTCTGGACAAGGCCCTATAACTAAGACCATTAAACAACTAATTTTTATGAGGGGGTAACCCTGTAAGTCTTTTGAACCTTCGAACAAAAATAACCTTATTGAGGATGTTCAAATCCTATTAAACCTACCATCATAGAAGTGTATTAACTAGTAATTTAACTTGTAAACATTACACTTCTTAACAAAAAACTTTAATGATTCCATCGAGAGTACAGAGAAGAAAATAACAATGTTCACTGTGTCTTGATTTTAGGCGAAGCCGCATAGTAAAATAGCCTCCTTGAATGGCGTTACTTAAATGGGGTTATTCCGTTTATCCACCCAGAAAAATCCACCCTCAATCTCACCCACAATAGGTGGATACGCGGAATTTATAGGCTTATAGGGTGAATTCTCTGACGTGCGTCGAATAACCGTTTCAGCGTTATATGGAGGAGTGTGTCGACATTCTTTACGTAATATTACGGTCACTTATAGAAGCACACGTTCCAATAGTAAAAGTATCAGGGCGTTTCCGTTACCTGAAATGGTACCCTCCTGCACTAATAAACGCTATATAACAAAAATTTAATGCCCACAGACGGTGGAAAAAATTCAAATCCCAAACGGACTACGCCGAATCTGCCTTGTTTAGATCTCGAGTAAAAATTCTTCAAGAGGAGTCCTACGCTAAATATACTGCCAGATGCGAGAAGCAATTAATAAAGTCGCCTAGAGAATTTTGGAAGTACGTAAATAAAAAAAAAGAAAACCTTCTGGATACCCTCGCAATATGGTTTATCAAGGTGTAACATATTCGAACGGTGAGGATATTTGTAATACATTTAATATTTTTTTCAAAACGTCTTTAGTCCTACCAGCAGTAGCAGTGTCAAGAATTGCGATGACTGCCCTATGTCAAACGTTGCCCATTCCATTGTCATCACTCCCGAATCCCTAAGAACAGTTTTTAGAACTTCAGACATTAAGAAAGGAGCCGGTACTGATGGGATCCCAGCAACTCTTATAATAAAATTCGAATTAGGTTTAACTCCTCTCCTTAAGATCATTTACCAGCGGTCTCTCAACGAGGGAACGTTCCCGCGACAATGGCGTGAGGCTCAAAATTTTCCCAATTCATGAAAAGGGCTCCAAGCTGGATGTATCAAATTACCGAGGCGTATATCTACTGAATAACTTTGGGAAGATGCTTGAGAAAATTATGTACGACCATTTCTACGCTGCAACTAAGCTTTGTATACCTGCTTCCCAACACGGCTTCGTTAAATCACGTTCAGTCAATACTAACCTTCTCGAACTTACCAACTATGTGGTTACTGGTATGAACGACGGTGCCCAAGTGGATGTGATATACACAGACTTCGAAAAAGCGTTTGATCGGGTGGATTTCTGCATTCTGATCGAAAAACTAAAAGCTGTAGGTATTAAAGGGAACTTGCTATGGTGGATAGACCTTAGGAACCGGCGGCAAGCTGTAGTTATCGGTAGCTACCGATCTGATTACGTGGATGTTACTTCTGGAGTAGGTACCTCAGGGCTCACTGGTATCCCCCCTACTTTATAATATTTACTTATTTGACATAACACAGTGTTTCCTTCACGCTGAACATTTTCTGGATGACGACGACAAAAAAATATTTATGAAAATAAATAACCTTAGTGACTGTCATTTGATCCAATCAGACTTAGGTAGGCTTAGTGACTATTATATTAGCATAATCAGCCTATTTATATTCCCACTTCTGGGACACAGGCCTCCTCTCTGTGAGAGGGAGTGGGCCGTAATCCACCACGCAGGCCCAGTGCGGGTTGGTAGATATCACATGTCTTCGAATTTTCGGTTCTAAGAAATGCCGGTTTCCTTACGATGTTTTCCTTCACCGTTTTGAGAGCAGTGGTGATGAAATAATTTACACAAAGTAAAGTGCCTGTCTGGGTTCGAACCTCCGACCTACAACTCGTAAGTCGCGGCCGTTACCACTGGGCCACCACTGCTCATCTATCTCTCATCTGCACTGCTCATCTAGCTCATCACTATTGTATTATAAACAATATAAATGTAAATATTAAGAAATGACAAATTATAACTTTCCCTAAAAAACTCAGCAATATTAACTATAATTACCGTATCAGTAAAGAAATTATACCGCGAGCATCACAGGTAAGGGATTTGGGTGTGATTCTGGACGAAAAGTTCACGTTCGAGGCACACATTGATCAAATTACTAGTAAATCATATAAGTACCTCGGATTCGGAATGCGTAACAGCCAACTGTTCAATAACCCACATTGCTTAAAACTTTATATAACTGTTATGTAAGGAGCGTTTTGGAATCCGCAAGTGTTATATGGCGACCTTTTTATAAGAAATATATTGATAAAATTGAATCAATACAACGCAAATCAAGTACCTAAATTACAAAACTAAAGATGATATTCCAAATTACCCGGACTCCTGTCGACACCACGAATTTAATACTCTGGAAGATCGACGACAGTTGAATGATATGATGTTATTGTACGACATTCTTAACAATAAATGTGACTGTCCACAACTGCTCAGCAGAATACACTTTAATGTTCCACTCAGACGTACCAGACATACCTCTATGCTATCTGTACCATCGGCCTCTACTAATTTTCTAAAGATGTCACCATTTTTCCGTTTACCTGCATTATACAATGATAAATTCTCACCGGTGGACCCCTTTTCTACCACACGTAACAGACTTAAAAAGGAGATTATTCAAATCCTCCATCGAACGCCGGATACTCAGCTTGCCAAGTAGTGCCAGTTTAGCCATACATCCATAGACATACACATATCACCACACACACTTACAGCACCTACACCGCACAGATACACGCACTCACACATTATAAATAGTCACTCTCTATATTTCATATTTCTTATTTTTCTGTGTACTTCGTAATTGGCGTAATGTATAAAATAATAAAAATGTTAAATTTACTGTCAGCTGTGAAGTTACCTTATATAAATAAATAAATAATAATCCACCCCTGCTAACCTGCCGACTATTGACGGAGTTACCACAGCAACAAATATTTTAACATGAGTATTGCTTATTATATGCGCATCAAATTGAACTCTGCTCTGCATTGCAGCAGTGTGCCTGCAAGCGGGATGACCTCCGAAGATGCGCCGACGTAGGAACATTTAATTGCCTCTCATGGAGGCTGTTTTAAACCACGATTTAATAAGATAGCTATGTACGTAGTAAAACTAGTTCTCTGACGTAGGCATCAAGATTATTGCAGTGGAGAATTCAAGAGATCGTAATGTGTGACGTTGGACGTTGACCTACTCCGGTTTTGCCAAGTTATTGGCATCTCAATGCATGTATCATTAAGTCTAGAATTTCATATATGTAATCGAGTAAGGGAGAGACCACACTTATCGACACGGAATCGGCATGAGAACCACTGCAGGCACCACTGCTCTCAAAACGGTGAAGGAAAACATCGTGAAGAAACCGGCATGTAACATAGAACCAAAAATTCGAAGACATGTGACATCTACCAACCCGCATTGGGCCTGCGTGGTGGATTATGGCCCACTCCTTCTCACAGAGAGGAGGCCTGTATCCCAGCTGTGGGAACATAATAAACAGCTGATTATGCTTATGCTTATGCAGTCACAGAAAGTTATAAAAGTGAGAAAGACGTCATTCATTCGGTTTAGACGTACGCGAAACGACTCGACACCTCGTCGAACTACTGTCTATTTCCTCCAATGAAAGTGTAAACAAACCTTGTTCAGATTCTGCTCATTAACTTCTATCTCAGTTTCGATTTGCGCCTCGGGCAAATTAGTCATGTGTACATACGAGTAGGTATACACTAATTACCGGTTTGCGATAAGAACTTTTTCGATCGTAGCCGACCCAACGCGCTCGGCCCGTCGGCCGGTCAAACTATTAAAATATGAATAACTCATTCAATGGCGTAGTAATACATGAAGGTAGTGATACACTAAGGGAAGACTCAGAGGATATAACAAATTTGGAAGTGCCTACACATCTAGAGAGGGAAGGTATAGAAAGTGACAAGAACGATAACTCTTGGAAAAAAAGAGATAGGGAGGATGACTCATCCGGAAGTTGGAGTACGGTAAATAGACTAGGGAAGAGAATCACAAGAAGATCAACTCCAGTTCAGGAGATAAGCTGTAACTATGAAGAAGAAAGAGTTGAGATATGTGTTTACAATAACGAGAAGTTTCCGAAACAATTTGCGTTAGCTAGACTATTTAAAACTAATGAGATAATCGGTATATCACGCGTGAAATATATTAATCCGTATAAATTAAAAATCACGTTTGACAATGAATGTTATGCCGAAAAAATGATTAATTGCAAAGTATTTAAAGAAATGGGTTGGCGCTCACAAAAAGCATGGGAAGTCGCAGTGTCATACGGGACTATCAGAGATATTGAATTGGATCTTTCAATGGGGGAATTTTTCAGCAATGTCTCGTGTGATGTGAAAATTCTGTCAGCAATACGTCTCAACCGTAGATGTAAAGATACAGATGATAAAGGTGATAACCCTAATGGATGGATTGCAAGCGAGTCTATTCGTATTTGTTTTGAAGGTGCGTATGTACCCTCCTATGTAAATATTTACGGTATGAGAGCCAAAGTGGAGAGATACACATTGCCCGTAACTCAATGCTCCAAATGTTGGAGATTTGGACATATTGCAAAGATGTGTACATCTAGTAAAGTGAAATGTCCTAAATGTGGAGGCAGCCATGACAATTGCGACGAAACAACATTTATGTGTATAAATTGTAAGGGTAATCATTTAGCCCTAGATAGGAAATGCCCTATTTATCTGAAGGAAAAAAGGTTACGAGAGGTAATGAATGAATTTAATTGTACATACCGTAAAGCGATGTTATTATATGTACCTGCATCTCCTCCCCCGACCCTTCTGGTTAGAGATATTGGTGTAACAGAGGAAAATACCCAAACAAGTACACTAGAAATTATTAACCCAGTACAATCCTATAAGGATCAGACAACTTATGCAGATACAGTTAAAGCAGCTGCCAAAATTCCTGGGCCACAGCAAACTGCTAGTTCGCATCCGAAACGGGAATCAAAAATAAAAAAAAACTGTTCAACATCAAAAACGGCGGCAGTCTCGTCCGTTCGCGGCCGCGGCCACTGGCGTTATGGATTGGGATTCGGAGGTGTCATCTACCACTTCTATGAGTGAACAACAAGAAACATCGTCACGAACCGACAAACCAAATCAGTCAAGTGATCGTAATCAGAAAGATACGACATTTGGTAACTTAATAAGTAAGATCATAAATATACTTTCGAAGAAAGATTCGTTTAAGAATAAAATAAACAGAGTGGTTAAGATTATAGTAGAATGGTTGGTAATAGTTGTGGTTAATAATTTGCCAGAAAACTCACTTGTAAGTAAACTTATTAATGGATTGTCGTAATAATTCTCTTGCATTTAATATTGTACAATTGAATGCACAAAGTTTTCGGCCGAAATCAGCATTGTTCGAACAACTTTTATTTAAAGATAGGATTCATATTGCCGTTTTCAGTGAAACGTGGTTTGAACCAGACAGCCACTTTAATTTGAATGAGTATAACATTTTCAGATTGGACCGTTATGACGGTTATGGGGGGGTAGCTGTTATTGTACACAAATCAATTAAAGCGCAATTACGTAATGTACATAATTATAACCCAGGTTTTGAACTCTTGTGCATTCAATTGTTAAATTGTCAGTATATTGAGAATATCGTTGCTGTTTACTGCCCTTCAACTGTTCGTACGTTGCAAAGAGATTGGGATAATATTTTTTCGCTGACAAACAACAAAACTTTAGTTTTAGGTGACTTTAACGGTCACCATTCCAACTGGTCATATAAAACCGATCAGCGTGGATCTCAGATATTCGATTCTATGATAGATCGTGACTACATATCAGCTAATGATGGTAGTCCGACTCGTATTAAATTAGTCAATAATGCTGTGCAACAGTCCTCTCCCGACATTTCTTTAATTTCTGTGGATTTGGCTTTAAATTTTATTTGGAAAGTTACAAATGAGTCGTTAGGGAGTGATCACCTAATTATTAAATTATCCACCAATTTTAATGTTACTAAACAAACCACACGTAAAAGAAATTTTAAAAAATCTAACTGGGAGAAGTATGCTACGTCCGTAGAAAGCATTCTCCGTGACTCAACCGCCCCGACAGATCCACAGTTGTGTTATGACTTCTTTGAAAGCACTTTACAGAAAGCAGCAGATTCCCACATCCCTCAAATTGTTATTCCTCAACATATCAGCTCTAAATTTAAACCAAAACCGTATTGGAGCCCTGACCTATCTAGATCGGTGGCATTACGACGTTTAGCGTTAGCAAAGTTTAGGCGTAACCCTACGCCTCAAAATTATGCATCATTGCAGGAAAACATCCAGGAATCGCAGAGGCAGACGCGTAAGGCAATAGGTGCTTCCTTTAGAAGTTTTTGTTCAAGTATCGATGCAACAACTTCTGCTAGTGATATGTGGCGCAAAATGAGATGGGTCAAAGGCCATAAATCGAAATATCAAAACGTTGACTCAAATTTAGCAGCAAGACTTCTTTATGACCTAACGCCTGATTACGTTTCTCCCCCCGAACCCTGCTTTCAGTCCTGCAATAATAAATTAGAAGCTGCTATCTCTATTCATGAATTAGAAAATTCCATAAAATCAAAAGATACGGCACCTGGCGGTGACGAAATTTCCTTTTCTATGGTCAAGAATCTCCCAGCCATCGGTAAGTTGTTATTACTTTCTCTGTACAATAAATTTTATGATTCTGGTTGCGTTCCAATACAGTGGCGTAATATTAAAATAATCCCTATTCCTAAACCAGGACGAGTTTCGGGACTGTCATCTTCTCTTCGACCTATATCTCTGATGTCATGCCTTTGCAAAATATTGCACTCAATTTTGAACAAACGGTTAGAATGGTATCTCGAAAATAAATGCATATTCTCTGATAATACTGTTGGCTTTCGTAAGTCTAAGTCATGTTTGGATAGCCTTTTTACTTTGACGACAAATATTCAACTTGGTTTTACTTCAAATCTAACCACAGTTGGTTGTTTTATAGACATTAATAACGCCTACAATAATGTCGATATCGCTAGTTTATTAAACATTCTCGATAAACTTTCAGTAGGCCGTAAGTTGTGTTTATATTTATGGAGATTCTTGAATGAGAGAATACTAACAGTTTTAATTAATAATAAAGAATATTTGCGGTCTACGGGTCGAGGGTTGGCCCAAGGAGACCCACTTTCCCCGCTTTTGTTTAACAGTGCGACTCACAATATTTGTAAAGTTATTACGAACGTTCATATATCTCAGTATGCTGACGATTTTGTTATTTTTAAGTCAGGTCCTAATGTCAATGCAATTGTCTCAGAGCTGCAGTCTGCTTTAAATTCATTTAACTCCATAGTTAGTAATCTAGGCTTAGAAATATCTCCTGCTAAGACTAAGGTCTGTATTTTTAAGAGAGGTATGTGCAAACAACCTGTTGAGCTAAAAGTTAATAATAGTAATCTGTCTGTAGTGAATAACATTAAGTACCTGGGAATGTGGTTGGATCAGTCGCTCAGATGGGGGAAACATATTAATGAGTCGGTTCAAAAGGTGTTAAAATTTATAAATATATTCAAAGTGTTAGCAGGTCCTGGTTGGGGTGTTCACCCTAAACATTTACGTCGTTTATATATATCCATAATTCGAAGTAGGTTGGACTATGGAAGCTTCTTGTATGATTGTAGTTACAAGTGCCATTTATCTAAATTAGACAAAGCGCAAAACAAAGCTCTGCGTGTTATTGGTGGCTTTATTAGAAGCACTCCCATTCATGTGATGGAGAGTGAATTAAACCTATCCCCATTACATATTCGTAGGAAATTTCTAGGCGGCAAATACTGTTTAAAATCTATGTCCTTTCGGGAGAGCATTGCGATTAATTTGATTAAGTTGTTAACTTTAAACATCAATAATTCACAATATTGGAGAGGTAGAAAGCAACCTCTATTGGTCTCAATTTACAATGAGCTCAAATCTTTTGTTGTCCACTCGGTTGGGTTGATTGAGATGTTTTCTCTGGGGACATGGGTCAGTAATATCAATGTTCATAAGACTATTAAACATAATATTCCATCTATAACTAAACCTAAACGACATTATGACTGTAACCATCTGAGACAAATATGCACAAAGTTTATAGAAGAGGAATATATTGACTTCCATAAGATTTACACAGATGGTTCTAAGGGTAGTGCTGGTAGTGGCGCTGCGGTTTGGGATCCACAATTAAATACAAATGTCAAACTTGCTATAGACTCTGATATTTCCATTATGCATGTCGAGTTAATTGCAATAGCAGAGGCTCTTTCTTATATTAACTCAATCAGTCACGATAACTTTGTCATTCTAACAGACTCGAAGAGTTCGCTGCAACACTTGGCTCGGTGCACCTCGCTTGTGCGAGGAGTACCGATAGCCTACAAGATTTTGGAGTCTATATTAAAATTAAAACAAAAGTCAATTTCGGTAGTTTTACAGTGGATCCCGTCTCACGTACAGATTCAGGATAACGAAAGAGCAGATCTTTTGGCCAACCAAGCCGTGTCAGATGGAGTTTCTGTAAATGTTCCTCCTTTGTATACAGATTATTTAAGACTAGTAAAGCAACAGTGTATAGATATGTGGAGTGAATATTTTAACCAGAGGTCAACAGAAAAGGGAATTTGGTACAAGACCATCCAACCACAGCTTCCAGTGTATAGTTGGACTCATCAAAATCTGCTGAGCAGAAGTGATTTAGTTATGGCACTAAGACTTCGTTCCGGTCACATTCCATCAAATAAGTTTGGTTTTCTGATGAAAAAGGTTACGTCACCCAACTGTGAAGAATGTGGAGTCGTCGAGGATGTACAACATGTATTGATGGAGTGTGTGCGGAATGAGGCTTTGCGATTTAATTTACTCGGTCCTACAAATAAGTATGATTTTGGAGAATGTAATGCTATCCTGGCTTGTCCTTTATCGGAACAAGCTAGGATACTTTACAAACTGGCATTATTTGTATTAAAGTAAGAGTTAAATGTTTTTAGGTTTATTGATTGTGTATAACTGTTACAGGGCGACGTTATCGCTCAGCGATAAAGCCCTTTAAATAAAGAGTAAAAAAAAAAAAAAAAACTTCTATGTAAAGGGAAATAGGAACACATTTATCTGTTTTTAGAAGGTTTCAACGTAATTACGTCTCACCACTTTTTCTAACAATTTTTTGTTTAATAACACTGTTAAATTGTTATTGAAAAACACATCGAATGTAATTGATTTTGATAAAGATATTTGAAATTAGAATTTCGGGTTAAAATATTAAAATAATCAAATCAAGGCACTCAGTAAATGGCGTGGCGCTACAAATTAGCATCTACAGGTCCGTTTTCTGTGGGCACGCCACAATTGCCGCTATAAGTCCATTTTTGAGGAGTGGTTGGAGAGGCGCCACGGCGTTCTCACCTTCCGCCCGACACAGATCCTCACCGGACACGGTTGTTTCGTCAGGTTCCTGTTTCGTATAAGGTGGGAGGAAAAGCCCGGGTGTCACCATTGTGTGGATCCCCCGGTGGACACGGTGGATCGGCGGCGGTGATCTCTCGCTTCCGGCCTTGGTCAGGCCATGGAGCGAGAGTGAATGGGAAGCCGTCACCTCCTTCTGCGAAGTAGTAATGCTCGCGAAGGAGGAAGCGGAGCGCGTGAGGGAGAGACAAACCTTGCGCCCACACGCCACTAGTCGCCGCAGGAGAAACCCTGGGCGTCAGTAATCGCCAGAAGGTTCTCGACCACTGTATGCGCGGGCTTGCGGACGGCAAGAAATGAGTTGCTCGCCTTCCCGTAAGGACCAGGCCCGGGTCGACGGTGCGTTATTTTCATCGCGCCTCAAAGAGATTTCAGCACTAATTGACGGGATCCGTTATGGCCGATGTCGCGGGTTGTTCGAAAAAGATACCGTGGCCCCTGGCACTGGCAACTGAAGAAACACGGGTGGGTTTTAGTCAGTAAAAGTCTGACACGCCCTCGAGAGCGGCAGAAGGACCAACAGTCAAAAAAAAAAAAATAGTCTCGTTTAATTCATCTGCTCAACATGACGAAACCATCTAAGCATACTATTTTAAAGTTTTGTCACTAAATCTACTTTCATACTGCACCATTGCCCTATCACAACATTCCTCAGCCTATCATTCATTCGTCTTCGAAGTTTGTATTTCCTTACAATCTTAAGCGGCTCAGAAGGGTGGCAGGCTGTGCGTTGTCGGTCAGTCAGTCAGGGGTCAGTTTCTAGAATTCAGTCATCCTTATCATAATTACCTAGGTACTCTTAAAATGAACGAGCTGGATCATTCATAATGTCGTCTTATAGGTATGCTCAAGCCTCCATACACGACACCTCCTAGCAAACAATGTTCTGAATAAATGAGAATAAAGTTTAAAATACTTTATCAGTGATACTACGCCGTCATGCCATGCCGTCTTCAGACCGTGCTAAGTGAAAAAAAAACTGATTCATTCGTAAAGCATGTTTCGTATAATTCGTATGTCCAAGTTTTCTAAGCATAGGTAATGCAAATGTATTTATATTACTGGTAGGTATGAATGAAAATTGTAGTCAACAATTGTGACGAGTCGTTGCATTATAGCAACCGGTTATTCATTTAATCTGGGAGGGCTTGGCGCGGCTTTCCCAGCTCGTCGTGAACTCTTGATGAGCTGCGGGGCCCGTTCAATGGTTTTGTTTCGGTGCCTAATCAAAACCCATACTTATCGATGTTTAGGGATGTACCGACCAGTAGGGAAAGTCGACTGAATATCCGGCCATATTTGTAGTCGGTAACTTGTTGGCAAAAAGCGCCGACTCGTCGGTTCTTTATTTAAACTTAGCATAAAGCTAAGATTAAAAAATATTGTGATTGAAACGAAATAAAGGTATAGATTTTAGAATCAGTCTTCAATGTTTGTAATATGGATACCAACTGTCTGAAAAACGTCATTCTAAAATCCTAATTACTTGTGCTACTAAGAAAAAATCCTAATTAATTATGCGACTAAAAATCCTAATTACATAATTAAAATCCTAATTACTTATGCTTCTAAGATTGATGCTTCACACAATGAAAAATGGTGCACGCTGAGAAAAGAATACTTTTAGTCTCTGCCAGGCAGCGCTGCTAGCTGCCAGCAACTTTGATTCAACTTGAAAAGTGTTTTTGCCAAATGAAACCATTTACAGCTAAAGATGTCTTATTCTCAACCACTTACTAGCAGGTTTTGCTTCCTGCCTCCTGGATTTTGACTTTTATTCTTGGTGCATTTGGCTGGTACCTAGTTGCTTAGACCTCTAAGTTACATATTGTAAATGTTCGATTAAATCTCAGATTTTTAGGAGAATAAATAATATTGAATCAAACTCAAACTCAAACTCAAATCATTTATTTCAATTAAACCATTTACAGGCACTTTTGAATTGTCAAGGAGTCGGTCAGTCAGAAATATGAAGCTAGTTGCCCATTCCAAAGCGTAGTAGGTACCTATGGAGAAGAACGGGCAAGAAACTCCATGGACACTCTTTTAAATAATAATGTTTTTACATATATCTTAGTTACATCGATTAATGTTGTTCACTATAAGTGAGAACGATGTACAAAAAACCGTACACGTTAAAAGCGTCCAGAGTGCATCAAAACATAATTAAAAACAATCCAGCTAATAATTTATTAAAATAAGCCCTGGCAGCTAAGAGATGACCAGTCCCAACTGACGGCGCCCGTTCACGAACATGACGCATGGATCAGCACCATTCAGCTCAACCATTTTGAAGGGAGCTAAATGATCCGACACACGCGCCACCGTCAGCGAGACATTTGAGTGAGCATGACATACTATCAGCCGCCAAGGCACATTCAAGTCAATCTATGACATTACCCGGTAAATGGTAGCTCTATAGTACAAAGTACTCACATCTGTGCAATGCATCTATATAATAAAAAGGAGATTGAGTTTATATAATGCAAATAAATTCTTACTATCTTCAGCAGCTTCAACAGTGATTCGAATGTCAATTAATTAGTTGTGGTGTGGAGCAGGACCGGCATTAAGCCAGGCATTTTTATCAGTTATGTAGTCCTCCAACCTATAATATGCCTGCCTGAATAGTGTGCGTTTAACAAAGGATTTGAATTTTGTCTCATTCAGTTGAAGTATGTGGGGAGGTATTTTATTATAACATTTTAGACAGTACCTACCCCATGAAAGATGAGTCTACTTTAGCCAGTCTGAAACCTGGTTGAACTAATAGGTCCCGATTTCTAGTACTATAATTATGTCTTTCACCTCTTTTACTGTAAAGATGTAAATTTTTTCTTACGTACATGATGTTTTCATAGATGTATTGACAAGGTACAGTCATGATGTTAATATCCTTAAACAATTCCCTTAGAGAATCGCGCCTGCGGAGATTATATATGGCTCTGATGGCTCTTTTCTGCAGAATAAAAATAGACTCGATGTCTGCAGCCCGTCCCCAAAGCAAAATACCGTAAGACATGATACTATGAAAGTAACTAAAATAGACCAGCCTCGCGGTATCTACATCAGTAAATTGACGGATTTTTCTGACAGCGTAAGCTGCTGAACTTAGCCGTCCTGCTAGAGATGTTAAATGAGGACCCCATTGTAGCCTTGAGTCGAGCGTGATCCCCAAGAAAACCGTTTTATCGACGAATTCTAGCTTCTCTTGATTCAATACTATCTCACAATCACTACTCTTGACGTTTGGTAAAGAAAATCTTATACACTTAGTTTTATTTCCATTTAGTACTAAATTATTAGCCGTGAACCAATTTTGGACCAGCAGTAGGGCGTTATTTACGTCGTCAAAATTTGAAGCACGTCTATCTACCTTAAAAATTAAGGAAGTATCGTCAGCAAATAACACCATTTGTGGTTGATTTATTAATAAATGGAGTAGGTCATTAATATATACTAAAAAGAGGAAAGGACCCAATATCGAGCCTTGTGGAACACCCATTTTTACCTTTAAACCAAGTGAATTGACACCATTTATTTGAACTTGCTGTTGTCTATCATTTAAATAAGATTTTATTAAACTAAGCGCAAGTTTTCCAAGTCCGTAATGCTCAAGTTTCAAAAGCAGGGTTTCGTGATCGACGCAATCAAATGCCTTGGAGAGGTCACAAAAGATTCCTATGGCGTCTTGAGCATCTTCCCACGCGTTAAAAATATGTTTTAATAAGGTAACACCAGCGTCGGTCGTACAACGCCCTTTGGTGAAACCATACTGTTGCTCGTGAAGGATTTTATTAGTATTAAAATGATTGAGCATCTGACTAAGCATTATCTTTTCAAAAACCTTGCTGAAAACCGGCAACACGGACACAGGTCTATAATTATTAGTGTCTTTACTGTCCCCGGATTTGAAAAGTGGTATTACCTTACTGTATTTCATTAGATCCGGGAAGACTCCTTGATCCACACACAAATTAAATATTAAGGCTAAGTAAGGTGCTATAGTTTCAATTATGGAGGTACAGACTTTAATAGACATTCCCCAAAGATCTTCGGTCAATTTGATCTTGATTTGCTTAAAAGATTTTATTACTGTTAAGGGGTTAATATGCTTAAAGTTAAATTCAATCGGGCAGGCAGAAATATTCGCCCTCATTAAATCAAAAGCACGCGAGGGCGAAGAATTTAAGATTTCAGTGGTTTTTAGTGGGACACTGGTAAAGAAATTCACAAATTCCTGAGCAACTTTTTTGTTATCGCAAATGAGACCACGTGACGTCTCCAGTGTGTAATCAGAATTTTGCTTTTTGATCCTGTTCGTTTCATTATTGATAATTTTCCAAACCGTCTTTATTTTATTGTCTGCTGATTTTACCTTGTTGCTAATGTATAAGGCTTTAGCAGCCTTACAAGTGTTCTTAAAAATTTTTGAGTAAGAAGCAACATACTTATTAAAAGTTTCCGTGTTAATATAAGGCTTAAGGCCATACAGCTCGAAAAGTTTTTCCCTACTTTTCCTAAGTCCTTTAGTTGCCCAGTCACTAAATAAAAACTTAGGGCTGATACTTTTAGACTTCTTCTTAAAAATATTATTAAACTCGGTTTGAACTACCGAAAAGAATTCTTTATACAAACTATTAACATTATTCATTGTAAGGTCCTGATTCCTTAACTTACAAATTAAAGTGCTTTTAAATTTATTTAAATTGACAAATGTTATTGGTCTGGATTGTATCTGCACTTTTTGTATCGCTATGTTGGACTCAAAAGTTACGGTTTGACCGCTGTGATCTGAAGGGAGATAATTAACGATAGCTTTATCTAAATAGTCGCAGCAACAAAATACATTATCAATACATGAAACAGAAGTTGTAGTTGTTCGGGTTGGTTCCAAAAACACATTTGACAAATTGAATGATTTAAACAAATTCAATAATCTACTGGTATTTGAATTATTTTCTAAAATATTAATGTTAAAGTCTCCACAGATAATAACTGATTTATTACCAGTTGCAAGTTTAGCCAAAACATCTTCCATTACTGACTCAAATATAGAGAAGTTTTGATAATTTGGGGGTCTGTAAACGCACACTATAACATGCTTATCTAGCTCAACACAAGACAGTTCAACGCTATGTTCAACCGATAGTTCAACTATGTCTTTACGAGCTTTTGATTTTATACAACGTTTAATTAGGATTAGTGAACCACCACGCAGCATTGATTTTCGGTTAAAACAACTGGCCACATTATAATTCTCGTAATTAATTAACATTTCAGAATCTTTTAACCAATGCTCAGTTATGCAAATAATGTCAAACATTGTTTTTTCTAAAAACAATTCAATTTCCAATTGTTTGGAGTTAAATCCTTGAATATTTTGATGAAATAATTTCAAGGATTTCTGCTTAGCCCCTTTTCTACAGTTAACTATTGTAGTGCTAGAAAATACCTTTTTGTTTTTAAGTGGAACTGTAGTATTATTGGTACCTTCTGTTGTCTTACAAACTAGTTTAAATTATCTGAGCTAACCACCTCAACATTAGTACTATTACTAATAGTGGTGCTAACTAAAGGTGACTTCGACATACTACTTATGTCTGGGTTAATAATAAAAGCTAATAGTCTAGCTATTTGACGTCTAAAACTAATCGGCAGATACACAGTATCTCTAGTCGACTTTAGCTTTTCAACAAAAATGTTGGTGTCAAAAAATAGAAACTTGTCACTATGGTGACTAACTAAGAAATGCATGTAATTATTTAGCATGTGAATGTAGTTGTTTTGCCTATTTGACAATTGCTCAAAGTATGGGAAAGCACACAAAATTACTTTCTTGCAATTTAACTTTAGTAGTTTGGTGACACTATCAGTGATGTCATCTTTTGTTACATTATAACTATTACCTATAAGTACTGTAATAATGCCATTTGGATCATATTCATTCCTAATTATTGAAGACATTATTTGTGTGTAGGAAGTCTGTGGCATACAGAAGTTTTGAGAAGAATGACTCAGGTTGTTGCTAAGTAATTTTCCTAACCCTCTTCCAAAACTATCAGAAAACATAATGGATAAGGAACCAACTTTACTAGTACAAGGGAGAGAGCTAGCTTCCGTCTGCACTACTTGCACTGGACCTTGTTCAATATCTGGAGTATCTATATTAGGAATGGAGACCTGAGCAAGTTCTGACTGGGACGGGTTCTCCGTTGCCTCAGGTTGGAGCTTGCCAAGTTCGGATTTCCTTTGCAATGAACATTGAGGGCCGCTGAGAGTCAGCAGGTCCACTTTGACTGCTTTAGAATTGCACATGTCCACTAACTCATTTGCAGCAAGGATGTGCTCCTGAATTTGTTTTTCAGACCTTACATACTTAGTATACAGTGAATGAATTGACTCTTCCAGTACCTGAATTTCAGACTGCAAGCGTTGAGTATCAATCTCATAAATGTTTTTGCTGTCTTCTAATTTAATTTGGTAGTTATTTAATGTACTCTTAAGAATACCACGTTCCTTTCTTAGTTTAATATTATTGGAACTGTGTTTTTGTTGATTCCTAAATTTATTGCATTTATTTATGATTTTATTTAGTTTTGCATATTTTTTTATTTTATTTTGACTTACTTTATAACTACTATTATTATGTTTTAATATAGAATCTTCAGTAAGGTCTATTGTTATTAAGGACTGAGGGGAATAGTATGGGACCAACACGAAATCAATATTGATGCTATTCCTATACGAACAATTATTTATTGAATCCAAGTGGAAGCAAAAGATTACATCACTTTTGCTCATTGTATTTTTCATAAAAATATAGGATGTACCTAGTTATTGTTGTTTTCGTCGTACCTTCCATTGCTAAGCCAATGTCTGCATCGCATTGTATCTTGTCATATATACCTACATGTGGCGAGTTGTTTGTTCAATGTTTTAAATACTTAAGTTAATATCTTCATCCGTTAGTATTCATTTGGACGTTTTGACAGTATTTTGTAAGTGTATCTCGCAAATAATTGCTAGCATGGAGATTTTTTTGGTTTTTAACTCTTAAGTAAAAAAAATACAGTTCTTTTTAACTCTTTGGTGATCTTAGATTTATGTTTTTTAAAGTGACCTTAATAATTTGTGAATATTAATTTCGACTTTTTACTCTTATTTTTTATTAATTTAGGTACTTATTTCTAAAATTTCTTTTTAAAATTCAAGGAGGTTAATTATTGTTATTGATAAAATAATTCATAAAGAAAATCACACACTTGCATGGACAAGGAAAAACAATTCATATGCGCGGGCGCTATTTAAAGCTTGAATGCAATAGTGGACATCGCTCATTCTCTCGTCGCACCTCGGATTGTGCGGTCAACTATACAAGGCATCCCACCTTGCAGTTGAACCGGCAATCTTTCATCCTATAAACCTTTATAAGGTCCAGGATACTAAGTTCCTACATTTATAAAGAAGTTATTAAGATTAAAGAAATGTCGTCTCTTGTGCTGTGTTTGCTAATATGTGTTCTGACTTCTGGTGTGAGGAGTATCAGTTTCAAATCATGGTGGAATAAAGGTATGTTATCGATGTCATTTATTATATGTTTAGAAATTAATACATTTAAGTTAAAAATTGTTTAACTATTAACTTTGTACAAAAATTTTATAACATATTATTATTTATACATTTTTAAACTTAATTTTAAATGATATCTGCGATTTAATTGTGACAGTTAACAGCCAATTAGTTTATTTATTTTAAACCTAATTTGGTTTCAAATAGGGTTATGTTATGCTCTGTATTTGGATATTCAAAATTCAAGCACAAAAAAAAAAATACGTTTTTAAAGTAAATTTATTATTTTCAAACGATCAACACTTCATGTTGTTTATAAAAAAAAAAACATAATTAATTTTTAAAATAAGATGGGTAATTGGAGTCGTCAAACTAAAAAAATATAATTCGGCCAAAGGTGCATCAACAAACATGCAATAATGATGAAATAATTAAAAGGAAATCCTAATTATCGAATAATAATACAAAATTCAAATTACTAATAGAATGATGCATCAATGAAGTTACCTATAAAATCACTTAGATAACAGGAAAAGAGACCAATAGTCCTATTAGTTACCGATTTTAAATATTACGTTAAGATACTTGTTTCCAAAGCCATATGAAACATTTCGTTCCATTAACAAATATTTTCAGTAGACCATGAAGGAAGCAACCAATGAAACTTCCCCATTTTATGACGCAATTCATCGCAAACGCCTATTGTAGGATGACAACCAATCGCGTCTGGTTTTCATGTATCGCGGCTCTAAGCAATTATGTGAAACCACACCCTAGATAGCAAGAAACTATAGAATGCTTGTGTAGTTTTCTTTGATAAACATTTCAAAAACTAAAATCAACAACTTTTTATAAATGTCTTAGTTTTTATGTTCATATATTTTGTATAGCCAAGAGCCTCTTGCGGACAAAACAAATCATAATATAGCTAAATGTCATTTGTGGATTCCCACATAATTTTTTCTCAATCTTTCCTGCTGTAGTGACGTAGGTGCTCTGTTAATCAATGTATGTGGCACGCGTTTACCTGTATTTGGTCCAAATACATAGCTATTACAATTTATTAGTTCTAGGAAAACAAATGACTAAGTAAGTCAAAATTAAGTACGTTTTTGAAGAGGCTTGTTGTGGCCTCATAAATGTTAATGTTTTGCAAAAAAATAAAAAGGAGAAAAATGTGGCAATCGAGACCTCTGGCATATGAGAAATACTATATTTTTTCCGACAAGAAACTATCGCTATTCATAATTTCAAAGTAATTAAGTTATTATCGAATTCAGTATACGTAGGGTTAAGTAAGCTGTAGCATATTGATTAGGTATTTATTTACGTAACATACGTAAATGACGAAATTAAAGGGAAGGAAAAGTTATTAAATCAATTAAAATTTTATTAATAACTACGAGTTGTGTTCAAGTTCATTTAAAATAAATGAAATTGTTTACTACAATGTTGAACCTCGTTCATTCATGAAATCATGTTAAATACGGAACTGGAAACAAACTCATTCATTTATCGAAGCCCTGGTAAATTGAAATCTGAGAGGTTGTTTTATTGTTATTTAATTTAATGTTATTATTATTATCTTCAGTCCATCTCCTACTGGCAAATAACATACCTAAGTACCTAACTATTATAACTTTGTCTAAAAAAGAAACTAATTTGAGCAGGAGTACTTATGTACTGGCAACATAAGTCATTATTATAATTAGGTAGTTAGAATTTCTCAGAAAATCTCGTTTTTACCTATTTTGGATAACATTTTAGACTTTAGGCAAAAAATTTGGCTATGGTTTAAAATTATGTAAAACAACATTTTTAATAATATTTTAGCTAATTATTATTCGAAAATTATTCTTGGTTTATTTAATTTAGGTAAATAATTCAATATTACATTTTTAAGTAGTATTATGCCATTTTCAACTCTTGTTACATTTTCTGTTAAGTCCACACTGTGTTCCCTATTTTTAATCGAGGAAAATAGTCATGTGAAGAAAGTTTTTAAAGATTTTAGTTGAAATCAAAATCGTAAGCCTGTACAGTTGTCTAGCATAAAAGTTCAAAACTACTTGATATGTAGATTTTGATGCGGGTTTCACAATCAAATAGCGAGTTTCTTGAGGAAGGTTTTTAGTACAGAAAACACTTTTGAGTGAGTCTACAGTTAATATTTTTTTCATAACCATAGTTAAGTTTAGAATTCGAAACGTAATCTCCCAGATATCTAACATATTATATTTTTTTCATAAGAACCTTTTCTTTGTTACAGACGAAGCCAAATGCGGTGTTGAAGCCAGCACTAGCCTGGTCCACCACAACCCCTGGCTGGTCTACATCGAGTACTGGCGTGGTGACACTGATACCGAAATTAGATGTGCTGGTACTTTGATTGACAGCAAGCATATCATCACCGCTGCCCATTGCGTGAAGGCTATCAAGTTTAGTCGGTAAGCATCATTTGAAATTGATATTTATTTTTTTGGCCCCGAAAGTCTGGCAACTAGTCTAACCAAGGAATATGCCCTCAAATTTATTATTAGTTTTATGCCCACAAAAATCCGTCAACCAGTTTTACCGATGAGTATTGTTATTGGGTAAAACAATACTCGCAGTCTGCTGCATCAGATAAGAGTCAGCCCCAACATTATATGGGAAAGGATAGGCAAATCATGATAATTTTATTTGTATGACTTTCAGAAGTATCATTTTGAAATGTTGGATTTGTATAAGCGTTCGCCAAGCATTACGAAGTCATGATTAGGCATTTTACGTGCATACTCTGACACTAACCGCAACTATGCACCAATATAACTAATATTTGTGCATAGTTTACGTCAGTCCCACAAGGTTTTCCATTACCTAGGGGATTATCTGTATAATGTCATCAACAAGGGTCAAAATATGTATTCACTGCACAAAACCAGTTGTAAGAAAAAAGTAACAGTGTGAGGATACAGAAAAGTTGCTCCACACTGTTACATAATACTTGGACTCAAATAATTACCTCCATATTCACCTCCATACAAATGCACACGCTCCTCCATTCATCTTCACATTGTGGTTTCCATTCACCTACAAAATCACCAACATTCACCTTTATATTCACATACACCCTGTGACTGCTGGCAAGTTATTTAATTTATTACTGAATGAAATTCATTTATTTTTGTATTTACTTGTTTGGTAGAAAAAACATGTTACCAGCCTGTTAATTTATGATGCCACTAAGGGTCTGGTGACCTGTAATACAGGTTTTTCTAAAACCTACTTCAGGCACCAGCTCTCACAATAAAAAATAAATAGTTAAAAATAAAAGTAAAACTAATAATAAATAGTTCAAAACTGTTTACGACTACAAAACAATTGTGAGAGAAAAAAAAAAAAAACTTGTTATTATTAATATGCGCCCAGTTACGTGGTACGTAAATGTAACGAAACTGGTATTTGTGACGCGCGTTTTTACGTTCAAAAAACACCTTAGCTAAACGAGCTCTAAGTCTGTATTTGGAAATAATTACCACATTTAGTTACCGAACTGTTCCAAATTATTTGCCACCAAAATCTTTGTTTCAAAAATGCTAATGATTTGTTTCTCTCTCCTTCCAGTTTAGTCGCCCGTCTCGGCGAATACGACTTATATTCTAAGGAGGACTGCGTTCGGGGTGTGTGTGCTGACCCAGTCGTCAGGATCAATGTTGCTGATATCATCGTGCACCCTGGTTACGGCGACAAGACTCACGATATCGCCATCCTGACGCTGGAAGACGATGCTCCTTATACCGGTATGTATTTTAACTTAGTCCATTTCGGCTGCATACTCAAACGCAACTTCAAAGTGAATTGTAGCTTAAAAGTGTTTCTCTTGAGAAACACTTTTAAGAGAGTCGCAAAGTTATGTACCTTTAGAGTTTTTGAACCTTTGCATTTCAATATTCTAGTTCCATATATAACCAATTACTGGCCTAGCTCTATTAATGTGGGCAGTATTTTGAAAAGACCCAAGTCAAAATGTATCGTTAGGTGAATAGTCATTTACGATTAGATTTACATCGTCACACTGCGTTTCTTGTATCCCAATACTTATAAACCTATCATTATTATTTCCAGACTTCATCCGCCCGATCTGTTTACCAACCGGAGACCTCAATAAAGACACGGAGTTCTACGCAGCTGGTTGGGGTGAGATTCCCAAGAAAGGATACTACGCCCACGTAAAGAAAATTATTCGTCTGCCCTACTGGTCCAGGGAAGAGTGCCAAGCCGCTTATAAATACAACGTTATCCCTAAACACGTCATCTGTGCTGGTGGAGAAGATGGCATTGATACTTGCAGAGGCGATTCTGGTGGTCCTTTGACCCTGGTGAAGGATACCATCGAATTGTGGGGAGTGACCAGCCATGGCAACGTCCACTGTGGTACCAAAGATTCCCCAGGCATCTATACTAACGTAGCTGACCATATGGATTGGATTCAGACTATTCTCGATTCTGAAGTGTAAACTTAATTGACAAAGGCTCTGTTCAAATGGTTATTTATGTAAATGTAAATAATACATAAATACATCATTTTGATAAAATGTATAAAAGTTAAAGTTTAAGATAAAAAAAAACTGACCAAAGATCTCTTAACAAAAAAAAAAAAAAAAAATACATTTAAATGTAGATTAATTTAATTTAAGTGAAGTATTTGCATTTATGTTTTATAAAATAATATTCCATGCCAAAAATCGTTTACTTTTTAAATGTCATTTTGTTTTGCAAATTAAAAACATTTATGAAATTAATACTTTAAACATTGTTTCGGGTTTCTTTTGTTTGTAAAGTAAATAATATGATGCACTTTTATCGCTGATCAGAAAGTCTGATGTTCAATATTGCAAATGTTCAACGCCTTTAAATGTTATCTCACATATCGCTTTAGTACATAAACATTGTAAAATAACTATATTTTATTTATTAAGACTTAGACATAACTGCCAAATTCTGGGTGTAGTATTATTCCTGTGTCTATATCTGCAGAGAATAGAGGCGCTCTGTTGTACGGTTCAACCTTTAAAGCTAGACAGCTAGTGGTTTTATTGAAAAAAAAATGTGTGTGTAAAAATTGGCATTTTATAATGCCATAAAACTAAATTACAATAATTCAAAAAATTACATAAATTTAATTGTTTGGTGCATTAACAAAAAAAAACACTTTATTAAAGTTAATTATTCTTTTTGTCAGCGTAGTGCATATCATTTTTATTTTATATATGCATACCAAACTCTTTTTTGACTGTACTTGCAATTTGCATGATATGAAGTTTTGTTACTAACTATTTCATACTTGAGATGTCATATTTTTAGTATGAGCTTTGTGAAAATATTACCAATCCATGTTGCCTTTGCAAACATTTTGACAATTTATTAGAATTACTTTTATAGTTTATATGAAGTACGTGTATAGAAAAAAAAATCCTATTCACTAGATTTAGATTACCATAAATAAATTATTTATTAATAATTGTAAATTGGGAATTTAAAATATTCTAGTCAGATGGGAGTTGTATTAAATAATTTGAAAAAGAAATTGCCATAGTACATAATGTATATTAGTGAAAGTTTAAATAGAAAATCACTCACATGTTCAAAAAAGTCCGACCACAGACAGTAAATTGCGAATGTATAAAAAATGTATTTTATTTTTCATAAAATTACCTTCAACATTGACGCAGAGATTATGTAATATGCGAACTTTTCGATTGGCTGAGTCCACACTGGCCTCAATTTGCAAAAGGGCCAATCTTTTTACGATGACATAATTTACAGTACGTAAGTATTACACGCGACGTAGGCGATGGCGTGACGAATTGAATAGGTTCCGTCCTCACTGAAAGGAGGACGTGTGAAAGATTGAAGTGGAGAGAGGCCTTACCTTAGTCTAGGAAAGGGACAGCGCAGGCTAGAAAAAAAAAAACTCTTGTCTTAAAGAGAAGAGCTGCTGCTTATCGATTCTGTAAAAATCTTACTGTGAAGACTTGCGTGGCTGTCAGCTGTCAGTGTCATCCCGACTTGGACAATGCCTTGCGTTAGTTCACTGCACCTAATTTTTCACGGTGAGATGGTCACAGAATAGCACATAAAAATCTCACCGTAAAAACTTAGGTGAAGACGTGAGTTTTATGTGAGCTTTCATTACACTTGATGCTAGTCACTTTTGACAGCTCACTTGAATGCCTTGTTTGTCTAGTGATCGGAAATGCGACTGCTGAGGGTGAGGGCCTGGGTTCAACAACTGAGTTGAGCAAAGTGAAATTAGGTTGTATCCGAAAATTCACAGTATGAGCCAATATAGTTGCTACACCGTCGCCCCGTTTGAGGTATACTGACTAGCGATAAAATATGTAAAAAAAAGAGAAAATTATTTCAGTTGACAAGGCTAATGAAATCGAGACATTTTATTTAAACATACGTGGGTCACTCAGAAAGTTTTGCGAAAAGATTCAATTTTATTTTTTCTTTTAGAGGCTAGTTGAGGACCCTATACAAAATTTCATGCGTCTGAACCAGTTTTCGAAACAGTTTTTCCAGTCCGCCATTATATTACTAACGCAATATGGCGCCGACGTGGCTGCGGCACCGTCGCCCCTGTTCCCCCGGTATGTCTGTTCCTGGATGATGCAACTACTGTCCCATACTGCGCAGAATTTATGCAATAATATGTATTTGGTACTTTATGTGGTAGGTACTTTAAATCCTATGGTAGTGATCTTGAAAGATCAGCGCATTTTACAGCCGCATTCGAAGTGGCCCTGCACAAGTCCTAGGCCATGTGTTTTCATGGTCCTTGGAACGCGCCACAGTCGGGTTCCCAGATAAAAGATAGGAGAGGTTCTCATCGGCGTCAAGCCGACGATAAAGTACCTGGGACTCGACAGCCGGTGGAACTTTGTGGAGCATTTCCGACGCTTGGCTTTCAGACTGGAGCGGGCTGGGGCTGTCTTGAAGTGACTCCTGTCCAATGATAAATAAATGATAAATGATTTATTTTCTGTAAATAGGTTTGTACACACACTTTTACACGTCAATCATATTTTAAAATCTAGGTGAGATCGGCGTTTCCTATCTGACTACTCTGAGAAGAAATGCCGAAACAAACTCAGAGGTCACAGTCTCTTTTAAAGTCCAGACATAATCTTGGTCAGGTCATGTGAAGACCATGTGGATTGATGTCTGAAATGGTCTTTTGAGGAAAGAACCACACAGAATGAGTGGACCTGTCCAGTCAGTGCACGCATTTGTCAGTTGTCATGCAGCTCAACACAGAACTAAAGGAGCTAAACGATTCGACGAACATTACCAAAGAAAGGACATTTGGGTAGGCCACATAAATTACTCAAACTGCCAGACCATGATTAAAAACTAATAATAAAAAAAACGCATTAAATAAAACAACACATCCACAATATCTTCACATTCACAGTAATTAAAATAGTTTATTCCTTTACAAAGTAAATGTCATTGCATCCATCAATGTCAAAGTGTAAATAAAAATATAAAATAATCTTGGTCATATCATATGAGGACCATGTAGACTGGTGTCTGAAATGGTCTTTTGAGAAAAGAACCACACGGATTTGAGTGGACCTGTCTAGTCAGTGCACGCATTTGTCAATCATTGTGCAGCTCAACTCAGAACTAAAGAAGGCAATCTAGAGGGCCCAAAGGCCTCCTGCCGGAGGCTATGCGCGGGGTTCGTGCGGTCCATGGCCCTTTACGGGGCACCGGTGTGGGCACGCTCTTTGAGGCGCTGACTAGCCCGCCGTTTGAACGCGTTCCAAAGGATCATGGCCATCCGGCTGGTCCGGGGATACCGCACGGTCTCCTTGCTGAATTGCCGCCATAGGATCTAGAGGCAAACACCCTCGCACACGTATGGGAGTGGCGTGAGGAGGCAAAACGCCGCGGCGTAACTCCACTGCCGCAAGAAAACACGGTACGGCAGCGGCGTTCTATCGCGTCTGGCCCTGGTCCAGGCCATGGTACGGCGCGAGAGGGAATGAAAAGCCGTCACCTCCTCTTGCGCTGTAATTCTCGCGAAGGAGGAGACGAAGCTCGTGAGGGAGAAAGCAGGAGACGTCCTGGTCGTCGGGAGTCGCCTTCAGATTCCCGGCCACCGTAGGCGCGGACTTGCGGATGGCAACCAATGGGTAGCTCGCCGTCCGGTAAGGACTCAAAGATATGACGGGGTCCGATAGGGCCGATGCCTCAGGGTCGCGGGATGTTTGAAAGAGATACCGTGGCCCTGGCACAAGCAACTGAAGGAAAACGGGTGGGGTTTATTCAGTAAAAGACTGACACGTCCTCCCACTTCGCCCAGAGCGAGAGAAGTGATTTGATGATTTCCCACAAAAAAAAAATCTGCTGATTTTCAGTGGTCACCCAAAAAACGTATCAGTGACATCATCCGACGGTAAATTGTGGACTTTTTATAGCGTCCACAATTTCAGTCTTAGAAAACCCTAGGTTAAGCTTTAAATCGGATGGTCGTCTTTAAAAGAAGGTGTTTGTTGCGTACCCTGGACAATCAGTCCCGTTTATTATCTTGTTGAGAGGCTAATAATATTTACCTACACATTTACCACAGTATCTATTCGTTATTCTAATACATACATTCATACATGGAGGAAGGCAAACACTACAGAACGCCACCAGCTACGATTCCTACAAACTCTTTTTGCCTAGTTTACGTTCCTATAACTGGCCAAACACGCATGCTGGTTGTGAGAACTACTCGTACGCACCAAATTGTTGTCTTTCCTATTTGGATCTCTCCACACGAAAACTGTTGCATGTTGCCTGTTGTGAGTACTGTAAAAGTTATTTGCAATAGCCAACCTTATGCCTGTGTAGGCTGGTAAATAAACTTATTATGGTTTGTTTAATTTGAACGTTTCAGCTTGTTTAGAACGAGCTGTCATATGAAAAATAGGCTTTTTGTTTGAAAGAATAGATATGCCGCATCAATGTAATACGTTCCTATCTCAACATAAAACGATAAGTTAAAAACAAATATATGTGATAAATTTATGTAGGTACGTACTGACCCCAAAATAAATAATTATTTTATTTTAATAAAACATTTATAAAAAGTGTACATTTAGCCAACAGTAGTAAGATTTCCCACACAATTATAGCGCCTGAAAATAACTAAAACTAAAATTATATTATAGGTGCAAGTAATTATGGTTCGGAATTACATTATAATGTAGCGACCCGCCCGATCTTAGTAAATTCAAACCTGAGTTTCAGGCCATCACTTTATATTTAAATTAAATTGGGACAGTAAGATTTTAAGTAAAGCTGAAATAAAAATCTCAGCACCGGTCACTCCAAAAGTGCTTAAAGTATTTTTTGGAAAAACACCAGTAATAATGAATGAGGCCGAGTCTCCCTGTGAGTGTCGGGGGTGTTACTGACCACAAGAATATTGCTGATGCTTTTAGGGAGCACTTTACGGTGCGGTCACTCTTAGGCTCGACGTCTCATGGAGTGAACGGTGCTGAGACCATTGTGACAGAGTGGAACGCAAAGGTCCCAGCCAAGACCGTGGTGAAAATCAATTCGGGAATGAAACGTGGAAAGTCACCGGATCACGATGGTCTCAGCAACGAACATTTTAAACATGCGGGAGCTCATATACCTAGAGTATTGTCACTATTTTTCACTCTGTGCCTAGGACATTCTTATTAACCAGAGCCACTTATGCGGACTATAGTGGTTCCGATAGTTATGAACAAAACTGGTGACACATCCGACATGAACAACTATCGACCCATCTCACTAGCCACCACCATGGCCATGGTGCTTGACGGTCTGATGAAGGGTTGCCTCTCAGAAACTGTTAAAGTGCACGACGCCTAGTTCGGTTTCAAGGCGGGATTGTCCATGGAGAGTGCCATCCTCAGCCTGATACATACCGTCAGGTACCGCGAGGAGGACGCCGGTGTACGCGTGTTTCCTCGATTTGTGAAAGCTTTCGATCTCGTCTCTTGTGAAGTGCTATGGACATGTTGAGAGGCACGGGTGTACCGGCGGAGTACACAGCCCTCCTCAGATACTGGTATGCGCACCAAACAAATCGGGTGAGGTGGGTCGGATGAATATCAAATGGAATGTGGTGTAAGGCAGGTTAAGCTCACCCCTGTTATTTAATTTATATGTTAATCAGCTTATCGAGCGAATGAGTAGCACACATGTCCTCATATAGACAGTACATGTGTTAGTAACATAATTTACGCGGACGATATGGTTTTGCTCAGTCCATCGATGAGCGGACTGAGGAAGCTACTCATGATCTGCGAGATGTATGCGGAATTGCACGGCCTTAAAACCAGCTAAAAAAGAGTGAGGTCTTAGTATTTACGGTACCTAAACAACAGCCCCGTCGTATACCTCCGGTATATCTCAATGGCGTAGTACTTAATGTAGTGAATAGTTTTAAGTACCTACTTCATGTTGTCAATGGTGATCTGCGGGATGATGGCGATATAGAGCGGATGGCTTTCACGCCTTCATGCGTAAGAAAGCGGCTTCCTTAATACAACGCTTGCGTAACACTCGTAACAGTATCCTTAAAATGATTGATGGCAGACCGGACTGCCCCATCCAAAGGCACTGTGTGAATATGGGAATAAGTTTGGATAAATTTAATAAATTAATTCTAATGCTAACAACACCAACATAGCATATAACATTCTGTTACTAACCACTGACAACTTATGGACTAATTTAGGTTTGAATTAAAGATATTTTATTTGTATTTATTTTATAAAAATAATCTATTAACAACTGTGAAAAAATGCATTTTAGTACATGAATACCTAAAACTATGTTAATAAACAAAAGTGTATAATTATATTATCATCATGCCAGAATTTCCAGAAGTTTTTCTAAATCTGTGTAATTGAGTATGGGCTAAATATTCTGATAACATTTTACTACATTATTTGTATCTTCCTTTATACAGAAAAGGTCGTAAAAAACACATAAGATAAGGTCCTTCCTTCTCTTGTCGGAAGGTACTGGGTCAAAAGGATGTGCAGTCTGTTGGTACTACTATGCATAGTAAGCCCACATAAGCAGCACATGACGTATTAAATTGGGCATAAACATACACTGACTCAATAAATTACGTCTATTGATCCATTGAGCATGATGCATCTTAAAAGCGGTTGTTTTCACTGGAGTTCATAAGTTGCATTGTGCAAAATTAATTACAACTATTTTGTTGTTAAAAAAAAACAGACTCCCAAAAAACACCACAAAGTGAAATATAACTTTAATTACGGAAGTCGGTTGCAAAACCGAAAATACGAAACCTAAGACACAACAGTTTTTTTTTTGTGTCACCCCATTCTGTATGCTTGCTAAGTAAATGACAGTGACAGGAAAGTATTATAACATCATCAACATACACTAAGTGGACAAAATACGTATCAATGAAGCTAACTCAAAAAAATCATCAGAACTTGACCAAATTTAAGCTACCACTCGACAAGTATACATTTTAAAACAAAAACAAAATGGTTTATAAATGAAGGAGTTCTGAGGTAACAAACATAAAAAATACAGCTGAATTGAGAACCTCCTTCCTTTATGTAAAGTCGGTTAAAACTCGCTGTTTACCGTAGTTCCCTCGTCTGGAGCTTATCCTAAGTGTGTGTATCATAAAAATGCATTGTTTTCGGAACTAAATCAACATGTAAAATGTTATCTCTGTAGAATATGAAGAAGTGGTTTTAATTCAGCTTGCAAGATTCGGCCTAAACCAACTTACTGACAAACATTGCAAATACAAAGAAAGCTTGTAAAAATCTTTGTTTCTGGTAACGTGTAAAAACCCGGCAGCGACAAATTGGCTGTCAGATTCTGTGTGTGGATGTGAGATTTTTTAAATCGCCAGCGAGTCTCCGGTGATTAACGTCGCTGCGTTTGTGCCTAGCAACCTTACCATAGCAACGAATATTTGTCAATACGAACCGTTATCGAATTATTGATAAGTTTTATAAATAGAAGCCGACGCGGCAGATGAATCCTTTTTCCTTTATTCAGATTTATTAAAGTAAGGTCGCCGGATGCAGAATATAATATGGACCGGAAGTCTTATCATTATATGACGTAGGTAGACGATTTCAATTTCGTGACGTTTTCCTACCATACCCTAGTGGGTATGGACACCCGCCTAGTGGACAGGAAAAAACTTGTATTGCCAATTACTGGCAATAATTGATTGACAAAGTAACAGTCTTGACGAATCGTGGATATTTTACAAAGTTACTTAATGCTTGCTTGGCAGGCTTGGGATTTAGCTGCTCCAAGATTTACACACTGAATGTTGTTTTTTTTGTTAACCTATTATACACATTTGATAAATGTTATAAGCAAAATGTTATTTTTATTCTTGTTATTGTGAATGTGAGGATTATGTGGATCATGTAGTCTATTTTTATCAATTTACAGCAATAGTAAGAAATAAAGAAAGAAAAATATTTTATTTGGGTCACGCACAGGAAGTACAAACAAAGAAAAAAAAACTTTCAATGATTTCTGAGGTGGATCCACCGGTGAACCAGAAAAACGCCAATTCTCTGGAAAAATCGTTTTTATTACTAATTTGAACTTTTCTTTGAATACGAAAAACATTACAAATAAATACTATAAATAATATTATTAAGGTTTTTCAAAGATGTGTTTAGTATTGAATCTCTTTGATATTGCACAATATTGTGAAAAGTATCGGATGATTCAAGTTTTTTTATAGTTACTTGTGTATTATGTCACGGCAAGTTGTTTTTAGCTTACAGCTATAAGTAACAAGTTTTTATTATTTTTATTATGGCAACATCTTTCGAATTCACATTACTTAGTAAAATGTACCTTAAATTTTCTTAATTTTCAGAACGGTGAGGGAAAACATCGTGAGAAAACCCGAATGTTCTACAACCAAAAATTCGAAGACATGCGACATCAGTCTCTTACCCGCACTGGGCCCGCGTGGTAGATAACGGCTCACTCTCTCTCACAGAGAGTAGGCCTGTGTCCCAGCGGTGGGAACATTGTAGGCTAATTATGCTACTTGGGTTCGGAGACAGTTCACATTCCAGCTAATTTGTTATTAGAATATGTTCAAGGACATTTTCAGAACGGTGAAGGAAAACAGCGGAAAAAACTCGCATCATCATCAGCCAATTGCCGTCAACTGCTGAACGTAAGCCTCCACCAAAGATCGCCAACCGCATATCAGCATATGCAGTCCGCATACTGCCGCTTCAAAACCCGCATGTCCTTCATCAAATATTCGGTTACATGTGATATCCACCCCCTTCACTGGGCCCGCGTGGTTGACTATGGTTCACGCCCTCTTACAGAGAACACAGGCCGTTCCAGCAGAGGAGACGTTATAGGGTGATTATGCATATGCTGCAAAGAGTTTAAACCATCAGTACCTATTTGTCACCATAATCCTATGCTCAACCTACTCATCCACGAGGCTTTTAAAAGTAAATGCGTGCATGACGTATGTACATACCTCTCGGTAGACAGTAGTTATATTATTTGGTACATACCAACTGTGAGCCAGTTAAAAATTATGTGGGCAAGCAAAAAATAGCAACACTTTTTCTTTAATTTCCGAGAAACATCCTTATTTGGTCTTATGATGAAAAGGAAAAAGTGGTCAACCATAACCAGACTACGAAAACATGTTTTTGAGGCGAGATCAACGTCAATGCTTGTTATTGATGTCATGATTTCAGAAGCCGTAAATAACCCTTACTTGGCATTATCAGCCTATAACTTTCCCACTGCTGGGACACAGGCCTCCTCTCTGTTAGAGGGAATGGGCAATAATCCACCATGCGGGCCCAGTGCGGGTTGGTAAATGTAACAAATGTTCGAATTTTTGGACATGCCGGTTTCCTCACGATGTTTTCCTTCACCGTTTTGAGAGCAATGGTGATGAAATTAAATACATAAAGTAAAGTGGCTGCCTGGGAAGGCACCCGTTTAACTTTTGTGTTACGATCGTAAGTTCGTCCTAATAACAAAAATGGGAAGAAATGTGACATCTACGGGATTATGGTCCACTCCCTCCCACAGAGAGAGGCCTTTACCCAGCAGTGGGAACGTATTATGCTTACTCATGTAGTGTTGTAGAAGTATACGTACCCTGCATTTGGTAGAAGTCACTCATTCAGAACGATTCACGAACGTCATTATACGTCAAATTATTCACCTTTGATTAGTGATTCAGAAAGTCCAATAAGTACACTATGGAATGTCCCTTCTTTACGTTGAATGACGTTGTTTGTGTATAGTCCCTTTACGACCTAATATTATAGATTATTCAAATGGCTAGATTGTCTCGTCTAGTGATCGGTCTGATCTAGTGGTCGCGGCAAAGTGTTATTTGCTTTTTCCATTACTATTTATATTGTGAGAAAACCGGCAGGTACTGTGACCAAAACGCCTCACCTACACGCACTTTAAAAGCGTGTAGACAGTGTGTAAAAATACCCCTCTTAAAGCCGTTATCGACGCATTCTACACATTAAACTAAGGTAACATTGAGCAAACATTATTTTTGGGAAACGACTTTTTGGTGAGTAAAATCAGTTTATGGCAGCGCGCAATGTAACACACGCAAAACATTGGGTTTATGGGCGCATGCAACGGTACAGGAGTTGGGAATTGGGGGGAATTAATTTTAAGTTATAATTTATCAAAATCATGAAACTTCTTTTTATATAAAAAAATAAAAAAAGGTGACTTCGACCTTAAATCTCTCTGTAATCAGAAGGTTCCCAGGTATGGTGCATAACAAAAAATATCACAATGACGGGAAGAACAAGTGGCTCTCGGCTTCGTTTAAAAGCCCTGTAACTTCGTCGAAATACGGGCGATTATCGTATAAAACAAAGGATATGTACTACTGACGTACGGCTGACCGATACGGAATACCTATTCTGCCAGTGGCTCGGAAGTCACCCGGAAACTAATTAGGTAAATTATTATTATTTATGTATTTATGAATTAAATTCTCCCTATTACCTACGTTGTTAGGTACTTAACATTTTAAATATACGGTGGTGATTACCCACATCCGATCCAAATTCAACCTAATTTTTCATGAATCAAACATTTTGACGGAAATTAATAATGTCGCATGTTTTTTTTTACCTTATTGTACTTAGGTGAATTTCTAAGGAGATTTAAACCTTGTAAAATGTTGGTTTGTCTCGGGTTCCTTTTTTTTTTTTTTGTTCCCGCGTGGAAAATCCTCAAGGATGTCCTCCGCCCTGGGGCGAGCGGAGGGGTCCGTCAGACTCTTACTGATTAAAAACCATCCCGGTGTTCCATCTCACACCTACGTCGGGGTCGCGAGAACATATGATTCTTCCGCAATCCCGACTGGTGCTGGCCTGCCTCGGCGGGCTTCCTCGTGTTGGGAGGGGGAGTGAGGTGTTAGACTCCCCCGCAACGTGTAAGAGGGGCGCGCGTGGAACACTACGCGCCGCCACCTCGGGTCCTGATGTATGGGGGGCGGTGGACGTCCCCGAGTCCGCCGTCCCTGGACCCATTTAGAGGGGCTGGAAGAGGGCGTTGTCTGCCCTCCGCCTACGACCAACCCCTTGCCCCCTGCGACGGGTCTGATGAATGGCCCCGTCGCCTACCATTTTTCGGCCGCCGAGTATAGGGAGAGCGGCGCACCGCAATACGGCACTCCTCTCCCGCCGCGGCCCCACCACAGTTGCGATGTCGCCCAACAACACTGCAACCTTGGCCGCGAAGGGAGTTGCCACCAACTCTCACGGTGGACTGATGAGCACCTTGTAATGAGTGAGATGACGTATTTTCAAAACCCACCAATGACTATAGAAGAGAACTCATCCATTAACTTCATGAAGCCCTGGCTGGAGGCCTTGTTTATAAGGCAACCACAAGATCATCATTTCAGCCGAACACGTCCACTGCTGGACATAGGCCTCCCCCAAGCATCGCCACTTTGAACGGTTCTGCTCTTCCCTCATCCAGCGGATTCCTGCGGCCTTCACAAGGTCATCAGTCCACCTTGTGGGAGGCCTTCCAACGCTACGTCTTCCGGTACGCGTTAGCCACCCCAGAACCTTTCGGCCCGTACCGTAGCCAAGGGAAGGCGGGCCGCCGGGCTTTAGGGGCCATTTTTTTTTTCTTGTTGCTTAATATCCACAGGATAACAGCCGAAAACCTCCTATAGTGCCTTGCGAGTAGTTGCGAGACGCCTTAAAAGAAGAAAAAAATTCAAACTCGGTCGACATTTATTCCATAGAAACGTATTCTTCTTTTTTCTCATCGAATATATTTATACGATAAAATATAAAATTCCAGATTTTTATAAATTAATTTATGTAAAAAATAGAAGAATAGAAGATTTTCCTAATTTTTTTCGTTTTATTTTGAGTAATATTTTTTTTCAAAATAGGTTGGCTCCAAGATTGGTTGAACCCTTAAATCCGATCATGCTTCTTCGGCATGATAGTGATTTCCAATGTTGTCAGCGCTCCTCAAACGTATGAGTATGGTTTGGGCGTTCGATTGCCCGTTTAATTTTCCCTATAAATGAACACAGGAACATATAAAAGGCGCACAACGATTGAAGTGTACCATTATTGGAGGTAAAATTGACTGAAACTAACGTTATGAGCATTTAAATTAATTAAAAAAGTTTATCATTTCTGTTGAGATTTTAAACTCATCTATGTTTCGTTTATTATTGCTGTTATCATGTGCTGTAGGCGTTTTGACTTTTAAACTGCAAAAGGGTACGTTTAAAAAAAAATCTTTAAATTTCTGCTGCTACTCTTCGAATTCTGGGAGATTTTAAATTATTACTTTCATGGAAAATTGTTATTTTAATTTACTAATTCTTTCTGATATTTTAGCAAGAAATAAAGAATACTTATTGTTACCCAATTTACATCACCTTTATATTAAACTTTTATTTTAATTTCCAGGCCCTACCTGTGGCGTAGAAGCAAGTTCCAACCTCATCCACCACAACCCGTGGCTGGTGTATATAGAATATTGGCGCGGAGACCACAGGACTAACATCAGGTGCGCTGCTACCCTCGTAGACAGCAGGCATCTTATCACTGCTGCACATTGCATCAGGACACCTAAGTTTACCAGGTAATTTAAGTTACAACACATTTGTTATCATTTGCTAAGGTTCGAATCTAAAAGAGAATTTTGTCCTTTTTCTTATTACTTGCTAAGTTACGCATTTTAAATAAATTTTGGTTTTTACAAATTTTCTGGTCTTTTGAGTCCTTCTTTGCTATTAGCTTGTAATCAGGTCCTAACAGGTTTTAACAAGCATGGGAAAATCCCAGGGTAAGAGTGATGACAATGAAAGCTGAAAAAATACTGAATTGTGCGATAATCCGGTAAATTCGCTGCACTTTCCGGGAACTACATAGTTTCCGATTAGGACAGGACAGTGGAAGTTATTTTTGTTCTTAATTAATCTCAAAAAAATGTAAATATTGGGGAAAATAATTAGAGTACTAAAGTTCTGATTACTTATTTTGAATTGATAAATTGAAGACTGAATACTCAATAACAATGAGCTTTCATTTAATTTCATCATGCTTTCTAAGGTTATTAACCAATAATTCTTTGAATCGTCTTCACAGCCAACGACGACGTAACTAAATTAGTAAAATTACATCACTAGGAATTCCCTTATTAAAAATATAGCATCATTATTGAATCATGTGGTCAACTGTTATTCAATATGTATTTTATTTATAAGTTATCTAGGTTTTGGGAATTCCGTGTTACCAGGGCAATGTTCCGTTAATTAGCGATTAATACTAGAACCGTTTTTATATTTTATTTGGTATTCCTAGTTGTTGCATTTCTTGCTATACAATACCGTCGTCGAGAAAGAAAAAGAAATGGCGTATAACTTTTATCTTATTGCGTTTGTCTTATAAATCTCTTAAACCTAGACTTGAAAGAAAGTTCATTGAAATCTTCTTAACATTAATTTTCTTCTTAACAGATTAGTGGCACGTCTCGGAGAATATGACCTGGCCAGCAGAGAAGATTGCATCGGTGAAGTGTGCACTGATCCGATCGCCAGGATTGAGATTGAAGAAATCATCGTGCATCCTGACTACGACGGAAAGAGTCAAGACATTGCTGTTTTGAGGCTGGAGAAGGATGCTCCTTACACTGGTAAGTTTTTTTTTAAATTAGCTTAGGACAATTTTTTTTAAGAAACTGGTCCTTAGATCCTTAGAAAGTCATTTTGTCACATGTAAAAAGATGCAGATGTTTCATGTCTCCTTTTCTTTTATAACAGATTTCATTCGCCCAATCTGCTTGCCATTTGGGGAACTCCAACGTGAAACCGTTTTCACGGCCACGGGGTGGGGTGAGATTCCCCTGAAGGGGTACTACAGCAGCACTAAGAAAATCATCCCTCTTCCATTATGGGGGAGAGCTGAGTGCGAGGCTGCGTACAAAAACTTCAAAGTTCCTGATAATGTAATCTGTGCTGGTGGTGAAGAGGGCATTGACACCTGCAGGGGCGATTCTGGAGGTCCTTTGGTGTGGGTCAAAAGCAGGGCCGAATTGTGGGGCGTGACAAGTGCGGGGAACAGCCACTGTGGGACCAAGAATTCCCCCGGACTTTACACCAATGTTGCTGATCATCTGCCATGGGTCGAAGATGTTCTGTCTGGGAATTATGAGAAGCCTGAGTACGATGAGTTTGATGTAATTTAAATTATATTGTAGTTATAAAAAAAAAGTCTGAAACAAACAAAAAAAAAAAAAAAAGCTTTAAGAAAACAAAAAAAGTGATAAAACTAAAAAGACAAATGTAAATATTAAATAAAATTGATTAAGTTATAAAAAAAAAAACTATGTAGATATAGGGAGGAGAACTAAGGTAATATTCTTGTCAGTTTGGGGTAAAATTCCTAAAAAATCATGTAGATCGATAAAACTTTATCCATGTTTCTACATAATACCCTGAATGTAAATATATATAAGTAGGGTTTCAAAAATAGTTACGTAAATAGAGCTCAAAAAAGTTCCTACTTTTAGCTCCATGTGTGAGCTTTATAAATGTAAAAAAATATGTTCCTATAATGTAAGTAGACCAATATAAATAATTTATTGAAAAAAAACAAAAAAAAACTGTTAGAACACGTAATTTCTGTTTTTCTTTTCTTAATTCATCTCTGGTAGACCACCCGTTTCGAAAAAAATCTTCTGAAAACATTCAAACTTGATCGTTTTAATGTTTTTAGTTACACCTATAATAACTAAATCGAATCGAATCGAGGGGCTTGTGGCTAAGTTATAACAGCCTCACAAATCCATAGATCCAAAATTGGGCTCTTTATGACCACTGCTGACTGAAAACGTTCAAACAAAAAAATTACTTACGTACAGGTTCGCAGCATCGACAATGTTCAAAAATGGGCTCTTTTTGACCACAGAAAACTAAACACAATAAAATAAAAAATCATATATACATACAGGGTGGCAGTATCGACACAAACACTGTAACCTAGTACATGATTCTGAACTCCACTGCGTCGAAATTTTTCGTTGGTTCAAAAAATTGATGTTCCCCAAATTTCCATACTAGAATCATTGGCATTGCTCGTTCCAAACAGTAAGCTGCGGCAAGGGCCGAGAAAGAGGCTGTTTAAAGTCCCGGTGGCCCGGACAAACACGTTAAAGTTCGCACCGGTGGGGCGGGCTATAAAGATATTCAACAGCGTCTATAAGCGATAGGACATCTTTACTTGGTCTTTGGCAGAATTTGAGAGGCTGACAATTGACATGATGTCCTCCGTGTGACTTGTGCCTGAGTACTCAGAGTCGTTGTAAACTAATCATTTATTTAAATCGACAGGTAGAAAAAACCCTGTCAGTAAAATATGGCAGTTTAAAAACATTTCATTTTTGTTGTTGGTGGTGTGTGATTGGTTTTTGGGTGACGTATTTCTCGATTGGGTCTCACCTGTAAAAACAAATGTAAGTGGTAACAGTTAATAAATAAATAATCTTTCACCGTTTAGGTATTGCGCTTTTATATTAAACAGCATTTTTTAAACCGACGATACATTTCTCCAAAGGTCTAGAAAAATTGCTGAATTTATGGTTTCAGTTTTTGCGTCGATACTGCCACCCTGTATTTGAGTATGTTTTTTTTTTAATGTGTTCAGTTTGCTGTGGTCAACAAGAGCCCATTTTTGAATTTGTGCGGCTGTTACAACTTAGCCACAAGCACCTCACGGGTTCAGTTTGTCCCTGCCACATTGTATAATCTGTTGATTCTCATAAATTAATTCTTCCCAGTCGTATTCTTAGACCCACTTGCACAACAAATCACTAAATACTTTTAGCGCTAAACAAAATGAAAACATGTTTCAGTTTCTGTGTTTCAATTAGATGACAGAGACGGAAAGATGTTTCAAACAACGTTTGCGTGAGTTGGGATGTAATTCATCGTACCTAAGACCATAATTCTTTTTCCAAAATCTCCTAGTCACGATGTTATTCTCGAATGAGTTTCGAGTGCAGTCAGTTTCTAAGGAAACGTCTCCGAATATTAGTGTAGGACATATTTTTCGGTATCCAGGAATTTGGAGGGGTTGATAAAAAGGGAAATTATCAGAGGGCAATAATAAAATACATCACAGTTAATCTAACATTTATTCGTTTCATGTCCAGTTCAAACTTGTATAGAAACGATACATTTTGTTAAAAATTAATATTATAATCAGTCTCTTTGTAGATAATTATATTCTACATAACACATAACACACATACCACATACATGATACATAACTGGCGAAATGTGGGTGTACTACAGGTTCACCTCTGCCCAACCCTCCGGGGAAACAAGGCGTGATGTTATGTGTATCTGCAATTCTATTTTTTTGCAGTCATCGCTACAGTTTTATAAAATCAACTTAAAATAGAGCCGGTTCGCTTAAGAAGTGACTATCAATTTGACCAGGCAATCTTTGCGACCTAGCAGTTGTACTCCTAAGGGTCAATTTTTTTGACACTCGTGTCTGCTTTACATTCACGAAAACGCGACCGACTAGACTAAAAAATATTCGATTGTAAAATAAAAAAAAAGTCCACGCTTAACATCAATGTTACATCAAAACTAATACCAATAGTCAACATAGGCTATCCGCATTTCAATGATTCATCCGATGAATTCAGATAGCGAGCAGGTAAACATTGCGTGCATAGTATAGGAAGTTCCTATTAGGACCAAACAATAAAGAACTGTTTAAACTGAGATGAATCCCGAACAGCACGAGGGGCGCGACTACACTCGCCGATAGTATTAGCATGCGATTCAGCTTTTAATGTTCCCACTGCTGGAACACATGCCTTCTCTGTGTGAGAGGGAGTCGGCCATAATCCCCCACGATGTCCCGGTGCGGGTTGGGGGATGTCACGTGTCTTCTAATTTTGGTTCTAGGGTATGCCGGTTTCCTCACAATGTTTTGCATCACCGTTTTGAGAGCAGTGGTGATGGAATGGTTCACACAAAGTATTGTGCCTGCCTGGGTGCGAACCCACGACCTACATACAACTCGTAACTCGCGGTTGTTACCACTGGGCCACCGCTGCTCTCAACTGCTCTCTATGAAAAGTATTAATTATAAGGAAGTCAAGCGATTATTCTGGCTAATTGATGAATTTTTTTGAGGATAATTATATGAACTTACCCTCACGACCCTAGTCGCGTCAGGAGACGCCCTGGACGGGAGTCGCCTGTAGATTTCCGGCCACCGTATGCGCGGGCTTGCGTATGGCGAGCAATGGGTAGCTCGCAGTTCGGTAAGGGCTAGGCCCGGGTCATCGGCGCGTCGTGTTGCACGCGCGCCTCAAAAAGATGTCAGCACATAATGACGGCGTCCGATAGGGCCGATACCTCAGGGTCACGGGATGTTCGAAAGAGATACCGCGGCCTGGCAAAGGCAACTGAAGGAACACGGGTGGGTTTTAGTCAGTAAAATACTGACACGCCTTACCGCTCCACCCAGTGCGGTAGAATTCATTTGATGATTTCCCACCCAAAAAATAAGGGGGTTGTATTGATGATTTCAATGATATAATTATGTATATACATACTCGTCACGGTCGGAAATCATATATATTTTTCAACACACTACCTGCCACTGAGCTGCTAATTTGAAAAATGTAAAATTTGAATTTCGCTTGCAGCCAGGCCTGCAAGCGAAATTCAAATTTTTCATCATCCTTAATTGACATAATCGGCGCAAGTGAAATATCCGCGCGGGATTGACCTCAGTTTGACCAAAGCATAAAGTATGTGACATCAGTTCTCTACGTCTATTTTGCGGTAGCGCCACTGCTGAGCAGGAGGTCCTGTGTTCGATTCCCGGGCCGTGTAAAGTGTTATTGGGTTTTCCATCATAAGTCTGGATTTGTGGTAATGTGAAAGAGGTCTCGGTTGACGGCAAAACGTTCGCCCCCTATAACATGGGACTTCAACATAACTAGCTAAATGTTGGTGTACTGTAGATGCACTTTTGCCTAACCCTTCTGGTAATACATTCGTGATGCTTTATGTAGATATGAATGTATACATTAATGTGATATACATTTAAAAAAAAACATAAACACAACTTTAGTCCACAGTAGGTGTAGTAGTCCTAAAGTAAATATTTTGAAGAAAAAAAAGTTTTTTATTTGGTATATACTGCTTAAATAAAAACAACGACGAAATAAGTTTTAATTTGAAAAAGGGCTGACCGGATACTTAGCCAATGTGCTTTAAAAGCGCTTTCCTTAATCATTTTCGTAATATTTTGTAACTTCTAATAATATTATGACAACTCTAAAGATGTATGACATCATAGGAAAAATATTTCATAAATTTAATAGTGCAAAAATCTTGTACACAATAACCTAAAATAGGTCGGACGACGACGAAGCCGGATAATTCGTTTGAAACACCATTGAAAGGTGTAAATAAAAAAGTTTTATGAAATAAAAATTTGCACAATTTAAATAAAGTAGGCGATCCTCTTTTAAAATATTTTTCACTAGCACTTCGCCCGCGACTTCGTCCGCGTGGATATCGAAAAATAAATAAAAGTGCCTATTTTCATCAGACATAATTTCGGCTACTAACGGTAAAACAATTTTTCCAATCGGTCCAGTAGTTTCGGAGCCTATTCAATACAAACAAACAAATATTTCCTCTTTATAATATTAGTTTATACAACATGGTATTACTATTAAATTAATGTTTTTCGTAACATAACTTAGATATCAACCATCTGAGCAGTGGTGACCCAGTGGTAACGGCCGTGACTTACCTAGTGTTGGTCATAGGTTCGAGGACCCAAACAGGTGCTTTACTTTGTCCACTGCTCTCAAAAACGGCGAAGGAAAATCGTGAAGTCGGCATGTCGTAGAATCAAAATTCTAAAACTCGTGGCATCTACCAACCCACACTGTAGCCCGCGTGGTGGATTACGGCCCACTCCCTCTCACAGAGAGATGGCGCGTGTACCAGCAGTGAAAACATTGTACGCTGCTTATTAATTTATAACCAACTATATGCAGGTACTTGCTCATTATTTCAAAGGGGTGCAATCAAATGGCAACACGAGTGGCTAAATACCCTTTGTAATTGAAATCACTGAAAAGGGTTCATTGCACTCATTTTTCTTAAACAACTTTTACTCTGGAACCAACCCTGACATTAGCTTCTCCATACATTTATGATCGACCAGCTGCGCCCCGCGATTTCTCCCGCGTTTTAGATTTAAGAGCGTGTCCGCGGAGTTTCTTGCCCGTTCTTCTCCATAGGTACCTACTACGCTTTGGAATGGGCAACTAGCTTCATATTTCTGACCAACCGACCCCTTGACAATTCAAATGCTTGTATTTTTCTCTTTATAAATCACGGGGATCGAGACTTACTCAACTTAACTCAAACTCAGAGCTTGAGTTAAGTTGAGTAAGTTTCGATCCCGTGAGAAAATCCGGATAAAAAGTATATTACGCTCTAATCCAGGTGACGTTCTACCTATGCGCCAAATTTCATACAAAATCGTTCAGCCGTTTTAGAATGAAAACGTTACAAACGAAAATCTAATCTTTTCTTTGTATACTATATTAGTTTAGATAAAAAAAGAGGGAACGGTTGAAATTTTTTACATTTTCAGTGTCTGTCCCATAACATTTGTTCATACGGATGAGTACAATCACAGGGGTCATTGTACTCATCCGCTTTAGGTTTCTGTAACTTTAATTACAACTTGTATACATAATAGTACTTCAGACCGAATTTCATCCGTGGCAGCCAATCACAGCGGAGACGAACCATCTATAATACGCGGGAGATATCATAGTGCATAAGTGTGTGCGCAGACACCGGTACACTCCCTCTTCCATCCGATGTGATGGCAATCCGACACGACCGGTGCTGCGGCACGATTGGTCCTGCGACCAACGGCTTAGCGTGCTCTCCGAAGCACGGGTTATCACACCGCCAACTTCCAATCTCCGGGCCGCTCCTAAGAAAAACCCAATAATACATGCTCACAAGTCGTGCTTGCGCCCACGACCAACGGGGCAGTCAAACTATATCTCAGATTTATGAGTTTTTATTAAATCCGAACCGAAATTACAAAGTCATCCACCGAAGTTACCTAAATGACCATCGAAGGAACATTAAGACACTGAAATGGGATTAATTTAGTAGTAATTTTGGTGATTTTTCTCATATTGGTGGTGGTTTCAGGCCACTGAACCTATACTACACCAACATTTTGGCACTTATGTTCCAGTTCCATGTAATGGCCGAGTCTTTTTTCTTCAACTAGATTCAAATCCAGACTAGATATACTAGTTTTAGCTGACTTCAAAAAAAGAAAGAGAAGATTCAGCGAGTTTACAAATACATGATTGAAAAACTCGCTGATTCTCCATGGCCGAGTTTTTTTTTTATCATGTATTTACACCGATTTTCTCCGTGATAGCTGAGACCGATTTACGTGTTTTTTTTGCTACTAAGTAATTCCTGATAATTGAAAAACCCAAAAACACTTTGCTACCTGCCTGTTTGTGCTAATTCTTATAAACGGCTGTGGTATACCTTAAAATAACAATAGGTAGGTGCATGTAAAAAAAAAACACTTTTATCAAAAGTAGGAACCGTAGACATTTACGCGTTAATGTACGGTTAGTCACTTCTTAGGCGAACATTAATATATAGTGAAGTACATGACTCGATACAGCGTTATTATGGCTATGTTGACAATTGTAAAAAAAAATAGCTTGGGTTTCATAAAAAATCGTGAATTCGATTGTCTGGAAAAGCAGCTTCACCCCACGAAGCTTCATCAGCCCAATCCTAACTTATTTTAAGGGCACGTCTTCCCTACCATTACTGTACCCCCCGGTCTATCCATTGATATAAGAAGATAAAAAAAGGTTTATTTGTGGTAAACATGACGCAGTGATCGAACACAAACTTATGCAATGGCTTAATTAATTTAACGCGTTAGAAAATACTATAATTTTTAGAAAATCCTATTATTTTTCCTGTTTTTGTAACTGATAACATTGTCTATGACGTAAAAATGATAAAGGTATGACGAACAATGGATGTTATTACGGACGCCTGCTTATTTGATTGAATAAAATATCTTTCACATTAAGGCTCCGTACACACCAAAAACCCTCTTTTGTCAATTTCTTATCTAATTGTGAGAAAGCTTGAAACAATTGAAACATAAACATAAATTTTATTAATTAATACGTAATATAACAACATATTTATAACTAAATTAAATGACTAAATAACCAACTAACTACCTATACAAATTAATATAAAAAATACTCAGGCGTCGAAGTACTCGTCCGCATCGCTGTCATCTGGAAAAGTGCCCAGAAGACTGGCAGCATTGCCACGCTGAATGGCAATGCTAATTCTTTGTCCAAAGAACAACCCAGCCCTCTGGTCACGTAAAAAAGGTACAAAGGGGCAGGTAGCAAAGTGTTTTTGGGTTTTTCAATTATCAGGAATTACTTAGTAGCAAAAAAAACACGTAAATCGGTCTCAGCTATCACGGAGAAAATCGGTGTAAATACATGATAAAAAAAAACTAAATTGAAACATTATGTCTCTATGACCATAAAAACCATTAGTGTTTGTTACAAAATCTATTAATAGTTGAATAACATATAGTTCATACTATAGAAAAAAAAGAACATTACTGCCAGGGTTTTTTTTTACATTATTTTTCTGTTATATTTTGTATGGAAGTTCAAAAAAAGTCGTACAGCCTCGTGCAAGTGAACCATTTATCGATGTTGATAATATTTTGGATGTTCAAAGCCGTAAACGTTTCTAGTAAAAGAAAAATGATTAAACGTCTGTCTCGAATCGGTTTTCGGAAAACTTGTTGCAAGTATTAGTGGTTTTCATGAATACTTAATTTATTTGAAAAATCCCTTTCAGCGACATGCCAAACAAAAAACGCTTCTTTTCTAAATCACAAATAATTTTGTTTAAAATTCTTTTTCCTTTTCTCAGAAACAATGCACAAAATTTATCAAAATCAGTTGATTTCGTGCACGGGCCTTGCACTCCAAATCACATATCGCGTTTTTTTTTTAGATCTCAACGAATATAAAACATCATTCCGTCTCTGTCAATTTCAAAAGATTGTCAGAAAGGGAATGATATATTTATTTTGCGGCTTTGGCAGTGTCAGTGTTTTGTTTGTTTACTTTAAATTTAAGTAAGTTGAATATAGATACCAGTTTAAGTCTACCTACATTACTATTTTTGTTATTTCAGAAGCTGGTCTTTCGAGACGAATTCGTTTTAAAACGAGATTTCTTGATTGTCTGGTTATCTATGGTGTGGGGTTCTGCAGAATTCTGGAAAGATAAAAATAATGGATCAATCCATTTATATAACAAATATAAAATGTGGCGTAATAACCATGCATTGTTTGAGGCATCGCAAATATGATAAAAAGATACATAGCGTCCGCTTGCACTACAAATCACTGGATTAATTTAGTACTAAACGAATTTAAAATATCTTTCTATTTCGGTTAATCGTATGAAGATGACAGAGACACATTGTTATTTTAAATATGTTTAGCGCTAAACTTATTAAGTGATTGGTCGTTCAAGCGGACCTTAGAGTTTCGAGAGTTATAAGAATGATAATTACTTCTTGGAACACTTTTTAGCGTAGATTTTGATATGCTGTCACTATCTTCAGACTCAGAACACATTTGGAAACTGGTTTCTGAAAAAGAAAATATTATTTTGAGAAATTGTGAACATCGCTATCTTTACGTGACTTTTGGAAAATAAATTGTTCTTTAGAGAGATTTTGGATACTTTATGTCCACTTTTGGGTGAGGTCTACATTAAATACAGATCTCAAAGCAAAAATTATCCCCTTCGGTAATCATCGTCTATCTATTCGGAGATACAAACGCACGATTATGAGATCTATTGTAGAGCTGCGACAACCATGGGACTACTTACCTATTTTGTATTACAATGAGTACAAAATTCGAGATTAACGACTCTAAGAAATTCAAAAACTTTGTCAACATTTCTTTGTGACTCATGACAGGCAGGTGCGACCATTCGGCGGCTGGCGCCTAGCTTGATGTGCGCGGCGGACGTGCTCGCAACGCGCTTGCCAATCTGGGGGGCCCGAGCACCACCTCAGGAGGTTGTATCGGGGGGTCATGCGATCCATGGCCCTGTAAGGGACCCCGGTGTGGGCCTCTGACGATACTGCAAAAATAGCAGAATCTCCTACAAAACGGTTTGTGTTCTGGCCGGTTCTCGGTCATGAGACCTAGAGCCGAGAGCCCTCGCATCACTGTACCGGTCGCAGTGGTGCGTGGATGTGCGGGCGCGTGTGGTGAACCGATGCAGCGAGAGATCAAGCTGCGTAGTCACAGCTCCCTGAGGTCCTGGTGACGGAGTGGCGGAACCGGCTTCTGAGCCTCGCTACCCTCGAGGCGATCCGACCAGTACTCGACGAATGGCTCGGGAGGAGGCACGGCTCCCTGTCGTTTTGGGCGACGCAGGTGCTCTCGGGACATGGTTGCTTCGAAAAGTACCTGCGTCGTATAACAGGTAACCGGACGCTCGGTATCGTCACTGCGTCAACTGTCTGGAGGACACGGCTTGGCATACGCTGGCAGAGTGTGCCACATGCCATGCCGAGCCCTCATCTCAGAAGTAGGCAGTAACATGTCGCTGACGGCCGGATTTCCTTTTGCGAAACAGTAATCTCGCAGAAGGATGCTGCGGAAAGAGAGAGAGAGATCTCGTCTACTCTCCCGATCCGCAGCAGGCGCACCGGGCGTAAGCGGAGGGTGGATAACGCCCTCTTCCAGCCCCCTAAATGGGTCCAGGGACGGCGGACTCGGGGACGTCCGCTGCCCCCAACACATCAGGACCCGAGGTGGCGGCACGTAGTGTTCCACGCGCGCCCATCTAAGACGTTGCGGGGGGCCACGGAGGCGGGCCAACACCAGTTGGGGTTGCGGAAGAATCGTATTTTCCCTTGACCCCGGCGTTGGTGTGAGATGGAACACTGGGTTGGTTTTTAGTCAGTAAGAGTCTGGCAGAAGACCCCTCCGCCCGACCCAGGGTAGACATGAGTGGACATCTATGAGAACTTTCCACCCCGGAAAAAATAAAAATAAAACAGGTGCGACCAGAGTAGGTAACCCAACAATCATACAGCTTCTGGTTAACTTGTAAGTAGGTAGAGAGATCTTTACTATAAAAATGCACGCCAATACACTGCTCGCTGCAAGCACTTTTCTGACAGGTGAGCTGTCAATGCCACTGACTTCACCAAAATTTTCCACGCTCACTTCACCTAAGTTTTCACGGTGAGATGGTTCCAGAATAGCACTACAGGTCGTTGCAAAATGCTATGACTTCGGACGAATCTATCGTCACAGCGCTGATTTTCAGCAACTACCTCTCGAATGACGTGATCACGTCCCCCTTTATTATAAAATTATGTTTTACCTGTGTCGTATCTATGTTTTGCGTGTCGACTAGGCATGTCCTGGTTCTCCACATGACCGAAAGTTCTGAAGCCCACTGCGAATTGCGCGCATGGACTTATCTCGTACAGCTCTGTAAGTAAATAATTAATTTATTATTAAGGTGTTTTCTAAAACGTTCTCATGTTATAGAATAGAATGCTCGGCGTTGCCTATATACAATGTGCGATATTTATTTTGTAATTCATAATAATAATATACTAATGTTTATTTTTCCAAAAAAATAAAGGGTCCTTATACCGTACCTTACCGAGATAAGAGTATGATTTACTAATGTGATTTGCAAGGTTTTACGCGAGCCCTAGTGCGGGTTGCTAGATGTCACTTGTCTTTGAATTTTTGGTTGTAGGACTTGCCGGTTTTCCCTTCGCCGTTTTGAGAGCAGTGTTGAAGAAATGATTTACACAAAGCAAAGCGACTGCCTGGGTTCGAACCATAAGTCAGGGCTGTTACCACTGGGCCATCACTGCTCACCGAACCCAAGTGGGAAGGTGTAAATCGAACCTCTCGCAGGACTCCACACACTGCTGTCGTCCCATCGAGGTAGCAAATTATGCTTTACCTCCTATCCTGCCCCCTGTGCCTGAAAATATGCGAGTGACCTCTGCGGTGCCACCGATAAAGCCTAGGAAGTGGCGAAGTTTGTGGGAAACACAATTTGTTCCAGCGACACGAAGAAGAAGCGTGCCTGACAACTGCGCCAAAAAGGCCCAGTTTCCAACTGGTTTTTGGGGGTTTTCAACTAATGTTTAATCTTTGCCATAGAAACAATGGCTGCAGATTAATCTACTTACGCTTTCTAATTCCGTTGTAATTGCTGGTATAAAATGTATTTCCGGAACTTATCTTTTAATGCTGAATACGTCACATATAATCGGTAATTGTTAGTTAATTGATTGATTTATCAACTTCAGGTTTTCCTTAAGAGTAGCGATTTAACATTAATTTATGTAAAGTATCCTGTTATACTCAGACTATCTGGTTGGTCTCGTGGTTTGCTTGCACGTAGGTACGTACGTACTTTTGAATTAAGCATAATCAGTCTGTTAATGTTCCGACCCGTGAACCGGAGTTACCGACATAGCTTGCAGAATAAGCAAGCTGTAGTGGCTGTGCCCATATTTGTTGAATGTACGGTGGAAACTACGAGACCTGGTGTGCACACCGCGTATCGGCAAGCATAGTGGGGGACGCCCCCCAGCGAAGATGGGCCGATAACATTAACCCTAGAACTCTAACCGAGGTGCTGTACCACCCCTTTTTTTTTGGTGGGAAATCATCAAATGACTTCTCCTGCCCTGGGCAAAGGGCGTGTCAGACTTTTATTGACAAAAACCCACCTGTGTTTCTTCAGTTGTCTGTGCCAGGGGCAACGGTAACTTTTTCGAACAACCCGCGAACCTGGCAGGTATCGGCCCTAACGGACCCCGTCAATTGGTACTGAAATCTCTTTGCGCTGTCTCCTGCGGAGATGCTGTATCACCCTGTGGTAGCTTGAATTGAAAATATGTTTTTAATGGGCTAAAACACAGCTTTGTTATATTTTCTAGTCTTTTCTTAGTTTGTGCCCACCATTTTCGTCTATTTGTAAATTGGCTGTTGAACCGGTAAGTAAAGTAAATAATTAATGCAGGGTGCTGTAGCACCCTTGGGTAGTAGAATCGGTTATCATTATTCAATCCTTTGAATATTCTGTTTTTTCATTATTATAATAAATTGCGCTTTTTGCTATACAATTTCTGTGATAAAACACTATTATAGTAACTATAGTACTAGTCGTAGTTGAAGATGAATTTATCGAGTATTTACTACTATAAATTTGCCAACTTTACACACCGCCGCAGAAACGTGAATGTAGGCATTCACGTTTCTGCGGCGACCTGTGATCACGTGACATTTCGATAGCATATGTCAACTCCATATTTTTTTGGCTTCTCTACTGGCGTCATCGTTAGTCGACTGTTCCTTAGTCTAGGTTCTTTATTGTAACTGCGGGTCAACCTATCCTAAGTAACCGTTCCACTGGGTTTGATGCAGTTTTGGAATGAAACAAAATAGCAGTTTATGTTTTTTTACTTGCTGTGCTATTAGGTAATATCCTTCGGGTCAAAGAAAACACCCTTATGAAATCTCTCTCGCATAATGCCACAGCATTATACTGAGCGATAGCTGTTGTTGGCTAAAGATAGAAATGAAATTATCGGGAAAAAAACCGGAGTTCCTCATAGCTTGCAGAGTAAGCGATCTGAAGTGGCAGTGGGCTAGCCATGTTTGTCGAAGGTACGATGGCCGATGAAGCAAACAAGTACTGTAGTGGACCGCGTATTGACAAGCGTAATGTGTGATGAAGTTGAAGTAGATGCCACAGAGGGACTGACTGGATGCGGAAGGCGGAGTACAGGATGTTGCGCTGCCTGGGAGAGGCCTATGTCCAGCAGTGGACTGCGATAGGCTGAGTTGATTGATTGAGTATACATTCAGATTAACCACACATTCTTCAAGGCTAGGCTCGCCACTTATTACATGAGACTTATTTATAAGGTGTATCTATTCATACACGACATATTTGAAGAGGGGCATCTATAGGTCGAATAGAAGCTATAGCAATGAAAAATATTTTTTTATCTAAGTATCTAATTTTTAAAATTTAATATTACTTATAACACATCAAATACTGGCTCTTTCATATTTTGCAACATCCATTACGTAGTAGTTTCTACGAAAATACTACGTAGAAACTACTTTCATTGAAGCGGGTGAGGTAATGGCGGCGCGCTTAGATGTCGGGTGGCAATTTCCAGTCCCGCAAACGCAACAATGCCGAAATATTCCAACCAGGAGTACCAGAACATGGTGGACTGCTACAATGAGGGTGGACTTATTTTGCTCACAGCACAAGCCCCCTTCCTAAGGATCCTAGGAGCTGGACTACGGGGTCTACATGCCCCCAGCTGTAGACGGAGGCAGACCTGATCTTACGCCATTGGACTTCCATGTGTGGGGTAGGGATAGAACTGATTTATGGTAATGACGGCCAGACCATTTCTAGTGCGGAACAACAAAACGTGAATTGTGAACGCTTGTGTACGCAGTGTTGGCAACAGTGATGCAACGGCACATTATTTAAAGTGCAACTGCATGGTGAATATGTACAGTCATTTTGGTGTAAATGGTGTAAATAAAACTACGTCGTTATGAGGTATGAACTTTTTAAATTGTTCGCGCTATGCACTTCTTACAGTTGACATCTGTACAAATTGGTAGGTACACAACCTATCAATCAGCTGACAGATACGACTCGACGCACAGTTCGTAACTTAACAGAAGTCATTACCTTATGCGAATTGGCGTTGCGTCAGCTATTTATTTTTCTATTATTATTATCTAATAGATGTGTAACACTGTAGAATATGAATGTTTTAATCGCATCTAGGATCCTTTTCGTAAACAAAAAATAAGAAAATGATTGAAACGTTTCGATACTCGCTCGTAAAGTCGTGACCTCACAGAGGTCATTAGCTGCTTATTCAGATTTAAGTACCTAGTTTACAGAAGGTAATGATTTTGTAAAACTTCGAGGAGGGAATTCAATATTGTACCTACTAAGATTTAGGTCGTTTTGTATTTTAAATTCACATTTATTTTTATTGTAAGCGATAACTGTTATCAAAATAAGACGAGATCGAGTTACGAACTCTACCTACGTTGGTTTATTGTTAACATCATCACGCCTGTATTCCCCGTAGAGATAGGCAGAGGTGTATTGTCGAATGTTCATTAAAGTTCACCAGTGATATTTTAAACTGAGAGAGACGGTACGCGCCACGCGGCTACAGACAGACGGGTACCGTGCCCGCGCCTCTGACCAGCCGCGTCTTTTGTTCATAGAGTAGCCCGTAAAGGTTTTATGCTAAATATCTCAAGCAGTTTTATGTTGTGATAATTACGTAAAATAAAATAAAAACATTTAGAAAACAAAATCTTTTTCGTTTCTGTAGCTTCTGTTCGACCTATAGATGTCCCTCTTGAAATATTTACACTTTGAATAGATACACCTTATATAACTGGCGAAATGTAGGTGTACTATAGGTACACCTCTGCCTTACCCTTTGGGGATAACAGACGTGATGTTGTGTTATGTGTCTTCAAGGATAAGGTTTGGCATAACTTTGCTTCTCGTTTATAAGAGTACCAACGTTAAGCTGAATTAATCCAGGCTCAAATTAAATAACGTGTGACCATATTGGTCCTATGTCTATAGGTATTGCAAAAACGATACCTTACCTTAACATACCTATTTGTAAAATGGGGAAAATGTAAGGCAAATTAACACCCCACGTCAATTGGCTGACTTAAAGCCATTTCTTACAAATATCAAAAAAATACTGTTGTTTTTTGAATATACAGGCTATTGAAGTGTGTAGTCACTTTGCTTAAGAATTAATTTTCCTAACTTTACACATAGCAACAAAATAATTTAGCCTTACCTGTGCTTTATCACGTTTTTATACGTCATAATTTATCAACTGAATTGAATTTAATTATTTAATCATTTTCCTTCAAGCAATGGCGTTACAATATGTGGCTGGTACTAGACCACTAATATTCTCAATAACTTAATTTATAATTAACGATCTGCACTACACTAATTAAGACAGATTTTATTGTGGCAAATGTTTGGTAATGACCTTAGGTTTTCGGTGAGCATGTTGTGGATAAAGCACCTGTCTTTTGATTATAATGAAGAGTTAGTTATTTCTTTTAAACTGATATCATTGAGGACTTATTATTTTAGTTGGTATCTGTATAAGAATCGCTCGTAGCTGTGAAAATAAACCCTTAAAGGACAATGCCAAAATCGGCTCGGCTTTCTTTAATAATGATTATTCATAATAGAAAACACTAAGAATTAAACAATATAAAAAATTGTAGAGACACATTGTTGAAAAGTAATTTTAAATAGTTATTATATTTATCAACTTATTTCATACCTACAATTTCAAATAGAAATGTTGCGAACCCCGAAATAAGTAGTAACTAGTAAAAAATAGCGTTTCTTATAAATATTTCATAGGTAATAATGAAATAATGTAGAACATTTTAATTCGATTTTCGATACCGTCTCTATAATAGTTTATTCATAATAATGACAAATGTATATGTATAATGCTGGCAACACTTGATGTAAAACTTTAACTTGTAATTGTCATAGTCAGTAAGTTTGACTTCTCCCGCGTGTTAATTAATGTTCGAAAAGTCATTAATTTAATTAATCATTTAATGGTTTATTTCATGTTACCGTTTAAATCAGGACTATTATGTAATCAACTTCAACGAGCCATAACTTTATTTGGTTTACTTCTAATAGACAAATATATTATCACTATACTATCAAATTCAATAATTATTTTCCTTTATGATATATACTTCATCTTTGTCAGTTCTAGCAGAGTTTTGTGGAAAACCTTAACCTTCTCCTTTAAGTCACAGGTTATCAGATGATTACGTACGTTTTGTTTACCTAGCTGCGGCATTAATTAACTCATCTCTACCAAATTAATCAATATTTTCAACCTAATCGGCCAAGAGGAAGTTCTCTAAAGATCTGATCTGGTCCTAGGTCTGGATTTAGTCAGATCCTTGGGAAACTTCCTACCTGCCGATTAAGTAGTATACTCCGATGTTCCGATCTGATGATCATCATCATCCTGCTCATAAGCCTCCTTTCCTTTTTTGCCAAACTTCCTGTTTCCGTGCGCTACTGGTGAGCTTTCCGCATGCTTTCAACGGTATTTAAAACAGGTGAGAAAGTCATCTATGTAAAAGTAATTCTTGGGGAGCACGCTCAAACTAAGTAATGCAATCTCCATACTAATTACCACATTTGAATAATTTTTACAAATCCAGTCAACTAATATTTTGAACCCGAAAGTAACTCATTCTGGGCACTTAAAAAGATTATGATCTGGGTTGGGACATAAAATACTTTTTTTCTCCCAATAGTACGTTCCAGTTTGATTTTATTCGGCCTAAATGCGAGCTAAGCCGCGGAAGCTTGTAAGGATTACTGATAAAGGTATATGAACCTAGAGGCTAAATAAGACACTTACCATGTTTACAATTATTCCTCATATGTATAGGAGCGCTGTATATCCTGTTTTGCACGTTCATGGCGTTCTCCTTAACGTTGGCTAGGTTGATGTGTGAGGTGTTTTCCGTCAAGTTGCCGCTCTCCACTTTGTTCTCCACCGTTAGTGAGTCGCGGTATTCTGTTAGGGTGCCTTTTCTGGAACCATGGATAATAATAGAAGAAGAAGAATACTAATATTGCTTGATGCAGTTATAATTATGTCACACACAAGGCGACCAACCGCTTTTGGCCCGCTTGGTTTATCTGGGCAGTGATAGGCTTTTCCTCTCACAAAGAGGAGGCCTGTGTTCTGCATGCATGTCAGAAGTGGGAACATTATAAGCAGATTATGCTAGACAAGGTTACCGTTTCTACAAAGTTTATTTATGTTTTTCGTATCTTCGTCAAAATGTTATTACTGTAGTATTTATACCTAAGGATATGCCTTTAAAAGAGCGTCAGGTAATTCTGCTTTGAGAATTAAAATTAGTCTTATAGTAAACAGAAACAAAAACCCAGCAGGGACATTTTTTTATACACTTGTCCTTTTAAAATTATCCAAAGTTTAAAGATGTCAAGTAGTTGGAAATGTAAGACAAGGTTTTTGAAGCCTTATAAGTATATTAAATGTTGGACGTACCTTTGTCTCTTCGCAAGTATGTATACACAGCTAAGAAGACAGATTGTAAGTAGTATTGAACTGCAGATAATCACGAGCATATTCAAGTCGAACAACTCTGACGGAGGTCCCACTTCACCTGGACGAAATATACAGATTTTTTTAACATACCCCTTTCATACAGGATTTTTTAAACCAGTGCGCGCAAACTGTTGCCTTTAAGCATACGATTCCAGAATTTCGTCGGCTGTGAAAAAAAATACACTTTTTAAACTGACGAAAAATTTTCTACGGGTCCAGAATCGTATGCTGAACTCTGGATACAGTTTACGCGCTGGTTAACAATGTTTCTTTGTATGTAACGATTTACGGTGTAGTAATGACCTTCTCTGAAATTGAGAAGGATTGAAAGGGCCCAAAACTAACTAAATGACCAGTCTCCAGATATCTGTAGTAAGATTACGTACGTTCCTGTCTCTCTCTACCTGTCTGATGTCATCATCTTTTCTCACCTTTTAAAGCAGAGACTGAACACAGATGGCTGGGACAGACTATATGCGGAAGGCAGAGGACAGAGTGTTGTGGCGCAGCCTTGGAGAGGCATAAATATCCAGCAGTCAATATTACAAAAATATTTAATTTCATATGAAACCTACATGGGCACGGTTCCAATTGGTCGTTTCATGTTGGAGAAGAGCGAGAAAGAGAGCAGTTGACTGTTAAAGGCTGAGTTGAGTTCACAACCAGTGGTACCACTGGGTAAATATTATGCTCAATTTGTCCTGTGAGGTAAAATTGTTTGTTTCTTTGTAAGAGGAAATCTCATATATCTCGAATGAATGAAAGTACTGATCCGATTATAAACAAAAGCTTCAATTATAGGGTTTCACTCTCGCCGCAGAAGCTAGCAAGACAATATTTTTTACTTACTGCCATCCTCATTCTTAGTAGCATAGCTGTAGGTCGTAGTGACACTACCAGCCTCATTAGTAGCTGTCACTCGCAGCTGGTACCACGTGCCGGGGGTGAGGTCTGGTATCGCGTACGTCGGGAGCTTCGTCTGGTAGAGGGATGGGAGGCTCCAGGGTGAGAGGTCGGAGTACGGCTGTGGGAGACCAAGGACCAAAATTATTTGATAATATAGTTTTGAGACTTGCTCTTTTTTAAGTAAAGTTAATATATTCACTTCCGTGCTTTATTTGTTGCTTATGACTATAAATAAAACATAGAGGAGTTGCTTACGAGTCGATCTATGTAAATAACAGTATAAACGTATGAGTACTAAAGGAAGACCCCTGAGGACTAGGATAATATAATGGTATATAGACTATAGATTGTGGGAGTAAATAGAGTCTTAATTAATGTTCGTCAAACACGATATTCGTTTTCCGGTCCAACGATCCAACTTAAAACCAATCAATTATCTGGTAAATCTGAATTGGGTGGTCTCTTACCCAAATTATTTTACATTTGTTTCAAAGCCAACTTACCATATTATTATAGGCTTTGACCCACGCCTTGGCACCAAGCTGCCTATAATCCACGTCCAGCACTGTAAGCTCACACCCGGCGTGGTCCCATCCGGCTAGTTGTACGTACATGTGTGACGCGTTGCTCCACAGCCACTCGTTTTTAGTCGGCGGGATTGGTACTGAAAAGATTTATAAAAGGAAGATAAGGTCGGTATGGTTGAGCAGAGAATACTATTATTATTATTGTTTTGAGGAGATTTCTGTAGTCTATGCCTGTGTGACTATGAAGATGTAATGTGACGAAATCGCTCGTAGTTTGTGTGAAATAAAATTAACAAGTCGTTTCTGCCACGAAATACCACTGCAGCAGTGATTGAAAAGTACAGAGTGGGTGTAAAACATTACTTCTTAAAAGTTAGCACAACAACAACATCACGCCTTGTTTCCCCGAAGGGTTGGGCAGAGGTGTGCTTAGAGTACACCGCCAGTTATGTTTAGGTTCCATGTAATAGGGGGCGAGCCTATTGCCATCAACCGGGCACAAATCCAGATTCCGGGCTGCTACTGAGAAATTCCAGATAGAAAAACCCAATAACCCGTTGCCCGCGACAGCGACCTCTAGAGCAAATTATGTGAAATAAAGGCCTGCTAGCACCACAGACAGCTAAAAACGTTTACACCAAAACGTGTTTGGCAGTTGTGAAGATGAACATGACGGAGACATAACGATGTTTTAACTGTGTACTAAGCGCTTATAGCATTTGGTTGATTTGTGGCGCAAGCGCCCGCCTAAATGCTGTTTAATGTTAGCTATGACAGTTTAAAAATAGACGCAAAAAAACTAAAGGACGAGGGAAATTGGGATCTTACCTCCACCTAAAGTACTGACATCCAGATAAGCTGGCTTTGAGGTCCCAACTTTGTTAGTGGCAGTGATCCTCAAAGAGTACTTGGTGCCACACTTCAGACCGGTCAAGGAATGTTTCTGGATGCCCGATACGTTAAGTAATTGGTTTGCTGGCCATTCTTCCCTCCAGGGACTGTTGGCTTCTTTCCAGGTTAGGCTGTAACCTGTAGAAAAGCTTGATTAAAGTCACATTTACATGATGCAAGTTTCTTGATTGGCTTCAAATTCTGGAATGCCACTGGCTATTAAATCGAACCGTGTAAATCGGGCTTTATACAAAATAGTAGTATAGACTTTAAAAACTTATTTTTACTTACTAAGCTTTTGCTGTTGTAGTTTGCTGTAGGTACAGTGTACAACTAATTGAATGAATATTTTACTAACTTTAACCTATTTTTACTGCCTCATCGGCAATTCCTTAGACTTATTTTTACTTCCCAATCGAACTTTTTTTCACAGTTTATAAATGATTATCGTGCTAATTGAACATGATTTAGGCATGTATATCAGACTTTTATTATGGTTCAATTTATAGAGTCATAACCTTGCAGGGGTGCATTCATACTAAAATTATTTGCAAAGAAAACCCTTTGTTCACGACAGAAAAGCGCTTCTACAAACATAATGATATATTAGACTTTATTCTTTGTGATTGGTTGCAGGGACTTACGAGTTGGGCACGCCACAATAGCGGCGGTAAGTCCCCTATTTGAGTAGTGGTTGGAGAGGCGCCACGGCGTCCTCACCTTCCGCCTGACACAGGTCCTCACCGGACACGGTTGTTTCGGGAGGTTGCTGTTTCGAATAAGGCGAGAGGAAACGCCCGGGTGTCACCATTGTGTGGATTGCCGGTGGAGACGCCTGGGCTTCGGGGATCGCAAGCAGATTCCTGGCCACCGTAGGCGCGGCCTTGCGGACGTTGAGCAATGGGTAGCTCGCCGTCCAGTAGGGACCAGGCCCGGGTCGACGGCGCGTCGTATTCCACGCGCGCCTCAAAGAGATGACAGCACAAAATGACGGAGTCCGATAGGACCGACGCCTCAGGGTCGCGGGTAATTAGAAAGAGATGCCGTGGCCCTGGCACAGGCAATTGAAGGAACACGGGTGGGTTTTAGTCAGTAAAAGTCTGACACGCCCTCCCGCTCCACCCAGAGCGGGAGAAGTCATTTGATGATTTCCCACCCAAAAAAAAGGGACTTACGAGTATCCTTAAACATTCGGATTGCAATTTAATTTAACATCCAAAGACCAAATCAACTTACTAATCTTCTGACTAGCACTTCTATTGCTGGCAGTATAATAAGGCTGCTCCCACTCCACCAGTATCGAGTCTTTGTACGGCATCGCTCGTAGTATCGGCGCCTCAGGCAGTGGTAGGACTATGACTGTGTATTCTACCAGGTCAGAGCCGTACAGGTTCTTCGCTAAACAGGTGTAGTTACCGCTGAGGGATTGGTCTATATCTAGAAATAGGAGACGTTTAAATTAATTACTGAAGAGTGACTGGTCAGTATTATTGGAGAAAAGGGGAAAAGAGTAATATATTGATTTATTTTATATTTATATAGAGTAAAATGCAATAAATTTATCCAAATATGATTTTATGGAAAGCTGTCGTAGCCCAGTTGTAACGGTCCAGACTTACAAGAGTCGTGAGTTTGAACTCAGACAGGCATTTTACTTTGTGTTAATAATTTTATCACCACTGCTCTCAAAACGGTGAAAGGATACTGGCAGGTTTCTTCACGATGTTTTTCTAGACCAAACAATCGATCACATGTGACATCTACCCCCCGCATTGGCCCGCGTGGTATATTACAGCCCTTTGCTATCCTGAGGAGGCATGTGTCCCAGCAGTAGGAACGTTATAGGCTGATTATGCTAATGCTAAGATTTTATGTAAAATCAGGGTTTCCATAATTAAAGGCAAGTTGTGAAGATTTGCATCATTCATCTTAACGCATGATCATATTTTAATATTAATAGCAAAATAATGCTAAGATAGTATTGTGCCAACAGGAAAATAATATTCTTTGAAGAAGAAGTTAACACAGGCCCGATATCAGAAGCAGAATTAGAAACACATTATTTGAACGAAAAGTCCTCGGAATCATAAAATCATTGTCCCATAAACAGTCCCACCGCAGAGTAAAGGCCTCCCTAACATAATATTGCTTTTCTCTTTTAACCTAAGCTCAGTTCATCCTGCCATCTCTTTCTTGACTAAACAAGATTTGTTATAACCATTGAATCATTTCAAAATAACTGTACTTACTGTTAATCAGCAAGCTGTCATCCTGGTTCCGCGTGAACCTAGGATGGTGAGTGATGATGTTATGTTTGTGATACCACACGGTGCGAGGTGGCGGCACTCCCACACACTGACACACTAGGAGGACGGAACTGCCCACTCCTACTGATACTGTGCCTCCTAGAGAGGCTACGCCGGCCACAACTGGAAGAAAACGGTTGTGTGATATAGTATTGAAAAGAGTTACAGTGGAATTAATAAACATTGCTTTATCAGCCTATAATATTCCCAATGCTGAGACACAGTACTCCTCTCTGTGAAAGGGAGTGGGCCGTAATCCACTACGCGGGCCCAGTGCGGATTAGTGCATACACAAAGTAAAGTGCCACCCTGGCACTTTACTTTGTGTATCCACCAATCCCTAAGTCAGGGCCGATACAACGGGGCCACCACTGCTCCTCTATGAATAAACATATACATAATCCATTACCTTGTGTTATATTAGATTGTTCAATTTAATTAGCTCACTTCACCGAAGTTTTCACGGTGAGATGTTTATAGAATGGACCGGCAGAAGTCTTTATTTAGTTAGGTTAAGAACATTGCAAATTTGTTGCTCCTTCTTATGCTATCTAAGACCACTAACGGTTGTCAACTAGGCACGCCCTTTCAAAGTACATAATTAAAACTCAAGATTCTAGAATCTTATCTTAGTTTAAACCTCTTTTATCTTTTTACCTCTTTGTGTCGGCGTATGCGAAACCCTCCTGGTCGCAATCCCCTCTCCAGCCGGCGTACTGGCAGTGAGCCAGGCCTCATACGTCCTGCCGGAGACCAGCTCCTTGACCTCAGCTACGGAGCGACCGAGCGCGTCAACGCGGAATGTTTGTGGCGGATCCTTGCTGCGGTAAAGTTGAAGGAGAAAGAAGCTGAAGATATTGAACTAAATGTTTAGGGAAGATTCTAGGTATAATAGAAGACTTTTAAGCGTTTTTGCTGTGTATTTAGGGTTCCGTACGTCCAAATAAAAAACGGAACCCTTTTATGATCACTCGTGTGTCTGTCTGTCTGTCCGTCTCTCACAGCCAATATGCTCCGAATCTACTGGACTGATTCAGTTAAAATTTGGTACTCATATGAATTTCTGTGACCAAGCAAGGCCGTGTGAAGTAACTAAACGAATTTTGAATATGGGGGTCACTATTGAAGGGAAAACTAGAAAATTAAAAACAAAAGTTTTGCAAGCTTTACCGTGTGACATATCAAAATGAAAGGGTTTGTTTTGAGGGTCTCAATCATATTGTTTGTACATATTTTAAAACAGTTTTGAAGTTCCTTAAGAAATTGTACCTATAAAAATTCTGTGGTCTTGAAATAACATGGTAAAGCTTTCAACATTATGGCGTACAAACTTACAGTTGCACTTGGAATGTATGAGAGAACATGTTTTTTATTTACGATGTCAAGTTTGTATTTGGAATCTGGGGACACGTTAGTACCCTCGCCACGACAAGCCAAAAACAAAAACCTTTTCTGATAATGCTAGAAAGCACAAATTCTCAAGATAACATGTAGTTGGCAGATTTGTAAAAAACACGACATTTACATACAAAGTTTCATGTGAAACTTTGTATGTATATGTGATTCGGATGACAAAACTATAGTTTGCAACCTTGAGTGAGTGGGAGTGAGCCGTAATCCACCACGTGGGCCTAATGCGGGTAGACGTCACATGTCTTAAAATTTTTGTTTCTAAGACATGCCGGTTTCCACAAGATCGCAACCGCTTCGCCGTTTTGAGAGTAGTGGTGTTGGAATAATTTGCAAAAAGTAAAGCGCCTGACTGGGTTCGCCCCTAAGACCACCACTGCTCTGGTATCACTTAATTAGTTATACTGGGGCACAACTTACAAAATCAGGGATTAATCAATGCCATTAGTAAAGGGACCTTATTGTTGAATCAAAAGTATGAAGGTGGACTTTCGCAATGGGATTTGAACAGTCATTCATCGAATAAGAAGCATGATAATTATAATTTAAATAATTTCGAAAGCAATGCAAACTGACCTGGACGTGGGTTTCACATAGACTGTGTAGTGCAGCAGTTCTCCGTTAGGATGGAGAGGTTTCTTCCAACTGACGAGGAGTGATGATGATGACAATACTAGAACTTTGATATCTGCTGGTGGACCGGGCACTGGGAAAGAAAATAGTAGAAATCAAGATTCAAAGAGAACATAACTTGATAAGAATATTGGTATTATATTTGTCACCATATTGCCACCCTTATGGGTATTATATTTGTCAACTTTCTAAACCACATGCTTTGATTTTATGATGACTGTCATGTGATGTGTGTTGGCTGTGCGTGTGTGAGTGTGATGTCTGTGTTTATGATGGTTGTAAATGGTTATCTTATTCTTCTTCTAACTTCAAAACTAATTTCAACTTAAAGTAAATGCAGTAGCCTAGTACCATATAACAGGTACTCCTGTAAGTGGAGCCGCAGTACAACACCGGTATATCATTTATTCTAATAAAAAATGCTTACTCACCATCTTGCAACGTAGCACACACAATAGGATAAGAATACGGTCCAACTCCAAAGTTCGAGAATCCAGCTACCTTCACTGTGTAATTGGTGTACTTCAGTAGACTTTGTAAGTAAAGTTCCGAGTGTAATGATGTCTGATTCTGCCAGGCCGCTTCTGGAAGATGTAATACAAATTAATTAAGCTGATGAAAATGGAAATAAAGTTTATCTATCATGCCCCTAGCGTGTACGGTGCACATAACGTTACAATGTTACTTTAACTTTAAACAGGACACTATATTATTAATTTTCTATGGGTAATAGGGGACGTTAAACGTGAACAAAACATTGCTCCAATATTATAGAAAATTGTGGAACCTAAGTTGAAGAAACAATTGTGATGTTTATATTCCCAGTTAGTAACAGTTTGCCACAGGAATAAAATAACTTAAGATTTGAAATTAATATGAAATTGCATAATTTGACATTTAATAACAATCTATTTCATCAAGTTGATACTTGCACATTTGTTGGTAATCATTTGCATTTGACAAAAGATGGATAATATTATTATGTACTACATTTCTAACTATCATAAAAGAAAGATAGCTGTGTCTGTATATATGCTGTGTATGTATATATATATTTTTCAAAATGCTTCTTTTGTGCAATGGAATGACATAATAAACTGTTCTGTCAATAATTTGTAACCTATTAGTGACATTGATTTTCATTTACATTAGAAATAAGTACAAATGTGTATGTAAAAAAATTCAATAGTATCAACCTGGTGCATCAAAACTTTCAAGGGTTTTTTCAAGGGTAAACATAGATTTGGATGTAGAATTAGTCCTGAATTGTAACAAAATAGATATTCTTTGTACGACAGAACATTGGAATAAAAGCCACCAGTTCATGTTCAATTTTAGTAATCACCAGGTTAGTAGTTCGTTCAGCAGTATTATTGCATAAGCCATATGAGTGCCATGTACATACTATAAAGCTACCATTTACTGGGTACGTCTTTCATTGACTTGACTGTGCCCTGGCGGCTGAGAGTATGTCTTGCTCGCTTATGGTGGCGCGTGTGTTGGATCATTTAGTTCCCTTCAAAATGGTTGAGTTGAATGGTGCTAATCCATGCGTCATGTTCGTGATCGGGCGCCGTCAGTAGGGACTGGTCATCTCTAAGCTGCCACGGCATTTTAATTAAATTTTATTTTTTATTTGACATTTTGCGGTTTTTGTTAAAGATTGCCGAGATTAATTTTGATAAATTAACTAGTAGTTGAGTCTTTAAGTTTAACTAGTTATCTGAAGCAAATTTTCTGTGTCTCGTGTGCCATGATATTATGTTGATCATGATTGATTTCTGTGTTTGACCGTATACTGGAGCAGACATATTTGGTTTTATCCACATTTAGTTTTAACACATTGTCCTCAAGCAATTCCCATAAAGCATCGAAACCATCTTGGACAGCTTTGGCTTTCAAAGCTGCCCAAGATGGTTTCGATTCCCATGTGTCGGCGGAGAAAGCGAGAGCTTTATCATCTGCAAAGGATATTATTTTTCCATGGCTAAGCTATTCTATAACTAAGAGGTCATTTATATAGACGAGAAATACGGTTGGACCTAGTGTACTGCCTTGGGGAACCCCGTACGTGACTGGAAGGTCTCCACTATTCACGTTGCCTATCCTAAAACTCTGAAGCCGACCCGTCCAATAACTTTTGAAGAGTTTTAGTTGAGTTCCTCTGATTCCAAGTAGTTCCAACTTGTTGAGTACTGTACCTGGTCGGAACAGAAATCGTATTAAAAGCTTTCAAGTCAAGGAAAACAGTGAGACATTTTTGTTTTTTGTCGAGATTATTGCTAACAAAGTGGATGAGGTCATTAACAGCTTGATCTGTTGATTTGCCTTCAAGGAATCCATATAAGTTTGTTGAAAACAGTTGTTTGGTTTCTAGATATCCAACTAATCTTGTATTGATAAGTGTCTCTAGAAGTTTAGAGAGCGCTGGGAGGATAGAAATCGGCCTGTAGTTAATGATAAGACTTCTGTTACTGCTCTTGTGGATAGGGCAAACAACAGATTTTTTTAGGTTGACAGGGAAAACACCATGCTGAAGACATGAATTAAATATGAATGTATAGGGACCATAAAGTTTTCATACGTTCGTAAGAAGGAGCTGCTTATTGAGTCATAGCCCGAAGCACAATCTGTTTTTAGGTTGACGATTTGTAGGTTTGTTACTTTTCTTATTTCGTTCTATCTTATCAGCAAGTGTTTTACCCACATTTACAAAGTAACTATTGACTTCATTTAGTGATGACAGAGGTGTCGTTCATAGAGACAACAATTCATTAGGATGGCTTGTATTTTTTTAAGTATTTGTGATTTATTTTATTGCTTTCCACAACCTCTCTGTTTTCGCCCTACGCCGCCCGCATCTTATCGTTCTCGTAGGTTCTTTAATTTTTTTTAAACAGGTTATTACAGAATTTTCTGTAGCGTGTATAGGTGATTTTTAGGGTTAAATTGTCTGGCGAGAGTTTATATTTAGGGTGCAACTTATCTCTTTTTCTTATACAGCGTAAAAGGCCTTGCGTTATCCACGGCTTTATCTTCTTCAGTCTCGAAAGAGTAGTTAGAGTATGGGTTGGAAGAAGGCCATGGGAAGCTGCAATTGTAAGATAGCGTTCGCCATTTACCTCCAGTTTGTTATGGCTAATCGCAATATTTATATCTCCCAAGACAATTATATCCTCGAAGCTGGAATATTTTGTGAGAACTTCATCTAATGATTTTAAGAAAGGATCCAGGTCGTGAAAAGAAGGTGAGCGATACATAGCTATGATAGCCGTGTGATCATCATAAGTAGCAACTAAACAATTACATTTCTTCGACTATTGCTTCAGCAACTTTTAGTCGAAGATGTTCTCTAAAATAAATAACCACACCGTCATTTTGTTTCGGGTTATTTTTTGTTAACTCAAAACGATAGCCAGATATATTAGGAATTATTGATTTGCGTGAAATCCAGCATTCAGGATGTATAATTATGTCGCAGTCCAACTTTAGTCTGGTCAGGAGTATTTCTAGCCCTGGCATGTTCCAGTTAATGCTGCGTATGTTTTGGGTTAGTATTAGAAGGCAATCCGACGAAGGGGTTATAAGATAGTAACTATCTTCAATATCCGCGGTTTGCGAATGTGAGACTGTCACCCGGTCAATGTCTTCCGACAAATCATTATGATTATTGAATGGTATTGATTTAGATCAATTCTTCATAATATTTTTATGACCGTAAATGGTGCCAAACTACCTGAGTTGCAGGTGTTTTTTATTTTTTTCGGTATTTGGAATAAATATTTACGCATTAACAGTTTTGATTTTATTAACCGCAAAATAACTTTATATTTCATAGTATTTATTCTCTATAAACTATGAAACAACGTATTTCTGCTGTTGAAACCAAAAAAAATACAACTAAGAAACAATATTTTTAATTAGGGGATGCAACGCTACCCCATATGTGTATGTGTGCTCAATTTTTGTGTATTAATCTTTCGGAAAATCCAATTCCTCTTGGAAATGCCCAATAATTTAGCCCGAAGAAATACCGCATGAGACCACTAGACCAACGAGGCAGTTGTTTATATCAAATGTAAAAAGACAACTTACCATCATTAGCAAACAGCACCGTGTATCCTACAAGCGCGCTGCCCTGTCCCGTTAGAGCGATGGGCTGCCAACCGATACGAAGAGATGTTGACGACACTGCTGTACATTCTACTGATGATGGGGCTTGCTCTGGAGCTGGACATCATGAAGAAAATAAAAGCAAATTTCATTTTAGGTGTCCAATTCTGAAGTTGTATTGAGAGGGCGGGGAGAAGCGAAGTACTACACTTCCCATCTCCCCACTCTCTCGTTAACGCCAATGTGCATTCATGAGAAATATGATTTCAATGTATTTTAAGCAAAATGCTTACCTCCTTCTCTTGTATCTTGGAAAACTGGCAGTGAGAATGGACCCGAACCCGCATTAGTGAAGGCTGATATCGATATTGCATATCTAGAAATATAAGCTTTAGTTAGATACAAATAGAACTTCACATTATTACGCTAGATATACATTATCCTCTTTAAAATACCTGGTATTCTTCATCAAGCCACTCAGCAAAGTCTCTTGCTTGCCCGACAGTTGCGACACTTTGATCGTTCGCGTGTCGGCTTCATCTGAAACTGAATGTCGGAGTCAAATGAGCTTTAATGAATCTAAACAGTAAATTTCAAGTTAAAGAGTACTGTAGAGTCTATTGACTAAAGTTTATTGGGTTGAGTTATACCAAATGAGGTTTCAATATTATTAAAATTATCAAATCAATCATATCAAAGTAGATAAACGCCAGAAATAGGATACTCGTAACTATGGATTACTCCATTGACGATTCGTAGATAGCTGCTATTGATATTCGAGCTATCCATTCTCACTGTTCGCAGACTTTTATATTTTTTTGAACTTTCTGTCCTTTTAGGATTACTGCGTATATAAACTCAGATTAGTTATTAATTAAGCATAAGTAGCGAACAGACCGTAATTATCTTACATATCATCTAGAATAGAATTGAACATACACTGTCATAGACAGCACAATCATCTTGTTCATCCATCTTTAAAAAATCTACGAACCCACCTGTACCAACGCTCAGCGCCACGGCCTTCACATGGTATCCAACGATGACTCCGTTCTGTGTCTCCTTCAGCGGCGCCGACCACGAAACGTGCAGCTCACCTGGACTGTCTGTCTGCTCTACTTGCACATTTACTGGAGCTGATGATGGAGCTGTAATTATTATAAAAAAAAACATACAATAAGGTTCTGAAAGGTCCGGCAGGTTTTGATTGCCATTGGAGGGTGATGGGTTAGTAAACCAAGAAAGTATCAATGTTTATTTTCCAGGTAACCTTGATACTTTTTTTATTATTTCGGATAACATTGCACTGTCTTTGGTTCGTGTCGGTTCTAATGCACAAGTGCATTAGAACGAAGAAGATCTTGACTGAATGGACATGCGCAGGCAGCCTTAAGGTCTGAAATAACCAATACGTAAACACTCTTGGAGCAGAGGTCATTGCCCTAAAGTGAGACAAAATCTTTGTCATACTTATGCAGTTTATATTTAACCTTGAAACCTTTAACCACACCAAATCATAACCAATAGTTGGTAATAAATTAATAATAATAATATCGATAATCAAGATTTGTGGCCATCTCAAAACCAGATTGGTTAAAGATTAAAAGCTATCTAAAAGTACCTTCTTCATGTGTAGTAAAGTGCACGGGCGCTGTGTACATGGACACGCCGACTTGGTTGCCCGTAGTGACGCGCACGGCATACGGCGTGGCTGGCCGGAGGTTCTTTAGCTCTACTGACTGACGAAGCTCCTGCTCTTTTCTTAAATAAGAGAAATTAAATTCAACGAGGGAAAAGATACATTATGTAGTGTGCCTGGTTCAATAAGCAAATAACAAAATATAATTATGAAGGAAAGTTCAAAGTTGGTGACAGGAGAAGGATTGCAAATTATAACAAGAAGGCTCCTTTTAGGTAATTAAAATATTGCTGATAGTTCAAATAATTCCTGGAAATAACCTTTGGATGAATTGAAAGTCTGGATGCCTTGGTTTGTTCCTTCAAAACTACGATGGTTCAAAGTAGTTTTTAAAAACCTAAATTTAGGATTTAATGCTGTGGATGTGACCGGATGCTGAAATGTAGTAGAAAAGACATAGACTACTTTATAAATTCCGTACCTGGTTACATTCATGGTAGTAGCATGTTCCCACACAGCGTCACTGTAGTACATAGTACTATACTGTAGCGTGTAGTATCGTGCGTGGGCTCTGAGAGAGTCGCGCCACGATACTGTGGAGGTGCGAGAGCGGACTGTCTCGATGCGGATGTCTGAAGGCGGGATGGGTGGCTCTGAAAAATTGTAACAGACATTGTTATTAATGAATGTTAGGAAAGATAAGGGAGTGAACGATAGCGTGATGATTAACAGGGGAGAACGGAAGAAGAAGACGTGTTGCACCGACCCCAAGTAACATGGGACAAGGGCAGGAAAATGATGATGAACACCCCAACGAAAACATGACTTGATCGAAGAAAACTAAGCAAACAAGAACAACATTAAATTCCAGTGTCGCTCATAGCTGAGGTTGATAATATGGAAATACAAATCTTCAAGAACTGAGCTATTTTAAAAAGCAAAGTCAGTATCTACCATAAGTCAAGCTGTGGGACTGAATATAGAATAAGAATATGTACACTATATTGATAGCTTCATGGAAAAGGTTATATTGTAAATATTGATCTAACCTTATATTTGTTGAATAGAAATGGATAGAGCATGAAAAAGGCGATTCTATACTGACAGATGTGGGTCAAACTTGATTTGATACTTTGGGTGTAACAACCAAAACAAAAGGTGCTCACCCAGTATAGTAAGATGCACACTAAAGATGGCAGTTCCATAAGGGTTGGTGGCTCTGCACTGATACAGTCCCGCGTCACCTGTCTCTGAGTACTGCAGGCTGATGGTACTCACTACGCCGAGGGCTGTCTTCGATTCTGATATCTTGGCTCTGGAATCAGAAATAGCAATAATGAACAGAACACCTATATGGATGTTACAGAAAGCTTAAGTGAATGTTTCAGATCGAGGCTGGAAGAGGCTTTTAAAAATTATGTTCCATGTTGGTGTCATCTTTTCTCAAGTTTTTAATTGAAGTAGTCCTGAAGGAAATTGTGTACCACCGCCTATCCAAGAGACCTGCAGCACCTGGGACTTTTATCATACGATGTCAATAATTGGATCCAAAGTTCAAATGTCTATTAACCTATAACATGTTCTAAGTTCTTAAAGTACTTATATATATTTTAACCTAAACTTTGGCATTTTTCTAATACGGTATGGTTCACCTCCTCATAAGAACACCAGTTTTTTTTAAGAGTCACGGCGTACAGCTGCCGACTATTTATGTTCTGTGTTCGTAATAATAAATCTGCTTTGTTTTTTGTCCAGTTATGTAATCGAGTAGTTTTGTATGCACGTGCAGGGGGGGTAAAGTTGCCTTTACGTACACAGCAACTTTTTTAGGTGCGCCATCTAGTAATCTGGTTCTGTAAATTAAAGGCAAATAATTCACAAAGCACTCAATAGAGGTCTCTACAAAACGACTTATACTTGTTGTTTAAAATTGCTATTTTGATTTCTTATTTATTTTCAATAAGTTTAATTGTAATTGTTAAGTTAAATGTAAGACTTAAATTTAAATTACGGGCAGATGCATCTTTTTGGGTGTTTCGATTCATTTAATCGATTGCTATTAAAACATCCAAATGTCAAAATTCGAAACTGTCAAAAGAAAGCAAAAAATTGCCGATACGTTTTGTAATTTGCAAACGTGAATATATTCGTATTGAATATTCATAAGCAACTTGTTTCATTAAAAACTAAATTAACCTTTACAAACTATCTAAAAGAATAAATGTGCACATTTTCCATGCTTGTACATTGATTGCATTTAATGTGGAGCAGTTTTTATTTACAAACTACTGTTAAATTAATTTCAAGCTACCAAACATTGTTTTACATGAATCAATCTACAACCACGGAAAACATATGCAAAAGCAATGAAATGAAAATAGTATAGAGTACAAGTAATATATGTATATAAAAGGATAATAGTATGGTTAGTTATGGAACATGAAATCCAGGTGGCGCTACTTGTGACAGGTTGGCATAAAAATCCCTTGAGATGGCACTCTATACCAGTAATGATGCTCTGTGTGCACGTGTTTCATGTGACAAATAAATCTATTTTTCTTTCTTTTACAACTCGCTTTACTACTACAAAAAATTAACAAACCTTTGGGTTATAAAATCAAAGGCATTTCCATCATGTGTCCAAGTTACTCTGACAGGTTCATCTCCTAGTGGCCGACATTCCAGCGTGACTGGATGACCGAGTCTCGACGTCACGTTAGTTGCAGGAATTTCGAAGAAAACAGGCTCTGAAATGAAATATATATACATATATATTAGACCAGTAGTGCTATTCTGTAATCCTCTTACCTTGAAAACTTAGGTGAAGTGAGCGTGGAGTGAGATTTCAGTGCCACTGATGACTGATGCTAGGTATTGACCAAGACGGGATGACACTGCCAGCTCACTCCACGCAAGTTTTCACGGTGAGATTTTAACAGAATCGACATGCTGTAGTACATTATTGTTTAATAGGGTTTACAAAATTTTGAGTATGAATGCGGATGGCTATAAGAGAAGGGGAAGAACAAAGAAACGACGGATGAACTGTGCACCCTACAATAGCCCTATAATTAAATAAAACTAAAAACTCATCGAGTACAAATATATTGTAAAAATACGCAAATAAATAAATAATAAATAAATTCCCTACAACACATTTCTGGAAAATTCTAACAGCGAGATTCAGAAAATGGTACAACGCCATCTATCGAGCTTCGAGGAAGCCCTCGCTCAAACAATGGCTGGAAATGGGGTACCTACCGAGATAACGACTAAGAGAAGTATGGAAGAACAACACTCGTGACAATGCCAAATAAATTGTTATAAGAGCAAGAGAATTATGAGGGTTCACAAAATACCAATGTTTTAGAACTTTGAACTCAATTTCTTGCAACATCACAAAATAAAACCACAAAGTTCTAGGATTATACACGCTGTGGCTTAGTTTTAGATCTCGAACAGTTAGCCTCGCGTCACAGGTAACACTATGAACTTGGGCTGGCCTATCGTATTACCTAGTGAATTTAATAGAATACGAGTCTGACACAAAAGCCAGTCTAAATCGACATATGTGTGCCTAATCGATTCGAGGAAAGTCATCATAATGTTGGTGGCCTAAGGTTCCTTGGTATGAATGCCCAGGTAACTCTGGCAGTAAGATATGATTCTGTAGATTTTTCAATAGACCACATGTTTACGCGACTATGTAACTCTAAGGGTAATGTGTTTATCAGCTTATGTAAATATATATGTATGTTTGTTCCTTTGTCGCACTGTAAAGATCAAACGCGGAGGCTGATTTTGATGATTCTTACGCCAATCGATTTGTCTTAATCTTCAAGTGTCACTAAAGACTATAAAGTAATCAAAATTCAATATGGCGGCAACCAGACGCCATATTGTAAAAATAAAAATAAAAAAAGTCGACGAACTATGTCAAGCGGGGACAGTCCGCGAGGCCTAAGCTGAGCTATGCATTTGTGTGAGTGATTCCCAATCGCACCAATGTGACCGCGCGAGGCACGCACAGTGCCTCAGGCCGATTGTATAAACCAGTCAAAGGACGCGACGCGCTCGAGGCAGAAGTGTGTCTTTGTGTACGCACACAAATACAAACCTCAGCTTAGGCCTCGCGGACTGTATCATTGAATAGTTCTTTAAACACCGTCTTCAGATTTCTCTTGTACTTTTTAATTTTTAGTCACCATTGACAAACATTTTCACTTTTTTCAAAACCTTTAATATAGCTGTGACAAAGACTGCATGACATTGTTTCGAATAGTCAACTCCTTAAATTAACCATCTTTTTAAAAGTTCTATTTTACGCAGTCGGGTTTTTTGATTAAAATACTCACTATTAACACTCATCCACACAGTCTTGCTCAGCGGTTGTCCCACTCCATTTTCTACATTGCAGGAGTACAACCCCTCATCTGTGAGAGATACTTCTTCAATGATGAGGGTCCCGTTTGATTGGCTTAGGATCCCAGCGCCGGCCAGCTCTAGGACTGGTTGCCAAGTCCCGAGGAGAGCTGGAACATATTTAAGAAACTTATAATATCATGTGAAAGTAGCGGCTTTTCATTCGCTTCTTTTCTTTCGCTTTTTTCTTCGCTTCTAATCATAATCATTTTTATTTCAACATTTGACTAAAAACGAAAAACATACAAATTGCTTATTGTAAAGCTGCATTTTAACATAGCGTTCTGATCAGTCATGAGCGAGCAAGCGTTTGTTTGCACGTTTAATAAAAACAGATGAGCGAGCGAATAAGTTAGTTAAGTGTCGGACTCGGCGAACGACTGCTCCCTCTCTAATTCATGCAGTGAAAATGACGTCATACGAGCAATTGCTCTGTGCATTTGCTCGACGCTGGACGTGCTCAGTTGGTGCCCGATCCTTTTTGTGTGAGCTTTTCATTGCGTAAACTACGTCATTACGGTGTACAAAACGAAGCTCTCAACGTAATAAATTCTTATTTACTTATTAGGTTCCAATGTGTAGATGTCGATGGTGTGAAATCTTCCGAGCTACCAGTTCAGTTAGGTGTACCTCAAGGCTCAATACTGGATCCATTCTTGTTCTTAGTGTATATCAATGACTTACCATTCTATTTAAATGATATCTGTGACGTTGTACTGTTTGCAGATGATACCTCTCTTATTTTTAAAGTAGACAGGAATAGACAAGATTTTGACGACGTAAACAGTGCACTCTCAATGGTTACGGATTGGTTTACGTCAAATAACCTAGTTCTCAATGCCAAGAAAACGAAATGCGTGAAGTTCGTCTTACCGAATGTTAGAAATCTAGGACCCAACATCGTCTTAGATAAAGAGGTGCTTGAAACTGTAGACTCGGCGGTTTTTCTGGGCATAACAGTGGATGCCAAACTTCAGTGGGGCCCACACATATCAAGCCTAGCAGGGAGGCTCAGTTCAGCCGCCTACGCCGTCAGGAAAGTAAGACAATATACTGACGTTGATACAGCTCGGTTAGTCTATTTTAGTTATTTCCACAGCGTTATGTCCTACGGTATTCTGCTGTGGGGCAAAGCCGCTGATATTCAAAATATTTTCAAAAACGAGCTCTCCGAGCAATTTATCAGCTAGGAGCCAGAGTTTCTCTTAGAGATTTTTTTAAGGATATTGGTATTCTCACGGTGGCATCTCAATTCATTTTCGCCAACATCTTATATATTAGGCAAAATATACACTTATACACTAAAACAGTGATTTTCACAATGTTAACACTAGAAATAAGAACAAACTACGTGCTCCCTTTCACCGGCTTCATAAGGTCCATAACTCATTTGTTGGGCTTGGTATAACCTGTTATAACAAGTTACCCTCTTCTTTACTAGATAGAATAGAATAGAATAGAATAGAATACTCTTTATTATGTACACCTTTAAAATTACAGACATTGATGTAGAAATTTTACATTGGGTGACACAATGGGCGGTCTTATCGCTAAGGCTCAAGTAAAATCCAACCTTTGTTCAAAGGCATATTATTCCATTAACGACTACTTAAACGATAAGAACTGTTGGTCGCTGTGATTAACTCAAGACAATGTTCGATCATTCATTGTTCAATCATTCTCCAGAATCAGCTTACCTACTGACAGGGTATATGAGTTCATATATTTGTTTTTTTTTATTTAATTTGACGGTATAAGTCAATTATTTGGTAATTTTCATTTATTATTGGCATCATGATCTACTCATTACAATGTTTTTTAAGGAGCTGTATTGCAATATGTGGTTAGCTAGCGACCTCGAAAATTGATAATATTATTCTTGCCTGAGCAACCGGCAGCAAGTACGTCATGCTTCCTTAGATGTCACTTCTTGCGGTAGCGTCGGGAGTCGGGTTTCCTCCTTCCCTCAAATATGGCGAGGGGGCTAATGGCTGATCTTTGCGTTATGCTCGTGAACGGGTGCTGCTTGTGGTGACTGGTCGTCTTGCTTTCTATGTTTTTTATTATTTTTACAGTAAAAGTTCTGTTAATTTATTTTACTTTGATGGTCCTAGTTTATCATTTTTTTATTTTTTTGTTTTTCATATAATTCCAGTATTGCATATGTAAGCTGCCATGCCCTTTAGGCCTAGAGGCTTTTATTTACGTATTAAGCTTTATTTAAATTCAATTTTTTTTTCAATTTTTTTGGTATTGACGTAGCTGGCTGACGTATGGCAATTAATTTAATGTTTTGGTAATTTGTTACAATTGTTTAGAAACGAGTTCTTCTAACCGAACAAACAGCTGTGCTGCTGGGGAGTTTGTTGCGCCACTTCATCTTCCCAGCTAAAGCACTAGGAAGTGGTGAAGGGTGGGCGTTTTGGGGAACTGTCTTATGTAATTTTGACGAACGAAAAGTGCTGATTCTCAGCCTAATTTAAATAAATGACTTTTGATTTTGATTAGAAATTGTTTTTGTTTGCAAGAAAAACATTGTTAAACATGTTTTCAGTTTTGAGCGAACATTGGCAGAACAGCAAACATTAGCTCAACAAAAAATATTTGCAGAATAGTGAAAACGCGGCTTCAGTAGGACGTCGTCGTAAGCCAAAAAGCGTGTAAAAATAGTTATTAAAGTCCATTCAAAGTTATTAGTTTGTATTTGTTGGTATATTGACATCGGAACGTTTATTGATTTGCATGCCTACTATTATATACCTAGAATCAAGGGAATCAAGATGGAAGTGGTGAAGGGAGGGCGTTTTCGGGGACTGACTTTTATGTAATAAAAAAACAACTGTCAGTTGTCTTGTGTGTAGAAAACTGCTGATTCTTAACCTTATTTGAATAAATGACTTTTGATTTTGGTTCTTGATTTTAATTTTATTTACCTATATGCAACGAGAATGAAAACTAGGTAGTTTATGTTTAATCCTATATTTTGAATTGCTTAATCATTTTATAATATTTTCATAATTATCACATAGAGAAGCAAAAATAGGTTTGTTTAAATTATTGGATTTTGTAATAAATATATTTTTTTAAAAGTGTCCTTGGGGTTTCTTGCCCGTTCTTCTCCATAGAGATCTACCTAACCGACCGACTCTTTGACAATTCAAAAGTGCCTGTAAATGGTTTAATTAAATAAATGTGTGGCGGCATCTACACCGCCACATGCGAACAACGCATCACACTGACGTCACACAAATCCTGCATCGCGCAATCAAAGTTTGCCGCGCATCTAGCGCATATACTTCTTCCCGACAACAATCATAGGGCAGTTGCCCACCAGATACGACATCCATCTGGTCGGAGGATCCTCCCTTTTCTAAAGAGTATGAGTGAACCTTACACCCTGTTCCTCATATCTCTTCACTGGTGACCCCGAGTATGAACGTCAGCGCAGCCTTCGTGCAACTACTGCATCATCATCATCGCTCCCGCAACCCGCAAGTTACACAGTCAGCCAGCAACCACGGCTTGAACGGTTGTCCTGGCCATCAGCATGCAGTGCAAGTGCATACCTGGTCATCACCTTCAGCCTCATCAGCAACCTTGGCACAGCATACTGCATATTCGCCCGTTCCACAAGCAGAGCGCTTAATCCCTCTCCTGGTCGACAACAGCAGTCAGCCACCCCGACTCACTGGGGCATCTTCGCAGACAGTTCCGACCCACCGCGAACTATGCGGCACCCGGTTCCAACCCACTGGAACCCAACTGGCACTGGCAAGCATCGCAAGATACAAGACTTAGTCCGCTATCGACCTCCGGTCTCCGGAGGGGAGTGATGTGGCGGCATCTACACCGCCACATGCGAACAACGCATCACACTGACGTCACACAAATCCTGCATCGCGCAATCAAAGTTTGCCGCGCATCTAGCGCATATACTTCTTCCCGACAACAATCATAGGGCAGTTGCCCACCAGATACGACATCCATCTGGTCGGAGGATCCTCCCTTTTCTAAAGAGTATGAGTGAACCTTACACCCTGTTCCTCATATCTCTTCACTGGTGACCCCGTGTATGAACGTCAGCGCAGCCTTCGTGCAACTACTGCATCATCATCATCGCTCCCGCAACCCGCAAGTCACACAGTCAGCCAGCAACCACGGCTTGAACGGTTGTCCTGGCCATCAGCATGCAGTGCAAGTGCATACCTGGTCATCACCTTCAGCCTCATCAGCAACCTTGGCACAGCATACTGCATATTCGCCCGTTCCACAAGCAGAGCGCTTAATCCCTCTCCTGGTCGACAACAGCAGTCAGCCACCCCGACTCACTGGGGCATCTTCGCAGACAGTTCCGACCCACCGCGAACTATGCGGCACCCGGTTCCAACCCACTGGAACCCAACTGGCACTGGCAAGCATCGCAAGATACAATACTTAGTCCGCTATCGACCTCCGGTCTCCGGAGGGGAGTGATGTGGCGGCATCTACACCGCCACATGCGAACAATGCATCACACTGACGTCACACAAATCCTGCATCGCGCAATCAAAGTTTACCGCGCATCTAGCGCAAATAATTCTTCCCGACAACAATCATCGGGCAGTTGCCCACCAGATACGACATCCATCTGGTCGGAGGATCCTCACTTTTCCAAGAGTATGAATGAACTTTACACCCTGTTCCTCATATCTCTTCAAATGCTTTGAGTTTAAGTTTGTGATGAAAAAATCTGTTTAATAACTGGATGGACTGTAGCATGACTTACACCAATACTAGGTAGGTAAGTAAGGAAGAAAATATTAAAATAACGTCTTTAATATGGTTTGCACGTCTCTCAAACATGGTAGCTAGGCTATAGTGAAAATCTATATAGACCTTACAGCAGTACAGACATACTACCAAATAAGGTCATAAAGACAAAATAGAGGGTACAATCATATCTACACTTTGTGATACACATTTTGGCAATAATACGCCATACCATCTTTCTTCATCCAATGCACTTGTGGCTGCGGGAAGCCGCTTGCACTGCACGACACTGCACCTCTTCTGCCGAGGAGGAGCGAAGAGTTGTTTGGTTCCTCCAGCCATTTTGGTGCCACTACAATGAAATAAGACATAATAATTTGTGAGTGTATAAGAACAATTTTGATGTAATGAGAATTTTGGAGTACCTTTTTAGACTTGTACTTTGGACTTTGCTGTCACATGTCTAAAGTTGAACCTTGTTTGACAATATTGGTATATTATTGGTACCTTTTATATACAGCTCAGTAGATCTATTAACTTTCGCCACGTGGTTGGAAGCGACGCATGTGTAAGTGCCACAATGTTCTAAAGACACTTTCTTGATCACTAGTGCACTAAACAGCTCCGAGTTTCTTTCGACCATCTGTAATATAATAAACTGTGTGTTAAACTTAATTTCGGTGAAATAAATGGTTGAATTTCTAGTTCGCAACTTTAAATTTGACACTTTTTGGAGTACTTAATTTTTTTTTAAATTTCTTTATAGTTTCTGGAATAATATGAGGACTTAAATAAGACACCTGATCTCATAGAGGCCGATAGCATAATAAATCAGAAGCAGCGCTGCACACTTACATTTCGCAACTGAGAAAAATCACCATGACCACAACCGCGGTTTAGCTCTAATTTCATACACTAAAAGAAGTCCGCAGATAAAAAAAACTACATGACAAATACATCTCACCTTCAAATTACTAGGAATTCTCTTCCCATCTTTCAACCACTCAAAATGTATCGGCAGATCCCCAGTTCTTAAATTGCAATAAATATTCACAATCTGACCTTCCTGAAGGTTCGTTCCCAACAACAGATCATCTATTACTGGACCTTCTATAACCTGAATCTCGAAGGCTCTTCTAGCCATTTCTCCTGCAGGACTTGTTACTATGCATGTGTATACTGCACCATTGGACTCTTTAGATATTTCTGGGATGGAAAGTATTCCATTCATGTTGACGCTTGATGCGTTTCGTCTAGTTTTACGTTTTTGGTGCGGTCTCTTGTAGCGGGATTGAAAGATCGCATTCGATGTTAGTAACTTGCCTTTGAATTCCCAGTCGATTTTGCTGAAATGTGAAGAGAATTTGCTGTAGTTTTTTTGGGACAGCTCAATTCTACTCTCGACACTTAACAAAATGGTGAAAAAATAAACATCCTATGAAATAAGTGTGAATCATTGAAAATTATAAAGACAATTTTACCACTAAACCGATGAAATTATCGGTCAATATTGTATTCTTAGCTTTGAGAGCACTGCGCTTCAATACGGACAAAATACAGAACAAACAATAGAAATCCTGAAAGAGCATTCCGTCAGTTTAATGGCGTTGCGTTGTAGGCAATTCACTACTTTTAAGCAGAAATACAAAGTTACCTTATAGGATATCCATAGAACGGACATCTCAAGTTAACTGATTCCCCACTTTGCACTTTCAATGGTGGAAGAGATCTGATGTATGGTGGTCCTGAATAGAAGTAATAGAAAGTATTTATCACAGGAATGTAGTAACTTCGTATTACGTCAGTTTAAACGCAACCAATCGATATTCCAAATCTTATTTTGGCCAAATGACAATTTTAAATTCACTATTGAATGAGCCCGCTTTTGATCTTGATCTCAGTAGCCACTTGTCTGAATGATGCAAAGCGTTGGATAAGATCTTGCGAGCTCACTCAGAAAATGACTATATAGGGTGTCCCGTAAGTCGACATCAAGCCTAAATCGGGTGATAGGTCAAGTAATAATAATTAACAGTAAAATATATATGTTGTGGATGGATGGCGCCACAGTACAGCGGACAGCGCCATCGAACAATTTGATTCATATACGAATGATCATGTGATCGGAAACGCAAGCGAGCCCTACCGCTTGGACGCGATCGTCGGTGGCGGGGATGCAGTGAAGACTGGCGGAGAGACCGAGTGTTGCGACCACAGAGCATTATTATAATACTGGTTGCGACAGTCAATAGAATACGGTCGAGCTTGGACAGTCTTGGCAAACGCTCAGTATCAACGCACGTGTCTGTTTCCGTTGCACGTGCTTATTTCGTTGGCCAGTGTATTAAAGTAATTTTTAATTCGAATTATCTATTCGTTCGAGTACCCACTACAGTGCCCACACTAAAATGTGTCGGATCGTGAAGAAGACCCGATGTTTCGCATCTCGGCCACCCCTGATCCGACATATATTAAAAAAACTTACACTGTATTTTAAAAATGACGGGCATTATATAAAAATGGAGAAAATCTACTGCCTGTGACGGTCTTTTAACTCCTGTTGCTACAAATTTTAACTTAAACATTGATTTTAATTTCCGACCTATCACCCGAATCCGGCTTGACGTCGGCTTACGGGACACCCAGTATGGGTTTACGATTAGTCAACATGTTACTCTTAAGGTGCACTAAAATTGCGCAATTCCTAGCGATTTGTAAACAATCTTGTTACAGTAAATAAAGATTATGGCAATTTTTTTAAACTCAATATCTGTCTCAAATGTTTGTTTCCAAATAGTGCAAATAATATTACAAAAAGTGTAAAAGCTTAAATAATTGACAAGCTTAAAAACGTTATAAACGTCTCAAAATAAGTGTTAGACAAGGGCAACACTATTGTAGAAGTGACATCAAAACTATGTAACTTCATACTAGCGCCACACATTGTCCGTAACGTGCGACAAGGATTGGAACGATTTTATTTGCAAATTAAAATTGTTGTAACAACATTTCGACACTGGAGATGCAAGTAGTAGGATAAGTAAATAGCGGACGTAGACGAAAATCTTTGAAAATGTACGGATCAGTAGTTCTGTAAATATCTTGTGAAGTGAGCGTGGAGTAAAAATACACTTTGTACCTAATAATGAAGAATAAAAATTCAGACCATCATAATAAGATCTAAATAAAAAAACATTTCTTTTTGTTGTTTTTGTGTAACTTTCAAAATTCAAATTCCTGCGTGGTTTAGATCTCGAGACAAACCTCTGTGACACATGGACAAATAAGTGATTTAATAAAGGCTACGTGTTTCCTTTAATGTCATTCGGAGCGTTAAAAATATAATAACTCACTTTACCAGAGGGTAAAGCGAGTTATACAATAAGATAAGATAATAGATTTTTAAGTAAAAGTGTTTATAAAAATTAAAATATTAATTGATTATTGGTTGGTCGTGAGACTTTGTAGAGAAAGGCCGAGTCGACTGTCCTCCGACAAAACAAAAAACAAAAATTAAAATAAAAAATATGGCGCGTTTGCTGCATGTTCAACACGTGTTCTAGCATCGATTTCCAAAGTGTTTCTCAGTGTTACAAATAACAACATGGACACGGTGGAAGATCATGAACGCTGCCAATGAGAAATACAAAAACCGGAAATGGTTAGTAGCGAGACCTCAGACGAAGACATTGAAAAGTGACAGCAGAGCAAGGAAATAGAAAAGAGCCGAGAAAAAATTCACCTATGAACATCGACCTGAATCAACTCGTCTGCGACGTCAATAAAAGATAGCTCCCTTAGATAAATATCACCCGTCTCTCCACTAGTCCAATGCTTACTTTATACTCGGTTGGCTCACAACTCCTTCCTATCCTAAGGGCACGTCCTCCCTTCCGGTCCTTGTAGCACCATGAAGCATGGGGCTTCAGGGGCTAGTGCGAATCTTGGGATTCATTCGATTAATCGAGTCTGGTCAAACCACGCTGGGGTCGGTGCATTTCATTCATTCAAATTGTTTAAAAATTAAATAATACTTGTATATAGATAGATTCTTGATCCATTTCTAATGTAGCTGTTAAAATGTTCTGTACCCCCAATTTTTTTTTTTTTGCAATTTCAGACCCTTCGAGCCTGAGAGAGAGCGTCCGAGCAGTATAGAAGTTACTGGTTTTGAGGACGTTTTTGACGAAAAAGATGTTCTGAAGGTAAGTTCAATATTTCTGATTGAGAAAATACTGTGAGATTTCAATCGCTCACAACTACGAGCAAAGACAAAGATAAATAAAAGTTTAGGTCAAGTCTATACTAATTTCGTGATATGACGCCGTATTATTCATCTTTCGCACGAACGGAGTAAAGATAAGTTTGCGCTGCAAGCAATATACTTTAATATTAGGTATTGGTTATGTTGGTACCTTGTATATTTTTTTCAAGTGCGAAATCTGTACTTTTCCACCAAAACTCCAATTTAATGCTGAAAGCGAAGTTTCATCAGTCAATTTAATTGTATAGAAGCATGAGGAACACAGGCAACTGCCTAACGATTGATGTCGGAACGTTGTATACATACGTGGAACACTCAGAAAGTTTTGCGAAAATAAAAATAAATGTTCTATAGGTTTTTTTTATCGTTTCGAAGTACTCTCTACTAGCCTCTATACAAAGTTTTATAAGAAAGAAAAATTGTTTATTCTGCACAAAAATAACGCACTTTATAAAATAAAAAAAAACATTAATTTCACACATACAAAGTAGCCAAAGGCCTCTTATCCAGAACATAAAAGAAAAAAAACGTTTTGCGTTTTGTTTTGTGTTTTTACCTCGGTTATGTGGTCACGGGTTCTCTCACGGATGACCAGGGTAAAGATAGGTAGCGAAGGGCGTTGGCAGCCCGATGCAATATGCTTGCCCGCAGGTTTTCGCAGTGCACTGACGAGGTAAAACTGAAGCTCTACAGAGCCTATTGCCAGTCGTGTTACTCGTGCAGCTTTTGGGTTAGTTATACGAAGAAGGCTTACAACGCTCTGCGCGTGCAATATAATAATGCGCTGAGGATATTGTTGGGGCTGCCTCGGTTTTGCAGTGCATCGGGAATGTTTTCGGAAGCGCGAACACATGACTTTCATGCCATCATGCGTAAAAGGTGTGCATCGATGTTGCGGCGATTCAGGGGTAGCCCGGACAGTATTGTAGCTAAACTGGCGGACAAGGTTGATGGACCATTTATCAGGCTCTGGGCTGGCAGACATGTGTGTGCACATGTTCATGTAGCCAATTAATATTATTTTAACTATTGTATTTTTATGTTATTGTGTTTACTAACATAGGCTAAGATCATACTAACACTATTTAGATCCCTGGGTCTGAAATAAAAATTTGAATTTGAATTTGTCCATTGCTTGATGTCACTCAGCACCAAAGACAATACACATTGCTATGTGTGTGTTGCGACATTGGCAAATGACAATAACGCAAACAATCCAAACAAAAACAAGATTGCAAAGTGAAAGAATGACTATTTTTCTTAATAACAGCAATAAGAACAATAATAAAGCTGTGCAAGAACAAGTCGTTGTCAGCAAAATGATGTGACTTCCGACCAACCTATCGTCAACAGCGCTCATTTCAGCAACTGCCTCTCGAATGACGTAAAGACGTCCTGTGGTGTGACATAATAAATCGGGTAAATATAATTATAATTTTCCACAGAAATAAGTGTGATTCTTGCTGAACATAATATGTACATAAAGATATTAATGTATGTATAAACATATGGATCTGTATAACTAGGTAAGTGAATTAATAACCACGGAGCCTTCATCCATGGATGCCATTTGAAGTCTATCGTAGGATTCGTCCGGTTTCAGGCGACACTTGAAATCGAAAAAAATTGTAGCTAGAAAATGTTCCCGCAGCCTAATTGCGTAACACATTTTCGTTAACGATTACGACTAATCTGTTGTATTTTGACAGTCCAACAACATTCATTGCGTTATTTACATTGTTGGGTAGATTTTTTTATCAAACTTATGAAGCAATGGATTAGCAATCTGTTTCAAAACTATTCAGATTTCGATTGATTTTACATTACGCAATTAGGCAAATAATGTGGAGGGAAATTTTGAAATTGGAACGTAGCTATTATTACTTTGGTTAGGTTATTTGTAAACCATATTTTCAAAATAGACAAGAGCTGGCCAGTCTCTCATACGTGACACTTTTTTTTCGCAAAACTTTCTGTGTAGTGGCCTGGTATTTATTTACTAAGTAACCTTTATATTTAATTATTTTTACCTATTGTGGTATAGTAATTTTATTCTAGATGCATCGTCTTCACTTACAATTTAAAAAAACATGTATACGTACAAAATAATGTAAAACATTTAAAAGAGTAACGGTGGAATTTCTTGCCCATTCTTCGCCATACGAAACTACCTTTTGGAAGGGGCAACATGAATCAATTCTATTTTTTTGTAAATGTTGACGTTCAAAAGTGCCATGGGCCAATTTGGAAAAAATGATTTAACTTTGACTTTAAGAAGTTATGTTATGTTATACAGAATTTCTAAGTAGCAGCCAGAAGTCTGCAACTGTGCCCGGTTGATGTCAATTTATTAGTTCGGCTTAAACATAACTGGCGAAATGCGGATGTACTGTAGGTATACCTCTGCCTAACCCTTCAGAGATTACAGGTGTAATATTATGTGTACATTGGGAAAAAGGACAAATCACTTTAATCAAAATATGCGATATTTTGAAAACCTATATTTATCGCTTCGTGAATAACAGAAGAAGATAGTGTTTCCATTACTTTGAAGTACCAATTAATCTATTGATTTTTAACTAAAGAGATTGAAGAAATGTGTATTATTATTACTTTTAGTTCAGTTACCATAAATCACGCATTTAAAAAAACTCACTCTGTTATCTAAAATATTTTTTATAAATTGCCCAAATCATGGAAAGCATTCAATATATCTGCTCTTAGAAGTAAATTGAAGAGAAGTAATTTGAAAGAACATTTTTCAGTATAGCAGAGTTTATGGAAGAGGACCATTTTCTTCGTTTTTAAGATGACGATGTTGAATATTTTGACACCTTTTATTTTTTTATGTTTATTGTGGAATAATTGTAATTTGGAATTGAAATTTTAATGATAGTAATTAATTTTTTATTGACTAATTTATATAATAACTACTTTGAATTTCAATGAATATTATCTAGGTTTATGCACCATCTCTTCCTACCAATTAGTACGCCACGATATGTGACTGAACATGTTAGAACTTTTCTGTACCTCTTTATTAACTTGCATGCAATGTATCATGTACACCATGTTTCAACAAATAAAAACTTACTTACTTACAATCATATTTTAAAGAATTGCGACATTAGTAACTTACGGATGAAAATCAAAATAATACAAACAAAATAACACTCTTTCATATTTATATTTTCCCAGAGATACGCGGAGAAAAGAAAGCCATGATGGAAATTCAAATATTAATCGCTATTTTTAAAATATTATTAAATCTTAGTCCGTGCTGGGCCACATTAAATCCATGTCCTTTGTTAGTAATATTCAAACTAACAACTAAACCAAATAAAATAATTCCAATAGCTAATTAAAAAGATCCATATTCTTACCCCTGACAACACAACCTAGAACTAACTGTTATTCTTAAACTAAAAAACCAAAACAAATCTATAAAAACTACCAAGACCTTCAACGTAAGGTTTATTCTTAATCTTATTTAAAATACAACCCTTTCCAATTCCAAGTCTAGCAAGCTACAGACAGGACAGTGACTTATATTTTTTTAATTTTTTTCATTTTATAAATGGCATCTCGCAGGTCAACCTATGAGGTTGTCGTCTGCTTAGACGGACTTGCCTGTGGTTGCCCTAATAAATTAAGGCCTCCAGCCAGGACTTACTCTTATGTACTAACTTAAAAACTAAGCGACAACGCTAAGGGCACCCCCTACGAACCTCGGCTTAGGGCGTCGCTGGGAGAGGGCAGCAAGGGACTAGCTGGATCAGGATTTGAGTGATTTAGGGACGAATTTAAAGCTACAGGCTCAGCGGCGCGGGCTGGCTCGAGCAAGGGTCGGGAGGGGCGTGGATTTGGGCGTCGCGGCGGGCCTCGGCCTCGAGGACGGTAGGACGGCGATCGGGTTTTGGGCTTATGTAGTGTGCTGGTGGCCTTACTACTCTCCTGGAGGAGGGTAGTGGCGTCGTCGGGGGCGATTAAAGTATGCCTTGGTCGGCGAATACTGCTAATGCGGGAGGGAGTGTAGCGGGCGGCCGCTGAGATCAAGGGGTTGGAGTGTTTTATGCCACAGTCAAAGAAGCGCTTCGATAAGCGTTTCATGAACTGGTTTATGGTAGGCATTTTAAGATCGATGTGGAGATTTATATTACGGACATAGAAGGGGGCACCCGTGACCTTTCTGAGGAAACGGTTCTGGAGGGTCTGCATCTTATGGAGATGACGTGGGTGAGCGTGCGCGAATACAACGCAGGCATAGGTCATGATGGGACGGATGACTGCGGTGTAGATGCGCAGCTTGCATTTAAGTGACAGTTTGCAACGGGCTGTCAGAATAAAGTGGAGTCTACCAAGAGCGAAAACGGCGCGCGCGCGAACAGCCTTAATGTGCTGTTTAAACGTTAAGTTTTGATCAAGGATCACGCCTAGGTATTTGGCTTGCTTCTCCCAAGGGATTGGCTTGCCGTACATAGTGATCGGGCTGGTGGACAGTGACTTAAGAGCTTAGTTTCACTTAATTGCTGTTCCGTGTTTTGTCGCTACCATATCGCCCTTACGTAGAGATGTGTTAACGTGAATTGTTAGCTATCGATAACAAGTTCTAGGGATGCGACGTACAGAACAGAATGTAAAATTTTGGTTGGGGTACCCCGTACCTATCAGTTTAGGACTGAAATAATAAAAAGACACAGTTTAAAAACTGTTATCGATAGCTAACAATTCACGTTAACACATCTCTACGTAAGGGCGATATGGTAGCGACAAAACACGGAACAGCAATTAAGTGAAACTAAGCTCTTAAGTCACTGTCCTGTCTGTAGCTTGCTAGACTTGAAATTGGAAAGGGTTGTATTTTAAATAAGATTAAGACACAGTTTTTAAATCCATTTTTTCAAATGGTTTTAAAAAAGTATGAAAGTTAGTCTAACTAAAACTTTTAAACATTTCTAAAGCCATTTATTGTGGCTCAATCATTTTAAGCACGTTTTTATCTTCCATATCTACAAAAAGGTTTATTAATCTAGGTTAGATTAATAAATCTGAAGTCGAAATGCACTTTACAGCTTTTATCAGCTTTCCCATATAACTACCTCCAGGATATCCATTAAAACTGTCGAACAAGTTGAACCGATTCTTATTCCCCACGTACACAATAAATTATTATGATTTATTACTATGGACTCAAAACCATTTGGATACAGCTGCTTACCATCACTGAGTCCTTTCAAAGTGCGTGATCGGATCAAATCTAGGAGCCGGAATCATTTGGCATGTTCCACTCTGAAAATTATATTATATTTACTGTTATGTTTTTTTACAAACTTGTGCAGAGTGTGAAAAATAAAAAAAAAATGTGTATTGCAAAGAATATGGTGTTGTAATAGGCAACTAGCAAACTGCAATCATTAATCTGTTTGTCAAGTGGGGTGATCATCGAACTCATCATCACGACTATTGATGGTTGGCTTTGGTAGTAGGGGTTAAGAAAATTTTAAAAAACTAAGGCGACACTCATGCCCAGTTCCTATATTCGAAAAACTAATCGTAGACACTTCTACCATCCGTAAGCAAAACGAATCGTAGACACTTCTACCATCCGTAAGCAAAACGAATCGTAGACACTTCTACCATCCGTAAGCAAAACGAATCGTTTTTCGAATAAAGGAACCGGGCATTAGAAATTTTACATTTACTATTGGATTCCAGCGACTCCTATTCAGACGAAAATAATCGCCGTAAAAATTATTTAATGCAAAACTCTAGGTTTACAATTATTTCTGTATAAAATATTTTTTTACTTATAAAGTATGTAATTATTTAATTCCGAAATCAAATATACTTATATTTCTGCAAAGTTTCATAAAAATCCGTTAAGTATGTTTTACGTGAAAAAGTAACATCCATCCATCCATCCTCACAAACTTTCGCGTTTATAATATTAGTAGGATTAGCAGGATTATGTTCCCTTTAATAAGGCTGTTGTTGAATTGGAAGCTACACGTTAGTAGCTCATGATACTGTAGAAGATATTTCAGTCAGCAATATTGAAAACGGGACTGACTGCCAAACTTACGTTGGACTTCAGTATCATCACTTGGACATCGATAGCATCAGCCATCGTTAATATGCCATAATTTATCAATTAATTCAATAAGAGTGTAATTTTATTCTAAAATCACACAAACAAAGCCTTCAAAAAGTAACTAAATGAAAATAGTTATTACTGACCCTCCTACGATATTTTCCACATCACCGACTCTATAGCTGCTTTGTCCGTTTGTCCGTTCAAAACGAACCAACAGGCTTGTAAATTGGAAATCCCTTTCTTTCCGCCGCATCGCTCCGTGACGTGAGCATCGATTTATTCGAGTCGAAGTCTGTTATTGTTGATGTCAGAAAGTGGGAAATTATTTTGGTTATTTGAAAGAATTGTAAATTATAAGACTGGAAAAATAGGAGGCATGATAAAGAGGGCAGGCCTCGACGATCCAGCTACAAAAGCTTACATCCAATATTTATGGACGAAGAGTAATATATTTGTCACGAAAAGCGCCTTTAATTTATAGTATAGATAAAAGTGGCAAAAACCTAAAGGTGCCAGCATACGCGTGGCAAAAGATAATTAATGTGTTAGATTCCAATCCATGGGTTAAGATAAAAAGCATTCATTCTGAGCTATATATGTGTGTCCAGCCATGCTCACTTGACCCATGTAGTGGATGGCCGTCGCATACGGCCCGCTCCCTCTTACAGAAAATAGGCTTGATTTCTAACAATGGGAAAATTATAAGCTAATATGTTATTGCACTATTAATCTGAAACTACTCTTAATATAAACATAATTATCATTAAGCTTATTTTATGAGACTTATCAGTAGACCTCTGAATCGTACAGGGTATAAATCCTCGAAGTAAAAAAATGGATCTGGCTAGCGTGTAAAGAAGAATGCCCACTTCCCATACATTTAAAAACCTGATAATGAAAGTTTCTGTATAGTATAAGGTATAGTAGAAAGACTACCTGTATGTTTATAAAATAATGTCATAAATTAATTTTTACGATTTAAAAGCTACGAAGTTCAAAAATATTAATGTTACTTTTGAGGTTAGGATTTGCCTTTACCAAATATAAAGACATAAATGTACTAGAACGAATTAAATAACGCTCGAAGTTTAGTCTAAAATACAAATACTTACCTAATAATACAAATCTAGGGTCTTAAGCGACTGTTTTAATTTGTGAATTCGTTGAAAACAACTGCCCTTATGTCACTTCTTAGACTCTAGATGATTGTCACTATAAATTGAGGGTCAAGCATTAACTGACAAACGTCAAAAAAAAACGTTCGAGCTCAATTACATAATGCATGATTATTTAATTTAATTGTGACGTAATTTTTAAATTATCTGTATTATACAAAGATTATTAAAACATGATTACTGATTATATAAAACGTAAAATAATGCATGAAACTCAGAAACAGAGTTGAATAAAGTCAAGTAGCAGTATGTAAAATAGAACGTCGTAAAAAAGGGAAGTTGAGATGCGTTTAAAACATGCTAATATGTTTACTCTTGACGTAGAATAAGCATGAAGAAATATAATATTTTTTTTCCCTGCGTTTCTTTTAACATTGTGATTAGTGTAATTAATATACGATTCAATTAGCTGTATTTTAAGATTTATTTCATTTCTATACATTGTCAGGTGAAAAATGGGCATTCTTCTTTATTCATTTTCATAATTTTTTGCACGCAATCTTACATTAAATCAAAGTACTCTTCTCTCACTCCTCACATTCATCTGTCCTTTTACTTTAAGAGCTTTGCTTTCACACATATTGTTTAAATCTACCTACACATACCGATATACTTTTAAAACCATTTCCATCAATGCATCCAGGTAATACCAGTGTAGGTGTTATTGAAAATTGTTTCCACATTACCTCTTAAGTGTTTTTCCTACCAAATGCGTTTGGGCACAGAAAAGTACCTACAGAAGGTTGGCTCCATAGAACGAGCGAAAACTTTAACAGAGTATTCCGCGCGATTAATACACATATTATATCAGAAACCTGACTACAACTGTCGTACAGTAGCCCTTAGACACAAAACCCGTCATAGGATTATAGGTACTAGGACCTTTTCAAAGGAGGATGAAGAACTTTCCACTCTGTTCCGCATACCCCTATAACTCTTTCCAAAATGCATACTTTTATAAGTAGTATTTTGCAGGTTTAGTATCAGGTTTTATGTTGAACTTAATATGATACAGCCGTAAAAAAATATGTATTTATAGAATTATATGTTCATATTACTCTAATGAAGGACTATTTTATGGAATCATGACATTTGAGGCCAATCCAGTAGTAACAAAACAAAAAATCGAAGACATGTGACCTACTCTCTCTCACTGAGCAAAGGACTGTGTCCCAGCAGTGGGAACGCTATAAGCTGATTTTGCTAAATCTAACTTCAGGAGTTGTATTGCTGATTTTAGTGATTATAGCTCTGTAAAGCCATATTCGTTACGGTTGCGAATTAAATTTTATTCATAGAACTGCAAATTGCAAACGCATCGAAAATCAAAACATGGAACCCTGGTGCTCACACTATTCATCCTCATGCCGTTGACCTCTCAACGTCCAGGTTCTCAAACATCCACGCACACCGAACACAATGCAAGGTATAACAAGAAAAGTTTTAATAGGTCCGAGCCTCATTATATGAAACACCTATTTTGACAGCTAAGTTCGGAAACAGTACTTTAGAAGTTAAAGTGTTTTCTGAATATAAAAAGTTTTTTTATTTTGCTTAGAATGGAGTTTTACTGTTGTTTTTTGGGAGTACAATGTGTTTTGTGTTTTATGGAGGGTGATGGTATGGGTAGGTCCTTCTTTGCTATGATGATGATTAAAGTAATTTTAGTACAATCTTGATGTTTAATATTATTTTGCAATATTGTTTTAAATATTTATATTTTTATTATTATGATTTTTTAAATATTTTTTTACCTTTTTACATACAAAATGACTAGTATATATTTACTGTATAAAGTATAATATTATTTTAATTTTGTGAATTTGAGGACTATGTGGGTCGTTGTTTTTTTTTTTTTTTTTCTTTCAGTTGTTTTAATTATGGTCTGGCTGTTTTAGTACTTTATGCGGCCTACCCAAATGTTCTTTCTTTTGTTTTGTTCGTAGAATCGTTGAGCTCCTTAGTTCTGAGTTGAGCTGCACCATATTTGACAAATGCGTGCACTGACTGGACAGGTCCACTCAAATCAGTGTGGTTCTTTCCTCAAAACACCATTTCAGACACCAATCTACAGGGTCTTCATATGATCTGACCAAGTTTATTCTCGGATTTTTATACACAATGACATGAAAATTTATTTTGTAAAGCATTATAATATTTAATTATTGTGAATGTGAAGGCAGTGTGGATTTCTTGTTTTTTTTTATATCTCAGTCTATTTTCATTTTTTTAAATTAGTTTGAATCATGGTCTGGCATTTTGAGTAATTTATGCGGCCTACCCAAATGTCGTTTCTTTTGTAATGTTCGTCGAATCGTTGAGCTCCTTAAGTTTTGTGTTGAGCTGCATGATTACTGACAAACACGTGCACTGACTGACAGGTCCACTCATTCTGTGTGGTTCTTTCCTCAAAAGACCATTTCAGACATCAATCTACATGGTCTTCACATGACCTGACCAAGATTATGTCTGGACTTTAAAAGAGACTGTGACCTCTGAGTTTGTTTCGGCCTTTCTTCTCAGAGTAGTCAGATAGGAAACGCCGATCTCATCTAGTTTTTAAAATATGTTTGGCGTGTAAAAGTGTTTTTAAAAACCTACTTACAGAAATAAAATCATATATCATTAAATTATAAGTGAAGTCAGAGATTATTGGTAATGTAGGTTCTGGGATAGATGATTGAGTGTGTCAAGGTAATGTTGTTCATGAAACCAATTGCTTCAGTCCTTTGTTAATATAGGACTGTATCATAATCACTTGCATGATGATTGAGTGCAGGGCAGGTCAAGTTGACAGTAATAGTTGTAACACACATAGTTCGTTTGATCGCTAGTAGATAGGTTGTGCCGGTTCCAGCTCACTTTTTTCAAGGGGTTTGAACCGACTACTAAGCGGTCCTCTATCCAAAAAAAAAAAAAAAAGGTTTTGGCATGCGCTGAGCACGAATCTGCGGTCCATTTTTGCGTAGGATGCACGGTTCGCGAGATACGTAAATCAATTAGCAATAATCTAATTGACATCCGCCCGGCCCGGCGACCCTCATACATACATACTCCTTTTGCCTCGTTTACGTTCATAAATCTGGTCTATTACGAAAATGTGCATTCTGGATCAATAAAACAAGTTCACTGTTTTTGTTACTTTTTTTTATTTTTAACTATAAAATATGAATGGAACATCTCATCCACAAAAATATCATTGTACAGTGTATTCCCTGTAAATGTTTTTACAAAACTATGCATTGAACATCCCTGAAACTTATATAGCAAATACATTAAGCAATATTCACCACAAACTGAAGTCAAATCATTCTGAATCCTATCAACATTCCAGTCCCATCTTTTGCAATTTCTTCTTAAAAATTCAACTTGATATCGCACAGGTGCCCGTCCATACGAATCAAAATATTGCCCAACGCCATTTGTGTCAATATGTAACGCTACCCAGTGTGAGCCTGGTTTATAATCCGTATCCAAATTGCATATTATATACGTTGACACATGGGTGAACAGCCTATTAGCAGCATAAACATTACTTTCTAGATTAGGATGAATCCTTTTCAGATGTTGTTGTACATCTAGTGTATCCATGATATTATTGTTATTAGTAGATTATTACAGTACCAATCTAAACAATGGTTAACATAGGAATGTTCAATTATAGTGATTTGTAAATATTAAATAACATTCTTTTCTATCTACTGTACCCATGGATAGGAATGCATTTGTGCAACGCACCGCGAAGGAATGTGAGATAACTTTGTAAGATCGCACATTAGGAACTGTGTTGACTCATTAAGTTACTATCAGTTGCGTTGTAAGCACTTAAGAATTAGCTTTAGATTAGAAATTACTTAGTGGTGCTGTATAAGAGCAACCCACTCAGTCAGACCATAGTCAACTAGTTTGGCAACAGTGGATAGTGACAGTACTACGTTTTGTGTTACTTCAACGCATCAACGGTTATGGAGGTAAGTGTTTATTCTATTGACAATTACTTTTCTTTATTTTTGTCTTTTTATGAATTTTTCCTTGCGTGTGTGAACAAATTGATATTAAATGAACTTTTCCTTGCGTGTGTGAACAAATTGATAATAACATGTTATCTGTGTTGTTGCAGAAATCATTTAGCTTCGTAGACAATGATGAGAATACATATAAACAATATTACTACTCACCACTCTCCCCTCAACACGAAGAAGAGAGTGGTGCCATCGTCATTAATAACACAAGTGATGGCAAAAAAGGACATCGCAGACGATTGATCAGTTTTTTGAAGTTGCACCAAAAATAAAGAAGAAGAAACTGGTATCATCAACCGTGGCACGAGCCGCTAGAGATGGTGTATCATACATTTCGACTAATTCTGATGACGGAGACCAAGCGACGCATCTCATAAAAATTGAAATGTATGATATGAAGAAGCTATGCAAGATTCCAACTAATGACCATTGGAAACATGCCACCACAAGGATTAAATATTATGTAAAGAATAGTGAAGATAACATCTACGAGAACACAAACAGCCTCGTATTCAAAATTACAAAGACAATAGCAGAAAGTGAAAACGTAAAAAAATACTTTTTTAACAATCAGAGTCATTAGCTAATCATTAGTGAATGTGAAGTTTATTCTGTTTAAATGACTTGTGTACTATTCCTTTGCTAGACTATAAAAACTGAACATTGTTTGAAATCGGATATCAGTTGGTCCTTAAAGGGATACAATTTTCGTCGCCTGAAGATGCGCTGTCAGCGTTCGAGCAGGCTGTAAACGAGATGTCTACGGTAGACTGGAAAAAGTTATTCAGACGCATGAAACTTTTTACAGAGGCTAGTGGAGAGTATTTCGTCCATACGAATCAAAATATTGCCCAACGCTATTTGTGTCAATATCTAAAGCCACCTAGTGTGAGCTTGGTTTATCATATGTATCCAAATTGCATATTATATACGTTGGTACATTCATGGCTATACATGGGTAGCCTATTGAGGAGTTCATCTTTGCAACGCACCCCGAAGGAATGTGAAATAACTTTGTAAGATCGCACATTAGGAACTGTGTTGACTCATTAAGTTACTATCAGTTGCGTTGTAAGCACTTAAGAATTTGCTTTAGATTAGAAATTACTTAGTGGTGCTATATAAGAGCAGCCCACTCAGTCAGACCATAGTCAACTGGTTTGGTAGCAGTGGATAGTGACAGTACTACGTTTTGTGTTACAACAACGCATCAACGGTAATGGAGGTAAGTGTTTATTCTATTGAAAATTACTTTTCTTTCTTTCTGACTTTTTATTTACATGAACTTTGCCTTGCGTGTGTGAAAAAATTGATATTAACGTGTTTTCTGTGTTTGTTGCAGAAATCATTAAGTTTCTTAGACAATGATGAAAATACCTGTAAGCTGCATTACTACTCACTACTTTCCCCTCAACACGAAGAAGACAGTGGTGACATCGTCATTATTAACACATGCGATGGGAGAAAAATTAAATCTCAGACGATTCATTTTGGAGGATGTTGCAGGTGACATCAATGTGGAAGTGAAATAGTGGTTTCAGTTATTAAATGACACAACGTCAGAGTGTTTCGCTCACGAACTATTCGCCGAACAAATAGATAACGATTTAATCAACTGTTTAATTTATGTTGTAAGGGAGTGTGTTATAGGGATATTTGAAAGTTTTCATTTACGTTTTTTTTTTGTGTACTTCATTATAAATCTAGAAAATATAAAGTATATTATTGATGTAGATGGGTTTCAAATGTCAAAAAAAATGTACTTTAAAGAAGTAGCAATTTACAATATTCAGGATAATATCCTTTATTTGTTTTACATAAAACTCCCAACATGGTTGTTAGATTATAAACATGATAGAACAATCAAATTCGTTATGAGACATATTCACGGAATGCAATTAAAAAATTATGATAATGATATTAGTTTTTCAGAGTTTTTAAAACGAGTAAAGAGTTTTGATCCAAACAAGCATTTCACGTGGGCTTACAAAGGGGGGATAGTAGAAAGAGATTTTTTAGCAAGTTTGGGGTATAAATCGTATAACTTAGAAGCAATCCATTGTCCGAAAGTGGAAATAATTATAGAAAAATTTAAATTACACCGACTTAGTAATTGTACGAGGCATGTAGCATACAAAGGAAATCCATCTCGCAGCGCTCATTGTAGTGGTGTAGAGGTGCGAGCATTCTCACTGTGGTTAGAAAATCATTTACTCAATCGATAAGTTTAGTGTGTAATATTTTTGTGTAGTTACCTAGTTTTTTCATATTATGTATCTAGTTTCTTTGTATTGACTAGGAACTCATTTGAATATAAGTAGTAACCTGTTAGTACTTATTAAGTCTTTTACATGTATATCTAATAATAAATGTGTAAATTTTGTGTGTATACCTGATTAACTGTTTTTGTTAAGTTTTTTGTATGTCATAATTAACGTTTAAGATTTATGTATACCTAATTAAATAAAAACAGATAAATGTCAGCAAGCTTCAGCTAGGTCAGTCAAATAAATCAAATTGTGCTTTAATTCATTTTGTTTTCTTTATTTATCCAACTTGTAGAATCACAGTTTCTCTTCGACACTTTCGCCACTAGGTATACATCAGGATATTTACCTTTTTGGAGTTCCTGTTCATAAAATCCACCTAAGATTGGTTGTTTCCTTTCATCTTTCAACTGATAGGTCACAGGATTGGGGTTATTCACTTTCACTACTTGAAATATTTCCGAATCTTTTAAATTCACATATTCATTATCAAATGTATTATTATTGTTGTTGAATCTGCATTGGAAACAGAATTTTAACTTATAAATCATAAGTAGAGTAGATCAATTCAACACCGTTACATTTTGAAACTCCTGAAGTGTTTTTAAATTCAATTAAAAATTATGTTTTTTGTATACAACAGTGGATTCATCAACATTAAAAAATAAGTTAAATTTCATACTGCACGCTGATTTTGTTCAACAAACCAAAGATTTTATAGATCCTACGTTTGACTTTCAAACATTCAATTACGAGTACATAATTTGTCAAGATGACTTCAATATTTTCTTTTCATCTTTACATGATACAATAACTAGTAAAATTAGTGAATGTATTTGAAAAAAAGATAGTAGGTGGAATCTAAAAAACATAAATTCTATAAACATTAACATCAATAAATTCAACCAACTACATGGTACTTGACACATAGATCTTCCCCGTGATATAAAATTATAAAATGCTGTTGTAAATGTAAAAACAAAGATATTTTTTTACGCTAACACTAATTTTCTTTCTTTTCAATTTACAAAATTGAAAAAAAGTTGTTTTTTCAAATATAAAAATTATGGTACAATTGTAAAACAATTTAATTTTTTGAACTACTAAACAGTGAAACTTTAAAAAAGATTTGGTTCCGTCAAACTATTTGAAATGATAAAATAAAATAATTTATTGTTGATGCAAAATTTGTGGTTTGCATCGATTTAATTTACTCATGTTTTGTATTTTAGATATTTCTTAAAAACGCCGATGCATAATTTTCAATAATATAAAGTTTTTCAATATACAAAATTAATAATAATGGTAAAATTGTAAAATAATTTAATTTTTTCAACTACGAAACAGTGAAACTTTTAAAAAAGATTTGTTTCGGACAAACGATAAAATAAAATTATTTATTTTTGATGTAAAAATTGTGGGTTGCATCGATTTAATTTACTTATGGTTTTGTATTTTAGATATTTTCTTTCTTTTCAATATACAAAATTGATAAAAAGTTGTTTTTTAAATATGAAAATTATGGTACAATTGTAAAACAATTTAATTTTTTGAACTACTAAACAGTGAAACTTTAAAAAAGATTTAGTTCCGTCAAACTATTTGAAATGATAAAATAAAATAATTTATTTTTGATGCAAAATTTGTGGTTTGCATCGATTTAATTTACTCATGTTTTGTATTTTAGATATTTCTTAAAAACGCCGATGCATAATTTTCAATAATATAAAGTTTTTCAATATACAAAATTAATAATAATGGTAAAATTGTAAAATAAACTAATTTTTTCAACTACGAAACAGTGAAACTTTAAAAAAGATTTGGTTCGGTCAAACGATAAAATAAAATAATTTATTTTTGATGAAAAATTTGTGGTTTGCATCGATTTAATTTAATCATGGTTTTGTATTTTAGATATTTCTTAAAAACGCCGACGCATAATTTTCAACAATATAAAGTTTTTCAATATACAAAATTAATAATAATGGTAAAATTGTAAAATAATTTCATTTTTTCAACTACGAAACAGTGAAACTTTAAAAAAGACTTGGTTCGGTCAAACGATAAAATAAAATAATTTATTTTTGATGAAAAATTTGTGCTTTGCATCGATTTAATTTACTCATGGTTTTGTATTTCAGATATTTCTTATTCTCTTTATTTAATTTTGTATATTGAAAAACTTTATATTATTGAAAATTATGCATCGGCGTTTTTAAGAAATATCTAAAATACAAAACCATGAGTAAATTAAATCGATGCAAACCACAAATTTTGCATCAAAAATAAATTATTTTATTTTATCATTTCAAATAGTTTGACCGAACCAAATCTTTTTTAAAGTTTCACTGTTTAGTAGTTGAAAAAATTAAATTGTTTTACAATTGTACCATAATTTTCATATTTAAAAAACAACTTTTTATCAATTTTGTATATTGAAAAGAAAGAAAATATCTAAAATACAAAACCATAAGTAAATTAAATCGATGCAACCCACAATTTTTACATCAAAAATAAATAATTTTATTTTATCGTTTGACCGAAACAAATCTTTTTTAAAAGTTTCACTGTTTCGTAGTTGAAAAAATTAAATTATTTTACAATTTTACCATTATTATTAATTTTGTATATTGAAAAACTTTATATTATTGAAAATTATGCATCGGCGTTTTTAAGAAATATCTAAAATACAAAACATGAGTAAATTAAATCGATGCAAACCACAAATTTTGCATCAAAAATAAATTATTTTATTTTATCATTTCAAATAGTTTGACGGAACCAAATCTTTTTTAAAGTTTCACTGTTTAGTAGTTCAAAAAATTAAATTGTTTTACAATTGTACCATAATTTTTATATTTGAAAAAACAACTTTTTTTCAATTTTGTAAATTGAAAAGAAAGAAAATTAGTGTTAGCGTAAAAAAATATCTTTGTTTTTACATTTACAACAGCATTTTATAATTTTATATCACGGGGAAGATCTATGTGTCAAGTACCATGTAGTTGGTTGAATTTATTGATGTTAATGTTTATAGAATTTATGTTTTTTAGATTCCACCTACTATCTTTAAACATTAACATCAATAAATTCAACCAACTACATGGTACTTGACACATAGATCTTCCCCGTGATATAAAATTATAAAATGCTGTTGTAAATGTAAAAACAAAGATATTTTTTTACGCTAACACTAATTTTCTTTCTTTTCAATTTACAAAATTGAAAAAAAGTTGTTTTTTCAAATATAAAAATTATGGTACAATTGTAAAACAATTTAATTTTTTGAACTACTAAACAGTGAAACTTTAAAAAAGATTTGGTTCCGTCAAACTATTTGAAATGATAAAATAAAATAATTTATTTTTGATGCAAAATTTGTGGTTTGCATCGATTTAATTTACTCATGTTTTGTATTTTAGATATTTCTTAAAAACGCCGATGCATAATTTTCAATAATATAAAGTTTTTCAATATACAAAATTAATAATAATGGTAAAATTGTAAAATAATTTAATTTTTTCAACTACGAAACAGTGAAACTTTTAAAAAAGATTTGTTTCGGTCAAACGATAAAATAAAATTATTTATTTTTGATGTAAAAATTGTGGGTTGCATCGATTTAATTTACTTATGGTTTTGTATTTTAGATATTTTCTTTCTTTTCAATATACAAAATTGATAAAAAGTTGTTTTTTAAATATGAAAATTATGGTACAATTGTAAAACAATTTAATTTTTTCAACTACTAAACAGTGAAACTTTAAAAAAGATTTGGTTCGGTCAAACTATTTGAAATGATAAAATAAAATAATTTATTTTTGATGCAAAATTTGTGGTTTGCATCGATTTAATTTACTCATGGTTTTGTATTTTAGATATTTCTTAAAAACGCCGATGCATAATTTTCAATAATATAAAGTTTTTCAATATACAAAATTAAATAAAGAGAATAAGAAATATCTGAAATACAAAACCATGAGTAAATTAAATCGATGCAAAGCACAAATTTTTCATCAAAAATAAATTATTTTATTTTATCGTTTGACCGAACCAAGTCTTTTTTAAAGTTTCACTGTTTCGTAGTTGAAAAAATGAAATTATTTTACAATTTTACCATTATTATTAATTTTGTATATTGAAAAACTTTATATTGTTGAAAATTATGCGTCGGCGTTTTTAAGAAATATCTAAAATACAAAACCATGATTAAATTAAATCGATGCAAACCACAAATTTTTCATCAAAAATAAATTATTTTATTTTATCGTTTGACCGAACCAAATCTTTTTTAAAGTTTCACTGTTTCGTAGTTGAAAAAATTAGTTTATTTTACAATTTTACCATTATTATTAATTTTGTAAATTGAAAAACTTTATATTATTGAAAATTATGCATCGGCGTTTTTAAGAAATATCTAAAATACAAAACATGAGTAAATTAAATCGATGCAAACCACAAATTTTGCATCAAAAATAAATTATTTTATTTTATCATTTCAAATAGTTTGACGGAACCAAATCTTTTTTAAAGTTTCACTGTTTAGTAGTTCAAAAAATTAAATTGTTTTACAATTGTACCATAATTTTTATATTTGAAAAAACAACTTTTTTTCAATTTTGTAAATTGAAAAGAAAGAAAATTAGTGTTAGCGTAAAAAAATATCTTTGTTTTTACATTTACAACAGCATTTTATAATTTTATATCACGGGGAAGATCTATGTGTCAAGTACCATGTAGTTGGTTGAATTTATTGATGTTAATGTTTATAGAATTTATGTTTTTTAGATTCCACCTACTATCTTTTTTTCAAATACATTCACTAATTTTACTAGTTATTGTATCATGTAAAGATGAAAAGAAAATATTGAAGTCATCTTGACAAATTATGTACTCGTAATTGAATGTTTGAAAGTCAAACGTAGGATCTATAAAATCTTTGGTTTGTTGAACAAAATCAGCGTGCAGTATGAAATTTAACTTATTTTTTAATGTTGATGAATCCACTGTTGTATACAAAAAACATAATTTTTAATTGAATTTAAAAACACTTCAGGAGTTTCAAAATGTAACGGTGTTGAATTGATCTACTCTACTTATGATTTATAAGTTAAAATTCTGTTTCCAATGCAGATTCAACAACAATAATAATACATTTGATAATGAATATGTGAATTTAAAAGATTCGGAAATATTTCAAGTAGTGAAAGTGAATAACCCCAATCCTGTGACCTATCAGTTGAAAGATGAAAGGAAACAACCAATCTTAGGTGGATTTTATGAACAGGAACTCCAAAAAGGTAAATATCCTGATGTATACCTAGTGGCGAAAGTGTCGAAGAGAAACTGTGATTCTACAAGTTGGATAAATAAAGAAAACAAAATGAATTAAAGCACAATTTGATTTATTTGACTGACCTAGCTGAAGCTTGCTGACATTTATCTGTTTTTATTTAATTAGGTATACATAAATCTTAAACGTTAATTATGACATACAAAAAACTTAACAAAAACAGTTAATCAGGTATACACACAAAATTTACACATTTATTATTAGATATACATGTAAAAGACTTAATAAGTACTAACAGGTTACTACTTATATTCAAATGAGTTCCTAGTCAATACAAAGAAACTAGATACATAATATGAAAAAACTAGGTAACTACACAAAAATATTACACACTAAACTTATCGATTGAGTAAATGATTTTCTAACCACAGTGAGAATGCTCGCACCTCTACACCACTACAATGAGCGCTGCGAGATGGATTTCCTTTGTATGCTACATGCCTCGTACAATTACTAAGTCGGTGTAATTTAAATTTTTCTATAATTATTTCCACTTTCGGACAATGGATTGCTTCTAAGTTATACGATTTATACCCCAAACTTGCTAAAAAATCTCTTTCTACTATCCCCCCTTTGTAAGCCCACGTGAAATGCTTGTTTGGATCAAAACTCTTTACTCGTTTTAAAAACTCTGAAAAACTAATATCATTATCATAATTTTTTAATTGCATTCCGTGAAAATGTCTCATAACGAATTTGATTGTTCTATCATGTTTATAATCTAACAACCATGTTGGGAGTTTTATGTAAAACAAATAAAGGATATTATCCTGAATATTGTAAATTGCTACTTCTTTAAAGTACATTTTTTTTGACATTTGAAACCCATCTACATCAATAATATACTTTATATTTTCTAGATTTATAATGAAGTACACAAAAAAAAAACGTAAATGAAAACTTTCAAATATCCCTATAACACACTCCCTTACAACATACATTAAACAGTTGATTAAATCGTTATCTATTTGTTCGGCGAATAGTTCGTGAGCGAAACACTCTGACGTTGTGTCATTTAATAACTGAAACCACTATTTCACTTCCACATTGATGTCACCTGCAACATCCTCCAAAATGAATAGTCTGAGATTTAATTTTTCTCCCATCGCATGTGTTAATAATGACGATGTCACCACTGTCTTCTTCGTGTTGAGGGGAAAGTAGTGAGTAGTAATGCAGCTTACAGGTATTTTCATCATTGTCTAAGAAACTTAATGATTTCTGCAACAAGAACACAGAAAACACGTTAATATCAATTTTTTCACACACGCAAGGCAAAGTTCATGTAAATAAAAAGTCAGAAAGAAAGAAAAGTAATTTTCAATAGAATAAACACTTACCTCCATTACCGTTGATGCGTTGTTGTAACACAAAACGTAGTACTGTCACTATCCACTGCTACCAAACCAGTTGACTATGGTCTGACTGAGTGGGCTGCTCTTATATAGCACCACTAAGTAATTTCTAATCTAAAGCAAATTCTTAAGTGCTTACAACGCAACTGATAGTAACTTAATGAGTCAACACAGTTCCTAATGTGCGATCTTACAAAGTTATTTCACATTCCTTCGGGGTGCGTTGCAAAGATGAACTCCTCAATAGGCTACCCATGTATAGCCATGAATGTACCAACGTATATAATATGCAATTTGGATACATATGATAAACCAAGCTCACACTAGGTGGCTTTAGATATTGACACAAATAGCGTTGGGCAATATTTTGATTCGTATGGACGAAATACTCTCCACTAGCCTCTGTAAAAAGTTTCATGCGTCTGAATAACTTTTTCCAGTCTACCGTAGACACCTCGTTTACAGCCTGCTCGAACGCTGACAGCGCATCTTCAGGCGACGAAAATTGTATCCCTTTAAGGACCAACTGATATCCGATTTCAAACAATGTTCAGTTTTTATAGTCTAGCAAAGGAATAGTACACAAGTCATTTAAACAGAATAAACTTCACATTCACTAATGATTAGCTAATGACTCTGATTGTTAAAAAAGTATTTTTTTACGTTTTCACTTTCTGCTATTGTCTTTGTAATTTTGAATACGAGGCTGTTTGTGTTCTCGTAGATGTTATCTTCACTATTCTTTACATAATATTTAATCCTTGTGGTGGCATGTTTCCAATGGTCATTAGTTGGAATCTTGCATAGCTTCTTCATATCATACATTTCAATTTTTATGAGATGCGTCGCTTGGTCTCCGTCATCAGAATTAGTCGAAATGTATGATACACCATCTCTAGCGGCTCGTGCCACGGTTGATGATACCAGTTTCTTCTTCTTTATTTTTGGTGCAACTTCAAAAAACTGATCAATCGTCTGCGATGTCCTTTTTTGCCATCACTTGTGGTATTAATGACGATGTCACCACTCTCTTCTTCGTGTTGAGGGGAGAGTGGTGAGTAGTAATATTGTTTATATGTATTCTCATCATTGTCTACGAAGCTAAATGATTTCTGCAACAACACAGATAACATGTTATTATCAATTTGTTCACACACGCAAGGAAAAGTTCATTTAATATCAATTTGTTCACACACGCAAGGAAAAATTCATAAAAAGACAAAAATAAAGAAAAGTAATTGTCAATAGAATAAACACTTACCTCCATAACCGTTGATGCGTTGAAGTAACACAAAACGTAGTACTGTCACTATCCACTGTTGCCAAACTAGTTGACTATGGTCTGACTGAGTGGGTTGCTCTTATACAGCACCACTAAGTAATTTCTAATCTAAAGCTAATTCTTAAGTGCTTACAACGCAACTGATAGTAACTTAATGAGTCAACACAGTTCCTAATGTGCGATCTTACAAAGTTATCTCACATTCCTTCGCGGTGCGTTGCACAAATGCATTCCTATCCATGGGTACAGTAGATAGAAAAGAATGTTATTTAATATTTACAAATCACTATAATTGAACATTCCTATGTTAACCATTGTTTAGATTGGTACTGTAATAATCTACTAATAACAATAATATCATGGATACACTAGATGTACAACAACATCTGAAAAGGATTCATCCTAATCTAGAAAGTAATGTTTATGCTGCTAATAGGCTGTTCACCCATGTGTCAACGTATATAATATGCAATTTGGATACGGATTATAAACCAGGCTCACACTGGGTAGCGTTACATATTGACACAAATGGCGTTGGGCAATATTTTGATTCGTATGGACGGGCACCTGTGCGATATCAAGTTGAATTTTTAAGAAGAAATTGCAAAAGATGGGACTGGAATGTTGATAGGATTCAGAATGATTTGACTTCAGTTTGTGGTGAATATTGCTTAATGTATTTGCTATATAAGTTTCAGGGATGTTCAATGCATAGTTTTGTAAAAAAAATTACAGGGAATACACTGTACAATGATATTTTAGTGGATGAGATGTTCCATTCATATTTTATAGTTAAAAATAAAAAAAAGTAACAAAAACAGTGAACTTGTTTTATTGATCCAGAATGCACATTTTCCTAATAGACCAGATTTATGAACGTAAACGAGGCAAAAGGAGTATGTAAGGATTCTCTGGTTTCTGCCTACCCCCATGGGAAGAAGGCGTGAGTGTAGTATGAAATAAAATAGAGGCAGATCCCGCTCACAATGATTAGTTGATAAGGAACCCTAAAGCAGTGGTAATGCGAACTCTCGAATGAGTAATAGATAAGAAATAGCGAACAATGAAACGCTAATGAGGGTCGCCGGGCCGGGCGGATGTCAATTAGATAATTGCTAATTGATTTACGTATCTCGCGAACCGTGCATCCTACGCAAAAATGGACCGCAGATTCGTGCTCAGCGCATGCCAAAACCTTTTTTTTTTTGTTTTTTTTTTTTTTTTTTAGGATTGAGGACCGCTTAGTAGTCGGTTCAAACCCCTTGAAAAAAGTGAGCTGGAACCGGCACAACCTATCTACTATCGCTTTAATTGACGATTGGTTTAATTAATGTTTGCTTTTTTTTACTTTAAAATAAATAATACTCTCTTATTATAATTTGAATACGATGTTCCATGCTGGATTATGTTCTATTGTAATATGAATTGGCGCTTCACTTTTTACCGCATTTAGAAACTCGAACTTACACCATCTAAGAGATTTTGCTAGTCAACCCTGAAGTACAAGCGTAGTTAGAGCGTTGTACCGTTAATATTGAAACTAACTCTTCATGATTATGTAAGAAATTATTCTAAAATATTCAAAAGAGTCTGCGCTCAAGCTAAGTCTAAATTAATAAGTAACAAAATTGGTATTTCCCATAATAAAATAAAAGCTGTGTGGCAGGTAATTAACAAAGAGACTGGAAACAATAAACAGCGAGATCAGAATGACTTGTCGTTAAAAATTGATAATGAAACCATTTCAGATAAGTTGAAGGTTGCTGAGTCACTAGAAAATTTCTTCACCAACATCCCAATTGAGGTTACGAAATCTCTTCCCTCATCATCTGTGTTAGCTGAATCTTTACTCAAAGAAAACTTCAGTAAGGACATTCCTAGTTTTAAATTCGAGCCTATTTCTATTGTCACAATTAAAAAAGCGTTCAAAAGTCTTAACATAAAAAACACTGTAGACTTATGGGGGATTTCCGTTAAGGTTCTTGGAGATATTATTGACACAATTGCCCCTGTCCTAACAGGCATATTTAATCAATGTTTAGACAGCGGTACGTTTCCTGATTTAATGAAACATAGTAAAGTAGTACCAATTTTCAAATCGGGTAGTAAGAGTGATCCCTCTAATTATAGACCTATATCAGTGCTACCAGCATTGAGTAAAATCTATGAAAAAATCATGCTAGACCAGATGTTGTCACATTTTAATTCAAATGGTATTTTACATAGTCGCCAGTTCGGTTTCACGAAAGGTAGGTCGACGACTGATGCGGGAGTGTTACTCATCAGTCACATTTTGGAATCCTGGGAGAAGTCCCAGGATGCAATTGGCATTTTCTGTGACCTCTCCAAAGCGTTTGACTGCGTTGACCACAATACACTGATCTGTAAATTACACCAATACGGAATTCGTGGACAAGCCGCTAATCTTGTTCTTTCCTATCTATCAAACAGGCAACAGAAAGTGAACGTTAACGGGGCGACGTCCTCGGGGTCCTTAGTTAAGATGGGAGTGCCTCAAGGTTCAATTCTCGGCCCTTTCTTATTTCTAGTTTATATTAATGACCTTCCTTACATGATGGCTAACTTATCAGATATAATTTTATTCGCTGATGATACTTCTCTTATCTTTAAAATAGATAGAAAAGATACGGATGTCTTACATGTGAATGATAGTCTGGCTATTCTTTCGAAATGGTTTGCAGCTAATAATCTTTTACTCAATGCGAACAAAACTAAATGTCTTAAGTTCTCATTACCAAATGTACCCCAAGTGGGTTTAAATTTAAAACTTGATGGCAAGAAAGTAGATGCTATTACGGAAACTGTATTTCTAGGAATTACTTTAGATTCTAAATTGCAATGGGGCGCTCACATTAGAGCTCTTTCAGGTAAATTAAGTTCAGCTGCGTATGCAGTAAGAAAAATAAGGCAGTTGACCGATATAGCCACAGCTAGGTTGGTATACTTTGCTTATTTCCACAGTATTATGTCTTATGGCGTTCTGCTGTGGGGATCAGCAGCTGACGTAGATTCAATTTTCATTTTACAAAAGAGGGCAATCCGCGCGATCTATGAAATGGGTCCTCGCGAGTCTCTTAGAAACAAATTCAAAGAAATTGATATACTCACTCTGCCTTCCCTTTATATCTTAGAAAGTATTTTGTATGTTCGCAAAAACTTAGAACTTTTTAAAATAAGAAGCGATTTCCATAATATAAATACACGTAGTAAAAATGAAATTGTTATACCCAAATTTAGATTAACTAAAACAAGCAAATCATTTCTGATAAACAGTATCCGCTTTTATAATAAGTTGCCTAAGTCGGTTACAGAACTTAGCGATGGAAAGTTCAAAGCCCACATTAAACGTGTCCTTATCAAAAAAGCGTACTATAAGATTAAAGACTACGTCGAAGACAAGAAAGTTTGGCAATAATTCCTTCTGCACATGTGGCTTCCCTGGTACCTCATGAACGGCATCACTATGTAAATTTCTAATAACTGCTCCCAAATAATGGTGTTTAATTTTTATTTTTTTATTATTAGATATGGACTTTTACATATCTCTGACATAATTCTTTCATTATTTGACATTATATACCTAAAATTTTTAATTATTTTTTTATTTTACTTTATTAGATTATTTTATATTTTGTAAATGTGAGAACGTCGTAGGCCCTGTGGATTATAAATTATAGACAATTGTCTATTTGTTTAACATATGGTACCTGTTGACAGGCCTACACTGTCCTCCCATACCTGTTAATCACTGTAATTGGAAAACATTGTAAAAGACATATTTTTAAAAGAGTAACCATGGAGTTTCTTGCCGGCTCTTCTCCATGGGAAACGACCAATTGGAACCGTGCACCTAGAATCTGACGTTTCATAAGTGCCCATGTAGGTCTATGTGAAATAAAATATTTTGATTTGATTTGATTTGAACCATGGAAACGAAAACACGGAAGTCCTGTTTTTACTTCCATACCAGAGTTAATCCTTATAACGGGCAGGAAACACAATGGGCACTCTTTTAAATCAACATATTATTACAAAATATTGAGTAGGTGCATCATACATCTTGAAATAACATGGTTTTAGAAAAGGAACAGCCATCCTCATAATTTTCTTACAGTATTGTAACACGCATGTTTAATGGAAATATTAAATGGCTTAGGTAATTGATGGCAATCAAAATAGTAGGTCGGGCAAAAAGTTCTTTTGGATTTTTATACAAATTCAAGAAAAAATTGTCATACTTTATTTATATTTGATTAGATTACACATAGTGTATTTTTGAGACGGGGCAGCAAGGGTACGGTAAAGGTACCTTAATATTTGTAGCAACGGGAAAACGGTCTAAGATTATTCCACTTACACATACTTACTATCCATAACTTTTTGAAAAATTTGATCGACATTCACAGATAAAAAAAAAACTGACAATTTTCACAAAAACTTTTTCTGATGCCATTCGATCCTGTTTCATAAAAAAAATACAACTCTATAGGACCAACTGAGGAGAACCAGAAAAGTCAGAAATCGCGTTAACTTTTCCCATACATTTAATATTAAATTAGACCCCAACATTCTTTTTTGTGATTGTGTGTGTGATACAATTTGCTGAAGAAATTTGGGAGTTCTAATAAAAAAATGCGACAAGTAGTTTTGACAGTCTTCTCTTGATGTTAACCTAACACTACCTAAAGATTCAGAAGTGAACGAACCGGGTGAAAATCTGAGGGTGTAAGGTCAGGGTTATATAGTGGATGCATTAACACTTCCCAACCAAGCAGTGGGCCGGCCATATCTCGCGAAGAACCGACAACCGCTGGGGTAAACGATGTCTTGAGTGGAGACCGCGACTCGGCAAACGTAGTGTAGGACGCCCTCCGGCCAGGTGGGATGACGATCTGCGAAAGACTGCAGGCAGATGCTGGATGCGTCAAGCTGAAGACAGGGCGCTATGGCGCTCATTAGGGGAGGCCTATGTCCAGCAGTGGACTAAAATAGGCTGATGATGATGATGATGATGATGAACCAAGCCTAAAAACGCTTGAAACAACTTTGTGCTACTCTTACTGACACTGCATTAAGTCCATATACGTCACTTATTTTGTCGCAATTTTTGTGTGTTCAGAATGTATCAAATTTCTTCTTAGATTCACTCATTTTGGAGGGCTGAGTAACAATAAAATGGCAATGGCGGGAAATCGTTGTTTCTTTTACAAATGTCTTCTATTTAATGGTATCAAAACCAGTTAGATACAAACAGTACAGCCAAAGAGACTTTAACTACAACTTTATACCTATAAAATACGTAAAATTTTATCCCCGACCTAACGAATACAATATTTAATAAATTAAAAAACAATCTTAAAAGATTTTTCGCACTTCTGTCAATCAGCGTACATTACTTAGTAATTAAAACACTTGACAAATTAGCCTATTCTATTAAAACTCTCCTGCTCACATTTTCAAACACGTGAATTTGGAATGGCTTTCAAGTATAACTTTGCCAGTTTTATTACCCACATTTAGTATTCCGTTTGCGCAGATGGATGGCCTTATGAAATATGCAGGGTACTACGCAGTGTAAATGTGGCTGTATTTATGTAGATTTTGCATGTACATATTTATGTAAGTGGAGTTTTAGTATTTTGTATAGAAGATTTAGTATTAAATAGTGTTGATGTTTGATCGGCTTTGGTGTTTAAACTGTTTATTAAACAAGCAGGAGCGAGATTTTATTGCACAATATTTTTATGGCACAATATTTTTATGACATCGTGTAAGATTGTGTATTTTACACAATATTCTACTTGTCTTGCTCACGCTAAAACATTCAAGAATATTATCGGTTAGGTAATGTAATAATTGACGTTTGAGTGCAAGGGTTGATTTTTTCAAATTTACGCTTTTTTTGCACGAATTTATTGTACGTTCAGAGGCCGCTTTAGTCGCTAAGTCTAGGCACGTTTAAACAAAGTAGACAAGAATTTAATAGAATTTTGTCATGGTTTGAAAACTGTCTTAAATCTGAGTGGTTGAATCTCGAGCTTGCCTATAAATGTCATTTCCAAGGGTTTCCAAGTCCGAGGCTAGTGAGGTACCAAATCTTGCACGTGAGAAGAACTGTAAGCAATCATGAAATTTACCATTTACAACAGTCTATTTCCTCAGTTCGATATTAACTTCTTCAAGTTATTAAGATAAAGATATATTATTATGATTTTGAACATATCCGTTTGGTATACGTTTAGCACAAAATATAAAGATTATCGATACATTTTTTTAGGTTTAAGTTTGCAACAACCTTACTCCGAGTTTTTTTAAAATAATTATTCTAATGAATCATTTACTGTTCGCTACCGGCGCATGTATGTATGATCAACTGGGAGTAGCAATTTGAATACAAAGTTTCAACACAGGATTGAAGGATGTTAATTTATTCCTATCCTATGATAAAGGCATAATTTCATCTATGAATCGATTAAAAATCGAAATAGTTAGAAAGAAAACCATCAGATAAGGGTATATCAAGTATTTAGTTTAATCTTCATCCATCAAGTTTTCTTTTACTAAAATCTTTAATAATACTGGTTGACAAGCCAGCGTTAGCTAGAAACAAAGATCCTTCATAAATCATCGGTTGTTGTTACTGCCAGATGATAATGTTAAAACAATAGGTTCACTTGTCACAAAACGATAAGAAACTGATTACATAAGTTGGTAGTTGATTGTGATACAAGTGTGCTCTTTTGGTCATTAGCCCCGAGGCGGTTTTATTCGCGTAAGCCGTAAGCGAGCGCGATAAGGGAGCCAGCCGAATGGGTAATGATCAATGCACACGCGTGTCACGCGACGTTTTCCAACACACTTGCGAGGAAAAAACCAGACTCGTATTAACTCGACTCGTATTGACTCGTGTTATCTTTAATTATTTAAACAACAGTTTTTGTTGGAATTTTGACATTTTGTGTGTGTTTGTGTTTGTGTAATAATTTCGTTGTTTTCATTTTCTTCAGCATATGTCGGAGATGAAAAAATATTAATTGTAGTTAGACATAAAACTCTTTACGGAGATGAAAGAAAAAATAAGAGTTAAATATAAAACACGAGTGCGGTAATGTAAAGTAAAATGCATGCGTGTTTAATACACTGCATTATGAACCTTAAAACGGTGTAATTAGAGCCACTATATGAGCAACCGTGTTGAAAATAACTTTACGCTGTTGAGTCAAGTGAAGTGCAAAAAGACTTAATATAAAGATCACGGAAGTCGACAATTGAATGTATTCTAATTCACCATCAGCCAAACATGTTAGACGCACCATATGTTATGATGATGCGTATAATATTAAAGCTAATCCAAGCTGTGCGTTGATAGACAAAATAAGGTCAACACAGTAACTAAAGTCACAATTTCATCATCATAATTGTTGACTTCAACCGCTGGACAAAGGACTGCACTCTTTAGCACTCTTTCTTTTTTTCTAAACGCCAAGGTTTAACGTAAATGATGATTTTACGTTAAACCTTGGCGTTAAACGTTGACCAAAATATTACATCAATTAGAAACATAACCCCGTTACCCAACGAGCGTGTAATCCACTGGAAACGTCCTAAATCTGCACAAAATACGAGAACGAAATAATTTCTCATCATATGGAGTCTTTGAGGCAGAGTGGGTATTTAATATACAGTATTTGGCTTCGAAACCGCTCTGCCTGATAGCAGGACAAATTAACGCGTAAAAACAAACGTCATGTTTTATTTTATTTATTTGGGAAAATAAACAGTTACACATTACAGTATTACACAAAATTTGGATTACAGAGTGAGTAAATGTATAACCCACGACATTTTCCACATATTATAAAAGCAAGTTATAAAATTAATGCGATGTGCGCTTACAAAATGATAGGTAACATAAAAATTATACAACAATGCGTAAATGATAAAACTAAAAGGCATGCAAATAAAAGAAATCATAAAAATACAGTCTAAGAGAATCGAATTTTAAGAGTTAAATGTTACGGGGCTGTGTTCAAAATTGTTTCCCGAACAAGACCTCTAAATTTATTAGTCGGAAAAGCGAAGATGTCAATATTTTGGAAGAGATTGTTATATTGACCAGTAAGGCGACGTAGGGGTGCTCGTAAGCCTGCGTTCGTGCGACTAGAAGATACGGCAAATAGTGGTCGTGTGCGCACCCCACGGCTTATGGTTGTTCTAGGAACTACGTAGCTGATCTTATTAATCATTTCCATACAATCACATGTGCTATTACATAAATGAAATAAAAACATTGTCTCTAAAATAATACGCCTGGCTTTAAGATTATGCAGCTTATACTTATTCAGAAGATCACCATAAGCTGCATAAGTACGAAAACAACGGAAATGCATGGCTTTTAAAAACTTACTTTGAACTTTTTCAATCGCGTCTGAGTATTTACTGTAGAAGGGATTCCATACTGCAACAGCATACTCTAACTGCGACCTGATCAGCGATTTGTAAAGATATAAATATGTATGTAGGCGGACGAAATGTGTGGCTGATCTCATGACGAAACCTTACATACGAAAGGCATTATTTATAACCTTACCAATATGAACGTCAAGGTGCAGATTATTGTCCAATAGAACTCCAAGATCGCGCACGATAGTTTCTCTGGTTAAAATTACATTATTTAAAGAGTACGGATGCGTGATAACATTTTTGTTTTTAGTCAAACTTATACAGCAACATTTAGATATGCTCAGTTGTAGCTTATTAATAGAGCAGTATACAGAGAACCTGTTTAGGTCCTCCTGCAAGAGTAGACAATCCTGCAAATTTTTAATAGGTCTAAAAATTTTGAGGTCGTCCGCGTATAGCAATAATTTTGAATTTTGAAAACATGTATGGACGTCATTAATAAAAATGATGAATAAAAGAGGTCCCAAAATAGAGCCCTGAGGTACTCCAGAAGGAACACTAAGGGTGCTGGAAATGAAACCATTTATCACAACCCTCTGAGTCCTATTAGAAACATAAGAAGAGAGCCATCTGAGAAGATCACCACGTATACCGTTGAATGCAATCCTATTCAAGAGAAGCTGATGATCAACCTTGTCAAAAGCTTTGCGGAAATCAGTGTATATAGTATCAACCTGAACACGAGAGTCCATGTTGTTGAACAAGTAGTCCACAAATGTTACCAAGTTGGTTGTAGTTGACCTTCATTTGACGAATCCATGTTGTTGTTGAATGATAGTATTGTGCAGTAGGGGGTATACTTTATCATGAACTAGTCTCTCGAAAACCCTTGACAAAGCCAACAGTATAGATATAAGGCGATAATTCTCGACATCATCCTTAGGTCCCGACTTGTAAACAGGGGTTATATTTGCAAGTTTCCATGCTTGAGGAAAACATCCTTGAGAAATAGATAGGTTAAATATAATATGCAGAGGTATAAACAGATTAACGGCTGTTTGTTTAATAAAAATTACTGGTAGACCGTCCGATCCTGGCCCCTTGGAAGGATCCAATGCCTTTAGCGCACTGAGCACTTCATCAATAGTAAACTTAATGTCATTTAACAGAGTGCAGCTCTCAGAGCAGTCGTCATAAGTGGATGGAATATTAGAAAAAGTGGATGGTTCATAAACCGAATTAAAAAAGTCTGAAAAAAGATTGCAAATGGTTTCTGGATTGCTAGTTGACTGCTTGTTATAATTCATAGTGGATGGAATGCCAGCAGATTTTTTTCCTATTAGATATGAACGTCCAAAAATGCTTGACATTTTTCTGAATACCATCTTCAACAGATATAATGTAGTTTTTATAACAGTTGTTGCATTCCACTTGGAATCTTGATCGGTAAAGTGCAAACTGCTCGTAATCCGAAATATTGTTGAACATTTTCCATCTAACCCAGGCCTTGGCCTTATTTTTATAAATGTGAATAAGTGGTTTTGAGAACCACACGGGAAACTTAAAAGATTTGCAATTAGTCAATGGTACATGTTTCTTTATGTTTGATACAATAAGCAGCTTATGAATTGATGCGATTAAGGTACAATTGTCGAACTCTAGCTAAATGATTATATCATCAGTACCATATATTCTTACACCATCAGTACTTCAGTATTTCACTAACACCCGCAGGTCTAGCACGAACGCGTCACATTTTTTTTTCAATATACTGGGAAATGTTACCAAAGTGACCAATGCGCAATTACGAGGTCGATATACCGCGTTATAAAACCTTTGACACCTGCCTACAGTACTTCGGTCATCCATCGTTTTGTTAACTTCATGTTTTATGAGGTTTTCACATTCTCTTGTGGTTAGTGGTGCTTCGGCACCCATCTGTGTTGCGGTTGCTATTGTTGTATCATCGATTCAGCGTATATTATCTTTTTAGCTACCGTTGCAGCAACATATTGTTAAGGTTCGTTAGCAACCAAGTGTTTAGGTTTAGGTTTCATAGCTTTACCAGCTAAGCAAAAATATGATGGTGATTTTAAAGGCAAATCTCATTTGTTCCTGACGATGTCTACTTTAAGGTTGGTTCGTAGTTATTTGGTGAATAGTCAAGTGTAAATCCAAAGAAGTATAAAGTGTGTGCAAGTATAAAATACAAAGTCTAACAAGGCAAAAATCTAGTATAGTACTGGAACAGTCAAGGAAAAACCCAATTACTCTTTGCTCGACTTGGGAAGCAATCCTAAGATCAAGAGACTTGAAATATCAACGTGGCATGTGGCAACCTATAAGCCATATATCTGGCATACCTCACTTCCTATCACACCTGCAATACATTCATTTGACGGCGCCATCTCACGTGATTTCGTTAAATTAATTGTGATGAACTCAATCCGTTGAATCCGTTTGGTCATATCACATTAACACAGAGTTGTCGTTCTTTCCATTCAATGCTGTTCACGGGGTTCTTCAATCATTATTTTTTGTCTTTGCTTTTAATTAAGTCAGCGTGCTGTCTCTCATGAACCGTAATAGGTAGACAACTGAAATTTTCACAGAGTGTGCACTCGTATTTATATTGCCGCTATAAAAACAAATAATACTAGAAACGTGTTTTTTTAAACATATGTAGTGTTAAATATTGTAGGTACGGTGGTACGAAACCATTCGTGTGCAAGTCCGACTCGACATCTGATATTTGTTTTTATGTATTCATATCATGTATTCATTCATATATGTAAAAGTTATTTCTTTTTTTTTTAAAGTATATTATGAAGCTTTGATGTGGCTGATTTTAAGTAGTATTTTCTTTGCCTCTAAAAGGAAATACTATCTTAAGGTAGGTACAAAACAAAAAGAAATAAATAATCTATGTATACAAAAGGAAACCGTGACTGATTGGGTGATCTATCAACGCATAGCTTAAACTACTGAACGGATTGGGCTGATATTTGTACACAGATAGTTATTATGGCGTAGGCATCCACTAAGAACGGGAAATTCAACTTTTAAGAGGGTGAAAAGGGGGGATTTTGTTTGTATGAAAAATCTTATAACTTGAAACTTGCCAATTTTCCCTAGTAAATAATAGAGACTTTTAGTACTTATTTTTAAACAGCTGCTCACACAGGATTTAGAGGATGTAAAAGTTAGTACGACGAGTAATATTAACTCTAAACTCGTTACAGATATTTTAAACAAAAAAACAGAAAGTAGGTACCTACGTAATTTAGGGTTTTGCAAAAATCAACCCTATTCGCTGTGGAAAAGCGTAATAAGTTTGGGTTTACTGCTTGCTTCAATAAACTCGAAAATTGGTAAAAATTAACAAGCCCTGTCGTGGTGAAAAGGGGGGACACAATTTATTTGAAAAATCTTAATCTACTGACCTATATATCTAACCTATAAACATAACACATTCGAAACTGTTTTTTTTATGTGTTAATATCTTGTTTGATCTATAGGTCAAAATTTCGAAAACGTTGTAACCAAAAACGTACCGTGTTTTCTTTTACAGAAGCTTCCCCATTGAATTAATAAAGAAAGAAAGAAAAATATTTTATTTGAACACGCACAGAGAATACAAATAGTGAAATAAATAAAATTAAGGTATAAATAAAAATAAAAAATAAATTATCCTTTGAGCTGTTTCTACAGAGCTGGTGCCACGATGGTACGTATATGGGTAAATAGCCCGATAAGTTTTTTGATGAAGAAAAACCAAATGGCGCGAAAACTATATATAATACATATTTTGGATATAATGCATATTTAACGAAAATTACTAGAAATGTTACCTAAAAAAAACACCGTAAAACAGATCTAAAATTTCACTTAGAAACCCAAACACCATCTTTATAAAAAAAAACTGTGTTCTTAGATATAAACAGACTCCCAACCAAACATAGGTATAATGTATCCAAATACAGCCCGAAAAAGATTCTTTTGGAAATGAAACCGCTGTGGACGTTGTATACGTACAGCAATTTTCGAGTCCAGTGGTCCGCGTAATGCTATTTATTTTTATACTCAAATGACAGGATTCGCTATAAATAAGCAACGTTATTGTGTATGATTTGATAAAATACAGGTTTGATAAATATTTCGATTCTGTGATCGATTTTGGAAGGATACTTCTAATTTGTGTCTTCTTTATTTTTTTGAGTTTATTTTGGGATTGGATTGATATGATTTTCGGAGATTGAGTTTGCTGATAGCGATAGCTATAGTTTTTTTACATGTTTTTTTAAAAATAATATTCCCGGATACAGTGTAGTTTGATGTTGTTTGGACGTGGACTTTTAAATATGACATATACAAGAGCAAGCATTATGTTTATAGTGTGTTGTATGTTTTACCTATTGGTTTGGTTTTCGACCATGCTGTAATGTATTCTGTAGAATACGAATACTTATATTAAAGACTAGCACTTCGCCCGCGACTTCGTCCGCGAGGATTTCGAAAAAAAAAAAAACTATTTTCATCAGACATCATTTCGGCTTCTAATGGTAAAACAATTTTTCAAATCGGCCCAGTTTCGGAGCCTATTCAATACAAACAAACACTCAAATCTTTCCTCTTTATAATATTAGTGTAGAAATCCCCCTAACGAAATACTATCTGCAGGAACGCCTCTCCTACGCCCGTCCTTTTGATGCGCCTGGCAGGTCTTACCTTAGAAAACTCCTCAAGTCCCCTCCCCACTCAACCAACTTCTTTTACTACTTTTCCTCTGTGCTCTGTGCATGCGGTTCCGTTGTGAAATTCACTTCCGCCTGACATTAGGAACTGTCAAACTGTTGCTGTGTTAATAAGGACAGTGAACGAAAACTATCTTTCCAGTGTGTCATATTTGCATTTTTTTTTTTACTTTATATTTATATGTAGGATCAGGAGTGCCGAGAGGTATTTCGTCAGGGTTTGGAGTTCCCATTTTATTCGGATAAAGAATACCGTATAAACAGTTACAGGGTTTTTATTAATTCCGCTAATACAAATTAAAACAATACAATAAACCGAACAGACTTTTTCAGGTCTCACTTCGTATAGTGGCCAAGCCACCCAACGACAAAGTGTATCGCTCGCTATAAGCAAGCCAATACAGCTATGTCAATATACAGCAGCGCTGTACCAGGTAAACCGACAGTTTTGTCGGGAGCAGGGGAACTCGTTATTGAGTCGAATCCGAAGATCGACTGACTCGCACATGTTTTTTTTTTTTGTATGGCATCTCGTAGTTGACCTTGAGAGGTCGTGACTACTTAACCGGACTATAAGACTCGCACACAGAGGGCACGCTATTTTATAAGACGATGCCCCCACCTTGCAATCCCTCCACGACAACTCTGTCCGATGACGCACGGAAGTACGTCATCGTGTTTACTTGATACAAAACACTAAAATGTGCTAAATCTTATAAGGCTTACATTATAAAGTAATCAAATAATACAAGAATTATAGTCGTAAACAAACAATGGTAAATTCACAAAGTAAATGACTATAAAATTAAAGTAACATTGTCATCAATTGTTTTGAACAAAACGATCGGTTACAATTATTAAAATAAGTTGCCAAGAATCAATTATTGCGTACACAGAGCACTTAATAAATTATGTTGCGATTAATTAGAAAATAGTTAATAATAAAAATCACTTCTAACCGTTAACCATCTCCGACATATATATGTTTTAGTGATATTTATTTTAGAAGTCAGTATTTACGTAAGTATATTTTAAAATTGTATGTTAATATTTTAAATTAGTGAATTGTTTTGATTTGATTCGCTGCGCATCGTCGGATACATTCGGCTGTACTTCGTAATAAACAGCTGTTTTGGAGATTCCTGCTCCTGCGCACCGCGACAAAGTTGATGATATCTGAAAGGACGAGTGACGTAAGGTGACTCACTGACTAATCGCAGAACAATGCACCGTTCACCACCTCCATCGTCTCAAGAAGGGAACTACTGCCGATCAGAACCAGACGTATCTAAAGCAAGTTCTCAGGACTTTAGTAACATTTCAACTCGTATAAAGCGCCGGTACCCAGACGCAGGAGAGTTTGAACACCAATTTGGTACATTTAAAGAAGAAATCAAGTCTTTACTCACGTCTATGTTTTAGTCCTGGAAAAAAGATCAAGAATGCACCATGCGCGAGATTTCTGATGTCAAAAATCAACACGAAACAATTAAGGAGGAGTTACAGAATATAAACTGTGAAATCAAAAGCACAAAAACAGAAAAGGAAAAGTCTGTGGATTTCATGAGTACTAGATGCACTGAACTAGACACAAAGTTCAAAAAATTGGAACAGATGCACCATGACTACACCCTCCACATCCTAACCCTGGATGAAGCCATCGACGAACTACAGCGCATATGAAGACTGTCAAAGATTGAAATTAAAAATCTACCGAAAACCGCAGATGTATAGAAGGATAGCATCGCTGCCATGGTGCTTAAGATAGTTCATACTGTAAACCTGAGTATGTCGCAGTCAGATGTACGAGACATCTATCGCCTTCCACTTAAAGGGTCTAACATAGTCATAGCTGAAATGACATCTCCAATGCTTAAATCTAAATTAATAACAGCCGTCAGGAAATATAACACATCAAATAAGCAAAATCAACTAAATACTAAATGTTTGTGATTCAATGACTCACAGCCAATATACTCGTATGTATCAGACAACTTAACACCTAAATCCAGGAGGTTGCATTTTCTAGCCAGAGATTTTGCGAAGTCAAACGAATATGAATTCTGTTGGGCAACTAATGGTAAAATCTATTTAAGAAAGGCAGTTGGTAGTAAACAAATACTAATAAAATCAGCTGAGCAACTGGCTTCTCTGAAAAATACCCAATGACGATACAGCGGATGGTGTCCTCATTTAAGTAAGGTCTGTAAAACATGTTCTACACTCAATGAGTCTCTTTATTTTATCATGTACAAAATTATTTTGAAAATAGGTAATAACAACTATTTGTCTGCTCTATGGCTTAATTATCATTACAACATCTAAAGAAAACATTAACATAACAAACACACAAAAACACAATTTCATCATTGTTGAAAAATATACAAATTGCAGCAACCAAAAAGTAACACTTATTACTTATTAATAAACAACACATATACACAATTACAACTACCCACATACAAAACACAAAATAGACCATCAATTCCATACAAACATATTATAAAATAATAATTTCTGGCCCGCGCAGTCTAATTATGGGAAATTTGGTTTCCATAATAAAAATACTCTTGAAATCCAATCAATCATAGAAATAATATTTCACCTAGTGCAATATTTCATGACACCAATAAATCAAACGTTAATTATTTAAACCGCACAAAAATGACGAGTACACAGCAAATAAATATCGAACTAGATAACTACCTGGTATCCAACTCCATAACGTGTGAAACAAGCAGTGCCGCTCGATATATAAATAAATCAGATAAAACTTAACTATGATCACGCAAAACATTCGAAGTATAGGTCGAAATATGTCACAGTTCGAGGTTTTTCTTGCAAATGTCGGTCTGGAATTTGACATAATTATCATGACAGAGTGTTGGACGAATTAAAATGCTCTACCACCACCCCTGCGCGACTACACCATCTATGCGACAAAAAACTGTGCGAAACAAAACGAGGGTGTCGTAACCTACATACATTCAAGCATGATGTATACGAACCACAATTTACGGGTCTGAACTGCGCAGTCATAAAATTCAGAACTAAAGTAGCCATAATAGCAATATATAGATCTCCGTCAATTCAAAACATCGATAGTTTCCTAAACTCTTGTGACAGTGTTTTAAGAACTATCGACATTAATTTTAAATGGGAATATTAACTTAAATATCAACACTGACAATATGGATGCACGCTCGCACATGTATCTCAATATGCTTGTCACCGCAACTGCGCGACTGATACGGTTTGATCCTGATGATGACAATGGCTTCAATGGCAGATCGTTGAAGCACAACATACCAAAAATCAATTGATTGAAGCAATTGGCAGTACGAACCTTTGACCGAAGTGAAGAATTCGAATCGAGCACCAGCACCGAAGAGTCTTGATACGAACCGTCTCACCTGTTACGTGTATGGACAACCACAACATCCGGTGAGCTCGTTCCTTTTCTTTTTAATTGATAATCTACTAGATCGTTTGTAGCTTTTAGCTTTGTCAAAAAGTTCCCGGGCACTATGCGCTGTGATTTAGTTTACCTTACAGTTATAGGTAAAGAAAACGTTAAATATGAATCGCAGAATACTGAGCCATGGTGAAATTCGACACGTCAGTGTCCTTTTTGTTTCATGTTGTGCCTGTTAACTCAATTACAGAATCAGTTATTATAGGTAGGGATCTATTAAATAGTGGTATCCATGTACGTACAGATATTGACAAAATTACGTTATATTTGGGGAAAGAAGTTAACGTTACTGAAGTACTGAAGAGTTTAATTTTTCTTATTCTTGAGAACGTTTTTAAACTTAAAACATAACTTGGGCACACAAACTAAGCAGCTATTGTTTTAATTTATATCAAATAACGTTCATAACACGAAACTTAAAACTTTTCGATCCACCCGCAAAAGAAATTATTACCGTAGATAAGGAATGCGATCCCGGTGCCACAATAAAGCAATTCAGCAGTAGGGCAAGTCTGTTTATTGGTGTAGTGTTTGATCATTTAGAAAGTGTTTTTTTATTTAATTTTGAAAATACTAAACATTTAGTTTCCATGCTTTATTACTTTAGGTAGCTTATTATATTGTTGCACTCCCGCAAAAATTATTGTTCTCTCGCCATTGACGGTCCGCACTCGCGGTAGTAAAATGTGATCCTTCCTACGACTGCTGCGATTGTGCACCTATGTATTTTTGTGTGAATTGACTTACTTAGAATTTTTCTTAAATAATATGTTGGTACTATATGCATGAAGTTGTTTAATATTCATGAGTTTCGTTTCCCTGTAAATTTTTACTGTAGGTATATGTTTAATAATTTTATTTTGAGCGATCTGTAGGTGCTTTAGGTTAGTTTTTGGCGCGTTGCCCCATATTTCACCTGTTTTACGTTTAGAATCTTGAATCAAATTCTAAGGGCCTATCAAATGGACAGACATAAGATATTTACAAGAAAGTGATCGAAATACTAACATCAGAACCGGTTCTGACTAAAATGATTTGACTGGAACGCACTGATGGAACTTCACACCGACGCAGGCTAACGTTTTGTAAAAGTTTAACGTTTCTTATGTTTTGTCTGACTCTAGCCGACGAACAACTGATACAGAATCCCGGTATTGTTTTTGCGAGTTTAACACCCTGGCCGTCATTGAAGCTGTTAAAGGTTTCCGGTGACGGGCGTATACTGTGTTTACAGATCGTAGCTCCCTCAAGGCATCTAGTTCAGTGATCGGCCTCGCTCCAGGTGCTCACGTGCGGTGGGCACTTTTGCGGGTCTATGACTTCGATAGAATCCATGGGCCGTGGAGTGACATTGAGCATGCAGATTTTCTGTCCCCGAAATCGAATTACGGAGTTGCTGCATGGTCCCGTCCCATGGCCTGGCAGGAAAAATTGTGCAGTTTGTTAAATTGCATCTGCGTTGGCTTTCATTGGTGGAGCCGCCGCGACTCTAGATCCATGATCAAATCGGTCGGCGTAGCACTCAGGCTGTGGCTCACACTTGCGACGTTCGTGGGTTAGTATAGTGCAGGAGAATTGAGCGTGGTGTGTATTTTGCCTTCCATTAGTCCCGGGGTCACTAACATGGACTTTGATAAGTCGTGTTCACACAGAGGTTGGATTCCTTGGCGCGGATGAAGCCCTTGCTGGGGTTTGTGACCAATTCTGGTTCCCTGAGATGGCTAGGTGGGTGCGAAAGTAAGTCCTGAATTGTGCGCTAGGCCTCAAGGGATTGTTCGCGGCTCAACGGGTACGGGGACTCCATCCGATGCTTAGGGTTTCTGCACTATGGCATACTGTACATATAGACATCGTGGGGAAGTTGGTTGGAGGAATCGATGGTAGTATAGTATTCTTGTCATTGTTGACTCTTTCACTAAATGCGTCCTTCTCCAGTGCACTTCTTAGTTGGATGCAGCTGATGCAGATGAAGCACTAAAGGAGGCTGTCTGTCTTTTCGATGGGACTTCGCGGATCATCTCGGATCGGGGTGCAATTGGTGCAGACAAAGCAATTTTATGGTGACCATGGTGTAGAGTTGCACCTTGTTGCTAACGGTTCTGGCAGGGCAGGTGTTCGGGTAGAGAGTCATGAGGACATTGGGGTGCTTACTTGTTATAATCGAAAGTGAATCTGGTGGGACCTGGTGCGGCGAGCTTTTCGAAGTGCAGCTAGCGACGGATGGTGCAAGGTCTAGGGTACACACCAACAAAACTTGTGTTTGGCACTCGGGCGCAGTTTTTAAGTGTGGCTTCATATTCTGAGTCTGAGTTTCGGTTAGATTTGGGTGAATTTCGTAAGATAGCATCCGAGAATATTGGGAGAGTTGCTGCGTCACAGTAGCAAAAATAAGACCGTTCTACAGTGGCGATTCCTACTTCATTGAATGTGACGGGGGGTTCGACTGGGCTTCGCAGGCAGTACAGACGTTGTGTGTCTAATGGAGAATGCAAATATGGCCGTGAGCGTTTTCGTGCAATGCCCGGGGGATGTGAGAGCTTGGTGGATTTAGCTACCACCTTGACTGGTAGCTTGAAGGAGGCCGAGGTGGCGGCAGTCCGCGATTGACGAGTGGAGTGGGCGTCGTCTGGTAGTTTCAGTGATGCTTTGTCTATTTGTAGTTCACGTACGTTATCCGTCAGCTCTAAAAACTCTCGGCCTCGGAGAGTGAAGAAACGTAATTAAACGTAACATTGGTACTAATCTGTGAGATAAAGTAAGTGTGTGAGGATAATGTAAGGGACCGACTCATGCGGGTTGACGTCCTATGGTGTGTGTTATTGGGTAGTCTAAAGAACTGGCTTATGCAGGCCGATATTCTGCGTCATATTATAAAGTGATCGTCAGTCTGAGAGGCTATGAGATCAATGGAGATATGTGTGGTACTAGTGAGTGATCGGAGAGAGGCTGATTGGTTGCCCGGTCCATGTTATCTGGAGAGATAACTAGTTGAAGGGACGCCTATTTAAGTTGTCCGGCTCAGCTCGTAAAGGTTGATTTTGTGGGTTATAAAACGTTGTAATGTATGTCACTGATGGACGAGTACAAAGTAATGTATCTACCAGTTTTATTCTCTTTACAGAAAAATGGGCCCGCGGTGACTTAAGGGGATGGAGACGCACAAGGGCGTGCGAATGTCCGTCTGGCCGTGACGGCGCTTCAATACTTAAATTAGTGTTATTTAGTTTTCATAGATGTCGTTTGCTAGTTTAGAGTATCATGAACATGAATTATGGATCTGTTACGACACATTCAATGACATGACACTCTGACACAACACCGAACGCTTATGCACGTTGAAGTGACATTTTGCTGGCTGTATGACATAAGACTTGGTTGACATCGCACAGGCGTGCTACGCTTTCGGTGGAGTGTCTAAGTCGAGTCTATTCTTAAGATTAAAATAGTTTGTTTCTGTTATAGGCTCTAAAGTAAATGACTTTGGTGGTAGTGAAACTACCAATGAACATAGCTTGTGTGGAACGTTGAGACAAGTACTTTTATACATTTGATTGTATAATCTACAGTGACCATTTTAGTCCGGACTAACAAATAAAAAAGTGAAAAAGTCACAAAAACAGACAAATAAGAGACACATAAGAGACAAAGAAGAGATAATAAAGAGAAGAAAAAAAAGGCAAAAAGACACAAAAAAAAGAAACTATAAACTGGAGTGATCTTGAAGGGTCGTGCATGACCGGACCAAGCAATAACAATCCTGAAGGGTTTGTTATAACCGGACCAGGGGCCCTATTATGAACTCTTATTTCCAGGCAGTTTACGGCGTAAACAGAACTGCCTTGCAATTTCGTATTATGAACTCGTCAAACAAGCCAGTCAGCGATCACGTGACACCCTGGCCGACTTCTGGCCGAATATTGCCTGGCAATACCGTATTACGAACGTTCGTTTGACATTTCGTTCTAGAACTGTCAAAAAGTAACCTCACAATCCATTCAGTTTCCGCCGCTTCAGAGGAGCTTTTATTGCATTGTTTAGGGTTTATTTGGAAATTGTTGGAGTGTTTTCTATATAACATAAGAAAATATAATAATGTGTGGCGAAAATGAACTGTTTGAGTTCCTGGAAAGTGATTCTTCTCGGCAAACTTGTGAATCAACTAATAAAAGGAGACGACTTCGTGACCAATCTAATGCGTTCGACATGGATGATGTGCAGTTCACGACTTGGGACTGAATCTCTGTGAGCAGCTGAGGCCTCACATGTCATGAGACGTGTGATCGCACGCAAGGCTAAGAATAGTAAAATACACTTTCCACTAAATAAATAAAAGGATAATAAACGTATTATTGAACGTATTATTGAACGTGAAGACTAAGGTAGTTGTTTTTATTAAGTATGAACTTTACGTAAAGTTTTAACTAAACGTTATTCTCATTTTAGGTTTTGGTTGCATTATCGTAGTATGCTACTGGCTCCTACCAACGCCCCACTGGTGATATTGGCTCTCATTCAATGTCCCAGCCAACATTTTCTATAGTAGATGCAAATCACTGAGATTTCTTCAGACTTCTTGGAAGTAGTATAAACTCCAACAATCTTTCCAGCTGAACATAAGTTAGGTAACGCGCCGACGAGGGAGGGCGAGAACGCTCATCCACTATTAAAATAAAACTTACATTGTATTAATATTATATCATGTTAAAAAGATGAATATTAATTGAAATACTCAATAACACTTTCGCCATCTTTTTGTTTATACTCGTACTCCGTAAATCTTAGAATGGATCCTTCCATTAAACAAACAATACGATAGTGTTCTTTCATAATGTTATTGTTATTAACTAATGTTTGTCAAACAATACTTTCATTGAAGTTGTCGAATTCCCCGCTGACCTTCAAGTGGAATACGTTCGGAAACCTCGCGTTACAATTTGCAAACAGGAAATAATATATAAATTATTATAATCTCTAGAGTAGCACAATATAAATTCCGTTCATATTTTCACCTACTATACTAGACTAACTAGATTAATATATTGTATTTATTATTTTTATCATAAAATACGTGATTCATGAACTTCCCTATAAATATATAACTGGGTTTCTGAACGTTACGTCAGAGAATTACAAGCCAGCCATAGACAAACTTCCCAGCGTGAAGTCGCTCAGAACTAGGAATGTCATAATACGAAATTTAACCAGCCCGTGAAATGAATTGTCTGGAACTTGCCTGGTTTTTCAAAAGTTCGTAATAGGCCCGCAGGAGATTATAACTCTGTAGAGTCGTTAGACTGGACCAGGAGGTTATAATTCTGAAGGGTTGTTAGACCGGTCCAGGCGGTTATAATTCTGAAGGGTCGCTAGACCAGGCCAGAAGATTATAACTCTGAAGGGGTAAACCGGACCAGATTGGTAAAGTCTTGAAGGCTCAATAACGAGCGGTCCTGAGTTAGTTGCATAGTCAGTAGGGATGACCCGGATCAGATTGAACGAAATCTTAGAAGAATAGAAGTCAAGATGAAAGAAAATGAATAATAACGTTGTCTTTTTAGACAATGCTTGATGAGACTACGCGTACGAGGACGTCCGCACGTCAGTATGGCCGTGTCGGCGTTACCATTTTAAACGGCACTTGCAACGGGCCTAGTTAAGTTGTGCAAAGCGGGACGTTCGCCTCCCCACTCTCCCCACTTCTCAAGCAACTTAATGTAAGCTAGTGCGCAGCGAGAGGGGGATCATTCTTGTGGCAGGCTCGGCCCGGTGCGCCTGGTGTAGCGCCTAGAGCTATTATCGCGATCTATTTAATTAATTAACAAGCTGTTGGAATAAAAGAGTTGGTTACTGCTATATTTCATACTTTCATATCGGACCTCTGCCTTCAGGTGATTATTATATTTCATGGTGATTATTTTATAAGAAATTGTGAGTGAGATAACGTGATTGTGCTGCCCGACAATCCACGCCTACTTACAAAGTGCAAGTGTAATATCGCTAATGAGGGCCTATCCCGATATATACAATAAAAAACGTTAATTCTGCGGTCCAATTTCTTGTTGACATAATAAACAACGCGATCAAAACCACCACCGAAGTTCCTCATCGCAAAAAAGTATTTAAGCCGTGGATTACTCCAGGCCTACTTCGATGCATAAGGCATAGGGACAAACTACATCTGCACCATAAAAAATACCATAAAAACAACATCCTAAAAACGACCTACTTTAGATACCGTAACTTTTGTAACGACATTCTAAACAAAGTAAGAGACACTCATGAAAATCGGAATTAAGGAAACATACAAAAAAACCAAAGGAAACATGGAAACGAGTCAAAGAAATCGCAAATATCAATTCAACACGTGAACCTAACTTAGACTTACTCAAATTAGAAGAAACCCCGGAGGAGGCTGTAAACAGTGTAAACAACTATTTTGTCAAAGTAGGTGAAACTCTAGCAAACAAGAAAAACCCATTCAACGACATCCCAATCAACAGTAATCGCCACAAGTGTGTAACTCATTGGTTTTGCTTGAAACAGATGAGCAGGAAGTTATGCAAATTATTTTAAAACTAAGCGACGACTGCGCTAGAGGTTGGGACAATATACCTGTCAAGATAATTAAATTAGCTAGGGAGTTCTGGCCCCCGCTTTTGTTCATATTGCCAACTTAAGCTTTAGCACGGTGTGACGGTACCTAAATTACCCTAGGCTGATAAATTTTTCGTTTTTCCTAATTATGTTAATATTAGCGTTAAGGTCGGTTTCCCCCTAAGGGGAAAAGGCCGCACTCCAACCCCGTGCGGCCCTGTAGAGCTCGTCACCAGACTTGGTCACTCTCCCACCGATAATAGAAGTGAATTCCCAAATTTATAGAAGCCAAATGCCTTGATATTATTAATGAGGCAAGGAAACAGTGTATCAATATTAGACAATACTTGGGATTGCATAGTTATGAAATATATTGGAAGTGATTTTAGAAAGCTAAATAATAGAGGGATGCAGAGTAAATTATTATATAAACTTGTGAGTAACCCAAACGCTAGCGCTTAATAGGTATTTGATCAGTCGTAACTCACACAATACCTCGCATCTACACTCGGAGTACTCAGAGATACACTTCCATAAAGTGACGCAAGCGGCTTTACAGCGGCATAGCGTCGACATCATGCTCTTTTGGAGTCATGGCCCCTAGCAGTTCTCTCGAACTGATAAACGTGACGAAGCGGCTTTTCCTGCGGCAACCGTGCGACTGTCCTTGTCTAACAACGGAGCGGCTAGTTCTAGCGGCATTGCGTCTGCATCATGCTCTTAAGGAGACATGGTCCCTATCAGTCCTTAGACTGGATATGAGATAGTTGTGGTCACCCAAACCCCTGGAAGTTCACTCTTTACACAACAAGCATATTTGCAAGACACGTGCTCATGTCAGTCTGACCGAGTTATTAGTCTAAGATAAAGAATATAATATTCTTTGAATTATTCGATAATTTTAGTTGAGAATCAAGGATCATTATTAAATAGAGTTTAGAGTTTTAGTATCGGCCCAAGGCAACGAATACGACATTCTAGAATTACTAGTTATGAGAGTAGAGAAAAACTCAAGCATAATTAATAGAGTTGTGAATCAACTCTCTTGAAAGTCTATAGACAGCCCCAAAGAGCCCACCCGTCACCACTTCCTAGTGCTTATGCTGGGGTGAAGAAGTGGCGCAACAAACTCCCCAGCAACACGTGTCTGTCTGATTAGTTATAATGACTATCAACTCCTTCAGCCTAGGATAACTATAATAACTAAAGGCTCTCCCAGTCTCACCAACAGACACTAACACATACTAAGTTAAAAACTAGATTATAGAATAATAATACACTAAATCTGTGCTTCAACACAACTATATTTTACTTATTTAATATTAACTCGTTCTCCTACAACAGCCCTCTTGGACAAGGCCTAACTTTCTTGGCCTAACTTTCTTAGCCTAGCCTTGTACCGACCGTTTTCTACCGCGGTCTGTCTTCCTTCCCGCAGGTAGTGCTAATAATACCTGTAATAGAATCTTCATAATGTGAGGAGGTAAGGGAATCGTTACGCTTGCGCTTTAATCAATCAATAATAGCTACGTTAATGTATCTGTGTATGATGTACCCATTTCAGTGAGACGGTGAACCGTTTTACAACGTTTGTCTCATTGTACGTGTTCTACTAAACCTAACGCATAAAACCTCTGAGGACAATATACGATTATAGTAGAACATGTTTCCTAAGCACAATATAAATCTCTTACTCAATCCTAGAGACAGTGCACTACGAAGCCCAACTGCCATTGAGTGAGACAAGTATTGAGTATAAAATTCTAAACGCGTATTAATGTAAATATCACCTTTACGGCAGCCTAGCCCCATTTCTAAAATAACAGAAAATATCGCACAAGCGTACCGTAGACTCAGTCTGTAGCAAAACTCAATACGATCGTACTCGGTGTTTGCCGAGGTGGTTATTTCGTCACCTCACATCTCGTTAAACTTCCCCATTTCGAGGATACAGTGCGGCTGTAAGCGGCAAAGCGTCCAAATTGTCGTGTTTCGATAAATAGTGTCGATTTAGAAATTGGCGTACCATCCGGGTGTAGGTTTTATCGAGACACGGTCCCTAGCGTTCTTAGAACGACTACCAATCCAGTTTAGGGAGCTTAGTGATGCCTCACCCCTCTCCCGGAGATGCGCTTACAACGAGCCTTTCGTAAAGAGTTGTGTGGCCAAACCTTTTTGGAAGCAGTAATTATCACTAACGTTTGCTTGTTTTATAATGCCGATTCGATTTTAGATCGACTTTATAGCATATGTTGTTTTAAATGAACTGAGAGTATTTACGGTTCTGCCTTCCGTATGTGGTTGCGCATGTTACAGGTCAAAGTCGTCAAAAGTCGAGCGTCAGTGCTCAGTGTCAAATAAAGTGGAAGGCCTTCTACGTTTCCCTATAATCAAACGCAAATGACAAATATCTGTCAGGGTACGGATTAGGAGATGGGCACGTAATACAATAGAAAATAGAGTTAATTAATAGCGCAATGTCGCTATGCTGGAATAAATGATTATTAATAGCTCTGCAGCGATATTATCTAAATGTTACCTACAAATCATAAAACAAATCAGCCTACGAGAACAATACAATGGAAAAGACACATTATTAGTAAAGAGTTTAACACTTACCAATGATATCTTTGTAGGGAATTAGATTACTACTCACGAAATGCCGCACGTAGTACCAACTTCACCTCGAACACAGCTCCTCCCAGCTCACAACACTCACCAACCTCCTAACTTAACTAGCTTTCCCTCTTGAGACTATCACGACCGAACGCTGTCATGTCCTAAGCCCAACTGCCCTTCCTCAACACCCCCGCCAACTTTCCAAAATCGGCGTTTGGTCCTTTCCCACACTATTTTTTGTAAACTTCGACTTATAACACATTTTTCTATTTCTTAATGGTTTCTCAATTGCGTCCCGGGTAATACGATTCACAGATGGCTGCAATAACGCGTCCTCGCTTTAACTTTCTCGTTCTCAGAATTTCTAAAGGACTATGGATTTCGATTGTCTTAACATTTCTTTCGAGCGACGACGGCTGCCATAAGTAGCCATAAAATAGAAATGTATTGCATTTCTGAGAGGCCAATAAGTGCAAAGAATTAGGATATCTTGTTATTTATTAGGGTAACGCGTCAAGCTGTGAGGCCATAAAATTAAGATTTAATGTGTTTCGTAAATTAGGCCGAAACACGTGCATGGTTTTAGAATAAATATAATATTTTGTTATTAAATAGGAATAAGTGACAGACAGTCACAACGGGGACATTCCCCACACTATTTAAACTCTTTGTAGTCCATTCAATTTACAAGTCTGGTGACAAGGCCGGTGTCAGCAACTACAGGCCAATTTATGTGCTCCCAATACTTTCCAAAATATTAGAAAAACTCATGAATAGCAGACCAACGAATTATCTGAATAAAAATAAGTTAATTTCTCCAAACCAATATGGCTTCGAATCAGGGAAATCTACAGAGGATGCGGTATTAAATCTAACAGATCATGTTGCAGGTAAACTAGACAGCATAAATAAATGCATAGGGTTATTTCTAGACCTAGCAAAAGCTTTTGACACCGTCTCTGTCCCCAAACACAGAGGAGCAGATGGAGAATATAAGGATTCGAGGAACCCCTCTTAAATTATTTTCGGACTATGTTACTAATAGAACTCAGATAGTTAAAATTTACAAGTACATCAGTAATAGTACAAATATAGTTTTTGGTGTACCACAAGGGAGTGTGCTCGGTCCTAGTTTATTTCTTATCTATATAAATGAGGTATGTGATTTTAAGCTACAAAATGGTGAAATAATAACTTATGCAGACGACACGGCAATCCTCTTTCATGGAAATACATGATCAGGGGTTGAGGCCCTTACAAACGCCGGGCTGAGAAAAGTTCTTGGATACCTTATATCTAAACTTTCTTACCCTTAACGTAGGAAAAACAAAATACCTCATGTTCTCTATAAAGAAGGTTCCACCATCTGCTAATGAATTGGTTGGAAGTCGAGCACACACCTGTAATCTAAACGATATCGGTGAATGCAATTGTCTCCCTATTGTAAACAAACTGTATAAAATATCTCGGAATACAAGTGGACGGCCAGTTAAACTTTCACCATTACGTTAAAACACTAAGCTCAAGGGTTAGAAAGTTAATAGCAGTTTTAAGAAGTTACCCTGCGTAACTTCTTAAAAACGTGTGCGACTCGAACCTATTGAAAACAATCTATTTATCCCTGTGCCAGTCAGTACTGGGGGCCTACCATAAACTCTTATAGCAGGTCAATTTTCGACGAAAAATAACCTGCCGTGCTAGTTTGTACCATGAGCGCTTCAAGTAGCAGGCGAGCCAGCGATCACGTGACCTAAGCCAGTGAGCGACTACGTGACAGCCTTTCAGCACGCTGACCTGCAACTCATCCTTACCATCACGTCCTTTTTGACATTAAAACATTCGACAATTGAACTGCCCTGCCGTCGTCATTTGCAGGCTTGTGAAACTAACTTTTATTGACCTGTTTTAATTTAATTTAAATACAAAAACGTAAGTTATTGTAAAAATGTGCATACAATATCATTCTGACGTTATTTCAATGTATTGTAAAAAATAGAAAATCCTATTTATGCACACTGTTTACCTTTTATTTTAGATGTGTGATGAAGATGAAGTTTTTGAGTTTCTCGAGGAAGATAGTCGTTGCAACAGCGGTAAACAACATGCTAAAATTCAAAGAAATATATTGAGAAATTTGATTAAACCATTTGACATGATGATGCTTTTGTTAAACGTTATAGGCTCACTAAAGAGCTTGCACTTGAGCTTTGTAGTGAGCTACAAGCGTTCATGCCACGCCCTACGAAATCGACAGATTTGTCGATTGAGGTCAAGGTAAGTACCTACTAATTCACACTTCAAATTTATTCGGCTAATTATCACAATAATATACTTGATGCTATGCCTACTTGTTTTCAGATTTTAATAGCATTATCTTTTTACGCGAATGGTTCCTATCAAAGACCAACGGGTGATATCGCTGCACATTCTGTTGCACAGCAAACAGTATCTACTGCAATCGCACAAATAACAGAATGCCTAAATTTACCATATTTTCGTCGAAAATATATAAAGTTCCCAGCTAGTCCTAGCGAACGGCGAGTAAATGTGATTGCGTAAGTACAGTAAAGTTCTCTTGATTTTAGTAGGCTCTTAGGTACTTTATTTTACTTAGAAAGTGCATACAACTCTGTTTTACTTATTTCAGATTTTTTAACAAGTTTGGTATGCCTGGGGTTTTGGGTTGCATTGATGGAACCCATGTCGCAATAAAACGGCCAAATTATCATGAAGAACGTTTTTATTGTAGAAAACAATACCATTCTTTAAATGTACAAGTGGTAGGTATCTTTATTAAGTATGCACATTGCAATCATATTTTAATGTAACACACATAAAAGACAACAAATAGATGATTGAAAAAGACATGACCTTAAAATTGCAGCCCATTTACACAACAATGATTTATGTTTTTATTTTAGCACTAGGTACGTAGTTTATTCTCACCAAACCCAGTTTCAATTATTTTCTTGTATTTTTATTTAGAATTGTGTAAATATATTAATATTAACCTATCAATATAAAAACTATCATCATAATTGAGTACTACTAAGTATTAATAATAAGCAAATAATATATTTAGGTACACAAATGAAATGCCAAACAAGAACAATAGATTATACAAGATAACATTATTTTTTCATGGATCACAGAAGCTAATCCTCTGTGAAAAATGTGTACATTAACAAAATGACTACAATTTTAGATATGCAACTCAGACATGGAAATTATTATTGTGGATGCCAGCAATGGAGGAGCAACTCACGACTCATTCATATGGACCAACCATCCATTAAAAGTTCATTTGGAGGGGTTAAATAACATTTGGCTTTTAGGTATGTAAATACAAAAATAAATTGTTCTAAAAACATATGTACAAAGATTTTCACATAACATCTAAAAGTCTATTATGAATTCCTTTATTTTTTGTAGGTGATTCTGGATATCCATTAAGGCAGACCATGATGACTCCTATTATAGATGCTCCTCCAGATTCACCTGAGGCGTGAAACTAATTACCTATTGTTTATGTTGTCTAATATTGCTGCTATACGAGAAAGAACGTTTAGAATGTTATTTAAATGCGTGCTCATTTCTTGTGTTGCCTCTGCTCGCAATCGGCTTGATTCAACGAGAGCTCTTCTTGCCATCTCCTGAGACATAGGCGCTGATCGACGCCGCCGTCTCCGAGACTGAGTAGCTGTCATTGGTTCTGCTGGCTGAATGGGTTGTGTAGTTGTTGGTTGATGCACATGATCTTCTGGGTCTGGTATCGAAAGTACTTGCAAGAATGGTTCAACATTAATGTTTTCTCCCACAACTTCTGTGCCCTCAGGCATTAACAAAATAGATGGAGATGCAACTTGAAGAGCACTTGATGTTGATGCCTGAAAATATGAAATAAAAAATTAGTGACTATTATGTAACAAAACTAATAAGTAGGTATTCTTATTCTATTAACATCATGACCATATGTTGTAGATTCATCCTTCATGGGAAACTATTTAAAATTTTACAATAAAATACCTCCCTACTTGCTCCAACTGAATGAAAAAAAAGTTTAAAACTTGTATCAAATGCTCACTATGCAGCCAAGCATTTTATAAGTTGGGGGATTACATCACTGACAGAAATGCTTGGCTCAACGCTGGTTCTGCTTCACAAGGGTGCATAAACTAATTGATTAGCATTGGGAAATATTGAAGAGCTGCTGAAGATTGTTAAAACTATCTTTTCACTGTATAAATTCAATCTTTAAGTATTGTATAATTGCATAGCATATGTGTGAGCGCTATGTAGTACCTACTACTTCACTGACCAACCTCTTGACAATTCAAAAGTGTTTGTAATTGGTTTATTTGAAATAAATGCTTTGAGTTTGAGTTCTAAATAATAAGTGATTAAGTTGATAGACTGAATAAATCAAGCCAATAAAGGTAATTAGAGTGAATTTTAATTACATTAATTGTTATTGCATTCTTTTTATTATTTATTGCTTGTTATGTTCACCAAGATAGGTTTTAGTTATTGTAAAAGGCTTTTTACTGTAGGTCTAATTAGGGTAGGGTAGGGTATTATTGTTAAGTCTCATATTATATTGTTTATCAAAAGAAAAAGTTTAAGGGGCACAACTTTTTTTGATTTTTATTACACCTATGCTATGTTTGAATATTTTTTATATTAAAAATGTGGGAATCATAAACTGATTTTTATTATATGTATTTATGTGACATTTGTGAATTACATCTATTTTAATAACAAATTGGTGTAGGTACCTACTCACCATTGCTACTTTAATAAGGTTGTCAATTTAAATCTACTTTTATTTACTCAAATCTTACTTACATGAGTGCTTTCTGTGTCAAATGGGCTCACTTGAGTTCCTGGAAGACCCACACCATAATCCTCACCAAGAATTGATAGATATTTTTTTTCAATATCTGTTAAGACAGGTGTTTCACATGGTCCTCCACCTGTACGTAATTGTGATGCTCGGATAGTGGCACATTTTCTTTTCAATTTCCCCTTGTAATCTATCCAATACTGAAAATTATAAATAAGTACGTTAAATATAGTGCCAAACACACCCCGTGTTGTCCTTGACAATTCAAAAGTGCCTGTAATTGCTTTAGTTGAAATAAATGCTTTGAGTTTGAGTTTATTTGACATATTTAATTCAGGCAAAAATGTGTATAATTGATTTAATGGTAAAACTTACATTTGCCCAAACTTGCAAACTTACATTTGCAGCCATAGTCACAAAATTCACTTTCTAAATTGCACTTGTCTACCACTCACGGACACGGCCACAAAACTAATGTCTCTAATGGTTTCAGTCAATAATAGAGGCCATAGAACATATTTAAACTTTACAAAAACTAATCCACTTGAATTTCAAAATCACCTCGTAAATTCTACTTTTTGTGCTTTGACATGTACTTAGTGCGTTCAAAAATAAATGTGAAGTGGTTAATTTGGTAACATATTTGTTTCAAGTGTTTTTTTTTGGATGGCAGGGCGTTCGCTCTCACAAATAAAGTAAAATTCCTTTTTGCCAAGGAACAATGTTTGTTTTATAACTCTTTTTTTTTTGTTTTAAACTGTTAACCTGTAAAAAAACTTTTCATTTCCCTAAAACCGTAAAACCGCTAAAGTGTTTTAGAACGTCTGTTTTTAATAATCTTATTTAATCTGTGATGCAAGCTTACTGGCCAGAGACTATGTAGCAGGTCAGCAGTCGACCTGTTGCAGGTCAGCGGGGAATGCTCATGGTACAAACACAAAACCTGTCAGGTTAACATGCTGAGTTGAACTGCCCTGCACTTGGCAGGTATTTTAAAAGTTTATGGTAGGCCCCCTGGAATACTGTATCTCTGTCTGGGGGAGTACACATAAAACTCATATATTAATACTAGAAAGAGCCCAGCGAGCAGTTCTCAAATACACAAAAAAACTTCCAGTATCCAACGGAGCAGCTATATAAGGATTGTGAGGTTTTAACGGTTCGACAACTGCATATTAGGAGGGTTCTGCTTATAAGCCATATGGTTTAACGTACGATCCGGAGAGGCTAAAAAACAAACGTAGGAAGGACATGGTTCTTGACCTGAAACAGTGTAAAACAGACTTCCTTGGGAGACAACCGTGCTACATGGGTACACCTTTATAATAAAATAAGTAAAAATACACAGTTACATAACTTACCTATAAAAAAACTAAAATTTACCATAGATAACTTCCTTCTCTCTCAAAATTATGTAAGCCACTTAGGCCCATTCACATACGCATACACATACATACACACACAACACAAACCACACTCCACGCCACGCTCACACACCACACACACACTTATTTATTCATTTAGATTAAGCACACCAACAGCACAGTCACTTACAATTCTAATAAAACAACACATAAAATTAGCATTTCAGTAACCATGCAAATAACAGGAACGCATGACATTGAAATTATGAATATTATTAGAGACAAAAGTTAAAATAAAGTGTGTCTAGAAGATCTAATTCTAGAACACTACCGAAACAAACCAATTTGAGCCACTTATACGTGCACTGTTCGCACTGTTTAAATCGTCTGTATGATGCGAAACTCATGCAGAAAATATAAATCGGGTAATCCGTCAAGTTGGATCTTTCATTATATTGCCTTGCCATACGTGTTAAGGGGCTATTAAATGTGGTATTTAAGGTGGATGTGGGCAATTAAAAAATACGATGATGTCGCTTACTACGTTGGCTGGGCCTAATGTTAAAATAGTTTACTAATTGAGCATCTATGGAGCCATTTATTATTTTATGGAGTATTAGTAAGTCAGACTGGTTACGTCTTTCTTTTAAACTAATCAGTTTAAAGTGCCTTAACCTGTCATTGTAATCAGGTATAGCTTTCCGAATCCCATTCTTCATACATAAATACCTAACAAAACGGGCCTGAACAGATTCAACATTATTTGTTGTTGAATAATGGGGAGACCAAATAGTGGAACAGTACTCCAAGGAGCTTCTTACTAGTGCGTTGTAAAGTAAAATAATACTACTATAATTACGAAACGGTTTCGACATACGGATTATAAAGCCAATCATTATTTTAGCTTTACTTACAATACTATCTATATGGTCGCGGAAAGATAGGGATGTATCGAAGAGGACCCCTAGGTCACGGATGACCGATACTCTGCTCAGTACCGAACCATCAATTTGATAAACAAATTTAATGCAGTTAATTTTATTTGTGAATGTAATAGTCTGGCATTTTTTAACATTGAGCGTCATTCTGTTGTTCCAGCACCATTGTTGAAGGACATCAAGATCTCTCTGAAGCTTCATAAAATCACTTAGGTCCCATATTCAACAGTCTATTTTTAAATCATCAGCGTACGCTAAACAATCGCAATTTATTAAATCTAAAAGATAATTCAAAAATACCAAAATGAGCAAAGGGCCCAACTTAGAGCCCTGTGGAACACCAGAGCCAGGAGTCAATGGTACAGATTCATAACCCGCCAAGGCAACTATTTGAGAACGATTAATTAAGTAACTCTCGAACCACCGCAACAGAGAGCCCACACACACAATAGTATAGATTATTGCATAAAAAAAAACATTAATATCCCCACCCTATTTAAGCCCAGTTGCACATGTCTTGTACCTTGCCACTAAGTTAAAGTGTAATTTAAGTTAAAATCATCATTGTAAACAGGTTTAAGTCTTAAACAAATAAATATTGTTTATGTTTTTTTTTCTTTTTTTTTATACACGTTGTCTACATCTATTAAATAGAGTATCTAATAGATGTAGACAACGTGAATCTATCGCAGGTATGCTGGAACAGATTTTTTTAGAAATAAGCATGACCTTTGTACTTTAAAAAAATCAAACACATCCTTTCAGCCGTTTTTGCGTGATTGAGTAACGAACAGCCAAACATCTAAACATCCAAAATAAAACTTCTCATACTTATAAATAACATTTATATATTAGTATGAGAAGGAAGTAGGATAGTAGACTTTTAGGATTTTCTATATTAAAACTTCGTAGGTCTCAATGGAAATTAGACAATGACAAATAATTCTAGACAGATTTGCACTTAAAACTTTCAAGAAGCCACTGAAAGGACAATGCCACAAACTCTATAGAACTTTGCCCCACTCAATTAAAATCATTTCAGCATCTTAAAGCTTATTTATTACTGCTATCTAAAGATTTGATTTCACTAATGCCTGTAGAACTTGCGGTTTCTGTTAAAATCTTAAAACAATAATGACATTTATCATAGGTCAGTGCAGTTTATAATTGATAAAAAGCGATTTACGTTACGCATTATTATAATTATTATAATCGTATTATGAGTTTTTGTTTTACAGGTATTTAAAACTTTTTTTTTGTTGTGTATCATGCGTAATAAGTAATGCAATAGGAAATTCAGGGGTTGAATTCCTTTTATCATTGATTTGTAATCGGCAAGTTTTACCGCAAAACAATGTATTATGAAAAGGTCCTTTAATCCTTACTATATATACCCCTATATATACTATAGCCCTATATATACTATAGCTGGGGCACGATCTGACATTGTCGTTTGCCGTAAACACATTACATGCCACCCACCCACTAAACTCAAATTACTCTCAAATTACTAAGAACTTGGACTTTTTCTAGAATAGTTAACTATTCTAGAAAAAGTCCAAGTTCTTTTACAGTTATTTTTAATTAAACATCCCCAAGCAAAACTGATCGTTATTTTGTGGGGAACAAAGATTAATTTACCGTGTAATTCATAAGAAGACGTTTCACTACATCTGACGGGGATTTTGTTTCGAGATTTCGTTACGTACGAAATGGGTGGGAGAAATATTGCTGGCTAAATAAGAGAAGACAGCTCTGTTGTTTGTTACCCAAATATTCGGTAGCGTGTGCAGGGTTGGAAACATTTTTTATTTCATGTTCGTGAGGAAAGTAGCCAGTATTTTTCAACAGGGAAACAGGCAGTTATAGCAGTTTGGAGGGCAATAACGATCACTGACGGTGAAACGCGTGATGGAAATTTTGCCGTTTCGGATGGTTGTGAACGTATTTTTTTGGTGACTAATTGGTCGACTGCATTACCTATTTGGATGACTGCGTGAATGTTTGACGTTCCTGGGCACTTGCAACACGTAGAGTTATTGAAAACTACGCTTGTTGCAAGCGTATACGACTTTACAGAATGTTGAAAGTCAAATGTGTTAGTTACTCAACACTGCTGTTTCACACCCACACACACTCACATACACAGTAATTTTAAGAATTAGACACAATGTTTTTTAGCATTCACATGACGTCACTTTTTTAAGGAAGTCTATTTGAATGGCAACGTGCACAGGCACACTCTTACCTTGCCAATGGTAGGTGCACCAATAAGGTTACCAGTAGTTATTCTCTCAAAAATAAATGTTTCATTTGTTATGTTTTTTGGAATCCTCTCCATACACCCTTTTTAAATTTTATGTTATTAATTACTGACGTCCAAAATACACAATTTTGATTTTATAAAAACCCAGCCTATTGACACTCATGTATTATTTTTTTTCTAGAAATTATACCTTCGAAGCATTAAGCATGCTTCGAAGGTATAATTTTAAGAAATCCACACGAAGATACATCGTAAAAATAATGACCCTGTCTTTTCTGTCACGCAGTCGTTTAAAAATCTATTTGTTTTGATGGGAGCTCTAAAAGAAACACCTCGACTTATACAAAATTTCAACAATAAACATTCATTTTCAAAAGACAATGTTTGACAGCCCTACAAAGAACAACATCACCTTTCAAATATACCATCAGGAGTGTAAGGTCGGCGTAAAATTAATTCAGTGAGATATCATCCCGTTTCTTTTTGATGATTAAGCAGATCTTGAAGTAGTACTTTATAGCAAGGGGACGAGGAAGGGTTGCTGTCAATTCGTATTGAAACGCTTTTTGGCACGATTACCGCCATCTTGGAAAGAATACGGCGTAAAACCCGGAAGTGTTGAACTTCTTCTAATATTTGCTGTAAAGTGACTGAGTCTTAAGACCTATGAAAGTATTAGTCGGAACTGGCATGTTTCTAAGCTCCTTCATTGGAGTAAGTTTTTTCACTTCTATCGGAACAAACTATTGCTATGACTGTAAGAATAGACACGATTACGAACTATGTAATAATAGCGAATAGTTATGTCGTCTCATATTAACTAGTCAGCAAGGTGGTAGCTGCTTAGCGTGAACCGGACGCGCTTCAATGCATCTTCGAGACAGGTTCTTGCCAATAAATAGCATACATTAGAATTGAAGCTACAAACGACTTGCATCGTGTAAACGCTGTTCAGATAGTGTATTTTTACTATTTCAGACAATTATGGTATGCCACTTGCAATCAAATCGCACCGTGTAAATTAGGCTTTAGCATAAAGCAAACTGATTTTTAAAGGCGTTTCCTCGTCACGTGACTAGTGCTCCCAGTCGATCGATTCAAAAACCTTATTGGGCTAGAGGAAACGGCGATTCCAGTTTGACAGCAGTCCAGTACCTGAGTACTATTTAGCTCAAGTTATAGGCAAAAAGATCTGATTACAGCTTTTTTCGCGGTTACTTTGTTATTAGATTAGCAACTTTCCCATTATTTTATTTCTTCTACAGCAAATATGAAGCAGCGAGTTCGAAACATTACGCGATAAGATCTTAATTTCCCTGCAGACGTGTTTTTGCATTTGGGTATCGTCCAATAAACTTAATTTATTGGTAAATAACATTAATATACTATTTATTTGTCGACTTACATCTACCGTTACAGGATATAACCTTATGCGAGATAATAGTAATAATTCTTGATAACATATATCTTCAGAGATAAGTTTTAAAGAACGGGTCTTGGAAAACACTTTTTTGCATGAGTTTTTCAGAGAATTTCTTATTATGCTGCCTTCATTTAAGCTTTGCTATATCTGTAATAGTCTGGATACATTGTTCTAGAGATTATTAAATATTAGGAAAAAAATACCATAAAACTTACAATGTTTTCTCCCCTTTTCTATACGTATGTCAAGCTTGTTTAAGTCTATACAGGGTCAAATTTAATTAGCTAGCGAAACTCTGCAGACGTGATGGCTATCGATATCTAAACATGATCAAATTTTGAAATTAATTTGACGAGTTAATTTTGGGGTAATCGTCACCCACGCAGGTTGTGTATTCACTTCTTTACTTTGTGTAAACTTTACAGACGTGATGGGTTTTGGTATCATAACACGAGAAAACAATAAAAAAACTGATTTTCTCAACTCATTTTTCAAGTAACAATACCACCAGGATTTAGTCGTGTTTATATTTCGATACCCATCACGTCTGCAAAGTTTTGCTAGGTAATTATTTTGACCTTCTACATGAAACAATTTTTTTTAGCATAGCAGATTATAAAATGTTGTTTTGCTAAATATGCAGTTTCAGACATTTTCAGAACTGACAATTACAAAAGAGTATGATTAGAATTTTATTCATTTAGTGCGCAATGTTATGTAAGTACAAAGACGTTAATGATAATCACCAGTCATGCTTGACAATTACAATAAATGAAATAATTGTGTTCTTAACATCATCATCTGCCTTATCCGACGGGGTGTTCTTTACATAATTTCAGGCCAAATGACTTTGTGAAGGCCGCAGGAATTCGATGAATGCGTGAAGCACAGAACCGGTCGTCCGGAAGTGGCTGTGCTTGGGGTAGGCCTCTGTCCTGCAGTGGACGTCTTTCGGCTTTTCTTTACATAATACTCATTCATTCTTGACACAATCACTTACCTACTGTAATTCTGAAATCCACAGGTGCAAATTTCATCAATATATTTCACAACCTTTTCACACGGCGGAAAAAATAACAAATACGCTAGATTTAGAACACCTTTTCGTTGGGCAAAAATTATGGGCCCAAGTAATATTCATTATAAAAGCAAAATTGGCGTGTTGGTTTAAAATTTCAGAGACTACTTAGCGTCTTGAATATTTTAGTGAGTTCTCAGAACTGAGATACAGCTGTCGTAAACTTGGGTTAGCGCTGAAGGAACCGCGGATATTCTTAGCTTTTTCTTTTGGCTTTTTTTGTGCGATTCGAACTAAGATGAGATAGTTTTTGATGCTTGACGCTGCTTGTTTGCGTGTTTTAAAACTTCTTGATTGATTGAGGAAAAAAAAAGTGTTTTAAACCAGCCAGGTCATGTTTTTTCAGTACATTATTTGCGGCTGTAATGGAGATTTAAAACTAAGATTATGTCTAGCTTATTTCATTTAATGAAAAAGTATATGTTAAATCTCCGTACTTCTGTACTACATGCACACACTACTATTGAAGCACCCATAGTACATGTTTCAAGAATTAAGTCAAGCAAGAAGGATTTGTAAAAGGTTTGCATACTAAAATCACGCCTATTAAATAGAACAATAATTACCAAATTGGTTGAAGAAGGCTGGATGTGGATGTCATAATTACGGTTTAGATTATGAGAATTTAAAATATAGACGAGTATTGCAAACAGCCATATTAGCTGTTTGACATACTCGTCTATATTTGGCTGAAAATGCTGTTAAATCGCAATTTATATTTATGAGAATAAAATTATCTGAAGATTAGAAATCGGCCCTAAGACTAATTGTGTGTATGTTATAAAATGTCGTGTCAGAACGATTGTCATTGTGCTCGAAATCTAAAGGCTGTTTGCTTTTAGTTGATACTTTAGACAGTTTGCCAAGCTTACAGTATATGCAACTTTTCGTTCTCTGTGCGGTTATAATTATGTTTGTGCATTTGGTGGTATACTATTGAGTGAGTACCAAAATGCTTTGGTAGGAATTCAATAAAATTGTGACTGCTGTTGGGTGCGTGGAACATATATTTTAGTTACCCACCATTATAGCTACAAGCGCTGAGATACCCTCGCTTTGTTGAAGTTTCGAATCAATTCAAATTTAAATTAATATTATTTCCCAATAGCGATTAACTTGTTACAAGACGCTCTGATTCGACTCAGAAAGCCTGCAGTTTTTAAGCTCCTACACAAATCCTAGTCGTCAGTTTGTCTCTTTTTCTCATGCTTCGGGTTGTAATTACTAAGCTGTTGTATTCATAATATTACCTTATGTTTTATTTTATTGAATGGTACCTCCACCTCTTTCTCATATAAATAATTAATATAGTGAGCAAAAGTGGTTATAAATGTACTTTTATTATTCACTCTGTGTTCGCCAAAGACTACTTAGATATGAGGTTTACGGGATTATCATTAAAATAGCTTCCACGAGTACAGTCACGAACATAAATACCTTGCACTAACGTAAAATTCAGCAGCGATTTTTGAGAAATTACGATTGCAACTTTCAGAAAATGTTATAATATGATTTCGAAAACAGGTACTGTATTTGTAACACCATAATTCTTTTGTCAATCCTCTCGAAGAATCGTTGTCTACTCTTGCGAAAAGGTAAAGTATTTAAGCTCATGACCGTACACGTATGAAATAAACGTCTACACCTTGCTGAGTGGGAAATATTTTAACAAAGACAACGATTTTTCTCATATACTTTGTTACAATACGAGAGTGGTGCTACGATCGTTAAATATTGTGATTACGAACTCAAGACCATTAAAAGGCACTTTAAAAGTCAACAGAAAAAAAAATGTTAAATTGAATTATATTATTACGAAGACAAGGCAGTGTGTCAAGTCAAAGTTGACAAAAAATTAAAATCGCTTTTGATGTTCCGATTTTATAATGAAAAAACTTTGAACCATTCCGCTAAAATAAGCAACTCATATTTGTAATAAAAAAACGCGCCGAATGAAATTATAGCAATTACTGCCTTTTGCGAATAGGTCATGACAGTAAACAGTAACTAAGCCGAAATTGTAAGATATTATAACGATCTCAGTTGAAATTACTGCTTTCGCGTAAATAACTTTGTTTTCCTCGTTATTCGCAATTTTTAATATGCACTTGCCTATGTATTTTTCGGAATCGTGAAATATGAGATAAAAGCTGATAATAACTGTACCACAAATAAGCAAAGACACATAAATAAATCACGTGATAGGTACATGGTGCTCACTTATTAACAAACATTGCGAAAGTATGTGATTTTCCTAAAATATTAACTAGGAATAAGTGTGTGAAAAAAATAGTAAAAATAAAAATAACAAATTATGCAGTTCACTAAGCAACTAGTATAATTTTGTCTAGCCTCTAGATTGTCCTAAGTAGCAGGACCAGCATGTTTCCAAGCATTCTTATCTAGGATATAATCTTCTAATTTACAATATGCTTGTTTACAAAGTGTACTCTTAACATGCTCATGCTCAGTAGCAGCCCGGAGTCTGGATTGGTGCCCGGTTGATGGCAATAGGCTCCCCCCCCTATTACATGGGACATAAAAACAAAACTGGCGAAATGCGGGTGTACTATAGGTACACCTCTGCCCAACCCTTCAGGGAAACAAGGCGTGATGTTATGTTTTAAACTTTCTTGCATTTAATTGCAATACATACCAAGGTATTTTTGTTGTAACATTTAACACAGTACCCCATGAAAGACGTATACTTTACATAGTCTGAAATATGGTTGATCTATTTCATTTTTATTTCTAGTTTTTTTATCACTTGTTTTATTAAAAAGGTGCAGATCTTTTCTTACATACATAATATTTTCATAAATGAACTGGCAAGGTACCGCCATTACATTAATCTTCTTAAATAGTTCCCGAGATGTGCGGCGACGTAGATTGTAAATGGCTCTGACAGCTCTCTTTTGCAAAATAAAAATGGGTTCAATGTCAGCGGGTCGACCCCACAGTAAAATGCCCAATCACATAATGCTGTGGAAGTAGCTAAAATAAACCAAACGCGCGGTTCCTACTTTTTATCTTTCTAACAGCATACGCGGCCGAGCAACTTCTCGTCTAGCGTGATTCGTTGGAAAACTGTCTGAATAATAAATTCCGGGTTTTTCAATTCAATGTGATGTCACATTCGCCACTTCTAACATCAGTAATTTAAATCGAATGCATTTGGTTTTTTTCTCATTTAGTACCAAATTATTTACCGTAAACCAATCTTGGATCTGTTGTGACCTTCGGTCTTCTTTAAAGATCAATGAAGTGTCATCTGCAAATATCACCATCTTCGGTTGATTTTGAAGTAACTGGGGTTAATTATTAATGTAAACTAAAAAGAGGAATGGACCCAATATCGAACCTTGAGAAACGCCCATTGTCATTTCAGACCCTAATGAGTTTGTGCCGTTTATTTGTAATTTAACTTTTCTATCTTTCAGGTATGATCTTAGCAAATCAAGAGCTGCATTCCTAATCCTATAGTGCTCTAGTTTAAGCAGAAGTGTCTCATGGTTTACGCAATCGAACGCGATAGTATGTCATGCTCACTCAACTGTCTTGCTTGATGGTGGCGCGTGTGTTAGATCATTAAATTTAGCTCCCTTTTCAAAATGGTTGAGCGTAATGGTGGTGATCCATGCGTACTGTTCGTGAACGGGCGCCGTCAGTTGAGACTGGTCATCTCTTAGCTGCCACGGCTTATTTTAAAAATCTATTTTTTTGGATTGCTTTTATTTATTTTTTGCTGCATTCCTGTCGCTTTTAACGTGTACGGTTTTTGTACATCGTTCTCACATTAGGATCAACATTAATGATGTAACTAATATATTTGTAAAAAAATATTATTTAAAAGAGTTTCCATGGAGTTTCTTGCCCTTTCTTCTCCATAGGTACCTACTACTCTTTGGAATGGGCAACTGGCTTCATATTTCTGACTGACCGACTCCTTGACAATTCAAAAGTGCCTGTAAATAGTTTAATTGAAATAAATGCTTTGAGTTTGAGTTACACTGATTTGAAGTGCTGTGAAAGAAATAGGAACCGTTGATCTGTGAAACCACGCTGGCTTGTCGCGTGGCTAACCTACACATCAAGGACATGCAAGACCCTAGCAGCTGGAAGGTGACTTCAGGCTTCTAGAAAGGTAAGGCGCTGCATCCTCATTCCTTCTCTTATTCCTGTTTCTCCATTGGTATGGAGAAACAGGAAGAAGAGAAGGAATGAGGAATGAGGAATAGCCTCCGTCAAAATCAATGTATGCTGCCACATAAAGTTTACTACAGTCAACAAAACCGCCGATTCTCATAGCAAGGCTTTGAATCACCGCTCCAAACTTTAAGAAGCCTGGAAAGAGCTGATCAGACAGTTCAATCCCCTCACTTCTATCTCATACCTCATGTTAGCGTTAAAGGTTTTCTAATAAGCTCACGGCGCTAACATTGTGTATGAGTAATAGGGAAGCCAGATGTTTTTCATGTTTTGTGGTCAATTATTATAGAAATAAATATTTGTTAATGTTTACACTGTCATTCTTACTATTAATAATAATGTTTTAAATCCTAATAAATCGTATACGTAACTAAGACAAAATTCATTGGTTTTACGAATGAGTTTTGCCAAGTATAAAACGTTTGTATTTACATTTCATCATTTACATTAGGTCTTTACGAAATATAACGACGCTGTTACCAATCTTTCCTTCTTTGTAGTTTTATCACTTATACCAGTAGCCGGTGTAATAGTAACAGCTCAACAAGCGTCTTCAAACCGACCGGGCGACCGCAATTAATTCAACGATCCCGAGGGAATTTGCTCTTAACACAGGAATTATGACCGTGATTACAAGCATTTCTGTCCGGGTTGGATAAGATTCTTAAAGAAACTATAGACTGTAACAGTACCTACCTAAGAATTATCAACTATTTTCATTATATCCCTTAACTTTTGTGTACAGTAAAGCATAATAAAGGAAACAATGTTTAACTATTTTATTGTCCCCCTAGCTATGGTGTTATATCTTAAATATAAACTGTAAAGCAAAAAATAACCACTGTCTCAAATTGGGCTCGTTACATGACGGGGCAAACACAAGAGCTCCCGTTTTTCTAAGAGATCTCGAGAATTTTTGATCTCAAAAACAAACCCTATACGCTATTATTAGGAGACTTTACTAATTTGGGGACAGCCTTGCGAGGATTGCACTAAAGTAAAGAGGTACCTTGGAAAAAGTCGGTAACGTTTATGGGAAAATAGGGAAATGATTTCGTGACTTTGCATGTGAGAAATGAATTAAACCTCCTACTGAAGGTTCATATGACTATCCACTAGACCAAAAAATCGTCACAAAGTAAACTTTTCCCCCTATGGATAAAAATATCAGCCAGTCAGCAAAATGGTGGCAATAAAGACTGCCTAGTGCCCAGGAAGCACCCGACATACATTTAAATATACTCATGGTTTTCGGTACTTGTGGGGGAAAACACTGATAATCTGTTTTGCATTTGTCACAACACGGAAGAAAATTTGTTAAGACTTTCAAAGCTAGAACAAATCCAAATAAAATAAACATACAAAAGTCCAATGATTACAACAAAAGGCTTCTTTCACTAACTACACGTGGGACACTCAGAAAGTTTTGCGAAAATAAAAATAAATGTTCTGTATGTAAATATATTTTATTAAATCTTTTTAAAGTACTCTCCACTGGCCTCTTTACAAAGTTTCATGCGTCTGAACCAGTTTTCGAAACACTTTTCCCTAATATCTTATAAGGAACAGAACTTAGCATTTCATAATACGGCTGTCATACACATTGAGCGTTTTCCAATGTCCGCCCTCTTTCCTTATAGTTGTTCTTGTTAGCGGAGTCTTATACCAGGCCACTAAGAAAGTATTACAAAAAAAAGTTTTTATGTATGAGAGACTGGCCAGTTGCAGCCTATTTTGAAAATATTATTATTTGTAAGTAAAAATACGTAGGTACTTCCCAATTTCAGAATTTCCCTCCACATTGTTTGCGAGCTAATTTAATTACTATGTCTCATAAAAAAATAGATCTGCACCGGGAACATTTTCGCTCTATGATTTTTATGATTTCATGTGTAGCCTGAAGCCGGAAGAATCGTACGATAGACTTCAAATGGCATTAATAGATGAAGGCCCTTTCTAAGGCAACCGTGAATCGTTGGTATGACGAATTCAAGCGTGGTCGACAAATTTTTTGGGGGTAAAGAAAGAAGTGGTCGCCAGTTTGACGGCTGATATGGAAGAAAACCTGCTAGCAGTGAACATTTTAATCCAAGACAATAAGCGAGTAATGTATCAAGAGATTCAGTACATACTGAAGGTTGGATCGGGAAGCTTTCACGAAATTTTACACTTGCATCTTTGCGTGAGGAGGATAGTTTCACGCTGGGTGCCGCACAACCATAACGATGCTCACAAGCAGGCATAGGTGGAATGGTGATATAATGATACGATAAACAAATTTGAAGGAGGCTCGTCTCGGCGTGTTTACGACATCATTACAGGTGATGAGTCTTGGATTAATCAATACGATCCAGAAACGAAGCGCCAGTCGACGGTCGGTTTGGCTGTTTCAAAATGAAATCAACGCCTATCAAAGTGAAGCGATCTGGAAGCGGGGGGAGATTTTGAATGCGAGCTTTTCAATTTGACTGGCTACTTGGTGTCAATTCCTGTACGGAACTAAAGAAGCATCAACGCTGCATTGTATACTACCAAATGCTTGGCGTAAGTTTTGTCTGTTGTGAGCAACAAGCGACCAAACACAGGGCTCCGCGGGCTACTGCTCCACCTCGACAACGCGCCGTCGCACACCACGCTCAAAACGTGGGACTACCTGGTCAGCAAGCCGGTCAAACTCCTGGGTCACCCTCCTTTTACAGCCCCTAGCACCGTGTAATTTCTTTTATTCCCGAAAATAAAAAATCTGCTCAAAGGGATACCGTCGCCGCAAGAGCCGCTGTCGGCGTTCGAGCAGGCTGTAAGCGAGGTGTCTACGGCAGACTGGAAAAAGTATTTCGAAAACTGGTTCAGACGCATGAAACTTTGTATAGAGGCTAGTTGAGCATAATTTGAAAAGATTTAATATAAAAAATCCTTTTAGAAAATTTATAATGAGTGTCCCACGTAAATGCTAGCTATATAGTGTGGTGAAAACATAATACAACCAATTTGAAACGATATAAAAAATCACGAAAATACCATCAAAATTTCTTTTAACGTTTGAAAACCATGCTAATATACATGCAATCTTTCTGATTTTGTGTCAGATTATTCTACAAGCAAAATATTAACGTGATAGTGTTTTAATTTTTTTAGTACAATAAACAGACTTTTCGTAAATAGATAATTTCTTCTATTTTCGCAATAAATTACTAACGATGTGACATCGCGCTTCTCTTTCTTTTCTATGCAGTCTGAGAGTGACCGCACTTTAGCTCTTGTCAGCCTCTTAACAACATCGCCTTTAATCTACGTTCCCTTTAATCCTTCCAAACCAAATCTTCAAACGACTCGCTGATTCAACATATAAGATATCCTTTAAATAAAAGTGTAAAAGCAGTCCTCGTTAAGGTAAGGCTAGGAACAATGAGAACGACATACGATCATTAGTGAACAAAAAATGTCTATGTATTGTCGTCTATAATGAGCATGCGTGTCAGGCTCAGACTGAATTGAAATTGGAATGGGTTTTGTGATTTCCATGTGGATATAGACATTTTGATTTTGAATAGATATAGGGTGAGGCTATTTTTTTGTTTAAATGTGAGTTGGCTGTTCTGTAGTTAATAGATCCCACCAAAAAGATTCTGTAAAAACTTGTAACACAACGTTAACTACGAGTATAATAATAAAGAAATCGCAGTAAGGAACCTTATCAACCCCGATAAGAGTCAGGCGGTTCTCTTCTCGAGACGTCGTCGACTCCCTCCCCCACTTCCCAGCCCGATCACTATGTACGGCAAGCCAATCCCTTGGGAGAAGCAAGCCAAATACCTAGGCGTGATCCTCGATGAGAACCTTACCTTTAAGGCTCATATTAAGGCGATTCGCGCGCGCGCCTCCTTCGCTCTTAGCAGGCTCCAATTCGTACTGACAGCCCGTAGCAAACTGTCCCTCAAATGCAAGCTCCGCATCTATACCGCAGTCATCCGTCCCATCATGACCCACGTCATCTCCATAAGATGCAGATCCTCCAAAACCGTTTCCTCAGAAGGGTCACGGGTGCCCCCTTCTATGTTCGTAATATAGATCTTCACGTCGACCTCAAAATGCCAACCATAAAACAGTTCATGAAACGCTTATCAAAGCGTTTCTTCAACTGCGGCATTAAACATTCTAACCCCCTGATTACAGCGGCCGCCCGCTACACTCCCTCTCGCATTAGCAGTATTCGCCGACCAAGGCATACTTTAATCGACCCCGACGACGCCACTACCCTCCTCCAGGAGAGTAGTAAGGCCACTAGCACGCTACATAAGCCCAAAACCCGATCGCCGTCCTACCGCCCTCGCCGCCGAGGCTCGCCGCGACGCCCAAATCGACGCCCCTCCCGACCCTTGCTCGAGCCAGCCCGCGCCGCTGAGCATGTAGCTTTAAATTCGTCCCTAATTAATATCAATCCTGATCCAGCTAATCCCTTGCTGCCCTCTTCCAGCGACGCCCTAAGCCGAGGTTCGTACCCCACAGGGGGTGCCCTTAGCGCTGTCGCTTAGTTTTAGTTAGTATATAAGTTTAAGTCCTGGCTGGAGGCCTTAATTTATTAGGGAATCCACAGGCAAGTCCGCTTAAGCAGACGACAACCGCATAGGTTGACCTGCGAGATGCCAAACAAACAAACAAACAAGTAAGGAACCTTAGACTTGGCAAGACTTTGTCTAGATTTCGTTACTTTTTAGAGATAAACAAGCAGCTCCATCGAGTATTGGCTAGTTTTTTACAGAATGTTTTTGGTGGGATTTCAATTCTTTTTGTAGAAACGTGGGCAAAGCAGAAGGGGAGGCATTCGCCCAGCAGTGGGACGCTATAGGCTAGATTAAATTAGAAGATGTGTGTGCTGGGTTTTTGCAATGACAGTCGATTTTTTTATGTACCAATAGGAGAAGGGGGCATTACCATATCTCTAATATAGCTGAGACCAGCTGAGGGTTCTTCATCAGATACTTCAGACTTCTTAGATTTTTGACATCAAATGAAGCGGCCCACCAAGTTGAATATTTTTTGTAAAGACGGTATGTCGATCTCTAATAGTTTGGTTGGGCTCTTGTGTTTTCTAATCAGGGTCACCAGGTACTCCAGATCTTCAATTATCTATTTTTTATAGTTTTCACTTTATGTGGCCATTAAACCCTAACTCTGTACCAAATTTCAGCTGTCTGAGTTTATGGGAAGTACTAGTTCTAGATCATGAGTGAGTGAGTGAGTGTCATAAATGCGAAACTTTGCTTTCGCTTAACTTCGGACCTAAATGACCTACAGACTTGAAAATTTGGATTTTAAGTATGTGATTACAGCTTACTGGATTACGAAAATTTCTGCGTTCTGGTCTTATCCAGCGGTTCTCAAATAGGGGCCTGAAAATGCGGCGAAATGGTTCCAGTAAAGGATGGTACGGCAGTGTTTGCTTCGCGCTCGACTTGGCGGGGGCAGTGCCGTGCCCCCCGATAGGCAGTTAAAAATTTGAAATAGTAGTTTTGACATGAAATGTAACGTCGTAAAAATCCAGACATAGTAAAATCTTTGCTACATAACTAGGTATGGAAATTTTAATTCAAAATCATTTACGTTTTAGAAAACTTAGCTGTTGCCTTATCAGTTAACGGAATAATATCTAATGAAGTAGGTACGGTCAGTAACAAAAGTCCATTAACACTGCCACGAGTCAACAAGACCTGAACAATGAACGTATTAAAAATATAATGAACATTTTCAAGGAAGACATAGGAGATGTTATGGAAACCAGAACAATGGAACATCAATCTCCAATACTAATGACCCCTTGGACCACCAAGACTGAGAAAGTTCTGGTGAATAAAGACAAAGAGCCATTAGCAATCATGGCGGTATAAAAGACCTGGTCATCGGAGGAGCGAGTAGTGTCTACTGAGCATTCGTCGTGTTAACTCTAAGTCTTAAGTTATAAATTGTGAGATCTAATATTAATATTGTGAATTTTGTAAAAGTTAATCAATAAAATAAAAATATTTTTTTTTAAAACTAAATCCGATTGAGCTATTTTGACTGGCGCCCAACGTGGAGCCCAGATAAAAGTGATTGTGTTATAAAGTTCAGGAACATTTGAGGCAAAAACCTCCAAGTTCGCTAAAACACTTCGCGTGACTTTCAAGTCTTAAAACTGGGTATCCTACCAAATAAATAAGTCAAGATAAAGTGAAGAAATGCTGGTTCTCCGTGTCGTCATCAGCTGCGTTCTGTAAGCACCGAGTAGCATTATCCTATCCAAAATTCCTCTAATTAGATCTCCGATTTTTGTAAATAAATTTAAGACTAGAGTAAGTAGAGACACTGACCCACTTCCTAAAAATAATATGGAGGGTAAACAAGGCTACGTACCACTAAGTGTATCTAGTTCATCACAGGTTCCATTGTCACAGCCACTGATATCACCAGTGCAGTTCACAATTGATCCAAATAAGTTAATTAATTTTGTCCCCACATATAATGGCGACCCATTTACTATTTATAATTATTTAAATAATGCAAAGCAATGGCTACAAGCTGTAGGAGGAAACACACCTCAAAATATTATGTTATTATTAACTAAATTAGAAGGCAGGGCCGCAGCAATCGTATCTATGATTAACCATGCTTTTAATTGGGATAACATAGAAGCCACCCTGAAGGTAGAATGTGCAGATAATAGAGAACTTAATACTTTATTAGTAGAATTATCTAATGTAAAGAAAAAAACGACATATAAAGATTTAATATTTGAATTTAAACAAAAATTATTTTTTATTAAAGGTAAGTTAACTGATAAGCACGGAATAGCCCGACAAGATCTTATAGATGAGATCATGGAGCCATATATTAGCACTGCACAAAATACGTTAAGAAATAGTTTACCATATCATGACCAAGTATATGTAAGTAATTGTAATTTTAATGAAACTGTTACAAGGATATTACAATTAGAAGCAGAAGGGAGATTCGAACATATAAAACAAAAGTTTTCCAATTATTTACCAGCTCCTCGTATTATAAACCAAATACAACCTCAACAACAATGGAGCGTACCGCAATTTAAACCGACACAACACATGAACACTCAATTTCATCCTCAACAATCGCATTTGCATCAACAGAAAATGAACACTCAGTTTATAAACAGACCTTTTTATCAGACTAAACATACCTGGAATCCAAATCAAAACAACGTATTCCAAAGACCTCCGCATCCACAATTTCAACAATATAGAAATAGTTTTCCACAACAATCTCAACCACAACAGCGTCCTATACAAAAGTCCGAAGACGTAACAATGAGGACAGCTGCCCAATTAAAACCAAACCAAATTAATTTAGGAAAAGGTTTTGTAGCAAAGGAGTTATACCATCACTCCGACAATTTTGAAGAATCAATATCTAATGATAATAATTATAATTCTCAAACTACCAACCCTGAAGAAAATTACTATGTAGACGAATATTATTATATTCCTGAGGAAAATTATTCCTACGTTCCCGAAGAAAGTCAGGATTTTCACGAGGGATTAGATATAAACAAAACATTATAGAATTTAATCATGTAAAATCATATTTACCGTATTTTGAAACAGAAAACCCTAAACTAAAAATATTAATAGATACAGGAAGTCAACGTTCGTTTATAACACCAATGGCACAAAAGTTATACTTTCCTGAATGTAAAAAGTTAGAGAGATTCACAGTTAGAACTTCACATGGAGTAACAACTCACAATGGTGTAATAGAAACTCCATATTGGTGTAGATATTTCGGAAAAGATAACGGAACGATGAAATTTTATATTTACCAATTTAGTGATAAGTATGACGTTTTAATGGGTACTGAAATGATTGAACAAATTAATGCGAAAATAGATTTAAAAGAAAGGAAATTAAGTATGCCAGAACGAGAATTACTTATTTTTCATATGACGGATGATAATAATTTAAATATCAAAGAACTTTGTGATACATATCAAGATTTGTTTACAGAAAGCGTCACAAACAGTGCAACGACAAAAATTAAACACCATATTAATTTAATTCATGATGAGCCTATTTATCAAAGACCATTTAGGTTACCGCAAATTCAACAAGAGGAAATAAAAAAACAAATTAATACATTATTAAGTGAAAATATAATTCGCCCCTCAGAATCACCATGGGCCTCACCTGTACACATCATATCGAAAAAGGTAGATCAATCTGGAATACAAAAATGGAGAATGGTAATAGATTATAGAAAATTAAATGAAAAGACTAGGTCGGATAAATTTCCTTTACCTAATATAGATGAACTATTTTCAAAATTACAAGGTAATAAATATTTTACTACTCTTGATTTAACCTCAGGTTATCATCAAATTAAAATGGATGAAGCTTCTATTGAGAAAACCGCATTTAGTACACCTGATGGGCATTATGAATTTTTAAGAATGCCATTTGGTTTAAAAAATGCACCAGCAACTTTCCAAAGAATGATGAATAATGTACTGAACAAGGAAATCACTAGAAATATATGTCTTGTTTATTTAGATGATATAATAATTTATTCAAAAACAAAACAGGAGCATATCAATAGGCTTCAGCAGGTTTTTGAAGCATTAAGATCAGCCAACCTTAAAGTTAATAAAAATAAATGCGTTTTTATGGAAGAAGAAATTGAATTCTTAGGCCATGTTTTAAATAAAGATGGTTTAAAACCAAATCAAAAAAAAATTGAAGCTATACAAAAATTCCCTATTCCAAAATCTGTTAAAGAAATCAGAGCATTTTTAGGTTTAATAGGATATTATAGGAAATTTGTACCAAATCTAAGTAAAATTGTGAAACCTCTTACAGAATCTACAAAAAAGGATGCTACTATAGATATACATCAGAAAAATTATATTGAAGCAATACAGACTTGTAAACATTTATTAACTAACGCACCTATCTTAGCTTTCCCAGATTTTAATAAAGCTTTCGTAATTACGACCGATGCATCTGACATAGCTTTAGGAGCCGTATTAAGTCAAGAAAGTCATCCGATAGCCTATGCATCTAGGACTCTAAGTAAAGCCGAACAAAAATATAATACAACTGAAAAAGAACTATTAGGAATACTTTGGGCTGTAACACAATTTAGACCTTATATTTATGGAAGAAAATTCACGTTGCGTACAGATCACAAAGCATTAATATGGTTAGCTAAATTAAAAGAACCTAATCAGCGATTAACTAGATGGAAATTAAAATTACAAGACTATGATTTTACTATAGAACATGTAAAAGGAAAAGATAATTATGTCGCCGACGCATTAAGCCGCGTAGAGATTCATCACACTGATGGTGACTCATTAGATGTAAATTTGGAAGAAGATTTGGCATTAACGAATTCCAGTATAAGTAATTCTTCAAAAGACGAATCATTAGAAAACTCAAATCAATCTAATAATGATTTGAATAGTAATCAGCAAGATACTGTACATTCTAATCAAGAAGATAGTGATGAAGGAATCCCTATAATAAATGCGTATCCACCTAAAAGATTAAGACGCGTAATATTCGAATATGCACCATACAAGAAGGCAAGTCGAGAAAACGGAATTTGGTATTTTTATGTCCCACCGAATAATGAGGAAGATATTATAAAAGAATTTATGTTAGAATATTTACCCTTAGGAAAATATGCTTTCATAATCCCTAATGATGATTTATATTATAGAGTATCTGAAACTTATCGTAAATATTTTGATCATTCAAAATTTAAACCAATTAGGTTCACAAAAAGTCTTGTAGAAATATTTGAAAAAGAAGAACAATTAAGACTTATCAAAGAATACCATTTAAAAGATAATCGACACCCTGGAATTGAAAGTTTATACAAACAGTTAAAAGAAAAATATTATTGGGAAAATATGAGGAAACAAATAAAGAAATATATTTTACAGTGTAGTCCTTGTCAAAAAGAAAAATATAATAGACATCCAAACGTAACATTAGCTTTTGAAACTGAAACGCCCTACGAACCAATGGAAGTCTGGCACATAGATTTCATGTCTTTAGAAAAACAATGGTATTTAACAATGATAGATAAGTTTTCTAAGTATGCCATAATAAAACCAACAGAAAAAAGCAAAGTTTGCGATACATTATCTGAGATATTCTCATTGATAGGAGCACCTAAGAAAATAGTACATGATGGTGAACAATCTTTTTGCAGCGAAATAATAAATGAGTTATTTAAAACATACAATATTATTAATCACACCACTTCCCCACAACATCACAAGTCAAACTCGGATGTAGAAAGGTTACATAGTACGATTCAAGAACTATACAGGTTACAAAGAGACACAGAGTTTAATAAAAATCAAAAGATCTATTTTATAACACATGCTTACAATAACACTAGGCACAGTGCTATAAATATGACTCCTTTTGAAGTACACTTTGGAAGAAAACCAAAACTGCAAAATTTCGATAACCTTAAAGTAGTAATTCAAAACTATACAACACAACAAAAACAATTTGTAAATCAATTAAACCAAAATGTTCATGATTTATTACAAAAAGAAAAACAAATACGTAACGATCGAATTAATAAAAGAATACGACCAGCAAAAGATTTTAAAGTTGGAGATAAGGTATATTTAAAAAATAGTAAAGCAGAGAGACATAAAACAAATGCTAGATATGTAGGTCCATATAATATACTAGCTTGTGAACCACACAATAAATACAAATTAAGTAATGACAGAACATATCATGGAGAAGAACTCATGGTTGCAGAATCTTCATTGTCAACGGACACAATTTTAGAAGATTAGAATCAAACGAACATGTAATATTAGTGGAAATGCAACCCACTCGTATTATTGAAGGAAGATGGACAGTTATTCATAAGTTAGAAATAAGGCCTATATCAGAACATAAGAATAGACTTAAGAATACTGTAACTAGAATTATGTCACAATCTAATTTTAAAAATGAAGATGTAATGATATCTAACAATATAAATGATATTGAACCTTTTATTAATGTAAAGAGTAAAATAATTGACCACATTGTATACTTTATATTAGAAATACCTTTAGTTAAACGACAAGTATATAATACAAGAAAAATTGTTCCAATAATCCAAAATATCCCAACTTGTACCTATCCTATAATGCGAAAGGTTATGTTAGCATACACCGAGTTAGAAATATATGAAGTAGAAGATTGCACAATGCTTACAGAAATAATTTGTAAAGAAAGCATTAGACAGACTACAACTTGTGAAACTGAGCTCTTACGGAATAAAACTACAGAAAAATGTATTACAGTTCCTATAAAGTGTCCAGCAGAAGAAATACAAGAAATATCTCCAAAAGCAATCTATATGTATTTCAATAAAACAACTGAAATAAAGATTAACTGTGGAGAAAATGATGAAACATCGTGGGCTAGAGGACCCTATTTGCTGACAGGAGAAAACTGTGAAGTTAAAGTTGCAAATATAATAAGATTTAATACAAAAGAGTCAAATGATAAAATAATTATAACTAATCTAGAAATTAATCAAACTAAGGATGTTCCTGAAATTGAATTGAATTATGATCCAATGAAAATCTCAGCGAAATTAAAACATTTTAAGCAAATCGAAGAACTAGCAACGCAAGGAAAACATAATCTAATTCAGTATAGTTGGATATTATGTATAACTATACTTATTTGTATTATGATTGTTTTCAAATTTTTTCGATCCAAGGCTTGGAAGAAGCCATGGACTTCCAAATTAAGGGGGAATAGTCAACAAGACCTGAACAATGAACGTATTAAAAATATAATGAACATTTTCAAGGAAGACATAGGAGATGTTATGGAAACCAGAACAATGGAACATCAATCTCCAATACTAATGACCCCTTGGACCACCAAGACTGAGAAAGTTCTGGTGAATAAAGACAAAGAGTCATTAGCAATCATGGCGGTATAAAAGACCTGGTCATCGGAGGAGCGAGTAGTGTCTACTGAGCATTCGTCGTGTTAACTCTAAGTCTTAAGTTATAAATTGTGAGATCTAATATTAATATTGTGAATTTTGTAAAAGTTAATCAATAAAATAAAAATATTTTTTTTAAAACTAAATCCGATTGAGCTATTTTGACTCACGTTTGCAAATAATTAAAATTGACACAACCATTTTGTGTCAGTTTTGTGTAAATTCAATTCGATAATATGCTTTTCAGCATATTATCTAATGATATAATTCCTATAAGCCATATGTGAGTACTATGTTCATGCTATAAACCTACCATTTACTGGGTACGTCTTTCATTGACTTGAATGTGCCCTGGCGGCTGAGAGTATGTCATGCTCACAATAACGTTCCGCTGATGGTGGCGTGTGTGTTGGATCATTTAGCTCCCTTCAAAATGGTTGAGTTGAATGGTGCTAATCCATGCGTCATGTTCGTGAACGCCCGTCCCTCCACCGATCGGAAGCTGCGCTCCGGTTGGCTAGGGCCAATCGGAGCGCCGAACGCGGTCGAAGCGTTAAGTCGAGATGGTTAGAAGAAACTCACACTTGGGCCTCTGTGCTATATAATGTAGTAAGTAGTGGATTGTATCATGATTGATATGACACATACATACCATTCAACCATTTTACATAATTGTAATACTACGGAGCACCCAGAGTAGTTAGATTCCCCAGCATCTTGCTGACTGCTTTGAAGGTGACAACAGATTTGTTTATTTTTTAACAATTTAAACGATGTGTGATTTTTTTACAGATTTTCAAGATTTTACCAATCATTACTACTGCCTGTTAACGATCGATAAATATATCAAAGTTTAAATCTTTATTATTATGATCATTTTGGATGAACACCCGGCGATCGACGACAATCGTCTGTTGCTTGCAAATTTTCAAACAAATTCGACACGTGTGATCGTAAAAAAAACAGCAAATCTGTAGGCACACCAATTTTAACCCTGAAATACATGAAAACAAGCAGTAACTTTGTTTCTCTAAACATAATTTCAAAATTCGAATGGTGTCTAGCTGTGAATCCGCCATCATTAAATTTTATTGAAAACATTCTTAAACGAACAAATTCAAATCGTGTACGTGTCACTTTACCAAGTATTCAGAGCAACCCTTACAGAACACTGCTACATTTTCCGATCTTGAGATCAAACCTATTTACACGCAAACCCCTATATACTTAAACCGTTCAACCCTTACTTAACCTAAACTCGTGTAAACTTAAACTATGCCAATAAACGCCCCAACTTTAGCTTAGACACTAAACTTAAGCAGTTCATTTTAGTACTCTGGCGACTTAATAATGTAAGTTGTATAACTGAGGTCGATACGGATTTATTGGTTGACGTTGATAACGGAATATAATTAGTTTTGATTACTTTTTAATTGGTATAATGAAAGACGCAATATTTGAAAGGTACATGTGTTTCTTTATTTTTATTGTTAGGTTCTTCGTTTATTGTTGAAGTATAGTTGTTTTAGTATATTCTGTAAATATTATAATGACTGCCTTGCTGGTGTAGTGGTCATAGTTGAGACTGCTGAGCATCAGATTCTGGGTTCGATTTCAAGGTCAGGCAAAGTGTATAGAGTTGTTTCCTTAGAAATAAATTACGTTTTCACCACACTACCTATTATTTGCAATTTTTACCCATCGATTTCCGAGGGTAAAAGCCTTTTTTGTTATCTAGAGTGTAAAAGTGTTTTCAAATTCGAAGGCTTCCGATTAAACATTTACTCGAAGTTTTAAATAAAAACAAAGAGGTAGGAACAAAAACGTTTTTAAGACAAAAGTTAGGAACGTTCAAAACCTGTCAACCGAAAATACCTGGTTATTCAGAACCGAAAATATCCGCTTTTTATTTTATTTTAATAAACAGATTCTATATGTATTTTACTGATTTTCTTTCTTTTTTGCAAGTTCCTCGTAGTGTGGTGAAAGTTGCTGTGTTTCACTTATGGGTAAAAGTTTTTAGCGTTTCGTGATTGAAAACCTTCGCGACGCTCAGGGTTCTTCTTTTAAACCACTCAAAATCAAAATCAATCAAAATATTTTATTTCACATAAACCTACATGGGCACTCATGAAACGTCAGATTCTAGGTGCATGGTTCCAATTGGTCGTTTCCTATGGAGAAGAGCCGGCAAGAAACTCCATGGTTACTCTTTTAAAAATATTTGTTTTTACAATATTTTTAGTTACAGGGTTAATAGGTATGGGAGGACAGTGTAGGCCTGTCAAAAAGTACCATATGTTAAACAAATAGACAATGGTATATACATTTACAATCCACAAGGCCTACAACGTTCTCACATTTACAAAATATAGAAATTATCTAATAGAATAAAATCAAAACTAATTAAAAATTGTAGGTATATAATGTCAAATAATGAAAATATTATGGCAGAGTTATTTATATATCAATATCTAATAATTAAAAATAAAAATTAAACACCATTATTTGGGAGCAGTTATTAGAAATTTACATAGTGACTCGCTTCGCTCGTGGTTTAATTCTAGAACCCTTCGCTAGCTCAGGTTTCAATCCAAGCACTCACGGCAAAAAACACTTTTACCCATATGTAAAACAAATAACTATTTCAACCCCCCATCTCGGAAAGACTATTTTTTCTCTTCGATATCTGAGCGTAAAAGCCGTTTTTATCCTCTAGTGGATAAAGTAAATTGAATTTAGAACATCGTGTGCACGAAGTTAGGGAATTCAAAACATTATTTAAACCTTTTTACGTCTACATCTATGGTGCTCTATTGTTCGGAATTTGATTCGAAAATTAAAAAAAAAATGCTTAGCGCGTTTTTCTTTTCACGTTGATCATATTTATTGTTAAAACAAACCAAGTTAAAAAAATACTTGAAAACCAGTGTCAAACCAAAAATGAGTGATTTAAGCGACGAGGAAGTTTATTTGACGCCTACAGAATGGGGAAGGCAACTGTCAAAGTGGCGCTGTATACGATTGTTCCAAATTATCTGTCAAATTGTATAGCATCTTATAAAATATGTTCACAAATAACATAGAAATTACAAAGTGTTGTGTAATTGGGTGTTTAAACGTAGGCCAACACAAATTTCCAATAAATCGAATTAAAAAAAGAAAGTGGATAGCTGCCGTAAGGATTAAAAACTGAGCCTACTAGGACTACGAGGTTATGTCGAGATCATTTTCATGAAAATTATTAACAAACATTAAGTGTGAGTACAGGTGGGTGTAATGAACGATAGTTCTTTTATTTAAGCTAGTATCTATATACCTAAATTATTAACATTACATAATATCTTTAAATGTTTATCATTGTTCATCTTGTTTTAAGGTTTGCCCTGTGTACACAAACTTTTAAAGAAAGAAGCAGTACCAAGTCTCTTTTCATGGAACCAGAAAAGGATATCAGCCAGTACTAGTGTGAGAGACGAAAGGCATGCTAAGAGAAACATTCGAAAGAATCTTTCCAACATCTTTCAAGCAATCAAAACCCACATCCTTCTTTTTCTCAGAATCCACAATATAATGGAATACGAAAGAGAGTTAGAAATTTCTTCTCTTGTTACACCTGTTGATTGTGGTGACAATGTTAACAATCAAAATAACAAAACATCAGTTTCTACTCAGACTGCCACAATGCTGTCTCTTTTTTCAGCTGACCTTTTATTAAGTCATGTTGAGTCTGCCAAGTTTTACACTGGATTAGAAAATTATGAGAAATATAAATTTGTTTCGTCAACATTACTGGCTATGGCAGCTCATTTGAAATACAGGTGTGAGTGGGATAAGCGGAGTTTCTACTGAACAGCTTTACTAAGACCTATAGATATTAAATATTTTTTATATGTAAAATGTTATGCAATTTCCGAGAGTGTACAACTATAACTCATAAATAACTATTAGGTGTTTTTATTATATTATAATAATCTTTATACAGATATTTATTCATAATTTCAGCCTTTATATTGTTATTGTAAAATAATCTAACTTTATAATATGTTTTCTATGAACAACTCATCTTTTTCAATATAAATAAATTACAGAATTTTCTGCCACTTCAGTACATTTGTCCTTGTACTTGAAAATCATATAGGCAGGTTTTTTAAAATAGTAATTCCCCATTTTGACTCTGTATATAAGGTACAGATTCAGGGCTAATAAGTCTGTTTCTGCTTACATGCCATGCCATGCCACCCTGGTCATATTATATCTTGATGTCAACTTGATAGTTGAGTTTTTTCATTGTCTTCTTGACAAATCCTTTTATATAAAAGAGATAATTGATAAATGCGGACCTTATCAATATGAGGAATCTGTCTTCATATAATTTTTCTGATGCATCTGTTTTTTGTTGAATCTTCAAAATGACATAAATATTTCGTATTAGTAAAATGGGAACTACCTACCATCACATAAAATAAAACCGATAAGAAATATTCACCTTTCAAAATAATCTAATACATTGTCTTCCAAGCGGAGGTAAAATAGAGTTAATATTTATGTCATGGTACATCTCCAATGGTAGAAGTATGATAGAGGGTTCTGTTGGATTTACACGGGTCATTGTTTCCGACGAACTTCAGCCACACTTTTGGCCGATTCTGGAGCTGATCTCCTGTCCCTTAAGCGCCATGGTGGCTGGAAGTCCAATGCGGTTGTAGAGGATAGAGGATGCAGGGATGCATAGAGGATTCCATCCAAAATAAGTCTAAAATATGTGAAGGCATCGTAGGAGCCATTACACTGAAAGAGCCTCAGTCAAATCCTTGGACTGGCCCTTCTACATCAAAAATGATCCGTTACGAAACACCTAGCGATCGCCCTCTTTCGCCAACATTTACGCCAAGGGAATCCAATGAATCAGTACAACTATTAAGGATGACAGATAGTTTACATAAATATAGTACAAAAATCACTAACACCAACATTACAGTACCTAACAAAAATATTACACTAAACTTAAGTAACTGTAGCAACGTTACTTTCAATTTTTCTTAAATACCTAAGTATTATTTGTTATACATTATCTAAACTGAAATAAAAGTATCTTGTAAATGTGTTTTTTTTGCATTTAGTCATTTCCTCGCTGAGGTGGGATGAAAAGTTACGTGTTGCACTCGAGTGCAAAGATTTTTCACCGCTCCGCACCGCGCTAACGCTCAGGATCCTAATTTTTGAATCACTCGTTGCACTCGTGATTCAATTTTAGAATCCTTCGCTTGCTCGATTCGACAAAATTGAGCACGCGGTTAAAAAGCAACTTTGCACTCTTGTATAACGAATAACTATTATTTGCATTAAATGTGACAAATAAAGAATATAAGAACATTGTAGGTTCGGACGACAGAAACGAAGTTCAATACGCTTTTTTTAACCTCTAAAATTATTCGATATGAAGATTTCTCTAAAACCATAAAAAACGACACCGATGACGAAACATTTGAAAATTTTCGCAGCTGCCCTCTTTGACTTTTATTTTGACCTCACTATTTGCACCCATGATAAATAAAAGTATTACCCTACTTGGGGATCAAACCCAGGACAGACGCTCCGCAGTGATTATAGACCCACAAGGTATTCGAGGAGTCTCTTTAATCGCAGGTAGGTTCAATAGCTACACACAACAACAATTATTTCACTATTAATATTTACTAACAAGCTCCCGAGAAATTTCGTGAATGCAAAGTAAAGCTTTTCATATTATAATAATATAATATAATTCCAGTATAATAACGCACTCAGGATACTGTTGAGGCTGCCATGGCGATGTAGCGCGTCAAAGATGTTTGCTGAGAGGCATATAGATGGTTTTGCGGCCATCGTACGTAAAAGAACCGCTTCTCTGCTTGCTCGTCTTCGTGGCAGCACCAACACAATCTTGTATTTATTCGCAGATAGATGGGAGTCTCCAATGCTGCGACTTTGGATGAAACTCCATACTCTATAACTTGTATGTCTACTAACACTAGTTTTTTAAGACCATTGTTACTAACACTATGGGCGTAGCCCGAAATAAATGCTAAGCTAATAAGATAGCTTGCAAACTTTTGAAATATTGCGTTGTATGAACCAACATACAGTAATTATTTGTTTATAAGCTATTTGTACAGTACATCTAACAACGTCGCAAATTGCTGTCAAATATTTAACTATTTTTTATAATATTATTATTGTTGTATCAAAATGTGGAATATCGCTCTCTAGTATAATAAAACATTACATGTGAATTGCATTAATAGCACTAAATTAGGTGCTGTAACAGTTTTAGGCTTAAAAAGGGTTCATGTTGCAGAAATCTCGATGTTTTTTTTTTCCTCGGGCATCAGTAGAGGGCATCCGTGCGAATATGGGGAGGGTTCCCTACAATTTGTAAAGTTCTAAGTTTCTGAAGTCATAAATCGAACTGTATTCAGCCATTTCATTTCAGACATTTCGCATTCAAACACTCTAAAAATTCTATTCATATCAGATTTTTTTACAATACAATATATTAACAGCAAACGCCTGGTCCATCGCCGTTTTTGTTCCAAACACATTTGTTCAGTTTCCTATTTAAAAAGTTTTGTCAATCAACTCTGTGCCTACTGCGTTGTTATGGAAATAAGTTGTGTTTTACGAACCTGTGAAAGTATTACTTTACGTTAATTTGTTTTACCTGCCATTATGGGCTGTATTGAGCCCACTGAGCCTAACCATTGGCTCGGCCAAATAGGAATTGAGTTTTCTTTTTCAGCAGGTCCCTACAAGCGTGGAGTGTAGATATGTGCCCAGTTAGTTGCAGTAGGCTCACCCCTATAACATATAACTTGTAACGTAACTGGTGAAATGTTGGTGCACTACACGTATAGTTACATCTACCTCCCTTTCGGAAAACACAGGCGTGATGTTTATGCTACGTTCTTACAATGTAGTCCTAGCATCGACTGGCATAGACTATTTAGCGATGCTTTTTACCGCAATTAAACGCAGAAGACGACATAAAGGTATGTTGTGTTTTGACAATCAGTACGACCCGTCAGCTTCTGACAGATTTGCTCGATTTTATCGTCCTCTGTAGGACATGATCCATAGATATCTAAGTTAAAATCAGGTAGACCTACATCAATTGTTGATTTATCAATCGATCCAGTGATGAAAGATAAATAATATGTCAATGGTCTGTTGCTCACCATTTACTCGACAACAAGAAAAAAAAAACAAATCATCCATTCCCGATACTTTTTTGACTGATTGTACATACTCTCAAGGGGTTGGACCATAAATACGTGAAGGATGTATTAGGGTAGGACTTTGCAGGAGATTATAATATGTGAAGGTACTTGTGTATTAAACTAGTAATGGGTATGTGAACTAACCAGGAGTATGAAAGTAACTTAGGGCTATATCAGACACCATTCTTTTAGCATTGACAATTTTGCAACTGCATCAATGCTGCATCGCGTTAAGCCTTCAGCAAGTTTTTGCCTACAGATTTGCACGATGTTTGATGATCGACACGTGTGATTATCACATGTTAGTTAGTTTTTAGTAAGATCATAACTAGTGTGTATTGCGAATTTCATAATGGACAAAACATCGAACAAAGAGTTTGTCTTAAATTTTGCATCGCCAATGGAATTTCGTGTTCGGAGTCACTAAAAATGTTACAGAAGGCTTACGGTGAATGGACTTTATAAAAACACGTAATTATGAGTGGTACAAAGCATTCAAAAGCGGTCGATATGTGATGGAAGATTTGCCTCGCTCTGGTAGGCCATCAACATCTTCAGCTGAAGTTAACATCGCAAAAGTGAAGGAAATAGTGACTGAAAATCCTCATTCAAGTTTAAGAGTGATAGCCGCTGAATGTTCTGGGTTTCACGAGTCAATCCGTACCGTTTTAAATAATCACTTGGATATGAAACATGTTGCTGCTCGGCTAGTCCCAAAAGACCTGAATTTTCTCTAAAAACTCATCCGCATAAGAGTCGCTGAGGACATGCTAGAACGAGTCAAATCCGACCCGACATTCATGAAACGCATTGTTACTGGTTACGAGACTTGGATTTACGAGTTTGATATGGAAACTAGTCAACAAGCTTCGGAGTGGCGCCTTCCAACTGAACCGAAACCGACATAAAGGAGAATTCGCGTCGAGAACTGAACTCAATTCCGGAAAATCATTTATAAATGAGCTCCTTACGTTTTGAGTTGAGCTGCACGATTAATGACAAATGCGTGCACTGACTGGACAGGCCCACTCAAATCTGTATGGTTCTTTCCTCAAAAGACCATTTCAGACACCTACCTACATGGTCCTCATATGATCTGTAAAATAAACAATGACATGAATACTTACCTAGGTATTATTTTATTGTTATTATTGTGAATGTTAAGACTATGTGGGTCATTTTATTTTTTACTTTTGTTTTTTTTTATATTTTATTATCTCAGTGAATTTTAATCGTAACTTGGTCTGGCGGTTTGAGTAATTATGCGGCCTATCCAATGTCCTTTCTTTGGTATTGTTCGTCGAATCGTTGAGCTCCTTATGTTTTGAGTTGAGCTGTACGATTACTGACAAATGCGTGCACTGACTGGACAGGTCCACTCAATCTGTGTGGTTCTTTCCTCAAAAGACCATTTCAGACATCAATCCACATGGTCTTAACATGATCTGACCAAGATTATGTCTGGACTTTAAAAGAGACTGTGACCTCTGAGTTTGTTTCGGCTTTTCTTCTCAGAGTAGTCAGATAGGAAACGCCGACCTCATCTAGTTTAAAAAAAAATGTTTGACGTGTAAAAGTGTTTGTACAAACCCACTTACAGAAATAAAAATCATTTATCATTTATCATCATTTAATGTTTTGATCATTGGATTACTCGTTGGCGTAAGTGTATCGTTTCTGAAGGAGTATACTTCGAAGGCGATAAAATAAATTTGATATTTTCTCGGTACTTTCTTGACAGAGTAGTATTTGAATTCGAACAATATCGTTCAGAAACTGGAACTTTATAGTCAACAGTACCTACTTATAAACTTGAATCCTGTAAGATCAGAATTAATTTAAGTATACTACCTAAGATTTACCTGGAATATTGTGTTTATTTGTGTAAAGATATTAATTAAGGAGAACATGAAGGTAGAAGTTTTATGTAGGTAATATTTCTTTCGTTGGGTAAATTTCGTAGGTATATTTTCTTTAGGTAATATTTCGTCATAATATACATGATTTTTACCGACATACATGTAATATCATGCCTGTATTGCCCGAAAATCCAGGCAGAAGTGTGTAGTGCATACTTGTTTCGCCAGGTATGATCAAGCCGCATGTTACGATACAATGAAATGTATGTTCATGTGAAATAAAATATTTTGATTATGATTACACTTAACTTATAGCCGAAACATGAACTTGTAAGAACAAATTTATTGGTGACCATATAGGCACACTGGATTCATTAGTAGCAATTCATTTATTGCAAAAAAAAAATGTTACATTTTTTAAATGTTGTGGAATTTGCAGCAATTCTGAATAAAAATGTTTTTCTTGAAGAAGAAGCAATTTCTTAATGTTGATGTGTTAGAAATAAATCAAAGTAGTTAGAAATAATGTTAATTTTACTTTTTCTTTTAAATTCAATTTTTAAGAATAGTTTATTATCTGGCTTACATACTCGTATATTCTAATTATTACACATTCCTAGTAAACTCCCCGGAGTAAATCCCTAGCTTTTTCTTTAAATTTTCTACAAAAGTTCTATGTAATTTGGATAATAGTGACTATTGAATTGTCTCTGAAAGACTCAAACATAAGCCGATTGTATTGTCATTTGATTGGTTGCAATTTATTAGTTAACAAACCAACTTATAATGATGCCTCTTACTATTAAACAATTTAAGGATACGTCTCATTATGAATTTTCTTGTATCGTGGATACTTTTCTTTGTGTAAAAAATCAATATTAATTACAGGACATGCAATGCATACTAGTAATAAACACAAATCTTAATAATTTCATACATTGAAAAAAAAAACAAATGTGTGATTGAGACACCTTAATAGTGGTGAACAACTTGTGTTGACCTGGCGAAATGTGGGTGTACTATAGGTACACCTCTGCCCAACCCTTCGGGGTAACAAGGCGTGAAGTTATGTTATCTTGTGTTGCTGTGCAGTAACGAGCAGTGGAATCATGGCTTAAAATTCCTGGTACTGTTGTTTTTTGTGCACTATGTGGGGTATTTGTTTGTAGAGAAATATGCGTGGCATAAAATGAGTACCTACTTTGATTAAAATCTTGTTCCTGGTATTTTCCAATGTACATTATACAATATGATGACAAACCATTAAAAAACCTTTAATCGAAAGATATTATGTATCAAAACCTGCTCATTTTTCCTGGCTTGTAACGTTATTACACCTACTTTGTAGACTAAAAATAAAGAAAAGTCTTCAGCATAAAAAGCCATAAACTAAAATCCTCAAACTCACAAAAAGCAGACTTTACTTATAAATGCTTCCAACTCAAGTACCTACCTAATCGCTGTCTGTCCCTTCGGGTGATTAGGTGACCGCTGGCCAAAACTTTACTAATTAAGTGTACCCAACACCAAGCAGTGTCAGTTTATTAACGTTACACATACGTACAATATGTTGAGAAATTTATGTGACGCGGTGAACATGGGATTAGAGTTTTCGATAAATTAATTGCTTAGAGGTCGGAGTAATGGCAAATATGGGAACAGAGAAGAAGAAAATTAATTCCTATTATGAGATACTAGGTACAGTAGCGCTCATAAGTCCATAAGCAATCTCACAAAGCAATAGATTGACGCCTTGGTTTCACTTACGACCTTCTATAAGTTGTTTCTATACTATAGACACGCACACACACTCACTTTGTCTGTAATTGATAGTAGTTCATAATTTCAACTTACTTCACATATGGCATGCTAGCTTAGTCATTACTGTGTACTTGGGTAGGAGCAATTATGGTGAAAACCAACGGCCGCTAACTTTTTGAGCAAAACATCATTATTTACTAAATCAGATGCTTTTTTTAAATCAAAGTAAGCGGCATTAGTTTGTCCCCCACTGTCCACTGTTGGAACAAGATTAGCCATGTAGCTCAGGAGATTGCTAGTAGTGCTTCTTGCTGGTCGAAACCCGTGCTACCCGTGCGTCAGAAAGCTGGCCACTGAACTGTTGAAATATGCTCTTATGAATAACTCAAACTCAAACCATTTACAGGCACTTTTGAATTGTCAAGGAGTCGGTCAGTCAGAAATATGAAGCTAGTTGCCCATTCCAAAGCTCAGTAGGTCCCTATGGAAGTCTGGCATCGTTTAAAACAGGTTTTGGTTTGTTCCGGCTCGTTTTCGAATTATTTCTTTATTTTTGTCTCATTTATTTATCAGTATGTTTTTTTTTTGTTTTGCATTTTACTCTATTTATGTACTTAATCATGACTATTATTATTTGAAACAATTTTATTTTTATACGTATGCATACACACGTCACGTTGCAGTATAAAACTGATTTACATCCGTTACCTCACAATTCAGGTCCAGTTGAAAACCAGCGTCAGGCACTAGTATTAAGTTTGGCCTACTGAATGCAGGCTCTCTCGGGACTAATCAGGATGAATTTTTGATAGCCATGGGCAACCATGCTGTGGATATTATGGCTATCAACGAAACTTGGTTACGTAAGGGTGAGGAGGACCGAGCGCCTAGTGTACCTGGGTACAAGCTTAAGCACATACCGCGACCTATGTCTGTACGTGGCGGGCGCGGCGGAGGGGTAGCATTCTACATAAAAAACGGGGTTACTGCGCGGGTTAGAGCTCATCCTGATCATCCCAATGTTGAACAGCTTTGGTTAACCCTTAATGTAAATAAGAAAAAGTTACTAATTGGCACTGCATATCGTCCACCCTGGTTGGACTTGGACCTCTTTCTGGAGGGCTTGACTGCTAGTATTGGTGGTTTGGCCCCCTACGATAATGTAATATTGTTAGGTGACTTTAATGTTAATATGCTAGATGTCAATAGCCCAAAGACTAAACAACTTTTGGAGTTTTTTAGCTACTTAAACCTAAGTCAATTAGTCCAAACACCCACTCACTTTGTAGGTGATAGTAGTTCGCTTATTGACGTTATCTGTACTGATGCTTCAGTCCGTAATGTCGTGGTGAATCCCAATAGTGAACTTGGCCATCACTCGTTTATCACATGCGAGACGATATTTAAGAAGGATAAGGCTAAACCTAGATTGGTCGTTTTTCGTCCGCTTACAGACATATTAGAGGATTATTTTAGTATCGATCTAAATAATATACCCTGGTCGATTATTGGAGACATGGGAGATGTAAATTCAATGGTGCAAACATTTAACTCCTTTTTTATCCAGTTGTTTGATCTCCACGCTCCTCTTAAAAGGAAGACGTTTAAAACCCGCCCTACTCCATGGATTACTGAGAACATCAAACTGATGTCGGCTTTGAGAGATGAAGCTAGGGGCAGATTTCGTAAATCTAAATTGCCGGGTCATAAGAAATATTACCTGGATCTGAAGCACCAGGCAGTCGCGGCACTGGTAAGAGAGAAAACGGCATACTTCGGCAAAAACATAAATGACCAAATTAAGAACCCGAAGCTGCTGTGGCGCAATTTAAAATCAGATGTGCTTCCTGACCATAAGCAAAGATTGCTGCCAAGTCACTTCAACAACCCTGACGATATCAATGCGGCATTTTTGGACGTCCCAGGTAATCCTGGTCCTAACAGCTCACAATTGTCCTACTTTGTGTCTCACAGGTATGGCCCGGCCACATTCGCACTCACAAAAACCTATCCTGAATCTGTCCTGAAGATAATCAAGAGCCTAGGGTCAAATGCACAGGGTGTCGACGGTATAAGTCTCGACATGATATCTCTCACCTTGCCAACTACCCTGCAAGCTATTACAGATATCATTAACCAATCCATAGCAACACGTACGTTCCCCGAACTCTGGCGGTGCGCTATTGTTCGCCCTATCCCTAAAAACAATAACCCGGTTAATATGAAGGATTTGAGACCAATCAGTATACTACCCTGCCTGTCTAAGATCTTGGAACGTGTGGTATATTCGCAGGTTATCCAATACCTAGAAACATCCAACATTCTTCCTGACCTGCAGTCAGGTTTCAGGAAGGGTAGAGGTACTGCAACGGCTCTGGCTGATGTTGTGGGTAGTATCCTTGAAGCACGTGACCGGGGGGAGGGAACAATTATGGCTTTGCTAGACTTTTCCCGGGCTTTTGACGCAATTAATACCACTCTACTATTATCAAAGTTAACTTTCTATGGCTTCGACAATGATGCGGTGGAGTGGTTTAGAAGCTATCTAACTAACAGGTCTCAACATGTGGAGATGCATAAGGAGGACGGGTCAACAGTGTCATCCCACCCGCTCCAAGTGTCAAGGGGCGTCCCTCAGGGGTCGATTCTGGGGCCTTTGCTGTACATTCTATACAGTGCGGATATCATAAAATCATTTGTTAACTGCAAATTTCATATGTATGCCGACGATATTCAATTGTACATATCCTTCAAAGCGCATGAAACATCTTCGGCTGTGCAGAAATTAAATGAGGACTTGCATAGAGTGGTTGTATGGTCCGAGGAGAACTCTTTGGTTCTGAACCCTCTCAAATCTAAATTTATGGTGCTGGGTTCTAAGAAGCAAGTTAGTGCAATACTGTCTGCCAACCCTAAGGTGATTATCATGGGAGAGAAAATTGAGAGAGTGGAGCAGACATGTAATTTAGGGCTAATTATGGATCCAGAGCTCCGCTTTGAGGCCCATGTGACCAATGTTCTTCGAAATTGTTTTTATAGGCTAAAGGTCTTATATGGAATACGGAAATACCTAAGTATACCAGTTAGGAAACAACTTGTTGACAGCCTCATACTATCCAAGTTAAATTACTGTGACACAGTCTACGGCCCATGCCTGCTTACAAGAACTGAGCATGTAATCCAACGTATTCAAAATGCCTGTGTTCGTTTTTGTGTTAATGTACCTCGAAGAAGTCATGTTACCCCATACATTAATGAACTAAAATTATTAAAGATGGTTTCCAGGAGGAAGCTTCATTTAGCCAATTTGTTGTTTGGTATCATTACAACACAAAAACCGCATTATCTCTATGAAAAGCTAACTTGGAAACAAAACCACCTAAAGTATAGTCTTCGCTCCATGGTAAGCCCACTGTCAGTGCCAATGCACAGAACTACAGCATTCAGGGGTTCTTTCAAGTTTGCAGCCACACGCTGTTGGAATGATCTCCCACCACCAATACGATGCCTGAAAACAATACAAACCTTTAAATTCCAATTCAAAAAGATACTCATACAAGAACAAATATCCCTTCAACTTTAACCATGTACTTTGGTATTGGGTCACTGTACCTCTGGGGTCATGGCTTGCAAACTTTGGATGGGAATCACCTAGTGCGTGGGCTGCTTGGCATTCGCTCTCCTGTCTGTGGGGCTGTATTATTATATGTTTTACACCACAGCTCCCAACCCTTGCACTTAGGAATGCCACCTTGTCTGTAAATTACGGAAAAACCTTACTAATTCAACTGGCACACCACGGCTTGTCAAGTTAGTTCCTTGAAGATTATTATAATTTATAACTTGTTCTACTTTTCTTTATCCATACAATTCAAACAATTTCTTTATTTTTCTTTATATCCACGATGTTACTTACCATTTTGTCTTTAGACCTAGGTTCTCCGTTATGTCACTTAGTTTGTCATCTGCATTTCCTAGCACAAATTTCACAAACACTATTTTACAATAGCCGTACCAACACAGTCACCGAATACACCTTTTTGTTGTTAAAATTTCATCATAACATTCATTACATAATGCGCCATTTAATTATTACATAACTATTACCAGGTACAACAATAACAGTGTGACAAAACGTCAAACCTGTTTATAAGACAGCTGCGCGCACAGATTATCAAAGGCTAACGGCGCGTGAGCATTCGATGCCCGGAATGTTACCATTTTACAAAAATTTTTTGTTGTACTTATTTTGGTGAACACTTATCTAGTTTTTATGTGTATGTATTTTAGTTTTAATCTTAGCGATTGCTGCACCGGGCGACGTCATTCAACGCCGGCTGTCGCTGAAAACCAGCGCTGGGGCTCTGTCTCGGATAGGGTCGTAGCATTAAGCTGAGCGATGGCCGTTTTGCGTGGATGTGACGCATATTTTCCCCCAACTTGTTATTTTTGGTGTTTGTGTTCAATCACTGCGTCATGCTTACCGCAAATAAACGTTTTTTTCTTTTCTTCTTTTCTTAGTTGCCTGGCATTTTTATGCTGAACTAAGCCTTTTTGGCGCAGCCGTGAGGCACACTACCCTGCTAGTTTCATACTTCGCACTGTACACTTTTTTATTTTTATCTTTATTTTGATTGTTTTTCTCATAATTTTTACCTGCTTTGTGTGCCTTTTAGTCTGTGCTAAATAAATGTTTTTTCTTTCTTCTTTCTTTCTTTCTTTCTATGGAGAAGAACGGGCAAGAAACTCCATTGACACTCTTTTAAATAATATTGTTGTTACAAATATATTAATTACATCGATTAATGTTGACACTATAAGTGAGAACGATGTACACGTTAAAAGCGTCCAGAGTGCAGCAAAAAACAATCCAAAAAAAATAATTATTAAAATAAGC